>CM053770.1:334934075-335069880 GCA_028658325.1 Potorous gilbertii | reverse complement strand
AAAAATGAAATTAAGTAGTGAGAGAGAAATATATTGGGAGGAGAAAGGGACAAATGGAATGGGGCAAATTATCTCTCATAAAAGAGGCAAATAAAAGACTTTTCAGTGGAGGAAAAAAGAGGGGAGGTGAGAGAAAACCATGAGGCTTACTCTCATCACATTCGACTAAAGGAAGGAATAAAATGCACACTTATATTGGTATGAAAACATATCTTACAATACAGGAAAGTGGGGGATAAGGAGATAAGCAGGGTAGGGGGGATGATGGAAGGGAGGACAATGGGAGGAGGGAGCAATGTGAAGTCAACACTCTTGGGGAGGGACAAGGTCAAAAGACAGAACAGAAGAAAGGGGGGGCAGGATAGGATGGAGGGAATTACAGTTAGTCTTACACAACACAACTATTATGGAAGTCATTTGCAAAACTACACAGATATGGCCTATATTGAATTGCTTGCTTCCCAAAGGGAATGGGTGGGGAGGGAAGGATGGGGAGAAGTTGGAACTCAAAGTTATAGGAGCAACTGTTGTGTATTGTTCTTATTACTAGGAAATAAGAAATGCAGGTAATGGGGTATAGAAAGTTATGTGGCCCTACAGGACAAAAGAGAAGATGGGAATAAGGGAAGGGAGGGATGATAGAAGAGAGGGCAGATTGGTGATAGGGGCAATTACAATGCTCAGCATTTTGGGGTGGGGAGAGGGGAGAAATGGGGAGAAAATTTGGAACCCAAAATTTTGTGAAAATGAATGTTAAAAGTTAAATAAATAAATTTAAAGAAAAAAATAAATTAATTTTATCTGAAATATGTGAAAATAGATTTAGAGATAAAAGAGACCTCAGAGGGTATCTAGTCCAGTAATTCTATTTTACAGATGACAGAACCGAGGTCCAGAGTGGTAAAATGATTTCTGAGTGACTGAGCACTGAATATAATTCTTCTGGTTCTGAATCTTATGCTTTTCCCGTTAAATCATGGTGCCCCACCCAAATTTTTAAATTGCACCTCATATGCCCATATACGTATATGAATCATATACATATGCAGCAATAAATTTACCTTGTGAAATCTCTCTGTATAATTTTTCAAATGTCTGAGAAAAGTAAACATTATTTAGAGAAAAGGAACATTTGGGTATGATCAAAGTTGATTGTATTCCATATACGTCTCTGTGTGTATGCATGTATGAGTATATGTACATATGTGTTCATATGCTCCCTTCCTTACTTATTTCAGTTTCTGCTAACTAGCACTTCTCCCTAGTGGCCAAAAACAGGGGGTGGAGAAGGGGGGCCAAATAAATATCCAAAATGAAAATAATCATAGACATACATGATCCTTTATTTGATCTTAAACATGAATCTATCTATACAATACCACCTCACTGTGATGCAACTTAACTATAGCATTGAATGTAATTCAGAGAAAGGAAAAGAAGAAGATGAGGGATGAGTTACTCTGGTTAAAGAATCCAAAAATCTGGTGTCCAAGACTCTAAAGATGATTATTTCTGACTCAGTTGGTCCTGAGATGAAAGAAAAAAAACATTTATAAATGTAACTTTTCCAAGATGGTAGGATCTGACAGAGTTTTGCTCTTTTGAAACTCAGATCCAGGTTCATACTGTGATTAAACATTGGTGTGAACCTTAGTGAAAATCATTTGTCATAGTTATGGGGTGGGAGTGGGTTAGGAGAGGTTAGAGATAAAGACACAAGTAGCAACAGTTCTGGGTCCTGGTCAAGGTGAACCAAGATGATGTTTATTTGATATTGTTAATTGAAGTACTGCCGATATATAGAAAATTACTGAGGCTGGGTTTACCAGATTATTGGTAGGCAAAGATCTAGTCACATAAGATGAAAGGGAAAGAACACAGGACAAGAAAACAAGAAACTAGGTTTTAATTCTGTCTCCAACCTAGTGACTTATCTATTTAAATTTAGGCAAGAGTCAGTTCAGGTAATAGTGCAGGTTAGGAATAGACTAGCTGGAAATTGAGGATGCCATGACTGCCAGGGATTGAGAAAAGTCAGGAGCCTCAGAAATAAGATGTTATTTGGACTATTGCCTTAAAGTCTACAGAAACAGGTTGGCTGGAACATCTGAAAGGTATGCTTTAAAGCAAATAATTATTTTGAGTATAAGATTGGGTAGACTCTTAAATTTGGTGTTCATGGTCCTGGTGGCACTATGACCTCAACCTCTAGGTTGAGACTTTCTGATAGAATCGAAAAAAAACAAAACAAAATACTTGGTTTAGAGTCAGAGATGCTTGTTGACTAGCTGACGTGGGTTCAAATTCCACTTTTCTCACTGTCTGTAACTGGGCAAGGCATTTGACCTTTTGGAGCTTCAGTTTCCTCCAGCTTTAAATCTATGTTCCTATGATTCAGCTTACATTTAATAAGTACTTTATCACATTCTTTCCATAGATTAAAATATAATTGGAAAATATTTAATGAAATAGATAAAAATTCAATAGGGAAGAGATAATGTGAATATGAGGTTTTCCAAGTCAACATGTGACTACAGGGATCCTTATGTACAATTTAGTGGCCCCCATTTCTATCTGAATTCAATATCATTGCTTTAAGTAATCCATCATCCCTTAGCACAGTGCCTGGCACATAGTAGGTGCTTAATAAATATGAATTGGTTGGCTAATTGATTGATCATCATCGTAACCCTTTCAGGTAGGCAGTGCAAGTTATATAATCCCCATTTTCCAGATCAGAAACTGAGATTCAGAGAGAGAAATTGTCTAGTCTACTGTCACACATCTAGTTAATGAATACAAAATCAGGTCTCCAAATTCCAAGTCCAGTTGTGCCTTACCGCACTGTCCCTGTGATTTTAAGTCTTCCTGTATCTCTTAGTCACAGTTTCCTTATCTAGAAAATACAGAAGTTAAACTATACAGGGGTTTTAACCTGGTGTCCAGGAACTTGTTATTCTTTTTTAAAAATTCTTTGATAACTATATTTTTCATTCATTTTTTTTCCATTTATGTCTAACTTTTCATGATTCCATTTGGGGTTTTCTTGGAAAAGATATTGTAGCGGCTTGTCCTTCTCCAGTTCATTTTACAGTTAAGTAAACTAAGACATAGAGGGTAACATGACTTGCACAGGGTCACATATCTAGGAAGTATGTGAGGTTGGATTTGATATCAGGAAGATTAGTCTTTCTTGACTCCAGGCTTATTCTATCCACTACACTATTTAATTGTTCCTTGATAGTGATATTTTGATATAATTGTTTTCCTCTACAACTCTGGGTATTTTATTTCATGCATTTAAAAACATTTTGAGAAGGATCCCGTAGGCTTCACCAAACTAAGGAGAAAATGAGACAAATAAAAAGTTAAGAGCTCCTAATCCAGAAGATCGCTAAGATTCAATTCAGCTAAAAAATGCTATGATACTCACTACATCATGTCTTTTATTAAGCCAAAGAATAAAATTCAAGATAATTATTGTCCACAGAAGAGGTGATGGGAAAAATATAAGAGGCAAATGCAGAGATTATGCATGTGGTTTCACTTTTGAAGAGGACTTGCAATAGACTTTGATTTGAGTAAGGGTGAGCTGTGCAAGGTCGCCAACCTCGCTTTCTCCTCCAGAGCCATCTGGGTCCAGTGGGCAGATATTGATCAGGATGACTAGAGATGGCCCAGGATGCCATGGAAGACCCTGGCCCTTTTAAGCTAAAGTCTTTTCAAGTGCTCACTTTGAGTAAGGTAACACCCATTCTAGAAGTAGCAAGGGTAACAGTCATCTGAAGGATGTGATTTATATGGGGAGAAACAACTGTCCATCAGTCAGCAAACATTTAATAAGTGTCTGCTATTTACCAGGCACTCTCATAAATGCAAGGACTAACAAGAGAAGTGACAGAAAGCCCCCATTCTCTCAGTCTAATGGGGAGATAATATACCTCAGCTATAGACAAGCTATATTGGAAGTAATCCACAGAAAGAAGGACATCAGGAAAGGTTTCTCGTAGAAGATAGGATTTTTGGTGGTTCTTGAAGGTAGCCATGGCTGCCAAGAGGCAGAGATGATGAGGGATAGGCTATGGAATATGGGGTCCCACCAGTTAAAATCAGAATCAGAAAATGGAGTGCCTTGTTCAATGAACAGCAAGGAGTGATCTACTGATCACTGGATCACAGAGTACTGGAAGATAATACAGTGTGTATACAAGTTGTTCTATATGCAAACATTCATAGAGGGATCCAAGTGGCATAGTGGATAGAATATTGGACTTGAAGACTTGTTGAGTTCAAATGTCACCTCAGATATGCTATATGGCCTTTGGCAAAGTCACTTGCCCTCTTTAAGTATTGTTTTTCTTATCTGTAAAGTGGTGATAATGTTAGCACATACCCCCAAGAGTTGTGGTAAAGATCAGATGAAAGAACATAGGTAAACTCCTTTGCAAACCTTAAGGCACTATGTAAATGCTAACTATCATTAGCAGCGATAGTATTAGTATTATTATAGCATGATGATGATCATGATGTTGATAGATAGCAGCAGTTAATATTTACACAAAGATATGGGATCTTCTAAAAAGTCCAATTCTAGTTTTCAGCTAGTAAAGCTTATACAGTTTTAAGCGTCTAAAACTTAAAATGGTACTAAGACTTATGGGACACCCTATAAAGTTCAAGGTTTGCAAAGCAGTTTTTTTTTTCTACATTAAGAAACAGCCGAGACCAGTGAGTAGAGGGGAGGCACTGGAAGACCTGGGTTCAAGTCCTAATTCGGACACATATGGTTGTCCATCCTTCGTTTTGAAGAGGGCCAATGACATCACAAGTGAATTGATTTAAGTGAGGCAGTGGTGCACAAAGTCATCAGCCTTACTCTCTCTTCCAGTATCATCAAAGTCCATTGACATGACAAAAGTCAGGACAGTTAGTAGTGGCCTGGGATGCAGTGGGTGATGCTGGTGTCTTTGGTGGCTTTGATGACGTTGGATGATCTTTGACCAAGCTCTGAGCACTCCACAGAGCATGCTTCAACTGTTGTCATAGTGGTTGGAGCAAATTGTTCTTATCTGCTCATTCTGCTGGGGAAAGTCTTCACTTGCTTGGGGTAGATTTCATCCTAACTTACTGCTTGACAGGTCTGAGTCCTATGGGTTAACCTAAACCTAGTTTAGCCCATCTGCCCAACTGGTTTTACTAGGTTGTGGTCAATGAGCAAGCTACAACTTCTTAGAGTCGCAGGTGAGAGTCGAGTGTCGGGTGGACATCGAAGGTAGGTGAACAAGCCTGAAAAGGGTTCCTGCAAGCCTTTGCATCAGAGGCACTAGTCTTCCTTAAACACTCCCTACACATACTAGTTAGATGACTATAGAACAGATGTTTAATCCCTCAGTGCCTTCAAGGAACACTTTAAGACTAGAAATTATAAATAAGCTACTTACTAATCCTGCATCAGTGAAAAGGTTTTCCAAACCAGAAGTTCCCTATACCTATGGAACCATAGCCTCTGATCCATTATGTAGATAATCTTATTTGTTTCTTTCAATAACCTTGAGAGGTAGATTTACTACTATCTTCATTTTATAGAAAAGGAAAGTGAGGCTAAGAGAGGCTGCTCAAGGTTTCACAGCCTTATGGCCACTATTTCCAATGCACTCGCTATGGGTCTTGGATAAGATCCTCAAGGAAGGGGTAAAGCTCTTGAGTTCTATTCTAAGTCCAACCAGTGTTTCTAACATTCATTTTCATGAAGAGATGGGGGAGGCATGTGATGGAGGAAGCAGGATGTTCATTCCCCATTTTTGGATAATTTGATACAAAAAGTCTCCATGTACTATGCATACCATAGTACTTTTTAAAGAAAACTACTTCAATGGAGCACTAGAATAGGGGTGGAGAACCTGTAGCCTTGAGGGTACACATAACCATCTAGATCCTCAAGTACAACCCTTTGACGTACGGATTCCCTCAGAGGTCAGAAACCTACAACATCAAGTTTCTCTGCATGCAAAAACTCTTGGCTGGATATTTTAAATATTTACCTCAAAGCTGACTAACGAGAATAAAGAACAATCAAGGGAAACAGTGTCAAACTATGGGTTGTATTTTTTGAGGTAAGAATCAAATGCAGACCAGTGGATATTGAAAACAATTTGCTTCTTGCTCCTCTGGGCCTGTCAATTAGATTCATCTGCCAGAGGTCATTAGATGATCAAATGACATATTTCCCACCACCTCTCAAAAGGAAAGGTTACCACGGTCTTTAGGCTTTTTCCCTTCTCAAGAAATAGCAGTTTGGTGCCAGCAAATAAAGCTAAGAGAGACAAAATTGCTCCCTCCCACCTACACCACAACAACTTAGCTCAAAAAGAAATCCCTTTCTTTCCTTTATGGTAGTGTGTTCACATTAGGTACCTCCAAAACAACCCAATAATAGTGCAAAGACTTTTTTGGTAGAAATTAAACTTTCATAATCAAATTACAGGATTTTAGCAATGTGTTCAACCTGCAATAAAATCTAATTCAAGTATGCATTTATTTTGAAAAGTATTTCCCCAAAAACTATGGTCCAGGGGTCCAAGATGAGAAAGCTGGGTAACAAATCTGATTCAGGGTACTGGGCAAGACTGAGCTTTTCTGGGTTTCTGCTTTCCTATCTTTAAAACCAGGCTTTCTGTTTCTGCCTCTACAAATCCAGGAAGAATGTTATCAAGGACAATTACAAATTTGTTCTCCTTTTGTTAGAGGGGTGAGGGGCTACAGATACAGAATGCTGCATATGTTGCTACTCCAGGCACTAAGCTGTTGGATTTTGTTTGTCTTTATTACAAAAGATGGTCTATGAGATGATAGTGAAGGATCAAGGAAAAAGGCATCAAGGAAAGGGTTTTTGTTGTTGTTTTGTTTTAAAGAAGGAGTAATATCATAGTTTACATCTGGAAGGGAGATCAGCAGCCATCTAGAACAACTCCTGATGAGGAAAGTGTGGTCCACAAAGGTAAAGACGAAAAAAGAGCAAACATTTGAAGTGTAATTTGAGCCCAAGTCCTTTGACCCTAGAATCAGTATACTCTCCATTATACTGCACTGTTCTGAATTAAAGCAACTAGCTGGCCCGAGGAAACAGTGCCAGGTCTGTAGTCAGGAAGACTCATATTCTCAGACTCCTACTAGCAGTATGGCCCTGGGCAAGTCACTTAACCCTGCATGCCTCAGTTTCCTCATCTGTAAAATGAGCTGGAGAAGGAAATGGCAAACTACTCCAGTATCTCTGCCAAGAGAACACCACTGGGGTGTTTCATCAAGTCAGAAACGATGAAAAAATGACACATTTTGAATGGACTGATATACAAAGAAGGTAGCTGTTCTGACTCATACTTCTAGATACAGAAGGCAGTCATACACTAAAGTTATGAATATCTTATCTTTTCCTCTTCTCATGGCCCCATACCCAATACCTATTAATAATGTTGTTCAGTTGTTCATCTGTGTCTGTGTGATGTTAAGGGAATTTGAAGATCTTCCCTGTCCCTTAATAAGCCCATGTGACCTGCTTTGAGTTTTGGCCCAACCCACAGCCTGAGTTCCATGGAGCCAATGGTGGGAAGAGCTTGCAGAATGGGTGGAGCAGGAAGAGAGAGTGAGGTAGAGCTGGGAGAGAGTGAGGCATAACTGAGGCTGAGCAGCTAGCTTGAATGAGAGAGGGTGGAATTTTGCCTAGGGGAGTTTGTTTGTGGGGTGGCCTAACAGAGAAAAGGCTTGGGGATAGTGATGCTCCCTGTACTGGTGATATGTACAAATTTCATTGTTATCATGGTGGAATTGGATTTCTGGTATCTGAAGATATATATATATATATATATCTGTGTATATGTATTTATATATATACATATATATGTCTCTGTATATATGTATATGTATACAAAAATATACATGTCTATGTGTATGTGTATATACATACATATGCATATACATACACAAACATACACATATACATGTATATACCTTGGTTTCATCTTTGAGGAAGAGAATTTATATTTTGTGAATTTACCCTGGAAATACGCCTGCATATCCATAGTGGTTGCTGTGGGTATCATGTTGCCATCACAGTCTGACTCTTTGTGACCCCATAGACCATGGCATATCAGGCCCTTCTCTCTCCTCCACTATCTCTCAAAGTCTGTTCAAATTCACATTTGTTGTTTCCATGATAATACCCTCCTCATCCTCTGCTGTCTCCTTCTTTTACCTTAAATCTTCCACAACATCAGGATCATTTCCAATGAGTCCTATGTTTTCATTATGTGACCAAAGTATTTAAGCTTCAACTTCAGTGTTTGACTTTCCAGAGAAGAGCCTGAGTTAATTTCTTTAACTACTGGATGATCTGATCTCGGAGGACTCTCAAAAGTCTTCTCCAGCATCACAGTTCCAAAGCATTGATTCTGTGCCCCTCAGTTTGCCTTATAGTCCAACTCTTACAGCCAAAGATTGGTACCAGAAAAGCCATAGCTTTGACTGTACAGAATCTGTTGGCAAGGTGATGTCTCTGCTTTTTAGCATACTGTCCAAATTTGCCATAGCTTTTTTTTTCTCCCCAAGGAGCAAACATCTTTTAGTTTCATGTTTCAGGCATTGTCTTCAGTGATCTTTGATCTCAAAAATATAAACTCTGACCCCGTTTCTATTAATTCTCCTTCCATTTGCCAGGAAATGATGGGAGCAGTTGCCAAGATCTTAGGAGTTTTTCCTTTTTGTTTGTTGGTGTTAATCTTCAAGCCAACTTTTACACTTTCCTCTTTCACCCTCATCAAGAGGTTTCTTAATTCCTCTTCATTTTCTGCCACAAGAATTATTAATGTAACTCTTATTTAGCCAGTCTTTTATATTTCAGAAAGAAAGCTTTCCTCCTTATAGCTCTCTGAGATAAGAAGCAGAACTGTTATCTCCAACTTTGGGATGAAGAAACAGGTTTGGTTACATGAAACATCTTACCTAAGATCAGGTAGTTAGTAAGGGGCTGAATCTATACTTGAGCCTAGATGTCAGATGAAATGCTGTAAGTATAAAGGGCATTAACTTAGCATCGGAGGACCTAGGTTCAAATTCTATCTCCGATTCTTCCAATGATCTTTGGCGAATCACTTACATTTGCTAGACTTCAATTTCCTCATTTACAAAATGAGGGAGAATAAAACTAGAAGGTCCTCTAAGATCCCTTCAAATTCCAGATCAATGTTCTTTTGACCCCAAATCCAGTGATCGTTTTTGCCTGATAGCCTTGTAAGAAAAACAAAATTCCATTTCACTAATGGTCACCAAAGTTGCTGGTATAGATCCTTAAGTATTTCCAAGTTACTTAGAAACCTGTTGGAACAGGTGTAGACTAGAAACCAGTATCCTGCATGCATGTATCACAGTCTTCACCATGTCAATCTGGAAGTCCCTGCCTTCCTTACTGGATTTAGTGAGACTCCATTTCCAGCCCAGAGATCAGAGAACTCTCCTCATTATTACTTAAATTTCTTTCTGGCAACTGATGTGCAAACTGACAAATATTTAGAATTTATTCCTGATAAGAGCAGCCCTTAGATAAACCAAAGAATGTCGATAAATGCAGGACTGCATGTCGTTGTTGTGGAGATCCTTTCCTCGATCTTCTCTCTTCATGAATTTTCACAGAACTTCACAGTGAAAAAGACCATAGGATCATAGCTATAATTAATGATCCTAGTAATGGTAATAGCATTTATATAGTACTTCAGTTTTCAAAGCACTTTACATATATGAAGTCACTTTATGCTCATAATTATCCTGTGAGATTGGTGCTAATATTATCCACACTTTACAAATGAGAAAACTAAGGCAAAAACTTGTTAAGTGACTTGCCCAGGGTCACACAACTAATAAGTGTCTGGAGGAAGGATTTGCACTCTTCCTAACTCTAAAACCTGCTGACCTGTCCATTGCAATCCTTAGCTTTTGAGCTGGAAGGGCCCATAGAGATCATCCAGTCCTGTCCTGCTATCTCACAGATGAGGGAAGAAACTAAGATAGAGAGGAATGAAATTATATAAGGAAGAACAACCCTTTTGTGATAAGTTAACAGGGGTAGGGAACCTACCTGCTCGAGGCCATATGTGACCTTCTAGGTCCTTGGATTAGGCCTTTTTGACTGAGTCCAAGTTACACTGAACAATTCTTTCATTAAGGGGATTTATTTTGTGAAGTTTGAATTCAGTCAAAGGACTTCGCTTAAGGCCCTAGAGGGCCACATGTGGCTTCGAGGCCACATGTTCCCTACCCTTTTAAACCCAGATCTCCAACCACTGAACATTTAGTCTTCAGCACAAGTTTAGCACTCTCTGAGACTCAGGACAGACACAAAGCCGAAAACAGTACTTAGCCTCAAGGAAACTATATTCTGTTGGGGAAAACAAGATGAACACAAATAAGGAACCTCAAAACATATTTCCTCACTGAATGGATCATAGGATCACAGATATAGTGCTGGAAGGAAATTTAGAGACAATTTAGCTTAATTCTGCAATTTCTCAGCTGAAAAAATGAAGACCCAGAAAAGGGAAGAAATTTTCTCAAAGCAGCACAGCTAGTTAGTTGAAAGTCCAGGATTTGAGTCTATTTCTTATATTACTGAATAGCATTGCCAGTTTGGAGAAATCAAGTCTTCATCACTTTTTTCATTAGACAAACATTTATTCACCATATTCTACATGCAGACACTGAATTAATACATGGGAATTTATTTGAAGATAAAACCATGGTAGTTGCTTTAAACTCCTCAAGGAGTTTATAATCTTTTGGGTGAAACAACATTAACAAAATTTAGCAAACACAAAAGACATCCCAAGTGAACAGGAGATAATTTTAGCTGAGGGGAGGACATTAAAGTGGGATGGATCCAGGTTTATGTGGGAATCAGAGCCTGTTAAATTTTCAGTGTGAGCATTTACCCCTCAGAAATCAGCAAAGGCTGCAAATGAGGGCTTGATTTCTTGTTTTTATATAGACTAGATATAAGAAAATGATGGAGAAAATGTTAATAACAATGATTAAACTTAAAAGCGTGTCATATGTGGATCCTTCTCCCAACCCCCCTCATCTCTACTCCCCAAGAGTAGTTTTTAAACATTTACCTTTACACCCCTGCATGAACCTGAATTTTTCTTTCGTAGAAGACGGTACTTCAGCTGAGCCTTGAAGGAGACGGGTTGATCTCTGAGAGATACAGAGACAGAGACAGAGATACAGAGACAGACAGAAAGACACACACACACACATCACAATCCTGGCAAAAGTTTATGCAAAGGCACAGAGATGATAGATAAGTGATAGATGGAATGTGGTATATAGCAGCTAGGCCAGCGTTTTCAAAATGTAAAGTGCATGAAAAGGGGAACTATACTATGACCTTGAAAGGTACTATGAGGCCAGGTTGTGAAGAGCTTTAAATATCAAATAAAAGAATTTGTATTTTATTCCAGAGGCAAGAGGAAGCTCTCTGAACAAAGACTGACATGGCCAGATCTTTGTTTTGATAATATCACTTTGGTAGCTGTATAGAGGATGGCTTGGAGAAGTTAAGGACTGGAGACCAATTAGGAGATGGATTAATCATTTTTAATAGCACCTATTATGTGCCTGTCACCGTGCTAAGGAAGTATTTTATAAAAATTATTTCTTCAGATTTCCACAACAACCCCGGGAGCTGAGTCCTCTTATCTCAATTTTGTAGTTGAGGAAACTGAAGCAGACATAAATGACTTGCCCAGAGTTGCAGAACTTGGAAGTATCTGAAGATGGCTTTGAACTCAAGTCTTCCTGACCTTAGACCCAGCAGTCTATCTACTGCGTATCTGTGTAAGAGATTTTCACTAGTTTGTGGAGATCATGGGGATGATGGATATATCTGACTTTAAAGGATAAGGAGGAATTCATCAAACATGAGAGGAGAGTAGCTGAGGAAGGAAGGGACATTACAGCTCTAAGATCTGTAATTTCTTGCTAATTTCAAGTCAATATACTATATTGCCTAATCTTCTCATTGGAGTAGATCTTTCTCCAAATAAAAAGCCATATGCTCTTGATGCTACATCTCTGGTATCTCTTATAGTATTTGCTTAACTTATTGCTCTTACTCGTCCAGTGATAATCCCAGAATATGTCTCTGCCTCCTTCCACAAAAAAGATATTTCAAGGTACTGTTTACAAGTTTCATCATTATCGTCATCAGCATTTATCATCATAATTGCCACCACCAGCACCACCACTACCACCACCACCATCACCACTATCACCATCACCACTACCACCACCAGCACCACCACTACAACCACCACCACACCACCACCACCACCATCACCACCACTACAACCACCACCATCACCACTATCACCATCACCACTACCATCACCATCACCACTACCACCACCATCACCACCATCACCATCACCACTACCATCACCATCACCACCACTACAACCACCACCAGCACCACTATCACCATCACCACCACCACCACCATCATCATCATCATGACTAGCATTTATATCACGCTTTAAGGTTTTCGAAGCACTTCATACGTTATCTCACTTGACCTTCAACTTAACACTTTTAGTTAGGTATCTCCATTTACAGATGAGGAAACTGAAACACAGAGAGGTTAAAGTGATTTGCCTTGGGTCACACAGCTAGGAAGTATCTGAGGCAGGATTTAAACTTGGGTCTTCCTGACTCCAAGTATAGTACTCTCTCCACTGTTCCCCCTTAAATCCTGTCTTGAAATAATACTAGATTTGAATTCCTGCTTTGCTACTTATTGATTACCTGTGTGACCTTGGATAAGTTATTTAATCCCTTTGGACCTCTATTGCTTTATTTGTTGAGTGAGGGATGGGTAGAATTGGATAGCTTCTATGATCTTTTGCAGCTCTAAATATATGATGCTATGATCATAACCCTATCTAAGAATACTGGATGCTGGAAATGAAACCATTGGCCCTGAGAAATGATCAGAGATAGAGGCACAAAAGTCAGAGGTCAATAAAGAATATTTTTTATTGCTGTTTTTAAAAGAAGCATGAATAAATAAATTGAAAACAGAAACAAAGAGCAAGATCTACTCCAATGAGAAGATTAGTTGTTACTTTCATCTTTGACATTTATAAAAGCCAGAATTAAAGAAAATACTAATAATAAAGATATTATCAAAGCTTAACATTTGATTATTTTAATTTTCTGATTTTTTTTTTTTGCTCTCCCTTCTCCCTTTGGAGTATGCTGCAAGTTCCTGAATCTGGAAGAGATCGATTCATATTTCTTCCCTTAGTAGCTTCTTATCATCGATTGCCTAAAGCAATGAATCTTCCTCAGTGCATGTCCAGGACGTCTGTACCATTTTCTCCTTTTTGACCCAGATTCTCTGATCCGTGTATCTCTATCTCACCACCAGTTATGTAGAGCAGCTCTCTGTACATGCGGTGTAGGCCTTATTAGTAGCTTGAAAAAACAAGTGGATAAAATATGATGGGCTTGTATTCTCCAAAGGGCACTTGTAGCAAACCTCAGTTCCCACAGCAATGTTGTTTTTATTTACCTTCTATTAGCATGGTACAAAGATTTAAATCACACAGTACAACAAGCTCTTTTTTAAAAAAAAATAGAGGTTTCTTCCCAAATGTAATCAAATCTTAGGATTAGTTTTGCTTCTTTTTATACAATCTTATCTAAAAGAAGAATGAGCCAGGGTTAGTAAAATATTATTTATGGTTTAAACAGTCAAAGCATTAACCCTTTGGGAGCACCAGAGTACCATTTGGAAAACAACCTCTTACTAAAACCAAAATGGTGCCCAAAGGCCTCATAATAGTATGTGGTTGAACACAAAAGACTGTTTAGTTTCCCTAACTCCCAGAGAGCATTTTATTCAGCACTAGATGAGATTGCCAGAACTCCAAATCTCTCAGAGAACCTCAAACCTTCTTGGGCAATCCAACAAAATAATATTGAGATCCGTAGTGTTTACCATGAGGAATACAGCTGTGGAAACACAATGAACTCATGCCTTCACAGCAATACCAGTTTTATACCGGAGACTCTGTGCACTTGGTGATATTAGGACAACTACACACGGACCTGGCACTTTGGAAGGGTTTTGGGCAGGTAAGAGGGACAAAGCCTAGATTGGGGAGGAAAGAAAAGAGAATATAGGTTGAGAATGCAAGATGGTTGCCTGTAATAAATGCAGTCCATCTTCACCTTTCAATCTCTCTGCTATTTTGCTTGTATCAAGTGTTCAAGGCTCTAGTATTTAACTGAGGTCTGTTCTGCCCCTGCACAATGGAGGAATATATGTGTGCTATGAGCTGATGTGAGGGACAGAGAACATGAGAATTGTTTATTCCTTTATCCCCTGGATGGGTAGAGAAATTTTACCCAGAATTGTGCTGTTCATGAGCTTTTAGGGCTATGCCATGTGAACATGTGTCAGAGCAGAAAACAGAAAGGGGTGATGGGACAAAGGAGTGTCAAAAAATAGCCAAATTTGTCCTGCTCTCTTGGCTTATTTTTTACTCCTGTTCCTGGGTTTATACTTCTTAACTTGAATCATCTATATGTAAAATGGATATTTCTCTGCTGCCATCAATTTTTTTTATTGAGTATTTGGGAGTATGCCCTCTAATCCCGGGTAGTCCAGAGGATGAGTTTTCTTTGGATCATAGATCCAAAGTTAGAAAAGCTCTTTGAGGCCAACTGGTCCAACCCCCTCACCCTCATTTTATAGATGAGGAAACTGAGGCTGACGTACATGAAGTGATTTGTCCAGGTTCTCAAAGCTAGTAAGTATCAAAAGTACGATTAAAATCTATCATTACACCACACTATTCTTATTCTCCCAGAACAGAGTGCCCCTTTACATGTATTTTCCTGGTGCCTTGATGTTTCAGGAATGCTAAGTACTTCTTTCAGTTGGCATCTCTTTCTTTTCACTGTAGTTATAGTTAACAATATGGTTAACTTTATATTATTGTTAAAATTATCATTGCTCTTTTTCAGGTCCTACTCTTTCCTGACCCAATAGACCATACTGTCCATGAGGTTTTCTTGACAAAGATACTGGAGTGATTTCCCATTTCCTTCTGCAGTAGATTAAGGCAAACAGAACTTAAGTGACTTCTCTTGGATCATATAGCTGGCAAGTGTCTGAGGCTGAATTTAAACTTAGGTCTTCCTGATTCCAGACCCATTGCTCTTTCCACTGAGTCACTTATCTGCCTCCTAGGCAAACAGGCTAAGTGACTTGCCCAAGATCATACACCTAGTAGGTATCTGCAACCAGATTTGAACTTGGATCTTTTGGAGTCCAGGCCCAGTGCTATATTCACTGAGCCATCTGTCTGCTTCAGCTATACAAATATTCTAAGGTAAAAAGGAGAAAGTAATGATGCTAACTATATATTTTCACTCACAGTAGAGTATATAAACAGGAAAACTATTGAAATATTGCACATGATTTCTACTGAGCTGAAAAGAAGATGCCCCTAAGTATACAGGGATAAAAGAATTTTCATCTGGGGTGGGGTAGCCCTTAGAACAACGTGACTGGGTGGTAACATCTTTGAAGACATGACTGAAAACAAATTGGAAGTTAATCTGGCATAGTGACCTAGATTTAGAATTAGTACGAGATTTGGCTTTGCATTCCAGCTCCAATTTATACTAGCTATGTGTCGTTGATCCATAGCCTTCACCTCTCTAAGTCTTAGCTTCCTCATATACAAAATGGGGAGAATAATATATCTCATAGGTATATCTCATAGATTTAAACTATAAAATCTTTTTCTTACACAAAAAAGAATAATTCAATTCATGAAATATGTATTACCTACTATGTATCTTCCATATTCCCTGCCAAGTGGACTGAGACTTCAGAGAAAGGAAAGGTCAGTTCCAGTTTGGGGAGTTGGAAGGAAGGCTTCATGGAATAAGTGGGTCCTCAAGCTGGGCACTGAAGGATGGGGAGAATTCAGAGGTGAAGATGGATGAATAGAAACATAAAAGACATGGAGGTAAGATAAAATCATGATATGTTGCAGTAAAGCATGAGATATAGTCCAGTTCAGATCCCTGGGATACCATTCAGACAGTTGTTTCTGAGTATTTAGATAGCACCCTAGGAGGGTTAACAAGTGTGTCATTCAGTTACTTCAGGAGCATTTTAGAATTCCTTTTAAATAACTGGCATGAGAATTTGCTTCATTAAACAGTAAATGTTCAGTTTATAATAATTCGGATACATCCATGCACATACATGTGCATGTATATATGTAATATATACATGTGTGTATATGTAAACATACCTATACGTATACATGCGTACACATGCACATATATACATATGTATATTTATATATGTATATACACAGACATATATCATACACATATAATTTCTACCTATTGCAATAACTTCCTATTTGGTCAATTTGTCTCAATTCTTTCTCCGCTCCAATCTATCCTCTACATATTTGCCAAAATGATTTTACTAAATTATAAATCTCACCATGTTACTTGTCCCTTTTGTCTCCCCTTCCTCCCCACACACTCCTCTAGACAGTAAATTCCAATAGCTGCCCATTACTTCCAGGGTCAAATATAAAGTACTTTGTTTAGTTTTAAAAGCTTTTGAGTCTGATGCCTCCCCATCTTTCAATCTTCTTAAGTTCTACACCTTCCACATCCTCTAAAGTATAGTCATTCTGGTCTCCTTGCTATTCCTTACATATGACACTCCATCTCCCATTTCGTTGCCTTGCATTTACTGTCCCCCATACCTGGAATGTTCTGGATCCTCACCTCCACCTCTTTATTTTCCTGGTTTTTTTGAGACATAGCTCAAATCACCATTGGCAAGTCTTTCCTGAGCCTCCTAATTGCTAGTGCCCTCCCTTCTCAGATTACCTTTCATTTCCTCTTTACATATATCTTCACACATCTTACTTTACCTAGATATTTACATGTTGTTTTCTCATTGCAATGGAAGTTCCATAAGGACAGTTTTTAGCTTAATAGATGCTCGTTGGCCAACTGTCTGACTTCCCTGGACTTCCTTCCCAACTTCAACTGTCAGAATCCTTGACTTCCTTCAGTAATCATCTCAAGAACTACTTCCTCCAGGAAGTTTTTCTGGTTCTTACAGATGCTAGAGCCATCCCTACTAACTCTGTATTTATTTTGAATGTTCTGGATTTTATAAGTTGTCTTCCCAATCAAATGTAAACTCATTGAGAGCAGGAACTGGTTTTGCTTTTTCTTTGTTTACCCAGTACTTAGCACCATGCCTGGCATATGGTAAAAGCTTGATTGAAAGACTGACCTATGATTTCATCTATATTGAGACCTCCCCAGGTCTTCCTTCTCATAATGTTAATAGTAATAGTTAACATTTATATAATGCCTACTATGTATCAGGAATTGCTGAGCTCAGCACTTAAAAACTCCAGGAAGTAATTATTATTAACTTCATTTTATAGGTGAGGGGACTGAGGTAGAGATTAAGTGACCTCCTCAGGGTCACTTAGCTAGTAAGTATTTGAGGCTGAATTTGAACTCAGGTCTTCCTAATTCCAGGCCTAGCTAACCGTATCTACTGCACCACCTACCTGCCCCTACTTGCAGCACATATCATCACTTTACAGAATTGGCCATGCCAGAGTTTCTTAAACTTCTTCCACTCAAGACCCCTTTTCGAATTTCAGCAGCCTTAGTTGGCACTGTGTGACCTAATGGCATTTGTGGTGCAAAGTGCACCGCAGCAAAGGCTATGGTGAAATTGAGCAATGCAACATGGGCAAGTGCTTCCAGAAATACTTTGGATTCATTACTTTCAATTTTTAATTAATTTTTGTTCATTGCATGTTCAGAAAACTTTTACTGTTGCCAAATTTTTCACGACTCCCTATGGGGTCTCAACCCACAGTTTAAGAAGTGCTGGTTTAGGGCACTGAAACGTTTGTTAAGTGACTCCCCCAGGATCACACAGTTCCAGTTTGTGTTAGAGACTAGAACTTTGCTTTCCTGATGGCCGGTTCTCTAGTCACTACTGCATGCTGTCTCTCTCTTAGGCAGTTCTTTAAAATCATATATTTAAAGAATTTATATATAAATATATATGTAAAATAAGAAGTCAGACCATTCTAGGCACTGTCCTAAATATGCTATGGATACAGTTTTGCTTTCCTAACTGTTCACATTTGAAGAGGGCACCAATGTACTTGATGCAGCAAGTGCATCCTGTTGTTTGATTTACATGAATACACTCTATCCTAGACTGTGCCATTTCTTATACAAGCCAAGAAGTTCTTGAGTTGTACTTACCGATTAGAGGAAGAAGATCCACCCTGATTTTATCCTGCTGGGGAGGGAGAGACAGAAGGGTGGCTAAGAGCCAGAGGAATGTATGACCGGGCAGATTAATGAGCCATCAGAGGAGGGGAAGCTGCAGTTCTCCATTCAGGTCCATGGACTATGTCTGTCTGTGATGTGATGAAAAGGCCTGGGTTTGAGGCCAGAGGGTGAGAGTGGCTCCACATGTCCCCTACCTCCTGCTGCTACGGGGGCTGGAAGAACAATGGAGAATTACAGAGGCAGCGGCACGTGCACCGCAGCTGACTTAAAGGGACCAAAAATAGGCCATTTGTCCTGTCCAATGCTAATGTGCGCAGGGGGCCCAAGCAGGAGTCACTGTGTATAGGGGTGGAGTGGGATGGAGTGGGGACGTGTGTGTGTGTGTGTGTGTGTGTGTGTGATGAATCTCTCTTCTCAACTTTTTGATCAAATACCGTGATGGTCGATCCCAGCATTTGATAAATTACTATTAGGGCTAACCCCATGGTCTCACCAGTTCTCCTGATGACAGTGAGAAGTGAGATTTGGCAAGCTGGCAGGAGGGGGTGGGGTTAGAAAAAGAAAGAGACAGAGAAAGAAGGTGAGGGATTGAAGAGATGAGAAAGAGGAGAAAGAGGCAGAAACATTCAGGCTTTCATCATAAGAAAACAAGGTTTCTCTTGGAAGTTAATGGCTCAATATCTTTTAAAAAATGGTTAGAATAAGTCATCCTAAGAGTTTTCAACTTTTGGTAGATCATATCCCATTTCCACTCATTCCATAGAGTAAGTCCCAATCATTTTTACACACTGAATTTTTGTTGTGATAAATATTGTTACTAATATACCTTGGAAGAAATAGAACTATGATGAGTATAAATATTAGTCAATAAAATAATTCATATAAATATTAATATGCTTTGGATAACTATACCTTGGAAATCTGGACCTGGATTGGAAATCTTTTTCTTTATACCCGAATTTAAGTTGTCATACTGATCTTTGTCATTAAGAAGATATGACCTATACTACCCTTCTTCCAAAGAGCTTGAAGGCTGATTAGTTACCCATATTCTCCCAAGGCCTTTAGACATTAGAAGACATGAATTACTCATTCATGCCACTAGATGGACATGTAGCAAATTGAAATTATAGGACTTTGATGCATACGTGGTCAAAATAGCATTGATTTACAACTGGAATGTCATCTAGAAAAACTCTCTGATTTTGCGATTCATGAAACTAAATTTCAAATAGGGCAAATAACTTGCCCAAGGTTACTCAGGAAAGTAGCAGACGCTAAGAACATTCAGTGTTGAAGGATGGGGAAGGGGTCATAAGACCAGCTAGACAGTATGAGAGTAGATGGGACAATCAAATCCTCTTAGTGCTTGAGTCATTGTCAAGCAGTGAGAGTGTTATCAACTGGGATGTTGGCATTTCCAAGTTATCATGAGGAAGTAGTATACTACACATAGTGAAATTAGGTGCTGACATTTTCAGTGCATTGTAGGATTTTCAAAACACTTTCCTCACAAACACCCTTAGAGACAAGTAATGCAAATGTTATCCACATACCTCATATAAGGAAACTAAGGCATCTAGGTGCCACAGTGGATAGGGTAAGTGATGGACTTGGAGTCATGAAGACCTGAGTTCAAATCTGGGCCTAAGATATTTGCTAGTTTTATGGCCTAACAAATGTCTATTTCAATTTTTCCATATGTAAAATGGGCATACTATTAGTACCTATCTCCCAGGGTTGTTGTGAAGATAAAATAATATTTGTACAAGGTTTTGTAAGCCTTAAAGTCTTTTATAAATACTAGCTATTATTAGATATATTATTAGAAAGGGTAAGTAACTTGCTCAGAGTTCTGTGCTAAGCAAGTATCTGACTTGATAGTTGAATTTCCCTCAAATATCTCATAGTATTTTGGATCATGGTATAATAAATTTAGAATTGAAGGATCATGCAGCCCCACCAGTTCTTAAGATGTGTTCTGGAAATTCCCTGGAAGTTTCTCAGATAATTTGGGGAGGGGGTAGGTCTTTGAAGTTAAAACTTTTTTCATCATGATACTAAGATGATTTAATTTTATTAATTATCAATAGATATAACCTACATAAGACAAAATGTTTTGGATGATCCTTAGTGACTTCAAGATTGTAAAGTGGTCCTGATACCAAAAAGTTTGAGAACTGTCATTCTAGCCCAAACTTTTCATTTAACAAATGAGGAAATGGAATCCGAGAGAAATTAAATACTTTTTCTAAAGACAAAGATGTAGTAAGGACAAAAATATGTAGCAGAACAGATTAAACCTAAATCTTCCAACTCTTAATGCATGGCTCTTCTTCACTAAGTCAACCTGCTTAGCCTTTCCCTTTGCACTCATCTCACTTTCTGTTGTTAGCTGTGAATTTATTTTTCTTTTACAATTTTCTTGAACGCATGGTCCTTGTCATTTTGTATTCTCAGTTCCTAGGATAGTGCTTTGCAGAGTGAACAGGCTCACGTCTTCTAACTCGAAAACTAATGAGTGTTCCTTCCATCATCTCTAAGGATGAATGAAGAGACTTGGGTTTTAATCTTGTCTATGCCATCCATTAACAGTCTATGCGTTGGATAAGTCACTTAACCTCTGGGCCTCAATTGCCCAGGATGATGGCCCTGGTTGAGCTTCATGGTTCCCTGTAGACTCAGGGATAGCTAAGTGATACAGTGGGTAGAATGCTGGGACTAGGAAGATGCATAAATTTAAACCCTAATTCAAATACTCAAGGGCTGTGTGACTTTGGACAACTTGCTTGCCAGTCTTAGTTTCCTCATCTGTAAGATGGCAAGAATAATTGCACATATATCTAAACATTATTACCAGCATCAGATGAGATAATATTAACACTTGGTAAACCCTAAAGCACTATATAAATACTAGCTTGTGTTATTATTATTTAGTTGTGACTTTTTCTATGATGTTGTGGCTGGTAGATCTAGTAGGGCCATCAAGGATAATCCTTTTATTATTGAGTGAGGACACTAAAGTCCCAGAGGTGAAGCAGTCTGTCCACAGTCACATTGGTAGCTGAGATTTGAAAGCAGGACCTCTGATTTCCATTGAACTCCTCGAACTATACTGTGTGATCTCACATGCTTTTGAACTGATGTGATATGGCAACCTCATTTCCCATTTGACTTGGCTAATAAGAAACCCTGACATTGGGAGCAAAGTGTCTTACTTCATATAGTAAGCTTCCCTGCTTTAGGAAGCAAAACTATTGGCTCTTGGCCACGTCTTCTGAACTCTAAGCAAACCACAAAATCCCACACAACAGCATCCAACAACCTGTCTTGCTTGTCAGTCAATAGGTTTCCAACTCTTTAGCCCTGTTTTTCCTTTTGGAAGAATTTAAAAGTTATGTGTTCAAAGTTGGAGTTGGAGAGCCTTGGGAAAGATCCAGTCTGAAGAGGGCTAATAACCTTCCCTCATTCCCAAAGCTTCTCCTCTACTAACACTTTTAGAGGTCTGCAGCTCCAAACGTCCATGAGCCCTTCCAAATTGTCCCAGTCAACCCTTTGCAGGTCTTGACTTCTGATTAATTTATACACAGGTAGAATTTGAGTGACATTCTATTGAGACTTCATGAAAAAGCTCAAAGCAAAGGAAAAGAAGCTGTATTATCTAAAATCAAACACAGAATTGCTGGTGAAAAGTGTTTCTACCCATCTGTCTTTAGCTGAGAAAATTGACAAATACCCCCTCCCTTTTTCTGACAATGCATCTTCCATCTCCAATGTATAAGTTGCACCCCATGCATATCCCCTACCTCTATCTCATAAATCCCCAGCTTCCTTCAAAGCTCAACTTACATGCAACAATTTTCCCTTTGCCAGTCGCTTCCAATTACTGTCTCTGTTTCTGTCTCTGTCTCTCTCTCTGTCTCCCTGTCTCTCTCTCTCTCTCTTTCTTTCTCTCTCTCCCTCCAATGCAGGCATGTAATTATATAAATACAAATGCATTATGTATTTGTCTGGTCTTTATGGGTATAGTGTCCTTTCCTCTGTCTTCACAAGAATATAAACTACTTCAGGGCAGAGGCTATTCGAATTTTGTGTGTATGTGTGTGTGTGTGTTTTTTGTTTTCTTTTGTTGTTGTTTTTTTAGAATAGAAAGCTGTCCTTAGAACCTAACAGTGTCTGACACACAGTAGGTGCTTGATGAATTAAACTGGATTGAATTGCTCCATTTATCATCTTAACAAGTAAGAATTCATATTTGTATACCCCTTCACCAAAGACTTACTTTACAGCAACCCTGTAGAGAGGAAATGAAGACAGGATTATTCTCATTTTATAAAGCAGGAAACTGAAGGTCAGAGAAATTCAGTAATTTATCCATAGTCGCATGACTGATGAATGGTGGATCCAAGATATTAACTCCTGTCTCTTGACTAATCCATACTTGATTGCACTGTCCTGTTTGTTCCATGACTCATTGAGCCAAAGGAAATTCCAAGAAGGTGCACCTGTCAGGTCCACCATGGTCACCACAGGCATGAGGAGAGAAAGGATCCTGCTCACTTTCCCATCTTAGCTACATATCAGTAGAAGATGAGCAAGGAATAAGGGAAGGAAATTTTGCCTTCCAGAATTATGTTTGCTATTTCGTTTGAACAATTTAAATATGTTTGTTTATATTAAAATGTGAATAGAAATCTAATTAGAATCTCTGTATTTTTTCTTTATCTCCCCACAGGTGCTTTGAGAATACCCATTTTGAATCTACATCAGCAGAAGTGATGTGAGAAAAGATATTATACTCAAATGAGTTCATTCAGTGTAGGTAGCTAATATTGATAATTCAATGGAGGTAGCTTGTTCTTATTTTTCTCCCTGACTACTTATTTTTAATTGGCTTGAAATAGCCAGGCAATTGCCCTCACTCTCCAACTCATTCTGCCATTTGCACAAGACATAGGATATAAATACTAACATAGACTGATCATCATATTAGAACATTTTTACCTGCAGATTTTGGGTTCAAATTTTACCTCTGAAACTTATTAGGTATATGACTTTGGCAAGTCATTTGCCCTACCAGGGACTCAACTTCCTCACCTGGAAAATGAGTTCAGTTGAGTCATTTTTTAGATATGTCCAACTCTTTGTAACCTATTTTGGGGTCTTTGTGTATGAAAATATTTTTTAAATTTATTTAATATTTTATTTTTTCCTCCAAGTACATGCAAAAACAGTTTTTAACATTCAATTTTGCATTACAATTTCTCTCCCTTCCTCCATCTCTTTCTTTCCCCTTCATTGAGAAGGCAAACAAGTTGATACAGATTATACATATGAAACCATGCAAAATGTATTTCCATGTTAATCATGTTGTGAAAGAAAGCAAAAAGCCAAAAGACCCTTCCAAAAAACCAAAAAGAAAAATAAAAAGTGTTTTCCAAAGTATGCTTTGATCTTCATTAAGACTCCATCAGTTCTTTCTCTGGAGATCATAGCATTTTTCATCATAAATTCTTCAAAATTGTCCTGGATCATTTTATTGCTCAGAATACCTAAGTTATTCACCATTGATCATCATACAATGTTGTTGCTCCTATATACAGTGTTGTCTTGGTTCTCTTTATTTCACTTTGTATCAGTTCATATAAGTTTTTCCAGGTTTTTTTTTTCTGAGTATCCTGTTCATCATATCTTGTGGCACAATAGTATTTCTTCACAATCTTATACTACAATTTGTGCAGCCATTCCCCAATTGATGAATATTCACTTATTTTCCAATTCTTTACCACTACGAAAAACTGCTGTAAATATTTTCATACATATAGACCCTTCTTCTTTTTCTTTCTTTTTAAAAATATCTTTGGGATACAGATCAAATAGTGATTTACTGGATCAAAGGGTATGCATTGTTTTACAGCCCTTGGGTATACTCTGCAAAATGGTTGAATCAGTTCATAATTTCATCTACAATGCATTTATGCCTTAATTTTTCCACAACTCCTTCCACACTTGTCATTTTCCTTTTCTGTAATGTTGGACAATCTGATAGCTGTAGAGTGATACCTCTGAGTTGTTTCAATTTGCATTTCTCTAATCAATTGTGATTTAGAGTATTTTTTTTTCATATCACTGTAGATGGCTTTAATTACTTTGTCTGAAAACTGCCTGGTCATGTCTTTTGACCATTTATCAGTTGAGGAATTGATCTAATTTTTGTAAATTTCATGCAGTTTGCAATATATTTGAGAAATGAGACCTTTATCAGAGAAAATTTCTTTAAATCTTTTTCACATTTATGATTACTAACTGTATTTCCCTCTGTCCTATTTTCCCTGTTTATCATCTTCTCTCGTTTTACCTTGTACATCTTCAAAAGTGCTTTGCTTCTGATTACCACCCCCCCCCCAATCCACCCTCCCTTCTATGATTGCTCCTCCCATTCCTTTCTTCTCCTATTTTCCTATAGGGTAAGGTCGATTTCAATACCCAGCTGAGTATGTATGATATTCCTTCTTTAAGCCAATTCCAATGACAGTATTCCCCTCCATATTCTTTTGTGTCTCTTTTATATGAAATAATTTGCCCCATTAAGTCTATTTCTTTTCCCTTCTTTCACTGCATTACTCTTTCTCACACCTTAACTTTATATTTTTAGATAATCATGACATCTTATTCCACTCTCATCTGTTCCCTCTATATATATTTTTTCCAACTGTCCTAATAATGAGAAAGTTCTCAGGAGTTATAACTATTATCTTCCCATGTAAATTGTAAGCAGTTTAACCTTATGGAATCCCTTATAACTTCTCTTTCTGGACTACCTTTCTATGCTTCTCTTGAATCTCACATTTGAAAGGCAAATTTTTAGTTCAGGTCTAGTCTTTATCAGAAATGTTTGAAAGTCCTTCATTTCATTAAATATCCTTATTTTTCCATGAAGGATTATATTCAGTTTTGCTGTTTAGATAATTCTTCATTGTAATTCTAGTTTCTTTACCCTCTGGAATATCATATTCTAAGCTCTCTAATCCTTTAATGAAGAAGCTACACAATGCAGTATAATCCAGACTGTGGCTCCATAATATTTGAATTATTTCTTTCTGGCTTCTTACAATATTTCCTCCTTGACCTGAGAGCCCTGGAATTTGTTATATTCCTGAGAGTTTTCACTTTGGGATATCTTTCAATAGGTGATGGATGAATTTTTTCAATTTCTACTTCCCCCTCTGACTCTAGAATATCAGGACAACTTCCTCTGTTAATTTATTGGAAAATGATCATTAGGCTCATTTATTTTTTTGGTGGCTTTCAGTTGCTCCCTTAAATCTTAAATAATATCTCTTGGATTTATTTCCCAAGTCAATTGTTTATCCAATGAGATATTTCACATTTTCTTCTATTTTTTTCATTCTTTTGATTTTGAGTTATTGTATCTTAATTTCTTATGTAGTCATGAGCTTAAACTTGCCAAATTCTAATTTTTAAGGAATTATTTTATTTTGTAGCTCCTTTTCCATTTGGCCAATTCTAGCTCTTTTACTACATTAAAAAAAAACATTTATTTATTTTTAATTTTCGAAAGACTTCCACAAGATTTTGAGTCCCAAATTTTCTCCCCATGTCTCACCTCTGCTCATCCCAAGACAGTATGCATTCTGATTACCCACTTACCTCAATCTGCCCTCCCTTCTATCACACCCCCTCCCTCTCCTTATTCCCATCCTCTCTATTTTCTTGTAGGGCAAGATACTTTTATACCCCATTGCCTGTATATCTTATCTCCCAGTTGCATGTAAAAACAATTTTTAACATTCATTTTTAAAACTCTGAGTTCCAATTACTCTCCCTTCCTCCCTCCCCACCCATCCTTACTGAGAAGGCAAGAGAAACCTTGCCTAATGTCTTTCTTTCTCTTGACCTCATTAAAGGGGCTATACCCTGGTTACTTCTTAAACAGGTCTATTCAATGAATGGGCATTGCCTCACCCTAAATGAGTACCTGCAAAGATCTTGGTCTAAAGGGCTCAAGGTCTCCAGCTGCATCCTGGGTCATCTCCAGTCATTCTGAGAAATATCAGGTCACTGGATTCAGATGGCTCTGAAGGAGAAGTAAGGCTGATGACCTGTACAGCCCTCCCTCACTCAAAATAAAGTCAAGTGAAAGTCATGTCATCATTTCTCCAATGGCAAAGGACAAACAAAGGACAAACACAATCCTGTCCCCCTCTTCTCTCTTTTGACCTTATCTCTTCTCAAAAATGTTTACTTCTAATTCTCCCTCCTCCATTGTCCCTTCTATCCCCCTCCCATTTCCCCTTATTGCATTCCCCACTACTTTCCTGTAGTGTAAGATAGATTTTCATATCAAATTGAATGTGTATGTTATTCCCTTCTTAAGCTAAATGTGATGAGAGTAAGATTTACTCTTTCCCTCTCACTTCCCCCTTCCTCCCCTCCACCGAAAAAGCTTTTTCTTGCCTCTTTTATGTGAGAGATAATTTATCCCATTCTATTTCTCCCTTTCTCCTCTCAATATATTCCTGTATCACCCCTTAATTTTATTTTCTCAGAAATCATCCCTACCTATTCAACTCACCCTGTGCCCTTTGTCTATAAGTATACAATATCTTCAACTGCCCCATTACTGAGAAAAGTGTCATGAGTTACAAATATGATATTTCCATGTAGGAATGTAAATAGTTCAATTTTAGTAAGTCTCTTATGATTTCTCTGTCCAGTTTATCTTTTCATGCTTCTCTTGATTCTTGTGATAGAGAGTCAAATTTTCTATTCAACTCTAGTTATTTCAGCAGGAATGCTTGAAAGTCCTGTATTTCACTGAATAAGGATTTTCCCACTTGAAGCATTATACTCAGTTTTACTGGGTAGGGGATTCTTGGTTTTGATCCTAGCTTCTTTGATCACTGGAATATCATATTCTAAGCCCTTTGATCCCTTAATGTAGAAGCTGCTACATCTTGTGTCACCCTGATTGTATTTCCACAGTACTCAAATTCTTTCTTTCTGTCTGCTTGCAATATTTTTTTCCTTGACCTGGGAGCTCTGAAATTTGGCTACAATATTCCTAGGAATTTTCCTTTTGGGATCTTTTTCATGAGGCAAATGGTGGATTCTTTCAATATTTATTTTACCCTCTGGTTCTAGAATATCAGGGCAGTTTTCCTTGATAATTTCTTGAAAGACGATATCTAGGCTCTTTTTTTGATCATAGGTTTCAGGTAGTCCAATAATTTTTAAATTGTTTCTCCTGGATCTATTTTCCAGATCATTTTTTTCCAATGATATTTCACATTGTCTGCTATTTTTTCATTCCTTTGGCTATGTTTTATAATTTCTTGATTTTTCATAAAGTCATTAGCTTCCATCTGCTCCATTCCAACCTTTATGGAATTATTTTCTTCAGTTGGTCATCCTTTTCCATCTGGCCAATTCTGCTTTTTAGAGTATTCTTCTCCTCATTGGCTTTTTGGATCTCTTTTGCCATTTGGATTAGTCTATTTTTTAAAATGTTATTTTCTTCAGCATTTTTTTTTGCGGGGGTTTCCTTTAGCAAGCTGTTGGCTTGTTTTTCATGATTTTCTTGCATCATTCTCATTTCTCTTTCCAATTTTTGCTCTACTTCTCTTACTTCCTTCTCAAAATCCCTTTTGAGCTCTTCTATGACCTAAGACCAATTCATATTTTTCTTGGAGGCTTTAGAGGTAGGAGCTTTTATGTTGTTATCTTCTTCTATTTGTATACTTTGGTTTTCCTTGTCACTAAAGTAAGATTCTATAGTCTGATTCTTTTTTCTATTTTTTTCCCAGTTATTTACCCAGTTATTTTCCCAGTTATTTACTGGACATTTGAGTTTTTTGTCAAAGTCGTTCTCTGCTTCCCATGGGAGTGGAGGGTGTACTGTCAGTTGCTCGATCCCTCCATAATTTGTGGGCCTAGACCTCCAGAAACAGTTGCTGGCACTGCTGCTGCTCCAGCTGCTACTGCCATGGGCTCCTCCTCTGCGGGCTCTTCCACCTCCTCCACCACTCTTGGACTGGGGCCCAACCACTCTACTCTCTCATACAGGTCCCACAGTTTTTTTCTACTGATTTTCCAATTTGTCCTCAGTGTTTTAGGGTCATAAAGTCTGGAAACCATCAAAGGTGCCTGAGATTAAGTATCCCCCCCCAGGCCTGCTCAGGTCCCATCCGTGCTGAAGTGGCCCATACTGGGCTGCACTCTGCTCCAATAGCAGCACAATAGACACTTCCTGGCAACCTTCCAGACTGTCTTGGACTGGAGATTTGCTTTACTCTGTCATTCTGTGGATTCTGCAGGTCTAGAATTTGTTTAGAGTCATTTTTTACAGGTATTTGGCTGGGCTTGGGTGGAGGTGGAGCACTAGCAAGTCTGTGCTGTTACTCTGCCATATTGGCTCCACCCTTCCCTCTTCTACTTTTTAAAGAGTTCTCTTCAATGAATTTTTGTATATCTTTTTTTACATTTGGCCAATTTGCTTTTTAAGGTGTTATTTTCTTTGTGATTCTTTTACCATTTGGTCTATTCTATTTTTTTAAATTGTTATTTTCTTTAGTATATTTTTTGTGCCTCCTTTACCAAGTTGTTGACTCTTTTTCCATGACTTTTTTGCATCACTGTCATTTCTTTTCCCAATGTTTGCTTCTCTTATTTTATTCTTAGAATTTTTTTGCATTCTTCCAGGAATTCTTTGTGGGGCTGAGACCAATTCATATTTTTCTTTGAAGCTTTGAATGTAGATTTTTCTGCTGACCTAAATTATCTTTGACTAGATAATTGTTTCATTCCATTCTTTTGGGAGTTTTCCTGCTCCAGAATTTGTTTTGAGACATCATTTAACATTATTTGGAGGGGAATTTGGGAGAGCTCAGGTGAATTCCTGCCTTTCCTCTGCCATATTAACAGAGAAAGAGAAGCCACGTGGGGTTTTCTTGGCAAAGATACTAGAGTGGTTTGCCATTTCCTTCTTCAGCTCACTTTACAGATGAAGAAACTGAGGCAAACAGGGTTAAACAACCCTGCCCAGTGTCACATAGCTTGTAAGTGTCTGAGGCCAGATTTGAATTCAAGAAAATGAGCCTTTGTGACTCCAGCTCATTCTCTCTCTGCACTGTTCCATCTAGCTTCCCTATGGAAAGTAGAGCTGAGCTGCTACCACCACCACCACTACTACCACCATTACTGCTATTGCTGCTACTGCTGCTGCTGCTCCTAATGCTATCACTGCTGCGCTTACTGCCAGTACTATTACTAATATCATTGCTTCTTCTACTATTTCTGCTGTTATTGCTACTACTATTAAACTTGTGACTATTACTGCTGCAAATGTTAACACTATTAGTGTTGCTGCTACTATGACTATCACTACTGCTACTGCTATTCCTATGACAACTATTTACTAATGAAAATAGCTAATGATATAATTTATTTCTTTAAGGGTTATAAAATATTTTCCTCATTGGCTCATGAACTCAGAGTGATTTGTCAGATTGAATCAGAGTCTTAATCCAGGTCATTAAACAGTAGATTTATAACTGAAAGGAAACTTAGAAGCCATCTTGTCCCAGGTTCTCATTACACGCAAGGATATTAAGGCTTAGAGAGGTTGCACATGAGGTAGCCTGCATTCAAAGTCCAATCCTTGGATTTCAGACTCATCATTCTTTTCACTATATCATGCTACTTGTTTCCTTTAGACTTAATTTAGTGGTCCTGGAAACAGAGAGACTATATCTAATATTTTAAATCCTTCCAGTAAATATTTCCAGGTAGAGATTACAAACAGTTTCAGGCAGGATGAGGACAGTATCATTCTGCAAATATCCAAATTTTAATAATAAACCAGGCCAAGAACAAGCTTTAATTTATGGGGTACAGCTTGGAGGAGTGGTTGGGTGACTATCACACTTGAGGAATCATTTTGAAATGTTTCCTAGTTTTATGTAAATCAATGTTTTCCATATGGATAGAGTATATAGTAAAGGAAGGGGAGCTTTGAGGGTTGAGGGGCTGAGGTAGAAATCAGACAGGCTAGAAGTTGGTGGGGAGAGGGATATAGGAGAAGCAAGGAGAGGCCAGAGTCATAATTAGTCACAAGAGCCTAGAATCATTGATGGGGAACCTGCAGCCTTGAGGATACATGTGGCCCTCTAGATCTTCAAGTGTTGCCCTTTGACTGGATCCAAACTTCACAGAACAAATTCCCTCCATAAAAGGATTTGTTGTGTAAAATTTGGACCCAATTGAAAGGCTGCACACAAGCACCTAGAAGACCACATGTGGCCTCAAGGCCATAGGTTGATTCCCTGTCACTTGTCTAGATTAAAAGTAACAGTCTATGAGGGTGTCCTAGCTTGAGGTGTTTAACAAAGGCCCTGGAGGAAATAAGAAACTTGCTCAATAATATGCTTTAGGTATTCCATTACAATCTGTCTGCTAGTTAAAATGAGAGACCACAGGGAGAGAGCTCTAGACTAGGAGGCAAGAGACTTGGCTTATGGCCTTCATTCTGTTGTTAATTTCATAGGTTCGTAAATTTAGAGCAGGACAGGACTTGAATGTTCATCTAGTCCAGAGGTTCTCAAAATATAGTCTAGGGAGTCCCTGAAACCCTTTTGTGGAGTCCTCAAAGTTAAAATTATTTTCCCAAGAAGGCTAAGATGCTTTATGCAGTAAACAATAGATACAAACCCACATAAACAAAGGCTCTTGGAGAGGGAGCTTCAATAATTTTTAAGAGTATAAAGGATTTTAGAACCACCAATCTAGCCCAATCCCTTGGTCTGGACCAAGCTGAGGTCCAGAGAAAGTTACTTACTTAAGCTCTGAAAGCTGTTAACTGACAGAGTTGAGCTGGGAACCTGAGTCTTCTGGCTCCAAATATAGAGTATTTGTCTTCTTTTTAAAATGAAGGGAATGCAATGATTAATAAAGCTCCTCCCAGATGTGACATTTACAAGTATATGAAAATTTCATTGGTTACAATTTATTTAGATTATTTAAAAAAAAAAACTTAAGTATGATAGACAACTGGGGTCATTTTGTGCTTAAAGTTTTGCTTGTGGCTTTCTCTTGGGAGAAAGAGTGCTTGGAATTTGGTCTATCTGTCTCTCTGATCTTAATGTATTGGAATGTGGCCCTGAAGGAATTTATTTTTTTTTACAATGCATCAACAGAAAGAAACTATATCACTGCTTTGTATGCAAACTAAACACAGATCAGAAGAATAATACTTTTGGAAGGATATTTTCCAACCTTTTCTGCCTATTCCCACCTCCCTGACTTTGTATAGCCTGTTTTCCACATCTAGAATGCCCTCCCTCATCACCTTTACCTCTTGAAATTCTTAGCTTTCTTCAAGGTTCAACTCAGGTTAATTCTTTTAGGAAGCTTTTCCTGATCCCCCTATTAGTGTTTCCTTCCGCTTCAATTTCTCTTGAATTTACTTTTTTGTACAAATATCAAATTATATGATTCCTCTTCTCCTATCCTATCACAATTTGTAAGCTCCTTGAAGAGAAGAGTTGCTTAACTCTTATCTTTGTATCTCTGCATCTTGCACATTGTAGGTGGTTGAATAGAGTGCTGGAGCTGGAATTCGGAAGAGCTGAGTTCAAATCCTGCCTCAAATATTTACTACTTGTGTGACTCTGGGCAAGTCACTTAATTTCTGCTTGCCTTAATCTAGGGGAGAAGAAAAGGACAAATCACTCCAGTATCCTTGCCAAGAAAGCTCCATGTACAGTATTAGTATGCTATTGTCCACAGACTCACAAAAGGTTGGATATGACAGAATGCATGAACAACAGGTGTTCCATAGAAGTTTGTTGAACCAAATTGCACTCAACTGAATGAAATTGATTTGAATTCTATCAAGACCAAGAGGAGGTTGCCTAGAAAGATATTTATTTCCCTGTTACTGCAATCTTCAAACAAAGACTAGATGACCATTGCTTAGTGATGTTTTAGAAGACATTCCTATCCAAGTCTGGTAGAACTAGCTGAGTTGCAAAAATCTCTGGAAATTAAGGGCTTTGGAGTTCAAGGAAAAGGGATCACATACTGCCTCTGATACTTACTACCTGTTTGATCTCAAGCAAATCACTCCATCTCCATGGGTCTCAGTGTCTGCATATGTAAAATGAAATACTTGGACTAGTTCATACAGCTAGTCTCTTCTAGCTTCTAGTTCTCAATCTATGATCCTATGGGTTCTTGGGACCCTATGGCCTATTTCATTATCTAGATTAAAACAAACAGAAGTTTCTCTTTACTACCAATATCTCTGCTAACTCTCCTTTCCCCCAGGACTCTTGCTCTCCTCATCCCTAATACTTTCTCTTTTTTGATCTCTTCTATCACTTGGATAAAAGTACTAGCAAATGTATGCAGTTCAATATGTTCCACTTTTAGAATATTTCATTTTAAAAATGGTAGAAAAAAAGAGAGCAACAGTTGACACAGAGGAAAAAATCCTTAGTTAAAAAAAATTCCATCATCAATGAAGCAGCTACTGGGGACCTGGGGACCTCTCCTCTACCCCTTCAAATCACACCAGTCTATAGGCAACCAACAGCTTTGCTTAAGTTTGACCTCACACTAGAACTCCAATATGCTTAATCAGGTAAAGGGATTTATGAGGTAAAGAAGGAATAAGGAGAGGAAAGGCCAAGGTGGAAGAATTAACAGAATATGAGACCCAAGGAAAGACATCATTTTTTCCTCTCTCTTAAAAATGCAAAAAGAATGGATCTGGACTTGTTCATGAAAGTTCAATATTTAAGAAATTCATGCTACAAATTCAATGGCTAACAAGTTGCCTTCTGAGGTCAACACTAAACATAGCACACAGACCTGTCTTTCTAGGTCTGGTTTTTATTTCTGATTTTTTCAAAGGTTCATAGCAAGTCAAAGAAGGAAGGAGATCATCAGACATTATCATTTGGTCTCTTCCTGTCCTTTTATAGAAGAGAAAGCATATTCTGAATAGCTCAAGGCCTTAAAAGAAAGACACTTTCTTTCCTTTTGACAAAGACAATTGGAGAATGCAATTCATACCTCAACTTTTTAAGTAGGTCATAAGGCTGTATTGCATGTGACATTATCTTCCATATGGTTTCATTTGTTTTATATATTTGCCTATATGGGCTTGTCATTTTTTTCCTTTATAGATAGAAGGTTCAATATAAAGTAGAGCATGTAACAAGAGACAGTAAAGCATAATAAAAAGCATTCACTGGTTTCAGAGTTCAAAACTTAAAAAGCTTTGTGACTAGACAAATAACTGAAACTCAATTTACCATCTGTAAAATGGGATCAATGATTCTTGTCTTTATGAATTCATGGGCTCATTTTAATACTGGGCTTAAAGTACAAGCAAATTGGGAGCTATAATTAAACTACAGTCTATTGTTCTCTGTCTAATGCAGGGGAATAACCTGAGACTGGAGTTGGGTGGAAGGGGGATTTTAGCTGCCTTTTTTTCACTTGAGTTGGCCATGGACCCTGATCCAAAAGCACTCCAACAGAATGTACTACAGCTTTTACTCTTCTTTGATTTATCTATTTACCTACTGCCTTTTGAACTGCTCAGGGTCAAGACACATCCTTGTATGTATATCTAGAAAAAGATTCCCTCATGACAATGAAGATTATACAGAAAATGCCGATACCCACTAAACTGGACCTTTCAGATTCAGTCCTACAAAGCACCTAGTTTAGAAGTCAAAGTAAAGTCATTTTAATAAATGAATTATTCAGAAACTACTGGGAAAAACTCACAATTATATGTGTGTGAAGGACATACATATGAAAATGTACATATATTCATTACATGTATATGTACACTATATGTGTGCATATATACTTATTTGTATATATTTTCAATATGGATATATGTAGGTGAAAAATGTATAAAGAATGTAACTATGAAAAATGCATATATACACATCACTATACATATATATATATATATATAATATATATATATACACACACATATTGCCCGTATGTGTACAGAGGATATATATGAAAATGCATACATATATATCACAATATGTTTATACATATATATGAAAAATGTATATATACAATGAATATATGTATCATAGTATGTTTACATATGCATGCATATTTATGTATACAAAAGATATAAATATAACAATGTATATGAAAAATATGAAAGACACATTGCACACATGTATGTATATGCATATGTGCATTTATATGAAAATTGTATAATGTCTCTATATATGTCATCCATATCCATATACATATGGATATGGATGATATATACACATATATTTGTGGATATCTCTCTCATATATATACCATACATATGTGTATATGTATATGTATGCATATAGGTATGAAGGAGATATACACATATATAGGATAGATGAGTATCTATCTGTGTATGAAAAATGCATTGATATCATACAGATGTACATATGTCCTTCTTTATGTCCCTATAACCCCAGATATTAAAGCTCACCTTGAAATTTTAAGGAGAAAATATTCATTTTTCTCTGTCTCTTTGTAGTTTCTCCCCTAGTGCTTTGAAAGGTTTGTAAACAAGAAATGTTCTGAATACTTTGCTGGAACATTTGAAGAGGCATAAATGACCCTGTTTTGTTTTGTTTTAAAGTTTCATTGATGCTTTTTCGTTTTATACATCACAGTTGCTTCCCAATAGCCATTTTCTCACATAGAACCCTTCCTTGTAACAAAGAAAAACACTTAAGTAAAACCAACTGGATGTCAGACACAGCATGTGAAAATTGCCAGCCATCAGTGCGCCTGTGTTCCTACAGCCTCCCTGACATTTATTCTTTCTATCTTTTATTATCTTTGCTAATTTTCCTGGGCAGAAGGTGAAATCTCAGAGTTGTTTTCATTTCAGTTACTGTGATTAATTATTATTACTTTATTGTTTCAGGTGGTTATTTATAATTTGCTTTTCTTTCAAAAACTGTTTATCTTCTTTCACCATTTAGCTAATGGGGGATGGTTGGTCTTATGTATTGGCGCAAATACTCTAGCTCAAGAGTTGGCAAACTGTAATCTAAGGGCCAAATTCAATCCACTGGCTGCCTGTTTTTTTGTTTTCTTTTTTCATGGACCACAGATGATTTTTACCAGCAGTGGGACAGATTTGGGGCATAAGTCATAGCTTGCTTACATCTATTCTAGATGACCTAGATATCATAATATTATAAGGAATGTTTGATGTAAAGACATTTTCTTCTGGTATTATTTTTTAATACTAGTTGCACTGTTTTTTAATTGTATATAATTTAAATATTCTCTTTTGATAAGTGTGTGTATGTGTGTGATCTTCTATCCTTCTAACCATAGTTATGAAAAAAATGTGGCCTATAGTTGTCTAATTTTTTCTTTTAAATTTTGTGACTTCATATTTTTTAATCATATCCATTTATAGCTTATTGTTGTATGTGTTATAAGGTAGAGATCTCAAACTATTGCCCAGTTGTCGCAGTAGTTCTTGTGTAATAAGGACTCATTACCTTAGAACTTTTAAAAAATCAAACTGTGCTAGTTGGTTTCTAAATTTGTTTATTTCATCTCTCCCAGTGACCTCCTTATCTATTTTTTTAAAATTACCAAATAGGTTTGATGAATATTGATTTATAATGTGCTCTGATATCTCATAGTGCTAGATTGGGTTCATTACTAGCTCTTGTTCATTAATTCCATTTAAGTCCCTGAACTTTTATTTCTCTAAATTATTTATAAAATATTAATTTTTGTCTAGTTTGATAAAGTGCCACTTTGTTAGTTTGACTGGTATAAAATTAAGTCTTTATTATTTTATTTATTATAGGTAGCATGAAATTTATGATTTTAAAGTTTAATTATTAGTTTAATTATATAAATTTTATTGTTACTACTAAATATTATTATAGGTATTATTAAAATTTACATTATCATGACAAAACCATAAACATAGCTACCTCCTTACTTATATAGATGTTTTTCATTTCTGTAAAAAGTGTTTTGTAGCTGAATTCATGTGAACCCTAAATAAATAGGTTAACTTCCAGATACTTTATTGAATTGTAGCTTTTGTTAGTATTATGGGAAGTTTTGTGGAATTATTATGAATTTTGCTACTTTACTAAAACTATTGATCATCTTTATTAGTTTCTTTGCTAACTCTCTTGGGTTTTCTAAGTACACATTCATGTCTTTCTGATTAGGAATAATTGTTTATTCTTCCCCAATGTTTATATTTTTAATTTCTCTTTTTAATGATAACATTTCCTCTACTTCCTAAAATAAACTACCAGCATTTCTCTTTTGTACATAATGCTTATTTTTGGTTTAAGATACACTTTTGGTCAGATTATTGCATGCAATTTATTTTAAGATTTTTTTTAAAAAATGAGCCACCACCATGAAGCCACTGGGTCTTTGTAGCAACTGTTTTCAGATTAAAAGCTGGAAGAGTAATTTTTAAAGTTACCAAATCCAATCTCCTCATGAGACAGATGAGGAAACAGAGCCTGAAAGAAGTTAATTGACTTTCCAGGGTCAGAAATCTACTATGGAGCAGAAGAGATATTTGAAACCAAGTCTTTCTTACTTTAAAGACAGCTCTCAATCCACTATTATATTGCCGTTTTATACATCTATACTGATATTGAGTATCCTGATACCTCTTGGGTAGATTTTGCATAGGGACAATGAACTACAGCCAGAATGGAAGAAGAGATTAGTGCCAAACTGAATTGCCTTACAAAAATTGTAGCAGGATTTTACTGACTACAATGAGTCTTTTGGCAAGATTGCATTAAGTGCTTTCTATGTGCCAGACACTAAACTGAATCCTGGAGACACAAAAAAAATGAAAAATGTAATAATAGCTTTTTCCTTCAAGGAGATCACATTCTAATGAGGGAGACAATGCAAAAAAATGTATATAATATGATGTATATACAGAGTAAATAGAAAGTAATCTCAGAGGGAAGATGTTAGCATTTTAGGAGAACAGAGAAAGAACTGCGCTAGGTATAATCACAGCTGAATCCTAAAATCCTAACGTCCTAGAAAAGGTAGAGGTAAGGAGAGAAAATATTCCAGAATTGAGGCTCCAATTCAATAATTTAAATTATTCTAGTCCCTGCCAACACAAAAGAATATTTATTGAAAGCTATGTGTGGGAGCTGTGTCAGGAAGAGCATGCAGGGCAGTCTATCTTGATCATAGAATATATAGAGGATAATAAAGTATAAGCAGAGTAGAAATGTAGAAAGAGGCTAGGTTATAAGTGATTTTATACTTAATATTTTATATTTTATCCTAGAGAATAATAGTCACTGGAATTTAATAACGCATAGTGATATAGTCATATCTGTGCTTTTGGTAGCTGAGTAGAAGATGGATAATTTGAGTCAGAGAAGCCAATTAGAAGGCTCTTACAATAATTCATCCATGTTCAAAGAGTTATAAAACTGTGTATATACACTTTGACCTATCAATATCACTATTAGGTCCATTTCCCAAGGTGATCAGGGAAAAAAGAAGTGAACCTCTATGTTTTAAATATTTATAGAATCTCTCTTAAAGAATCAGAAATTGGGAAGATGCCCATCAATTGAGAACTAGCTAAACAAGTTGTTGTGTAGTATTGTGATAGAATACTACTCTGCTGTAAGATGATGAGCAGGTAGATTTAAAAAAAAACCATGGAAAGATTTGCATGAAATAATGAAGGGTCAAATGAGAAAAACCAAGAAAATCCTGAGTACAGTAACAGCAATATTGTTTGAATAATAACTGTGAACAACTAAGTTACTCTGAGTATTATAAATATTCAGACAAACCTCAAAGCACCTTGAAGAAAGATACTGTCTACCTCCAGAGGCAGAACTGATAAGTAGAAGTATCTATAGTATGGTTTTATATACTATACACACACACACACACACATATATGCGCGTGTGTACATGTTCTCTAGTGGAGAATGGGGAGGGAGGGAAAGATACAGTTTGGAACTTAAAATGTGACAAAAATAAATTTAGATTTTAAAAACATAATTCAGGTATGTGGTGAAGTGGATCTGAACAAAAGTGACAGTTTGTGAGAATGGAATGAAGGGGACATGTATGGACAATTTTATGGTGGTAGAAGTGATAAAACGACAACAAATTGGACATATGGGGTGAGGTACAAGGGTGTACTGGGAAATGTTTACGATTCTTCCAAAATTCAGGATACACTTTTCAGTTTCATATGAATTATTAATAATTTTCTCCTCACTTCTTAAGTTTAGATAATCAACTGAACAATAAACTAGCCCCTGATTTGTAGCTGTTGTCAATATCTGAGGTGTAAATGTTCATGCTGCAAATTTAACAATTGGCTTTTGCAAGTCAATACAAACTGGTTCCAGTAAGAGTAAGTGAAGAGTTAAAGATAAGTCTGAAGTTGGGAGTTTGAGTGACTGAGAGAATGAAAGTCCTTGGCAATAATAGGACAGCTAGGAAGAGGGAAAGGAATGGGGGAGAAAGATGAATTCTGTATGGAATATGTGGAATTTGAGAGTCTTCTAGACCTTCAATGCAATATGTCTAAAAAGAGTTAGTGATGCCAGACTGAAGTTTGGGAGAGAAACTATAGATAAAGTTTGAAAACATCTGCACAGAAATGATAATTGAACCAAGAGGAGCTGATGAAAGCATCAAGTGAGATAGTGAAGAAAGAAAGGGAAAAGAGAGGAAAGTAGACACTAAAAGACAAGATGGACCAACCTAGAGCCCTAGGTGTGTGAGCTGGGTGAAGAAGTATTGAAGCCTGAAGATTAATCAAACTCCAACAGGGAAGAGGGAAATCAAGAGATAGTAGTGCCATAAAAACCTAGAGAGGATATATATATCAAAGGCTATACATATATATAGCTACATATATATCAATATATCAAAGGCTATAGAGAAAAGGATAAGGATTGAGAAGGGGTTATTAGATTTCTTAATTAAGAGATCATTGGTAACATTGCAGAAAGTAATTGCAATTGATAATATTGGAATCCAGATTCCAGAGGCGAGGTGGTTTCCTCCTGAAACAAAGGCTAGTCTTCCAGATATATTGTGTCACCAAAAAACAATCTCTGAAGAATTAAAGTTGAATTATCAAAAGGGCAGTGGAGAGGAATATGAGGGAATAAGTATACTACAATACATTACTAACCAAAAGGATCATGAAATTAGGGAGGTGATGCCATGGCTTGGAAGGGAATTGGATTTAACTTAGGCAGGACCGTGCAAAGTCACCATCCTCACTTTCTCCTCTGGAGTCATCAGGGTCCAGTGGCAAGAGAAAGATCAGGATGGCTGGAGATGGCCCCCACAAACCAAGAATTTCATAAAGGAAAAAAGCATAAAGGATGTCAAAAGAGAAATGTATGATTAGAGAAATGTATGATTGGAGAAATAGGAAGTGTGGTCATTTGGCAACAGCAAAGAGGAGGCAAAGCTCCTGTGTTCCAGCACTCAGATGATTGTTTGATAAAAAGTAGAAGCAATGAATCCTTGTTCATTGATTGATTCATTAAATTACAGGACTACATGCTTCATGAGTACATACAAAAATATTAAGAGAACCAGTAACATTTCCAGGGAATGCTCAGTAGAATTCCTGTAGGGTATTTATAGGAAAGATGTAAACAAGAAAAACATAAGAGAAGATAGATGGATTGTATTCTGCAATGTTGGAGGAATTAGCCATTTAAAGTATCAAGGAAGTATTTTTTCAAAGGTTTTTCAGTGTCAACTGATACAATCATGTGACTTGCTTTTTGTTTGTTTGTAGGATTAATTATATCAAATCATCTCCTGAAGTTGTATCACTAGTTTAAGTCCAATGTTGTCATAAAGAATACTTTTTTTATATGTTGCTATAATTTTTGTTTTGTTATGCTAAATATTTAATATTTTTGCATCAATATTTCTCTTATTCTTCCTGTTTAGGATGTCAGGATCATAATTGTCCCCCCAAAATGATTTGATAGGATGCATTGTTTCTTGGTTACTGAGAATTATATTTTAAAATTTAAGTAATCAGTTCACCTATAATTAAGTTCACATGCAAATCCATCTAAACCCTAGTTTCCTTTTGTTTTATTTGGGAGTACACTTATGGCTTGCTCAATTTTTCTTTTTGAGACTGGATAGATTTATATCTCCATTTTTCATTGTGTTATTTTTATTTTTTAGTAGATTATCTTTCATTTCTTTTGAATTCTCAGTTTACTGAAATTTCGTTGAATTGTAACTAAGCATTTATCAGCATGGGAAAATGGTTAATTATGGAAAACTACTGAAAGGACTTCCATAGTACAATTTTATGGGGTTTATCAAACAACTTTTTTTCCTGCTACAGTTAGTCCATATTAAGAACCACAGTTTTGTTTAGAGTTTCAGATTTGATACTTGTATTTTAGTGCCTTTTAGTTATAGTATCACTTAAGTAATTGAACTAATTTTTCATAATTATTCTGTCATATTTTGTAGAGTTTTTAGGCCTATCAGTCATAAAAATTATAAGAGTGGTAAAACTGTTTAGTAACTCACTGATAAATTATTGCTTGTAAATGGGTATTTTTAAGTGCAATGCTTGGTGAAAACATCATGAATATTTCAAAATATGAATTTTTAATAGTGTAAAATTCTGTTATAACATGCATATCATTATTGTACTATAACTTGCTAAACACAAATTTAGATATTTTGGAATACATAAGTAGATATTTTTACATTTCCTCACCTAAAAGAAATGTGACTTGCAAACCGGAATATTTAAGAATTCAACTCTTGAAATTCCAAATTGTATTCACAAAATTTTTAGTGTTAACTTGTTAATGATTTTTCCCTTAGAAATAATAAATATGTTGTAGTGCTCACAAAAAATGATTTTTCATAATAATTAGTGATACTTACCTTTATTATTCATTGTCAATTCACCATGTCCTATTTTAATTTTGGTGGTTTTATTTCTTCTTATTTTTATTACCAAATTAGGTGATGTTTATTGAATTTGGCTGTCATTTTTTTTTAAACAACAAAATCCCTTTCCTGTTATAAAGTTCCATAGTCTTAAATTTTTTTAAAAAATTGTTTCTACATTAGGTATCAAGAATAGATTTTATTGTTGTATCAGGCTGTTTATTTGTTGAATCTTTAAATATTTTTATTATAATTTCATTTCATTTATTCTCTTTTCCAACTTTGTTGATACTTTTCTTCTAAAAATGCCTTTCGCTTGAATCCATGAAATTTTGTATGTTTCCTCGTTTTTGTCATTCTTTGTAATATTGTTATTTATGTTATGACATTCTCAGTTTTCATTTTATCTACATCTTTTGCTCATATTTCCTTTATTTTTTTATTTGTCTGCAATTTTGATATTACAAACTGTCCAATATTGGTGCCAATAGTTTGTATAGTCTTTAATATTCATAGTAAGAATTCACCACAGAACTTTCACATATAGTTTCCCCAGCTCATTATTTTCCTTAAAAAAAAACTTTCTATGAGTTTCATTCAGTTTTGAAAGGGGGATATTAAAATTTTTTTATGATTATTGCTATACTCAATATTTTAGTACTATTATTAGTATTAACTTTAAGAATCTGGACAACATGCAATGAAAATACATTTAAAATGATAGTTTCATTGCCTATGCTGCACATTATAACTTCTCTATTTTTATTCATTTTCTGAAACTATCATTATAAATATATTTTAAAAAAATCTTCTGATGCATAATAAATTTTGTTTCATCATATTTTGTTTCAACTATACTTCTTCTGTGTAATTCATTGTTAAATCTGTAACCTTCCATTCTCTACTGTTTTTTTGAGGCATTGATTTAACTACAATGCAAAGTGATAATTGCTAAATTTGGCTTTTTCTCCATCTAATTCATTTGTATTAATTGATTTTTTGCTCTCCTCTTTGAAGTTAGCATTTAGTCTCTGATTTGAAGCACAACTTCTCCCACACAAATTCACCTATCTCCATCCTGTTAATATCACTTTAACCAAAATACTTTAACCTTTACTTTTATTGTTACTCTCAGTCTTGCCTTCTTCTTTTTATTCTTTCTCTTTCCAGCCCAGATAAGAGCATAGCAGACCTTGAGCTTGAAGGGATCTCAGAAGTCAACTAGTGTCAGACTCTTATTTTACAGATGAGGAAAATGAGGTAGAGAGATTCATAAAATGTAGATTCAGGACTTGAACCCAGGTTTTCTTTTTTTTTTTGATACAGGTTATACATCTATATTTATACAAATCATATCCATAACAGTCCTGTTGTAAAAGAAAACAAACAAACAAACAAAAAACCCTCAAGAAAGTAAAGAAGTATCATTGGTAACTTTGAAGAGAATGATTTCAGTGGTATGATAAGATCAGAAGTCATATTGTAAGGGCTGAAGAAATGAGAAGAGAAAAAGCAGAGGTAGTGATTGTAGATGTCCTTTTCAAGGACTTTAGCCACAAAGGACAGAAGAGATATAGGTAATTATAGGTATAGAAGGATAAGTGAGGTTTTTGTTAAGTAGTGAGGAGATATAAGTACATTTGTAGGGAGTAGAGAAAGGGAGTGATTGAAGATAAATGAGAATTGATACTCTGAGTGCAGACTGAAGCATATGTTTTATCACTTCATTTTTCTTCCTTTTTTTGACATGGCTATTGTGGAAATGTTTAGCATGATTTCATATACATACACATACGCACACACATAATGGATACTGGAGTGGTGGAGAGAGGGAATAAATGTAGAACTAAAAATAAAAGCAAAGGAAGATTTTTTTTAATTTAAAGTTTTCAACATTCATTTCCACAAAATTTTGAGTTCCAAATTTTCTCCCCATCTCTCTCCTCCCCCCACCCCAAAACATGTTGCATTCTGATTACTCCTTCTACCAATCTGCCCTCCCTTCCCTTATCCCCATCTTCTCTCTTGTCCTGCAGGGAAAGATAGATTTCTATATCCCATTACCTGTATTTCTTCTTTCCCAGTTGTACACAAAAATAATTCTCAACATTTGATCCTAAAACTTTGACTTCCAACTTCTCTTCCTCCTTCCCTCCCCACCCATCCCAACTGAGAAGGTGAGTAATTCATTATAGGCTATATATGTGTAGTTTTGCAAAGGACTTTCATAATAGTCATGTTGTGTAAGACCAATTATATTTCCCTCCATCCTATCCTGCCCATTTCTTCTATTCTCTCTTTTGACCTTGTCCCTCCCCAAGAGTGTTTACTTCTACTTTCCCCCTTCTCCCATTTGCCATCCTTTCCATCATTTCCCCCCCCCCCCCACCGCTTATCCCCTCCTCTCTTACTTTCCTGTAGTGTAAGATAGGTTTTCATATCAAATTGAGTGTGCATATTATTCCTTCCTTGAGCCAAATGTGATGAGAGTAAGCTTCACTTTTTCCCTCTCACCTCCCTACTTTTCCCCTTCATTGGAAAAGCTTTTCTTGCCTCTTTTATGAAATAATTTGCCTCATTCCATTTCTCCCTTTCTCCTCCCAATATATTCCTCTCTCATCCCTCAATTTAATTTTTTTTAGATATGATCTCTTCCTATTCAATTCACCCTGTTCTGTCTCTCTCTTTCTGTGTGTGTATGTGTGTGTGTGTGTGTGTGTGTGTGTGTGTGTAATCCCTCCAACTACCCAGATACTGACAAAAGTGTCAAGAGTTACAAATATTATCTTTTCATATAGGAATGTAAACAGTTTAACTTTAGTAAATCCCTTATGACTTCTCTTTCCTATTTACCTTTTCATGCTTCTTTTAGTTCTTGTGTTGAAAGTCAAATTTTCTTTTCAGCTCTGGTTTTTTCATCAAAAATACTTGAAGGTCCTCTATTTCATTGAATGACATTTTTTTTCCCTCAAGTATTACACTCAGTTTTGCTGGGTAGGTGATTGTTGGTTTTAACCTAGTCCCTTTGACTTCTGGAATATCATATTCCATGCCCTTCAATCCCTTAATGTAGAAGATGCTAGATCTTGTGTTATCCTGATTGTATTCCCACAATACTGGAATTGTTTCTTTCTAGCTGCTTCCAATATTTTCTTCTTGACCAGGGAACTCTGGAATTTGGTCACAATGTTCCTAGGAATTTCTTTTTTTGGATCTCTTCCAGGAGGTGAGTGGTGGATTCTTTCAATATTTATTTTGCTCTCTGGTTCTAGAATATCTGAGCAGTATTCCTTGATAATTTCATGAAAGATGATGTCTAGGCTCTTTTCTTTTATCATAGCTTCCAGGTAGTCCCATAATTTTTAAATTGTCTCTCCTGGATCTATTTCCCAGGTCAGTTTTTTTGTCCAATGAGATATTTCACATTATCTTCCATTTTTTCATTCTTTTGGTTTTATTTTGTAATTTCTTGGTTTCTCATGAAGTCATTAGCTTCCATCTGTTCCATTCCAATTTTTAAAAGAAGTATTTTCTTCAGTGAGTTTTTGACTTTCCTTTTCCATTTGGCTAATTCTGCTTTTTAAAGCATTCTTCTCCTCATTGACTTTTTGAACCTCTTTTACCAATTGAGTTAGCTATTGTTATTTTCTTCAGCATTTTTTGGACTTCCTTTAGCAAGCTGTTGACTCACTTTTCATGATTTTCTTGCATCACTCTCATTTCTCTTCCTAATTTTTCTTCCACCTCTCTTACTTGATTTTCAAAATCCTTTTTGAGCCCTTTCATGGCCTGAGCCTATTGCATATTTATTTTGGATGTTTGGAAAGCAGAAACCTTGACTTTTTTGTCTTCCCCTTATGGTGAGTACTGTTCTTCCTCATCTGAAAGGATGGGAGAAAATACTTTTTCACCAAGAAAGTAACTTTCTATACACTTATTTTTTTTCCCATTTTTGGGCATTTTACCAACCAGTTACTTGACTTTGGGGCCCTTTGTCAAGAGTAGCAAATATTCTGAAGACCTGTAAGTTTTCAGTTCCTCCAGGGTGGCACAATTAAAGGAGAAGAGTTTACTCCCTTTCAGGGCTACTGACTGAGATTAAGATCAGTAGCTCAATTCCCCCAGGGACTTTATCCAGCAATGGATGCTGGCACTGTCTGGAGCTGTCTGCCACTGCTGCTGCTGCCACTGCCTAGTGCTAGAGCTAGGGAAGACCCCGTTCCCTTTTTACCAAGGTGAATAAGCACTCCTACTGACCTTTGAAGTGTCTTTGTTGCCTGTGGTTTGAGGGATCTGAGAACTGCAGCTGCTGCTGAAGATTTCACCCCTGAGGCCTACTCTGGCCCTGCTTCTCCCAGAGCCCAGATTTTCTTGCTAAAAATCCAATATTCCTGAGGAACAACCTAATTTGATTCAAAAAAATATCATTTATTAATCCCAGACAATATGTTGACACAGTCAGTAACTCTATGATTCCAGGTCTAGAGAGCATCACACACAGTCTGAGGTTCACTACTGCCTTTAATACCATAAAGCAAACTGAAAGAGTCTTTAGTTTAAACTAGGAACTGCCACATCACCTCAAGATGATGCTGAGCCCATAGCTTCTCCTTTTCATTAGTTCACCCCATAAAAGTTGTTCCAACAAGGGTGCTCAGAAGCTACCTTCTATGGCAAGTCTATCTTGATCCCTCCAAGCTACTAGTGTTCTCCCAACCCACTCCCTAAATTGTATTGAATTTATTTTGTATATGGCCAAATGCACATCTCATGTCCACCAATAGATTGTAATCTCCCTGAGAATACAATTGCTCTTTCTTTGTCCTTGCATCCTCAGTGTCAACCACGGTGCCTGTCACAAGATACTTAAAAAAATTTGTTAGTTGGTTGCTTGAAGGGGCTTACTCTACTCTCCCTGAGTTTCATTAGTTCATGTTTCCTTATGGGGGACTAAACTGTTATTTGTCATCCTAGGGAATTTTTTTGTTTGTTTTACATGGTTAAAATGTGTGTATATATATATATATATATATGTATATATATGTATGTATGTATATATATACACATATATATGTATATACATACACACACACAGACACACACACACACACATATATATATACATACACATAAAATCTATTATAAGTCAAACTTTTCCAGGCTAAAGGAATCTAGTCACTTTTTCTTTTCAAAATTTTAACTGCAGAGCCATTGCTTTAAAAGATATTGATACCAATTTGTCATCTTTCTTTTTCTTTTCCTTCACTGAACAATAAAGAAAACAATTCTTGCTTTAACAACTAGGACATAAATAAGAAAAACAGCTCAAAAAGAAGAATGCTGTGAGGCTGTTAAATGCTCAGATCCTTTTAGATCCCAACACAAACAAGGATCAGGGACTTAAAAGAACCTTTTCACATATTGTTACTGAAACACAAGGCATCAAATCAGCTTCTTTCTTCTTCTTTGAACCAAAATGACAATCATACTGAGAAGCCTCCCACCCCCCACCATCTCCCAAGTCATTCAAAGATTTTGTTACTGGAGTTATTTTAAATGGGAGAGGACAAAAGTACTAGAGGACAGATTGTGGGGGCCTAATCCTAAAATGACAGGGACTATATGTCCCCCAAGAGATCACTTATCTTTATTGGGATAGTTCTTTGTGGGGCACATGGTACCAGAGATGGGCAATCCAATTTGAATGAGATAAGAAATAATGGAACTTCACCCTGCCCCCACCTTCCTCTCTAAATCCCTCTGCCACCTCACAGACTGAACCTTTCAAGTATACTAAGGACTGGGGCGATTTGACATGGGTGTTAGGCTAACACAAACACAATACAAACAGAGACCGAACTCCCACCCCTAACTGACACAGTCTGCAGATACAGCTGTCCAACGGTAGACTGAAAGCCAACAGGGAAAGATGGATATTACATCCCAAACTTGATCCTTTTCTTGGATCTCAATTGGAACTCCCAAATGAGGGAAGTTCCAATGCTTCATGACTTTTCCTGAGAAGCTCTGAGCTTAGGCAATTTAAAAAAAAAGAAAAAAAATTGGTGATGCTTTTTTACATCATTTCATTTCTAGATAAGTCTCGTTCCCAGTAGAACTCCTTCTCTTGCAACAGATGATTTTTTTTTTAAATTTGATATTTCATTGGTGTAGGGAAATCCCAGTGAAGAAACTCCCTTCACCGATGCAGATTAGAGAACCTATCCAGGTTCAGAAAACCATTATGTGTCAGTGTTAGAACTCAAGCCCATATCTTCCTGATTCTTGGCTCTCTTGCCCTCTCTCATCAAAGGTTTAAACAAAAAATCAACACAACGACAGTTTGGCTAATACATTTAATTTCCCGCCCTTGATGTCTCTCATCCCTCCTCCATTTTCAAGGACTAGCATTCTTTTCTTCTTGTCAAAGTTCAGTTTCTTTAGGTAGCCTTTCAAAAATGTCCAAGATGTTTTTTTTATTGTTGTTTTGTGGAATTTAGTGGATAAAAAGTTCAGGCAAAGAGCAGGAGCTCTGAAATGGAAGCAGAAACAGGTTGTAGGATCACAAATTGTGATCCAAAAGGGACCTCAGAGTAATCAAGTGAAATCCTCTCTCCTCTCATTTTGTGAAAGAAGAAACATTTTACAGGTGAGGAATTCTTGCACGTTTTAATGTCACAATACACTGTTGACATCCTACCACAATTTCTGCTTATCTTACTTATACTCGTATTAATCATCTTTCATAACTATTGAGTGTTATGTACTTAGTACATAACATATAGGAGGAATAGAGGAAAATTGGCCAAGATAAACACAGTCCTTTTTAATGACAGTATGTTGAGTTGCATTCTCTATACTCTGCATAAAGTAATAATACCTCACATTCATATGGTACTTTATGGATTATGAAGCACTTCTATTATTTCCCTTTGATCCCAAAACAACACAATGAGGCACTCATTATAATCGTCATTTTACACACGAGAAACCATTTTCAGAGAAGTTTAAGTGGCATCTCATCCAACTCGCCATAATACCCATCTTCCCCTTTCCACTTTTTACTCTGGGAACAATAATCAATCAATATTACCATTGTTTTTGGAAGGGGCATGTCAACTGAGTTCCCTTTGTCCCTGTGACTTTCCAAACCAAGACTCCCTTCCTTGGCCATCATAGTCTTATATGGGATGCCTTCCTCTACTAAAATATGGGCTGCCTTCATTTTTGTATAGCAAGTGTTCAGCAAATGTTTTTCATTCATTCATTCATTCATATGTTCATTCATCATATTTTCTGAGTTTTCTGAGTAAAGACTAGAACTCAAATCTTCCTAATTCCAAGTCAATTCACCATGCACTAGACAATATGATCCCTCTACATTTATTATACATTAAATAGAAAATCCATTAAATGGGATCTGTGTGTTACACGAAGGGAAGATTTGTCTCATATCTATTTGTATTTTGTAGACATATCATCAAAGATTGTAAATAATCAATCTTTGGAGGAAACATTTATTAAGTAACTAGGTACTAAGGATATAGAGTGAAAAAATGTAACTTTCTGCCCCTAAGGAGCTTACATTCTATCTTGAGAATATATATGTCTGTGTGTGTATGTGTGTGCGTGTATATATATATGTATATACATATGTATATGTGTGTGTGTTTATGTATGAATGTATATCCAAAATAAATACAAGGCAGCTGGGGAATGGGGTGAAGATAGCAAGGTATTAACATCTGGGAAGGACTTCAACCAAAAGCTTGAATTTTGCCCTTGAAAATAACTAGGGAAGCTAGAGAATTGACCTGAAGTTGAAGATGGTTTCAAGTTCAAGACTTATCCCTGACATATACTGGCAGTGTGACCCTAGGCAAGTCATTTAACCTCTCAGTGTGCTGGGCAACTCTCTAGAATTTTAAGTTACAGAGATAGTACCAACCTACAATGGCAGAGGGAACACACATCTTTCTAGTGACATTTCTAGGTACTGTCCTATGTTATTTCTCATTCTTACACAGCTTACAAACTACCATGAATTAGTGGTTAATACTTAGGGAGTTGTCCAAGGCACAAAGAGTTTAAGTGATAAATTGCAAAATTACTGTTTCTGGAGTCAGAGGATCTAAGTTCAGATTCATTCTTTGATATTCAATACCCATATGATGCTGGGCAAGTCACCTAACTTCAACAGATCTCCCTTTTCTTTCCTGTAAAACTTGAGGGCTTCTGAGGTCCTTTCCAACTCTGATTCTCTGAGACTATATAGTCTCATCATAAGTCATACTAATAGTTAAGTTAATCAGAGTTAAGATTTTTCCTCGTGCATTCTGACTCCAAGCCCAATACTATATATCCTCTCATGCTGCTTCTAGTGGGTGATGATATTAATGTGTTAATGTAAAAAGTAAAAAGGCCTGGATTCCACCCTCATGTGAGTCCTAAAAATTCTCTCTAAATTTGGGCTTATATTTTCTGGAAGATGATATTATTACATTTGGTACAAGACAGAATCTTGTCATTTCAGAGCATGCCCAGTAAAAGTTTTCCATGATTATCATTAAAATAGACAGTATTTGTCAGTCTTTGAAACAGAAGTCATAAGGTGAAACAGAAAAGGCAAAATTAAAAATTGCTAAGATAAGATGTGCCATATGTGTTAATCTAATAGTATTTCATATTTGATAATTTAAAGTATAATTAGCAGAGATGAAAGAAACTTACTTATCTGATATATTTCCATTTGAGAAGCAGTGATTAGGTTTTGGAGTCAGATTTAGATTCAGTCGGGAGTGGCTATGTCTTGGAGAAATCCAAAGGAGTTAACACAGAAATTCATGGAAAAGTTGTTGGAGGTGGCAAATCTCAAATTCAAAAGTGAAGCTGATGATCTGGAACCAATATACATAAGAAATTCACATAAACCCTTTCAAAACATAGTAGAAAGCTCCCTGAAAATAATGTTGAGCCTTTAGGGGATAGCTTAAGCAGTTCTCTTATGGAACTCTTTTGTTCTGACCTTCTACATTATTTCATGTTCATGGAGCACACTTTGCAAAGTTCTCAAGTCCCAAAGTGATTATTATTCTGTCCGTTGATAAGTGGTGATCAACTCAGGAGATATACTTGAAGGCAACCATCATTGCTCAAAATGTCACTGCTCCAACACACTCTAGTTATCTACTTCTCTATTTCCGAATACTGTTTATTAGAAACTTACACATTCTCTTAGTAACAAGTACATCTTGTTGGAAATAATCACATAACATTCTTGAGCTTTCCTGTAGCTTCAGGCCAACAACAGAAATCTTTAGAGGAAAAGGAAAGAGAGAGGGACAAGGAGAACACAATGTTTGAAACTCCAAGGAAGTCATTTAGAGTAATATAAATTACTTAATGATAACAACATCAGGTTTCTCAGTGGAAAATATACTCATCATTGCTTGTTGTCTTTTTAAATAAAGGAAAATATACTCATCATTGCTTGTTGTCTTTTTAAATAAAGGACCTCTGGGTTACTTTAAACTGTGTCACATCCTGAGAACACCTAGCATAGCCCCAAACAGAAATTAATTCTTTTGTCTTTCTTCCTTCTTTCTTTCCTTTCTTCCTTTCTTTTCATTAGAGGCCTGTTATATGATCCTAAAGGTAAAGATTTTCCTGATGGTGTTACCTTCTGTGTATTTATATCTGTAGTCACTTTTCTATCATTTTATGTTTTATTCTTCATGTATGAAAAACAATGTTGTAAAATAGATAGAGGGGCATCCTCAGAGTCAGAACAACCTGGGTTCAAGTTCTACCTCTGACCTTTGTTGTGTGACAAGCATTATAGCTCTACTCTGACATGAGTGGTTCTATCTTGAATCTGGGATAGATATGTATATCCAAGTACTTTGAGAACATAAAAATAGCATCAGTACAGTAACGACGTGAGTCACAATTGCCTGACATGTAACTAAACATTATGTTTTCTGAATATCCAATAACAAAGAACATTTGCTATTTATAGCAACTACATAATAGCTTATAAACTACATAATAATCACCTGTAAGGATACTGTCAATAATGTCTGGCAAATTGCCACACACTCAAGTATTGATTGGATATTGATGACATAATCCCCTATTCTCTTTGCTAGAATGACTATAAATCCAGGTCCCCAGGCCCAGGTAGCCATCTGATTTTGTGATTAACTTGTCTTGTATGATACAGATCAAGGTCTCCTCTGGAAGTGGTACCTGGTGAGCCAACATTGTTGTGGAGTCATTTTCAGATGAACACTACTCTTTGTGACCCCATTTGGGGTTTTCTTGGCAAAGATACTGGAGTGGTTTGCCGTTTCCTTCTCCAGTTCATTTTGCAGATGAAGAAACTGAGGCAAGCAGGGTGAAGTGACTAGCCCAGGATCACACAGGTAGTAAGTGTCTGAGCCAGATTTGAACTCAGAAAGATGAGTGTTCCTGACTCCAGACTCAGTGCCACCTAGCTTCCAGGTAAGGACCTCAGGGGAAGCCTGACTGCTCTCTCATGTTCTGTGGACCTTCTGGGATCCCCAGTCATCACTTCCTGAAATACCATTCCCACCCACTCTACTCCTAGACCATAGACCTTAAATTATTGTGGCACTATCCAGGGATGGAAAGGTAGTTCAACATGTTTTAGTGTATGGCCAACTGGAAATTCCTACTTCCTAACCTTTGGGACTTGGGTAATCTGTTTTTTGTGGGATGGAAATCTGAGAAGAGTCTTTTCTTTTTCAGGGAATTAGTTTAAAAATCTAACACTGAATAGTATATTGCATGCCTGAGTATAATTCAATTTCAATAAGCTATATCTACCATTTAAAACTTGCAACTTGTCTTTCCTCCTTATGATAGGGACATCCTAGCTGTGCTTATACATACATATATATACACACACACAAGCATAAATAAATACGTGTATACAGATATATATGTATATGCATGCACCTACACATATATAAATACATACACACATATATACGTACACACACATATATATACACACATAAACATGTTGGGTACCTATACTCAGGAAATCAGTAAAATAATTTAAAGCAATGGTTAAGTCACTTACCCTCTTGGTCCTCCAAGCCAAATCTCTAAGACTAAGTTGTGGCCTTAAGTACAAGTTGCAATGTGGAATTGATGGGGTTTCCACACTAGAAATTTTTCACATTGAGAAAAGGAAGGAAGGAAATAAAAATTTCTTAAGTACGTATATGTGCAAGACATTGTGCTTAAGACTTTACAAATATCATCTTGTTTGATTCTTTCAACAACCCTAGGCAGTAGTGGCTATTGCAAACCCCATTTTAACAGTTGAGGAAACTGATGCTAACAGAGATTAAACGAGTCGCTCAAGATCATACTAGTTAGTAAATTATCTGAGGCAGAATTTGAACTCAGATCTTCTTGACTCTATGTTCAGTCTATGATACCACTTAGCTTTCTCTGCTGATCTAGACCTTCCCTCCACCTCAACTCCCTAAAAATTCTTAAGCCCCATGAAGGCATCGATACGTTTTATCTAACTTATAATTTTCTGCTTAGCATAGCACCCTATATAGAGTAGGTGCCTGAGAAATATTTATTGTTATAGAAGTATTTTTAGTTATACACATTTTGGTTGTCATTCTATCTAACTGCTGTAAATATTTTGTAAAATGGCCTTTTTTGGCTCTCAAGTTGAATGAAACCTCAGAGACTATCTAGTCCAGTCCCTTGATTTTAGAGAGGAAGAAACAGAGGCCTAGAGAATTCAAATGACTTGCCCAAGCTCATCCAGGACTTGAACCTAGGTTCTGTGAATCTAAATGTAACACGAAGAGCACTCTGCCATGCTGCCCTCCCTCTGAACTTATGAGGACATTTTCTGAATCCCAGCTGGAAGCTGGAAGAACTTCAGTTGTATCTCTTGTGAATAGGTATTTTGATTTTCTGTATGGAAAAATATTCCAGGGGAAGTGCAGCTGTGCTGAAACATAGTGCTGAGCATACTACACTTTTCAGGAAAGATATCATAATAGTGGATACCTTCAGAGCCATCACCTTTCATCTTCTGCCTGCCATAAAAAGCTAGTATAGAAAAGGAAGAGCAGTAACTACTTCTCTAAACAGCAGTAGTGTTTTGGGGAGTGGCATCCCACTTGATGGTCAAGGGGGGAATCGAAAACTGTCTGATCTGGCTTGTATAAAACTGAAATTTTGTATTTTGCCCAATTCCTAATTCCATTGACTTAACTTCAATCCATGGGACTGCCCTCCCACCTTCAGCAGTCAATCAGAGCAGACAGTGCAGGAGCCCTGGAGCTGGGAGGGATATTGGATACAGTGAAGAAAATACTATAAACTGTAAATCAAAGATGATGTCTAGTTTATGAGAATTTTGCCTGAAGACACATTTTGATTCCCAAAAGCCTCTTTGCTAAAGCATTTATTACTTATCCTAATTCCTCCTGCAAACTTAGTTAATACTCATGGATATCTTTTGCATACAGAGCAGCACACATGCCGTCTGAAACGATGTGCCTGCCTGCCTGATGCAGAGCTGACTGGAACTGACTACAAAGTGGGATGTACAACTTGAAATGAAATGACAGGGAAATAGAACATTCTGTGAACCTCCCTTGTTATGCTGATGCCATGCCCTCTGCCTCCTGATGGGAAAGTTCACACTGTAGGGAGAGCCCCTATTCCATGTTCTCCAAACATCAGGGCTAGGACTGACTGTTGAAATAGCCCAGAAGCTCTTGTCCCTTGCACATCAGGCTCATCTGAGCCAGGGTTTATTCAATTTGTCTTTGTGAAGTTCTCTGCCTTGGTTTCACTTAAGCATACAGCTTCCTGGTCTCCTATCCTTGTCTCTGTGCTTTAAAGTTGATGTTCTATTGTCTTTTTTTCTTACTTCCATAATGTTGCTTCTGAAATAATGGGTCACATGGTTATTTCCACTGAGATCACTGACATATCAAATGGCCTGATTCCTCTGATTTGGAGATACTAGATAGAAAGTTAGATAACAAGAGAGAGAGAGAGAGACAGAAACAGACAGAGACAAAGAGACAGAGAGAGAAACAGCTAACTACCTAGAGAAAGATAACTGACAAACCAGATAGGCAGATAGAAAGATAGCTAACTAGATCGCTAAATAGAAAAATAGTTAGCTAACTAGATATATAATTAGATAATCACATTCATGTAGTGTTTTATTTATGTTAGCTCACATGATCCTCAACAAGAGCCTGAGTGTTATTATGATACCTATGTAGCAGTTGAGGAAACTGAGTCTTACAGGCTAAATAACTTGCTCAGGGTCATAAAGTTAATAAAAGAGGGAAAGAGAGGGAGGATTTGAATTTAGATGTTGCTGATTCTCATCACTGCACTTTATATACATTATCTCATTTGATTCTTGCAGCCATCCTACGAAGAGGGTGCTCTTATTTTACAAATGAGGAAAGTGATGGCCAGAGAAGTTGTGTAGTTTGCCTGTGGTGACTCAGCTAATAAGCATCAGGCTTATTATTTAAATCCAGATTGAGGCTCCAAAATTTATGATAACCTCTCTCTGGTCTTGTGTCAGACGCAATATCTGAAGCACTCCAAATTACGTAGCTCACTTTATGTGATATGTGGTGTGTGTGTGTGTGTGTGTGTGTGTGTGTGTGTCAATACACACAATGTCAAGAGAACTAGAGGAAGGCCCTCAGTACACTGGATGGACCCCCATGGAGGACTTGTTAAGAGGAAATAAAAAAGATGAGCCTATATGAATGGATTGTGGTCTGTGCTGATAGAGTGCTATCATTAATAACATCACAGATTCATTGAAGCATTATCACTATATAGCTAATATCCTAATTCTAGGACAAGAGAATCATTGTCTAAGAACTAGAAGGGACCTATTCCCACCTCTTCCCTTTATAGATGATGAAACTGAGACCCAGAGGGTTCAAGTGACTTGACCATAGTCACACAGCTCTCATTTAGGGATCATATCTTCCTCTTCTATATCACCAGTGCTTAACATAGTATCTTGGACCTAGCAGGCATTTATTGGGAATGATGTTAATCCCACTGATGTAGGAGGCCTAAAAAGAGGGCTATGGCCTACATTGTGGGTGGGTGGGGTGCTGGGGAGACATTGAACCAGACAGAGCTGCCATTAGCATAGCTATAGAGAATCTTCTATGGCAACTAGTCACCAGGTGGCTAATGCAGAGGGAAAAAACTATTCTCAGCCTAAAGCAAGCATAGCCATCCCCCAGTCATAGCAGCAGCTGCTCTGGCCTGGTGTGTCTCCAGTGGAGAATACCATGAAGGGCATGAAAAATTCCATCTCCCCCACCGCGTCAAGGAGGATATTCACAAAATGGCAACAGAGGGCATTGAAGGAGAAATGAGCTATTACCCCCTTCCAGGTGTGACTGTAATTGGGAAGCCTGAAAAAGCTTAAGCTAACAGAAAGAAATGGTGAGTGTCAGGCATCATCCAGTAACTGTATGTGTGTCTATATATGCATGTGGGGACAGTGGTAGAGGTGGAGAGGAGCAACTTTTTAGGAGAGGGCAACTTTCTTGGTGGTGATAAAATAAGACAATGTAGGTAACCTCCTACTCTAGTGATCTATAGCCCTTGTCCCTGCTTTAGGGCACAGAGAGTTGTATATACCTCTTTCCCTTTTGTGTAGTCCAATGTCACACCTGGAAAGCTTTACTTTTACAGAGCTGAGTGAGTTCTAGAGTGACCCAGATACAAGTATTGAAGTAGAATCTTGTAATACAAAGGCTGATGCTGGACATCTTCCCCAAGATTCTACATTGACAAGGAGGGCTAAGAGCACTCAATTCCTCCTGTTTCAATAAAGGCATGGATTATAGATCACAGAATCCTGGAGCTTAGATTTAGAGCTGGAAGAGAACTTAAAGAATATCTACATTAACACTCATTTCACAGAAGAGGGAACTGAGGGTCAGAGATGTCATATTACTTTCCCAAGGTCATGAGGCACATAATAGTGAGCATTTATATGGCACTTTGTATTTATCACATAACCCTGAAAGGTAGGTGCTGTTATAATCCCTGTTTTGCAGATTAGAAAACAGAAGATGAGAGGTGAAACGACTAGTGCAAGGTCACAAAGCTAAAAAATTGCGAAGGGAGAATTTGAACTTAAATCTTACTGGTTCCAAGTCTAGTATTTTCTTCAATATATCACCAAGACAAATAAATAAATGATAGATAGACAGACAAACAGACAGATGATAGATTAAATAGATCAGAATTGGAACCCACGTCCCATGACTTCAAATCCAATTTTTCTTTGTTATGAATCATATTGTATATTGTTACCAACCATTTAATATCATATTCCTCTGTTATATCAACAAACTCTATAGGAAGAAGTACGACAGCTAATATTTATTAAGCTCTTCAGCTTATAAATGGTGTTTTACATAAGTTTTTTCCTGTTTGAACCTCCCCAGAACACTGTGAGTTAGTTGCTATGATTATCTTTGTTTTATAAATGAGGAAAATAAGAATCAAGGAGGCAGCTAGGTGACACCACGGACAGTCAGGTAGAGTTGCGTTCGAATCTCGCCTCAGACACTTACTAGCTGTGTCCTCTCTATGCCCTTTTCCTCATCTGTCAATATGGGACTAAATAATAACAGGACCTATCTTCCAAGATCATGTAAGGATAAAATGAGATAATGTGTGCAAAATACTTTGTTAAAGTCCATTTCTAAGTGGGTCTTTCCAAATCCAAGTCAAGAACTACATGTGTCATTTTGCCTCCATAAATGACAGTCATGTAAACAATGTTAGAGTGAGCTTTGACTAGTTATCTGGAGCAGGAGTTCTTACCCTTTGTGTGCATGTGTCATTACCCCTTTGGCAATCTGGTGAAACCTATGGACCCCTTCTCAGAATTATGGTTTAAAATAGAAGAAAATACATACAATTATAATATAAACCAATTACATTCAGTTATCAAAAATATAATTTTTAAGTTTATAAGGTAAGAAACCCTGATTAGAGCAATGATCCCCCAATTTTTTTGATTACACACCCATTGTAGTAAAAAATTAATTCTGAGTATGAATTTCTAATGTGTGTATATTTCTAAATTACATACATGTATTGCTGAACTATTAATTATATACATTAAAACACACAAAATGAAAGAAAGTAAACAAAGGGATGAGATAAAGATGAAATAATTTCTTATCCTGAAGTCAAAAGGAAACCACTGGGTTTTTCCGAGTAAAGTACTGACATGGTTAGCTCTGCATTTTAGGAAAATTGCTTTGACAGCTATGAGGACTACAGATTGAAGAAGGGAGAGATTCGATGAAGGAGGGAAACAGAGAAGGAGGCTATTACATTTCTTTAGAAAAGAGGGACGAGAGCCTGAATAAAGTAGGTGTCTGTGTGAGCAAAGAGAAAAAGAACGGATGTAGAAGTTGTAAAGGAAGAAATGAAAACATTTGGCAACTGATTGATTGTGTGGTTGAAGGAGAAAAAAGCATAAATACAATGTAAAATATAACATAAAATATAAAATTTATATTATAAAATATAACATAAAGATATGATTGTGAGTATCTGCAAGGAGAGTGGAACCTGGGCAACTACATGTGTGGTGACACCCTTCACAGAAATAAGAGATATTCAGAAAATAAGAGCATTTGAGGGAAAGGAGTTCGATAGATGATATGTATTCCAAATCATGTCTACATTCTCACTCTGTGCCACTCGGAATTGTAAAGAGAGGCAGAGCTCATGGCCACCCTATGAAGAAAATTGGCCATAGCCATGAGGTGTTCTGGAGGATATAAAGTGTGTGTGTCTATGTGTGTGTGTCTATGTGTGTGTGTGTGTGTGTGTGTGTGTGTGTGTGTGTGTGTGTGTGTGAGATTAGGGTAGTCATGAGGTGTTCTGGAGGATATAAATGAGTAAGTGTGTGTGTGTGTGTGTGTGTGTGTGTGTGTGTGTGTGAGATTAGGGGACAGGATGTTCCCAAAAGCATCTGCACAACTGATCTTGTGCTATCTGACTCACAGTTAGGTTATGATTGCCCCAACAGCTGTACTCTCGGTGAAGAAGGTAAAGGGTTGGGTCACTTGCCCAGTGGTGAACAGAGCAGAATGAGAGCGAGTTGGAGCTTAAAAGTAAAAATGATGCTACAACCAAAAGTGCTAATATCAATATTTTTGTATGCCTTTCCCACTGTCTTTGGCCTTTTGGGCAGATATATCTAAATCACTAATAGTAATATAAATGGCAAAATAATTCTGTTCCATATTTGTTAATGTAAAGGTTTAGTTTTTCTGTTTATCTTTGAGCTCATCTATCAATGATCGATAACATTATAAATAACCATTATCATTTAATCACTTGTTTAATATTTGGAATTATTTTGTCATCTTCAGTTGTTTCAGTTGTGTCTGAGTCTTCATGACCCCATTTGGGGTTTTCTTGGCAAAGATACTAGAGTGGTTTGCCATTTCCTTCTCCAACTCATTTTACAAATGGGGCCAACAGGATTAAGTGACTTACCCAGGGTCACACAGCTAGTCATTGCCTGAGGACAGATTTGATCTCAGAAAGAGGAATCTTCCTGACTCCAGGCATGGCACTCTATCCACCGTGCCACCTAGCTGCCCGTTTTTGAAATCATAGAGGCACTTAATATAGTATCTATAAATACTGAGTCATGGCAGTCATTTATTCTAGATGACAACGTGATGGACTTAGAATCAGGAAGACCTTGGTTTGAACCCTGTCGCCAACATTTAGTAATGTCTGTGAAATCACAGAAAAATCCCTTCACCTTTCTGAGTATCAGGTAGCCATCTTAGATGATAAATTCATAGGCCCATACTTAGAACTGGAAGGAAACTTGCAAGTCCCACCTTCTTATTAGCTACATCTCATTTGCTCATTTTACCAGCTCTGTGAGGTAGGTACTGCTATTATCCCTATCTTACAGATGAGAAAACTGAGGTAAACAGAGCTTAAGTGACTTGCCAAGGTTCTCATCGCTAGTGAGCATCTGAAGCCGCATTTGAACTCAGGTCTTCAAGACTCCAGGTCCAGTGATGTATATACACTGTAGCATTATATCAGTTGTTCAGGCTCTGGAGCAGAAGTGAGGCTGGTGCGTACACAGCCCTCTCTCACTCAAAACAAAGTCAAGTGCAAGTCATGTCATCATTTCTCTGCTGGCATGGTCTTCTTTGACAATGAAGGATGTTCACAATCTCAGTTGGCCAGCTAAACTTTGTATACCATGTTGATTATGTTAATATTGGGCACCAAACTCTATCACCATGATTCCTTATGTATGCTTTGTAATATCTGTAAACACATCCTTAAGATTGTGTGAACTCTCTATATACTTCATCTAGTGCAAAAGGTAATACCACCACCATCAAATAACTTATTGAGCTGCTACTAGGTTCTAAGCTATAAGGATATTAAGATATATAAGACATCATCTCTGCTCCTCAAGGAGTTTACCGACTAATTGGAGATAAAAGGCTGAAGTAGAATTCCTAAAATCTTTGTCTCTGCCACTTACTTATATTTATTGGACTTTGGGAAAGTCATTAGATCTCTTTACATATCAGTTTCTTCATCTGTAAATTGAGGAGTTTTGACTTTATGACCTCTGAGGTCCCTTTGAGCCCTAGTTCTATAATACTAATAATAAATTTATGTAAATAAGTCAAATTTGCTTAGCAACATGGTTTTAATACTAAAAGAGACTTGAGAGGTCATATAATCTAACCACATCCTTTCATAGATCAAGAAACGGAAACAGTGAAATGAAGTGACTTGCCCAAGGTCACATAGATAGATAAGTGGCAGAGTTGGGGTTTGAACCAAATTCTCTGACTCCAAAACCATCATTCTTTGCTTTGCATGATGTGTGTTGTTGTTTTTTAATTTTTTTCAATTGTGTCCAACTCTCTGTGGCCCTATTTGGGGTTTTCTTGACAAAGGTACTGGAGTGGTTTGTTGTTTCCTTCTCCAGTTCATTTTACAGATGAGGAAACTGAGGCAAACGGGGTTAAGTGACTTGCCCAGGATCACACAGTTAGTAAGTGTGGCCAGATTTGAACTCAGAAAGGTGAGTCTTTCTGACTCCAGCGCTCCTGGCACTGAATTCACTGTGCCACCTAGCTTACCCTTGGGTTGCCCATAGGTTTCTGACTTATGATCTAACACCATGAGCCTAATCATAAAGGAGTCGAGCTCTACAGATAGTAGATGATTAATAAAGGTTTTAATATTGAATTGAAAAAAATATGAATGCTTGTTTGTCCTAATGCTGTTTCTGAAAAAGTTCAGTTTCTCATAGGCTAGTAATATTATTCATTAATTATGAACCACCTTACTCTAAAGACCCCAGGGAATGGTTAATGTTTATTGGTTTGTCCTGAACAGTGATTAAGAAAGATGACTGAAATGGTAATTTAAATGGGAAGATCTTTCCCATTCATTCATTCATAGGCCCATGTAACTTGCCAAGGTCACATAGAAGCCTGAGTCACATGAGTCCGAGTCACATGGGGCCTGTGGTGAGAGGAGTTTGCTGAATGGATGGAACAGAAAGGGTGGAACAAGAAGGGGAGGAGCTAGAGCAGAGCTAAAAGGAAGTTAGTCTTGAGAGCAGTCAGAACTAGGAAGGATACAGGCTGCTGGCTAGTATGAGTGAAAGAACTTGTTTGTGATTTTGTTTGGTAGAGCTAGTTTGTGGGAAACATAGCAGAAGGAAGGCTTGGGGCTGGTGTTGACCTCTGCATTTTTATTGTGTGTAAATTTTTATTACTATGACAGATTTGGCTTTCTGGTGCCTGAATAAATGTTTTGGTTCTGTCTTCCATGTGGAGAGTCGGTTGTATTTCACAATTCAGAATTGCACCAGGATATCCATGGCTGTGGTAGGCACTATGAATATCACATTGGTGCTACAATGACCAAGAAAAAATAATTACTACCGAATCAATGTGTTTCCATTTCACTCTAAGTGTTTTTACAATATCTAGCACAGATTGTTCTCTCAACAAATATTTCTAGGAACTAAATGCAAAAAGCAAGAAATATGGTCTAAGTTGTGGAGTCAGTGGGCATTCTAGGGACAATTCTATCACTGGTCATTGTCTGATGATCCATCTAATAGATGAGAGACTCCTATAGAGATATCTATATATCTAGGTATAAATTATATGTAGATATCTATATATAGTGTATTGAGGGAAAATCCTATGTGAATATTAATGTTTCCTGCAATTAGGTGGATAGTATACTTTAGGGAAAAGAGACTTGCCAGGAGAGTTAAGCATTAAGTCAGAAATTCAGTTCTCAGACAAACTTAATGTCACCTTTATTTTGTTTGTTCATTTCCTTAGTCATGAAGCCCTTTATCGAATGAGTTATAGCTGTCTGTGTGAAGGAGTGAGTTTTAATTTCTGGGGCACTTTCTCATTCAATAATCAAGGCCCTGAGAACAGGCCTGATGTACATTCAGTCACTACAGTATTAAAATAAATCTAATTCAGTGGAATGTCAAAAAAGAGTCTAATTGTTAGGAAAATATAAATTTTGAAGCTGAGAGGTATGCATGCATATGCATACACACATACACATATAAATATATGTAAATATACATAGTTATGACATTGTGTGCATACATAAATGAGATGATTTGGCCTAGTGTATAGAAGGCTAGCCTGGAAATGAAGAAGACCAGAGCTCAGATTCTTCCAGTGACACATACAAGTTGTGTAAGTAATGCAAATGAATCAATCTTTCAGTGTGCCAGGCACTTCTCTTAGGCTATAAGTTGCAGAAGAGGTACTGATCTGAATTGGCAGAGGAAGTTTCTATGCTGGTTAAATGATAGTTGCAAATCAAATAATATAAATACAGATATGCATGTTGATAAATACACATATGGATAAATAGATGCATGGCTACACACTGATCTCTTCCTTACCTGTATTTCCTTAGAACTAATAGAAACAATGATGTACTATCATACATTTATTCATATATTATCTAGGAATTTTCTCTACATGCTTCCTTTGTTGATGCCTTGTCTCCCTTATATGATTGTATTGACAAATATCTTCCATGGTATTTTTCACACTGCTCTGCAGTGGGAATTTCAAGATGTTTCTAGATCAGTGGTTCTCAAAATGTGCTCCAAAAGGGACCCCTGAGGGTCCCTGAGACGCTTGTAGGTGATCCACAATATCAATATTCTTTTTATAATAGCACTAAGATTTTTCATTTCTCGTAAGGTAAATATCAATAAATAATATAATCCATATAATCGCCTCTTTTGAGGGGAGGTTCCTCAATAATTTTAAGAGTGTAAAGGAGTCTTGAGACCCAAAACATTGACAACTATTGTTCTGTCTAGATGATATGCAGGGTCCCTATAATTGAATAGTAAGTGAATGGGTTGAATCACACAGGGCCATTAACCATCCCAAGCTGAAAAGTCCACTGATGTTCTTTCAGTGTTGTAATATGACCATAAATCATGGAACATGATTTCTGAGAAATCAAAATTGCCTATCAACCAAACCACATTGGAAAGATACATCATACTCTAAATATCCAGTAATGGAAGAATGGGGTTTTTTGCTATGCATTGTAAGAAGTACCACATTGCCATGGGAAAAGTGCTAGTTTTAGAGTCAAAGACCTGGATTCAAATCTCAATTTAGCCCCTTACTACTTGTGTGACCTTGATTCATTTCACTTTTCTGGGCCTCACTTGACTCCTTATCTGTAAAATGTGGGACTTGGGGTAAATGACCTCTGGAGTCCCTTCCAGCTCTTAATCTATGCTCCCATGATCTTGAACAGATAAATGGGGTATACTAATCCGATTAGTTAGATAAATATCTGACAGCCATTTCAGTTTGTACTCAGTATAAAGTGCTTCAGACTAAAGTGCTCACTCAGGTGAAGTGAGTGAATGTTCTCTCTCAGCACAATATTTCATAAGCTGGGCTTTCTTTCAAGAACATGGTCTCCCATAACTTTGGAAGGTACTGTTCACTTCACACCAGTGAGCAGCTCACTCCCAGAGAGATATTTTCTCAAAAAGTTAAGGTGGATTCCAACATTAATGTTAGTTTGTAACTGGTGAATAAGAAGGAAGGTCATGGGACCCTCATTTTTTTTTGCTCATTCCCTTCCTCCCCCAGTCCCACTTGATCATTGATTTTTACAGTGTTTCAGGGCTTCATACGTTCTAATCACCACCAGAATCGTACACTTGGGTAAAACAAAACACAATTGATTTGATTCCCAGTTTATAAAATTACAGAATCCCAAGGTTTCAGAGTTGGAAAGGACCTTACTGGCCAGCTATCCCTATCCACATTTGAAAAAGGATCCCCCTTTGCCTCCCATGCAAGGGAGTATCCTATCCAGTCTTTGCTAGAATACCTCTAGGAACAGGAATTCATTGCCTCCTAAGGCAGCGCATTCCACTTTGAGATAATTCTAATGATGAGAATATTTTTTCTCTTGACATCATCCTAAATTTGCCTCCTAGATGGATAGATCTCCTGAAAAGTCCAAAACCTCTTGCCCTGTTGGACAGCTATCAAGTCACCGCATATGGGTGAAGCCGTAAGCTTGTGGTTCTTAATTGGTCTTTTCTGCAGGCACTTAGTTATGGAGTTTCTGAGTTTATCAGTTCCATTTAACCTCAGTTTCAGAAGGGAGTCTTGCTCTTTCTGCAGGGAAAGCATATCACCAGTATGAAGTTATTACAAGTAGCTACCTGCCTGTCTTCTATTCCAGCCCTTAATATATAAAAAATGTAAATATGTGACATCTCATAATATTTTCATATTGGGTAACTACAGAGAATATTTTGGCACGGGTGCTTAATCTAAAATGTTCAATTTTAATCAGTTTGAACTATGGTCTGTCTTTCTGTGAACTGAAAACCACCAATCAATTTTCCTTTATCTTTTTTTCTGTTTTTCTTACCCAAGGCAATGCCTTTTGTAAAAGGGTATTTATTTTTAATGGATTTTTTAATGAATTTTTCAGTCAAGCTATTAATAATGCCATTAATTATAGGCAGCTTGTATTAAAGTGCATGCTGGCCTCTTAATCCTGACCCCCAGCTATTGGCTTGGAGCTAATCCAGCCTGGTGCTTGGCAGAGAAGGGCAGGCCTCGGCCAACGGCTGCTAGGAAACAGGCTAGGAGAGGCAGAACCAGGGGATAAGAAGGAAGGGGTAGGAGGGGGGAGAATAGAAGGTTTAGTCTCTCCTTAGCCAGAGGGGCTGAAGTTTAAAGCCAGATGATGCGTTAGTGTGGTGGGATAATCCAGGGGATGCCATGCAAGCATTTAGGCAGAACTTCCCAGTGGAAGGGTTTTGCTCTGCCTTCAAGGCCTGGTCTGTTTGATAACCCCACAGGAACACTAGGCTACCTTACCTGGGGCGGTTATGTGAGACTGCCGCTCTGCTACAATCTGCTTAAAAGATCGACCAGACACATAATGGATTTCAATCCCTATCTGCTCCCTCTCCCTCAGTCTGGCTTTCCTGGGTTCTGAAAGGTGGTTAATTATCAACTGGAAAAATGATTAAATGATCCAGAATTTCCATTCCTCAGTGAGGATGCCATTATTTTAAGAGTTCAAAAGCTTTTTTTTTTTTTAAGTTTTGTTTTTTGCTTTTGTTTTAAATATTGACAGTCCTTTATTGGTTAAACTGAAGAATTCTACAGCCCCTAGGTGTTGGTGTGAGTTCTAGGAACAGCTTATCTACCCATCAACTAAGAGCAATAAACCAAGTAGAGAGGAGAAATGTATCAAGGGCTCACTGGAAGACAAACTGAAAGAAAGAAACAATCACAAGGGACACCCAACAGTTATAACAATAGACACTCACTCAATTTGAATAAAAACGTCATGGCTTATGACCACAAGACAAACAGGCAACTAAACTTCAACTCAAGGAGTTCATAGACAGCTCAACTTCTTTCCCAAATGGCAGAAGGTATCAGTTAGTGTTATGGTAGGGATTATTATTTTTAATAATTAATTATAATAAACTACTGTTAGTGGAATGATCTTCAGACATACAGGGAAGTGTTATAGCTGACTCTGAGGATAATTTTTTGCCTATCAATTTCTGGTTAAACTTTATCAGAGTTCAATTTATTTAAAAAAAATACAATCTAAGGTTGTTGGTGTTTTTGATAGGCATTTAAAATGTATTAAGTGCTTTAAATTATAACACCTTTTTATTTAATTTAGAAAGAAGAAAAATTCTACATAGATGTAAAAATGTCACATGCAAAATTGTGTGGTTGAAGTAGATGACAGAAAATCTGAGTTAAAATTCATGAAGCCCTTATTGAAGATATCCCTCTATTTTCTATCTTAAAAAAAAAATAACCAAAAAATTCTAACCACCTATGTGCTTTATGTAAATTCTGGAAGAGTATTTAAAAATGTCTGGAAAACTCAAGTTCCTCAGACAGACATGTTATATAAATTAAGTTACTCATTGCATACCCACACCCAAAACAAATAAAAAAAAACTCCAAAGGAGTCAACAGGGTAATGTTTATACCTGGGTGGCATAAAACAATAAATAATAGAATCAAGATCAAAAACATATCTTGACAGTATTAGACTATTGAACTGAACGGAATGTAATAAACTAATATTCAATAGAGAAAAAGACCCACAGTTGGATATTAAAAGCAATCAACTTTAGAAGTTCAAACTTGGGAAAGCATGGTTGGCAGTTGTTCTGAAAAGGATCTGAGGGTTTTAGTGAACTGTGAGCTCAGTGTGAGCAGAGCAGTAAAACAAGCTTGTGTGATCTTGGGTTACATTCAGAGAAGCATAACTTCTAGGAATAGGAAGGTGACCGTGTCATCGTAGTCCACCTTCCATAGGCATCATCTGGAATGTCGTGCTTAACACTGAATGCTGCAATTTAAAAATGACATTGATAAACCAGTGATTGTCCAGAGAACAATCAGAATGGATGAAGGGCTTTGAGTCCCTTTTATACAAAAAAAACTGGGTGTGCTTAGCTTAGACAACTCAAGGGAGACATGATCGCTGCATTCAAAGCTTGGAGAACTGTCATATGGGGGGGCAGGAATTAAACTCATTTTCTTTGGTTCCAAAGGGGACCAACAGAAGCTATACATGGGAGATGTAAGGGACAAATTTAAGCTTGATGGCAGGGGAAAAAAGCAACTAAACAAACAAAAAACAAAACAGAAACAAAACAAAATCTTTTGAATAATTAGAGCTTCCCCAAAATGGAATGGTCTCTCTTCAGAGGTGTTAAGTTTCTGGTCTTGTGAGTCTTTAAGCAGAGATAGGATGGCCACTTTTGTTGAGTATATCATAGAGAGGATATGGGGAACATAAGATCACGTTGTGTTTATTGTTTGTTAATTAGGAAAAGCATTTGTTTAAGAAGAGTGAGATGTCATCTTATATACTTTCCCATAGCAAGATTTTCCAATCCACAAATCAAGATTATTTAGGAGTCTTTGGGAGATGTAATGACAAAAATAATAAACATCATTGAGACATAAAACAGGGAGATGTATGCTGGTCAAAGTTATTAGCCACTGTGATGGGAGAGAGCACAGATCCATTTGAGGAAAGATTCCTTGTGACATAGTGCTGAATGTATCAAGCCTCAGGACATTGCAGAAACTTTTGGAAATGCTATGTAATCACTCAAAGGAGGATCTATCTATGGTGGAAAGACGAGTGGAAGAAGAACATCTATTGCACAAATTAAAAATATGCTTGTCCAATAGTTTCTTTTTCTGGGAAAGACAATGCAGATGGACAATGAGCTGGGCTAGATTGCATGGAAGAAATTGCAAAGCTCTTTTAAATCTAAGCTTTTCATAAAATAAAAAATCCATCTTCTTAATACTAACTTTTTACCCATGTTGCTCTAAGGCAGCTTTGTGGAGAATGGATGAAAGAGGGGAGGCCTTAAGTAGGGAACCTAGCTAGGATGCTATTATAATAGTTCGCTAGAAAAGTATTGAGGGCCTAATCTAAGATGGTGGGCATTTGAGTTGAGAGGCAACAGATGATAAACATGTAACGGCAGACCCTACAAGATTTGTCAAGTGATTTGGTATACTGAGTGAGGGAGAATGAGAAGGAGGTAGGATGACTCCAAGATTTCTAACCAGGGTGACTAGAAGGATGGTGGTATCCTTAACAAAAACAGGGAAGTTTATAACAGGGGTTTATTTTAGACCAAAAAAATGAGCTGTATTTTGGACATGATGAGCTTGAGTTAACATTCAAAACATCCCATAAAAGCTTGGTTATACAGGACTGAACCAGGAATTAGAGCGGTGCTAGCTATATAGATCTGGGAATTATCTCTAAGGAACTGATAACTGAAATGACAGGAGCTGATAAGATCCCAAAGAGAGAAGAAGAGGAAAGGGAGGGGAAGAAGAGAGCAGAGGAGAAACAGAGAGACACAGAGAGAGACAGAGACAGAGAGAGTAGAGAGGAGTCTTGAGTATATACACCTAGGTGGGGGTGGGGGTGGGGAATGTGCGTGATAGTTCAGCAAAGAAGACAGAGAAGGAGCAATCAGATAGGCAGAAATAGAACTAGGGAATAAAGGAGTAAAAAAATTCAGACAAGAAAAAGGAGAGGAAATAATAGTTAATAATGTCATATGCTATGGGGAGGTCAAGAAAGATAAAGATTGATTGAGACAACCATCTGATTTCTCAGGAAAAAGATCACTGGTAAGAAGCAGTTTTAGTTGAATGATGAGATCAGAAGCCAGGTTACAAGGGCTTTCAGCTTCTTTTACATTGAATGAGATGTTAGTTCAAGGTAAGAAAAAAGGTTTCTAACAGAATTCTTCAAAAATAGGATGACTTGCCTCTGAAGACATTGAATATTCCTTCATTGGAAGTTTAATGTATGCCAGGTATTGTGCTAGGCCCTGGGGATTCAAGTACAAATAGTGATATAATCCCCACTCTGTGATCTCATATTCTAATAACCTTGCAGGTTGTAGAATGATAGATTTGAAAATAGATACCTGCGTCAGTTCACTAGAGTGATTGTTTAGACCAGGAGTGGGGAACCTGTGGCCTTGAGGACCCAAGTTCCCCACTTCTGGTCTAGGCTTAAGAATTGATATTACAGATTAAGCTTAAAAGTGTGATGTATATATTTTGTTCTTCCTTCCTTCCTTCCCTCCTTCATTCTTTTCTCTTTCCTTCCTTCCTTCCTTCCTTTCTTTTCTGAGAGTTTATTAAACATTTACCAGCATACTCCTATATGGATGAGGCCTTGGAGGTTATCTAGTTTAATGTACTATTTGTGCAGATGGGCAAAGTGAGTTCCTAAAAATTGCCCGGGTTCACACAGGTAATAAGTGATAGAGCTGAGATTCAAACAGAAGTCTTGTAAATAAAAATTCCAGCATTTTTTATAATGGGCCACATTGCCCAACATGAGAATTTGGGAACTGCCAACTGAGGCAAACAGAGTTTAAGTGACTTGCCTGTAGTTATCCAGCTACTAAGTGTCTAAGGCTAAATCTTAAACTCTAATCTTCCAGACTCTAGGCTCTCTGTCCCTCCCTCCCTCCCTCTCTCTCTCTCTTTCTCTCTCCTCTCTTTCTTCCCTTCACCTCCCTTTACACACACACACACACACACACACACACACACACACACACACACACATACACATCACATCCATATGTATACAGATATGTTTTAAATTATATTCCTAAATTAGGAAGGTACATATTAAAACAATAAAGAAAAGGAGACTGCTAACAACAGTAGGATGTTGTTAGTTGCCACTAAGTTCAACACAGTATTGCTCAGAATAATTTTTTGTCAGTATGCAGAAAAGGAAATCGGAAGGTTTAAAGTTCATTTGAAAGTTTAAAATTCAAATTAGGGACTAAGAACAGAATTAAGGTACAGAGAGCTTTCTGCTTATTCTTCTCATATAGTATTTATTTTGGGATAAATAGAAGACTTAAGGGGTCTAATGTTTCTGTTCACAAAGACTATATTCAGTTAATTGGGGAAAATGTTTCCATACATACTCTATGTATATATATCACTGTCCTTAATTTGCTCCAGTTTAATTTTATCTTCTTCCTTCATAAAATCTTAATAGTCTTCATACAAAGAATCCCTTGCAGTTTCCAAGAAAGTAAGCTTTTCTCCCTCACTCAGGAAAGTTTTTGTCAAAGATTAACATATGCCCTGCCAACAAAACCAATTTGATCTAATGTGTCTTTGATCACATTTAGAGTTCTGTTTTATATGATCTATGAATTTTATATTTTATGTATTGTCTACATAAAATATATATATTATATATTTTTTAAATTTTTTAATGTTAAAATTTTATTAATTTTAATCATCTATTATCTGCTTTCTCATTTTCCCACCCTGGCCCTTCTATGAGAATATATGAAAATCAAAGCACATTATAAGCATGTACAGTCAATCAAAACATATTTCTACGTTTGCTTGCTCTTGTTCAGTCATTTTTCAGTTGTGTCTGGCTCTTTGTGACCCACATTTAGGGTTTTCTTAGCAAAGATACTGGAATTATTGGAATGGATTGCCATTTTCTTCTCCAGTTCATTTTGCAGATGAAGACACTGAGGCAAACAGAGGTAATTTGTCCTGAACTCAGGAAGATGAGTCTTCCTGATTCCAAGCCTAATAATACTCTAGCTGCCTTACTTCTACATTGGTCGTGTTCAAAAAAATATCCATCTCATTCTGCGTTCTGAATCTTTCACCTCTCTATCAGGAAGCAGCAAACATGTTTTGTTATTAGACCTCTAGAAGTCGCTTGGTCATTGTGCTGATAAGAGAGTTCAGCACTATAGTATTCCATCACTTGTATTTATCACATGTTCATATATTCCTCAACATACAGGTACCCTTTCAGATTCTCCATTTTTTTTGCCACCTCAGAAAGAGCTATAATTATTTTTGTACATCTTTAGAGCTATTTTTCTTTTTTTTTTTTGACTTGGTACTATTTCCTCCCTTAAATTACCCTCCCTCTATTTACCTTTGTGCCCTTTTCCTCTTTCTTCATTCTCTGTTGAATGAAATGTATTTCTATGCCCAACTCTCTATATGTTTATTTTTAGGTCCTTTGACCATTTGGGATGAAAATGAGATTAAATTGTCAGATATTCTCCGTTCACATCTTCCTTGTTTGTATAGAGGTCTACTTGTTTATGCTAATTATGTGAGATAATTTCCTTTAACTTTCCTTTGCCTCCTCCCTATCTTGTTATATTCCCCTTCCCATCTATTTCCATTCATTTCACAAGATCATCAAGATATAACAGAATCAATCCCAGACTTTATCTAGTTAAACTTCCTCTTTGAACTCGAGTGATGAGAGAACTCAAAGGACATGTATATCATCTCCCTATATTAGAATATAGGCAGTATAGCCTTGCTTAGATCTTTATCATTGTTCATTCATGTTTACCTTTTTATATTTTTCTTTACTCCTGTGTCTGAACATCAAAGTTTTTTCACAATCATATTTTCCGCAGCTCTGGTCCTTTCATCAGGAGTGTTCAGAAGTCCTCTGTTTCATTTAAGGTCCATCTTCCCCCTCTAGCATTATACTCAGTTTTTCTGGGTAGGTTATTCTTGGCTGTAAGCTCACATCTTCTGGAATGTAATATGATCTAACATAACATAAGATAAAACATAACATAACAACATAACACAGAACTTCTGGAATATAATAGCCAAGTATATTCCTTTAGAATGGTGGCTACTTGGTATTTGAATTCTTTCTTTTTGGCTGCTTGTACCATTTTCCTTTGACTGAAAAGCTTCTGGCTTTGGCTAGGATATTTTTGGAAGTTTTCATTTTGGGATTTTTATCTGGAGGCAGTTGGTGGATTTTTTTTCTATTTCTATTTTCCCTCTGATTCTAAGAGATCTGGGCAGTTTTCTTTTAAGATTTCTTGAAAGAGAATATCTAGACTTTTGTTTTTTGATCATGGACTGCATATAGTCCAATGATGCTTAAATTAATTCTTCTCAATTTGTTTTCCAGGTCAGTTGTTTTTGTTATGAGATACCTTGTTTTCTTCTACTTTTTCAGCCTCACAATCATATACCATAACTTATTCAGCTATTCTCCAATTGATGGGCATCCTCTCAACTCCAATTCTTTGCCACCACAAAAAAAGAGATACTATAAATATATTTGTACATATGGGTATTTTTCTTTTAAATGTTTTATATAGACTTAGCACTGCTGGATCAAAGAAAATGCAGTTTTGTAACTCTCTGGGAATAGTGCCAAATTGCTTTACAGAATGCTTGGATCATACAACAAGTCCACCAAACATGCATTAGCATCTTCATTTTTACACTTTCACTCCAACATTTGTCAATTTCCTTTTCTGTTAAATCAGTCAACTGATAGGTATGAGATGGTAGCTTAGAGTTATTTACTCTGAGTCCAATAGAGTCCATTTAGAGCATTTCTATATTACTATAAGTAGATTTTATTTCTTCTGAAAACTACTTATTCATAATCTTTTGCTATTTATCAATTGAAGAATGATTCATATTCAGTAAATTTGACTCTCTATGTATTGGAGAAATGAGGACTTTATCAGATAAACTTGCTGAAAAAAAATTCACAGTTCCTGTTTTTCTTCTAATTTTGGTTGCATTGGTTTTATTTGTGAAAACCTTTTTAATGTGAAGTTATTAAAATTATTCACTTTATGTTCTGTAATCCTCTCTATTTCTTGTTTGGTCATAAATTCTTCCTTTATCTACAGATCTGACTGGTAAACTATTCCTTGTTCCCTTGATTTGCTTATGATATTATCCTTTATTTCTACATCATGTACCCATTTTGACCTTATTATATGGTGTGAGATATTGGTCTATACTTAGTTCATGCTAAACTGCTTGCCAATTTCTTCAGTAATTTTTGTCAAATAGTGAGTTCTTGTCCCTTGGATCTTTGGGTTTATCAAGCACTAGATTACTATGGTCACTTACTACTATGTAATGTGTACTAATCTATTCCATTGATCAACCACTCTTTCTCAGCCATTACTAGATTGTTTTCATAACTACTGCTTTGTAACACATTTTGAGATCTGGGACTACAAGGCTAGCTTCCTTCACATTTTTTTTTCATGAATTCCCTTTACATGTTCAATCTTTTGTTCTTCCAGATGAATTTTGTTATACTAAGACATTTTTGGTAGTTTGATTGATATGGCAAGGAATAAATTAATTTAGGCGGCATTGTCATTTTTATTATATTGGTTCAGTCTACCCATGAACAATTAATATTTCTCCAATTCTCTAGATTTGTTTTTATTTCTTTAAAAAATAAAAGTGTTTTCTAATTGTATTAATATATCTTATCTTGATAAGTAGACTCTCAAATACTTTATATTATCTGAACTTATTTTAAATAGAATTCCTCTTTCTATCTCTTCCTGTTGGACTTTGTTGGTAAAATGCAGAAATGGTGATAATTTATGTGGTCTTATTTTATGTCCCTAAACTTTGCTAAAGATGTCAATTGTTTCAACTAGTTTTCTAGTTTATTCTTTAAGATTCTCTAAGTAAAGCATCATATCACCTGCAAAGAGTGATATTTTTATTTCCTCATTACCTATTTTATTTTTTCAACTTCTTTTTTTCTTGTATTATTGCTATAAACAGCATTTCTAATACAATAGTACTGATAATGGGGACCCTTGCTTCACCTCTGATTTTATTCTAACATCTCAGTTACAGATAATACTTGCTAATGATTTTAGATAGAAGCTACTTTTCTTTTTTAAGGAAAGTTCCATTTAGCCCTTTGCTTTTCTAGTGTGTTTTTTTAAAATAGAAATGAGAGTTGCATTTTATCAAAAGTTTTTTTCTGCATCTATTGAGATAATGTATTATATTTGTTATTTATGTTACTTATATGGTCAATTATGCTGATAGTTTTCCTGATATTGAACCAGCCCTGAATTCCTGGTATAAATCTCACCTGGTCAGGGTGTGATCTTTGTGATATATTATTGTGATCTCCTTGTTGGCATTTCATTTAAAATTTTGCATCAATATTCATTAGGGAAATTGGCATATAGTTTTCTTTCTGTTTTTGCTCTTTGTGGTTTAGGTATCAAAACCATAATTTGTCACAAAAGGGATTTGTTGGAACTCCTTCTTTGCCTATTGTTCCCAGATAGCTGGAACAATTTTTTTCTTTAAATGTTGTGATTTTTCTGTTCTTGGGGTTTTTTTCTTAGGGAGCACATTGATGGCTTGTTCAATTTCTTTTTCCAATATGGTATTATTTAAATATGCTACTTCCTCTTTTTGCAAATGTGGGCAATTTATATTTCTTGTTTGATTTCTGTCTAATTCACTTTTTTCCCTCTGAAGGTTTGTTTGTAATTGCTTTGACATAATCTTCTTTTGATTTTGTGTCTTGATCATCCCTTTCCCATAGTAGCTTTTAATGGTCATGTTCTTTTGTTTTTTGTTTTTTGTTCATTTTTCCAGCCTATTTCATGACTTTAACTTTATGTTAAAGTTAGGGCTCTGTTCCTGAAGTGAAGATCTCATTTTCTAGGCTTGAGGTTTTTCATGTAGCTCTTTTCAGAGCTAGTTCTGGGAGTCTGTAAGTTTTCAGTGCTTCCAAGACAGTATGATCCAAAGAGAGTTGTGGTCACTGATCTCCTGGACTGTGCTTTGGCTTTTACTCAGAAAGGGACCTTGCTCCCCTGCAGCCACAAGCTCTAGGCTAGGAATCCTTTCCTTTTTGGAACTGAAAGTATAGATACTACTCCCTTGTGAGTGATCACAAGCCCTCTTCTCCACTCCAGAATTGTGAACAGGGCCCCTCATATCTTGTGTCTGCAAGTACTAGAGCTCTTGTTTACCCTGGAACTGTGACTCAAAACTGCAATGCAGATAGGCAATGCAACAAGGTCCTACACCCAGTGCCAGCAAAGGGTCTCCTATAGTCTCTTTCTGACCAATTTTCTGTCCCCGCCCCCATTGTCTCTTGTTTGAGAGCTCCCCAAACAACAACCTTCAAGGCCTGCTGTTGGTGTTGCCAAGGCTGAGCTGACCCTCATGCCAGATCTCTCTTGCCAATCTCCTAAGTTGTCTTGGGTTAGAAAAATATCTGACTTTTCTTGACTCTGCTACTCCAGACTTTAATTTGAGGCATTGTTTAAAGTTGTTTGGAGGGGAATGTTGACTATATTCTTCCATCTTTAATTAAATTTCAAAAGATCACTCACAAACTGGCATATATCCAAAGTACATTAAGAAAGACAAGAGAGGTACTTGAAATTTCATATGAAGAATATTTTAAGATAATGTGTATATTTATTTGGAGAAAAGAAGACCTAATGTATACATGACAGATTTGTCAAGCATTTGAAGGGTTGTTGTAGAGAACAATATATTTATTCTGTATTGTTCCAGAAAACAATATTAGGTCTCAATGTTTGACAATACATGGAGGCAATTTTCAGCTCAATGTTGAATAATGACTGCTATCTCCAAATAGTTTGGTGACATTGAGTGGTCAATTAACTACATACCAAGGATGCAACATAAGTTTCATAGTTTCATAGGATTAAAAGTTGGAAAGGACCTTAGAGATCATCCAGTCCATGAAGTCTAAAGAATACTGAATTTAGGGTCAGAGGACCTGAGTTCAACTCTGAGTTCTATCACATAGTACCTTTGTGACCTTGTAGAAATTACATAACTCTCTTTGAACATTAGTTTTTTCAGCTGTGAAAAAGGACTAAATTTGGATAGATTATTTCTAAAATCTCTACTATCACTCAATCCTATGAGTCTAAGATCCAAACCATGTTTTTTTATAGCTGAGAAAACTATAACCCAAATGGGTTAAATATGATGTCTACAAAGGTAGAGGTAGGATTTGAACCTAGATCTTCTAACTCAAAAAGATACTAAATTACATGACATCCATTTTTTTATGATTTTAAATCATCTTAATGGAGTCAAAGCTCTCTCACAAGTTTTAGAGAAACTCTGATCCTGTCTCCCCATTTTTCTCTTGGGATTATGCACATGTCTAAGATTAAAAATGGATTCCTTATCAGGGACCAAGGAATTGTCAAGTGTCTTTCTTATATAGAAACTGATTGATATCTGAGCTTCATTGTATAGACTTGGTAGCTCTGATTACCTGCCTGCCTACCCTCAGGTTGACCACTGGTGACATAGTTGTGGAGAAATGTGCCTGCCCAGTGAAATTTGACTGTTTTTCTCTTAGGCTGGAAGACAATCTCCACAATTCTAGCTATTCCCAGGAAGGATCAGTAAACCTTATTATGTTCTTGTGGAAGATCAGCCTTAGCATTAAAACATATGTATGTATGTATATGTGTGTGTGTGTATATACATATATACATTTATGTATATATGTGTGTGTACACGTATGTATGTACCTGTTTGCATATATGTATGTATATATGCATGTGGATATGGATATCGATGGATGGATATATCTTCCTGACTCTAGGACTAGCACTTTAGTCACTGAGCCACCTAGCTGCCTTCTGTTTCTCTACAGATTGCCTAATATAAGTCTGGAACTTCCCTTGAGGGGTAGGACGGGGATAGGTCATATCAACCCTGGCAGAATGGCAATTGTTTCTATCTGGAAAGCTCAAGCCTGACCATTTTGATGTCTCTTCTGCCTTATTTTTTCATTTTATTGAAGGTAAAGTGATCTTAGGATGAACATGTTTAGTTAGCGTTATAAGGAAGAAAATGAACCGAGTGACTGGTTTTCCAAAATATGTGGACCTGAAGGGAATTGTTTGGACAGTGCAAAGCAGAGGTAAAATGTGAAATGCTATGCCTCAGCATGAAAGCCTGTTTTGATGTTTTTAAGTCAGTTTTTCAGAAGAGTATAAGACTAGTTACTTTTACTATATCCTATTTCAGGTCTTTGTTACTATGCACTTATGAATCCTTTGTGTTTAGCTTCTCTTTTGTCTGGATGACATAAATAGCTGCCTATTGTCTGATTCATACTGTTCAGAATCGTTCTACTCCCTGTGTGGGGATACCGTAGATATGAGTGAAACCAAAGATTTAAAATAATTTTTCCATAGGTTCTTTCATCTTGGACGAGGTTTCAAAGGAAGAGAGAAAGAGACACAGAGAGAACGTTCTAAGTTCTAAGTAGAGACTATGTTCATCCAGACTTGAACATCATTGCTACATGAATGGGTCCAGAAATGAGGGACCTTATAGTGAAGAAGGTGGAGGCATAGAATCCTATCCCTTTAGCCCCAGAGCTATTCTAATTGTTACATATCATCTCTGAGGCAGGGACTATTATTATTTCCAATTAAAGATGAGAAAACTGAATATAAGAGTGATCAAGTGTCTTGACTATGATCATAGTGCTAGAAAGTCTGGGATAAGATTGGAACTCAGGTCTTCCTGACTCCAAGTCCATATTTAATGTTTTTGTAACTCCCTAATTCCCAGCATGATATTTTGTACATGGACATTTAGCCGATATTTGTTTATGACAGTGTTAGCAGTCATCTATCAGTTCCTTCTCAGTTTTAACATTCTACTATTTTTGTTTCCTGTCAAACACACATATGCGTGATATAAATCTACTCTATGGTGAGTTCAGGGTTTCCAGATAGCATTTAGCCCTACTCCCAACCTTAACTCTAGAGTGTATTTGTTTCAAGGCTTTCAGTTCAATGTCAGTTGCTAAAGGAAATAAAGTTTACCATCTGAAATAAGGGTTAATTATGAAGGTGCAAAAGTTGCTGAAGAAAAAAAAATATTGTAAATGAAAGTCTTAGTCTATTAAGGACATAAATGTGTTGCCAAGATCACTAGGTTATATGCTAGTTCACTCAGAAGGTCGTGTAAAATGGAAGAGAGACATATATTGAATGATTCATTCCAACACTTCTTGAAGGTTGAGTATGGATTGGTATCATAAATTTACTTCCAGTCATGGTATCCTGTGGATATTTTGGAATCTATGCAGACTAATCCAATTCAACTGTCTATTGTCTGGGTTAAGGCAAAACAAATAGTGATCCAAGTGGTCTCTTTGCTTCAGATGTGTATGTGAAAGGAAATAATTCATACAAATACAGAGAATAAGAGTTAGTCTTAGTGAGTTGCTTTTTCTTTCATATTTCAAGTATTTAGTTGTCTTGGCAAAAAGCAAGGTATTTTCAGCATGTGGATATGGTCATCACGTGACTCCTTTATCATCTTCTTCTAACCATCAAAAGTATGCATGTGACAGCAGGGGAAGTATTGCCAAAATTTAAAAATCTTTAAGTATGTTTATGGCTTCTTGAATGCATTGTTTCTCTCTGTTCCTATCTCCGACTCTATCTCTGTCTCTGTTTCTATCTCTCTGCCCCTGTCTTTTCATCTCTCTCTTCTTGTCCTCCCACTGTGTCTGTCTATCTCTCTTTGACTCTCTCTCTCTCTCTCTCTGACTCTCTAGCTTTCTCTTCCCACAACACTCTCTGCCTGCTCTGTCTCTGTCTCCATCTCTGTTTCTTTTTCTGTCTCTCCCTCTGTCTATATCTCTCTTTCTTCTTGTCTGCCCTCGCTTCCACCATGATGATCATTCTTTTCAGCAATCTTTTGTCCCATGTACTCTGGCAAATAAAAAAATTCTTATCACCTCACTCATCCTCCACCATGAAACAAACACATTGAGTAAAGAAGCTTGGCAGGACTGACACATTAATAGCACATGCTGCTTGCCAGTTGTGGATTCAAGGGAAAGAGAGAACAAAAAGAGTCCAATTCATGCTTGAGTCCCGCGTCCTCCCAGTGGGACTGTGTTTGTGTTTGCTCTTCAGAGGAATGATGAATACTGATCAGTCTGAATTTAAGACCCACAGGGAAGTTAGATGGAGTATAAACTCTTTGGGTCCTGAACAGGTTGACACCCTTTTTGATTAAAAAAAAATACTGATGAGCTTAAATAAAGGCCAGAAAAGGAGGGGGTAAGGGGAGAAACAAGCAAAGTCAACAGAGAGCTCAGGGGATTGGAATCATCTTTCATTTTTTATTTTTCTTTATTTCCTCTTAACTGTTCAACCCCAAACTTTCAGTATTCCTCCAGGGAAACACGAATTCCCCAAGTTCAGAACAAAAGTTATAACGTTGAGTCTTCAGAAAACAGAGCAAGGACTAAAACTGTGTCTGCATAAAAGGAGAAGTGATTTTCCTTGGTCTTATGTGCCCTTTATCTCATCATCAATGGCCCTTTGAATGTGATTCCTCACATATCAATCCTTGTAATCTAGGGCTATCCAAATAATCAATTGAAATGGAGTTGGAACTAGTCAGGACAGCAGATGAAAAGTGGAATGATGTTCACTTAACCTGATTACCTAAACACCTCAGCAAAATAAGAATATGACACCAAAGTTTATTTGATCCTTTTAGCAAAAAAAAAAAAATAGTTGAAATCTGAAATACTTGTTTTCAGGGCAGTGTGATATAGCACAAAGTTCACGGTCCTGGGAAATAGAAGACGTGGGTTCAAGTTCTCGCTCTGAAGCTTACTAGCTGTGTAACCTTTATCACTTAACCTTTGTTTATCTCAGTTTCCTTATCTGTAAAATTAGTATAATGGCAACTTCATCCAGGGTTGTTGCAAGGATCAAACGAGATGATTGTAAAGTGCTTAGCACAGTAAGTACTATATTATTATTAATAATAATATTAATTATATTATCAGGATTAGCTGAAAGCCCCTGGGCAAGTCATTGAACCTCTGCTCGCCTCAGTTCCCTCAGCTGTAAAATGAGGATAACGATAGTGCCCAGCTCGCAGGGCTATTGTGAGGATGAAACGAGATAATACCTGTATAAAAACATTTAGCGTCGTGCCTGGCCCTTTATGTTTATTCCCTTTCCTTGAGTTTTGTCTTCTAGGAAATGGGGATAACAAATCTTGTATTATCCATTTCACATGCTGTTTATGATTTTTTCAAAGTGTCTGTAAACCTTTAAAGTGCTTTATTACTTTATCACTGTTCTGATGTTTGGCATCCCTGCATATGACTTTCTATTTGAACATATCTATAGTGGATGGTTGGGTCCCCATCACGGTCTTCTGTTCAAAGTTCTGAAAAAAAGCTCCAGCGAGAGTCTGCGCTATGTGGCTATAACCCAGTATAAGTCATCAGGCAGAGCAAGGATGAGAAACAACGCCCTAAATGCCCTCACCTTTTATATTTGTAAAATCTGTATTCTACCTAACATGCTGGGAATATTTTGTCAGTCTTGTCTCAGGGCAAGCCTAAGAGGCAAGTGCGAGAGAGTTCCTTCCAATATCGAGAAGTGGAGACTCTGGAAAAAAGTTTTCTCACCTCAGGTCATACAGTCAGTTAATTGGAGAGCAAAGCTGGTCTTTGTAGCCCTGGGATTCTCATCCCTCAGCTGAATCCAGCCATGTGAATTAACACAGACCCATAGACACTGGGCCGGAATGACACCAAGCCAAATGTTGAAGGAATTGGGTAACAGGCAAATCCTCTACTACCTCTTAAAAATATCCATGTCTTTTTAGAAGTTATGTTAGTTAGGACACAGTAAACTATAGGAAATTCTGAGGGAAACAGAGCATAGTGGGGAAAATAGAAAGGTATTAATAATTTTGTAGAAAATAATTTTGCAGAAAGTTAACACTTTCTGTAATTTATGTCAGGTATGGATGGGTAATTATCACAGGTTTGCTTTTTGTATGTATGTGTGTATATGCATATATGCATGTATGTGTGGGTTGGTGGTTGTCTTTTGTTGTCAAAAAGGACCAAAATGGCATCACTATGCTGAAGTGAATGAACAGTGTGTCCATTTGTGCCTGAACAGACCAATACAATTCAGAAGGCTCTGTCACAGGCTGGGTACAAATATTCCACATGAATATGTGGAATGGAGATGTCCCTAAATTTGCACATCTCACATTTCTTTTGAGCTACAACAATTCTGCTTTGCTCAATGAGCACAGCACCTTCTCTGATGAGGGCACACCATACTGAGGAGTCCTGAGCTGGTGTCTCCCATGTCACACAATCAATTCCAAAGTTCTTCAGAGCGACCTTGAGAAGATCTTTTTACTGCTTCTTCTGACCTCTGTGTGAGCACCTGCCTTGTGTGAGTTCTCTGTAAAATAGACTTTTAGGCAAACATGTTTGACATTTGAACAATGTGGCCAAACTATCAGAATTGTACTCTCTTTGTACATCTGTATCTGTGTGTATACACACGTACAACACATACATGCCCAATATACATATATGTATATATTTATATACATTCAGACACATATACATGCATGTGTATTCACACATGCACATGCATGTAAATATATGCACACACATTTATATATACATATATACAAGCTGTAGGTCATTTTGCATCTCTGAGCCTCCATTTTCATTATCTATAAAATGAGCAGCTTGGTCTAGATGATTTCTAAGGTCTCTATGGATATTATTATTTTGTTTGTCTTTATAGCAGCACTGTGAGACATACCATTATCATCTCCATTTATAGATGAAGAGACTGAGGTAGACAAGGGTTTGCCCAGAATAAGACAACGTGTGTCTTAACTCAGATCTTTATCACTTCCTGTCCAGTGTTCTATCCCTGCACCATCTAGCTGTCTGTTTACTTGTTTCTGTGAACTAGCCTAGTGATTCTCAAAGTATGGTCCCCTTGGAGTTTCCCAAGACTCTTTCACAGGGTCCTCAAGGTAATAAATATTAAGGCACTATTTGCGTATAAAACACTCTTCCCTTTTCTCCCTCATACATGTCTGTGTGAGGCCAGATTTTCATCATATACTTCAACCAACATAACTTGTGCTAGCAGATTGAATTCAAAAGCAGATATAAGAATCCAGTTATCTTCAACCAAGCCAGACATCAATCAGTCGATAAATATTTATTTAAGCACCTGCTATGTACTAGGCACATAGGTCTTGATACTAAACTAAGACAAATATATTTGCAGAAATATGTAAAACAGTGCTACTTTTCTCACATTTTTTGTTTTAGAAAATATATTTATGGAATTATGATTATATATTTAGATGAGTTGATAAATACGTAAAATTTTATTGGGTTTAATTTCAAATATGGTAAATATCAATAGATATAACCAATAATGTATTGTGAACGAGTTCTCTGAGAGAAAAAAAAAGTACAGATGATACACTTTTAAGTTTAATCTGCATTATTAACATTTCTTCCAATATTTTCTTGTCTAGAAATCAATAAAACAATAAATCAAGATCTTATTTGTAGCATTTATCTATTTCTAAGGTGTAAATGCTCCAAGTGAAAATTTAAAATTGATTATCAAAATCCAATTTGAGCTGCCTTTCCAGCATACCCCTGGATATAACCCATATAAACAAAAGCATTTTGAAGAGTGTAAAGGTATCCTAAGGCCAAAATGTTTTAGGACCTCTGAGCTAGACAAAGGAAGGGAATATTTCCATTCCCATTTTACAGAGGGGAACTGAGCCTTTCTCAGATTAATAATCAACCTTGATAGAACAATCGAGAACAAGATGGGTGTTCCAATGAGTGGTTATTTGCCTTCCCAGCTGAGTCCCAAAGAAACAATCTCATCAAAGTTTAATTAACATATGAATGCTTTTGCGACACTTGATACATCAATCCTGCATTTATCATGACTGTACTAATGGAATATTTTGATGGAAGGAATCATGAACTAGTTCAGGGATTCTTAATCTTTTTGTGTGTGTTATGGACTTCTTTGGTAGTCTAGTGAAGTCTATGAACCTCTTCTCAGAAAAAAAAATGTCTTTTAAATGCAGAAAAATATAATGCTTAGAATTATAAGGAAAACAATTATATTGAAATAAAGTCTATATGTAGATGTATATGAAAATCCTATTAAAGTATATATACACATTTGTAGACATGTATATGTATGTGTATGTGTGTAAACACACAGATATATACACATACATATATGTACATATACATATATGGTTCACTGCCCCATGGTCTAGTTCGGAAGAACATTGGATTCAGAATTATAAGACTTCTGTCCGCATCTCAACTCAGCCACTTATTACGAGTTGGACAAGGAGTTGGACAAGTCACTCGATCACTTGGTCACTTTTACAGTTTCTTCCACCTTAAAATGAGAAGGTTGGATTAGATTATCTATAAGGTTCCTTCCAACTCTAAATCTTTGTTACTATGAATTCTTCCCATTAGAGACCTATAAAAAAAATTTGAAAAGAAAAGACTATGAAGAGTGTGTAATTTCCTTCCACACTATGGAACAGAAAAAAAAATATCTTGTGTCAGAACTTGGAAACCTCTCCTGATGAGTTTCCTTGTTCTCCCCATTGGAAGAGTCCCCCACGATGACAATGTCTGACTTAAGTTTCTTCTGGTTCTCCTACAAAGTCTATGACTAAACCTGAATGTGTGGGGAAAATCCTTCCTGAAAGGAATAGACGTTTCAGGGCAGCCCCGTACTTTGCCGAGGGAGCCTGTTCAATTAGCCCATTTAGCATGAGCTCTCCAGTTAGCCTCCCTCTGGAAAATAGGTGAGAAATTCTTATATTCCTCTCAATATGTTAATCAGACAACTGGTATCACAGTTCTCTAACTGTGTAATACCAGTCCCCCTTGGCAGATATATTTTATTTGGATAATGATGTGAAATTTAAGATCTACGTTTCAATTGTACAGAGCCATAGGCAGTTGTCAATTTTAGTGACAGACATAGACCTCGAGCTAAATTCCTGTGCACAAGCAAAAATTCCAACAAGCGTAGCACAATTCTAGTCCCTTAATAGAAATACATTTTCTCCCATTGAGGGGCAGTATTTTTAAACTGTGCATCGCGTCTCTTGGTACTGGCAGATCATTAATGCTCTCAAATATTTCCTTTAACACGGGCAGTGGTGACTCGAGCTATCAACTAGCCTGACAGAAAATCAGATGGTTATTACCTGATACCCTCACTTTTCCTCCAAGAGAACAGTGCTGAATGTACTCTATCCTTTATCCCTCAGCAGTTTCTCTTGCAATGTGGCTGGTTAATAGGTCCAAACTCTAAGGCAACGAAAAGAGGAGTCAGATGCTGCCTTTCTAAGACCTTAGGATCCACGGACTGGGAAGAATTCCCACAGCTGATCTTGCTGTTGGCAATTACATTAAAGAAGCAGTCATCGAGGGAACTCCATGGCTTGGGGCATTGGTAATGGGATGCAGGGGCCTCTCACCTCGAGGTCACTGGTTCAAATCCAACCATGGCTAATGGGAACTGAGCATGGTGTCTGGCATTCTAGGTGAAATTATTTGTTAGATTTGTGAAGACACATATATTGGCTCTTGGGGCTTGTTTATCAAAATAAACATCACAATTAGCAAGACAGAGAGGGAGAGATAGAGAGAGAGCATACTTACAAATACATGCTCCCATACTAAACTGTATGGACTTCATACTATGACCTAAAGGTAAACAGATATGGACTTTGTCTAACTAGAAGTGCAAGGGAATTCTAGACAGAATGCTTTCTTTCCCATTTCCCAGAAATTCAAATCTGGGGCCCATTGACAAAAGTAAACCAATTAGTTTTCATTTTGGCAATAGAACACAGGAAAATAGACCTTGTTGTGACTTACAAGACTTTACATTGACGCTGCATCTTGGGAAGAGGGAGAAACAGGGAGGGGATAAATGGGTACAAAGCCCTTTCTGGATATCAATTTTCTGATCTGAAATAGGAATTAAAATTAGGGCATGATGACCTCTAAGTTCTATAATTTAATGAACTTTTAGCTATGGATATGATCTAAACCAGGGATGGGGAACCTGTGGCCTTGAGGGCACAGGTGACCCTCTAAGTCCTCAAATGTGACCCTTTGACCGAATCCAAATTGTGATATTTGGATTCGGTCAAAGGGCTGCCCTTAAGGACCTAGAGAGTCACCTGCAGCCTTGAGGCAGTAGATTCACCACCCTTTGCGCTCTGAGCAATTTAAGAGTTCTGGGCAATATATGGTGTATCTTTGTTCACTGAGTTTGCAAAAGAGACAGTGTGGATTGGAGGAGAGAGCAAGGACCTGGTTTCAGATTCTGATGATGCTACTTGATACCCGTGTGATCTTGAGATATTCTTGTCACCTCATTGAACCTCAGTTTCCCCAACTGTAAAATGGCTGGTGCTGAACTAGATGAACTTGAAGGTCTCTTTCAGATCTAGAGACAATAAAATATGACCTGTTTTAAGCCATGTGTACTTCAGAGGTTCACATCATGAAGCTTTATAGTTCTTGCTGTCCTGTTTCATATCACCACCACCTAGGAAATATAAAAAAATGCTTGGTTTTTTGGTCATTGTGTATCAGTTTAGTCAAGAGTTCCTGCTCTTTGATTTCTTGTCTGCTTATAGATTCATAGAAAGTTAGGGCTGGAATAGACCTTAGATAGCATCCTGTTTGAATGCTCCATTTTACAAATGAGAAAACAGAAGCCCAGAAAGGGAATTCAAGAAGTTGATCCTTTAAATCAGAAACACTGTGCCACTTTACACTAACTAGAAGCAATGGATGGGAATTATAAGAGGAATTTTTAAGTTTTATGCAAGGAAGCACTTCCTAATAATTAGAATTGTCATAAAGTGGTGTGAACTTCTCTAGGATGTGATAGATTTCCACTCTAGGTTTTTCAAGAAAGTCAAGATGAATATCTATCAGGCATTTTGTAGAGGGGATCCTTTTTTTTTTCATTATGGGATGAACTAGGTAATCTCAGGGCAGCTAAGTGGCACAGTAGGTAGAGTGGCGGCCCTGGAATCAAGATATTCACAAAGAATATCTTTGTGAATTCCAATCTGACTTCAGATCCTTACTAGCTGTGTTGCCCTCGGCAAGTCACTTAACCTTTCAGTTTTCTTATCTGTAAAATGAACTGGTGATGGAAATGACAAATCACTCTAGTGTCTTTGCCAAGAAAACCCTAAATGGGGTCAGAAAAAGTAGGTAAGAGCCTACGTGGGTGATCAGTGTGAGTGATCAGTGGATAATCTCAGAAGTCTCCTTCAAGTCTAAAATTCTATAACACTATAGTCTCCCAGTTTCAATTTCTCTTCCTGTCAAGTATATGGCAAATTCACTCCTCCCATTTCATAGAATGTGATATAGTGGAAAAAGTACAGAGTATGGAAATGAGGGGCATGGGTTCAAATTCTGATCTTACCTTTACTAACTGTTTGACCTTGGGCAAGACATAACCTCCCTGGGACTCAGTTTCCTCATTTAAAAATGTATGAGTTGGACTTGATGGTCTGTATGGTGCTTCTAGTACTTGATCCATGAAGTAAATCTACATTCTATGAAGTATCAGAAATAATGAGACAATGTAATGTGCTTTGATGGCCTTCAACAAATTCATTTGAAAAACTTTTATTAATACAATTAATTAATACAATACAAATAATTAATACAATATCCAAGGCACCCCACAAATAAGAAGTTAGTGGCATATACACATAGCTGTAGCATCATATCTTGTGTGTTAGGCATTTGGTGTTTCTAAATCATATGCATTTGTTTATTTTTCTGTTAAGTAGTAGAAGATGAACAGCTAGGTGGTACAGTGGGTAGAGTGCTGGGCTTGGGGTCAGCAAGACTCATTTTCTTGAGTTCATATCCAGCCCAACACATGGGCTAGCTGTGTGATCCTGAGCAAGTCTCTTAACCCTATTTGCCTCAGTTTCCTCACCTGTAAAATGAGCTGCTGAATGGCAAACCATTCTAGTATTTTTGCCAAGAGAACTCAAATGGGGTCATGAAGAGTGAGACACAATTGAAAATGACTAAACTGCAACATCGTATTTGGTATGATTGGTTGGCTCCAGAATTATTCTGTTCCTCCATGGATACAGCCACTGGCAGCAGCCCTGGAAATGCTATATTTATTCCCAAGCAGACTGATTGTCTGACTACCCAGGCCCCCTCTCATATTTCCTTCTATGTAAACTCAGATTGCTGACTTAAATGAATCATCAATTGGCATTTTATTATTAGAGACAAAATCTCTTGAAAGATGAATGAAGCTTTCACTCACTTAAAAAAAAAAGTTTAACTGAATTCCATTCGAATCCATCTCATGTCCCTAGTTCCAGTTTTAGTCTCTGGGGAAAAAAAAAGATGCTTGTGGAAATTTTAACAATTTCCCAGGGAGGGAAAATGATGGACTCATCATGTCTACCATGCTTTCAAAGTAGATTAAGTGTGCCTTCTGCTTAATGTGCTCCTTGTTCAATGCCTCATCATCTTATGCAAGCTAGTGCTTAAACTGAACCCTGGGATTTTGAAACAGGAGCTGGTGGTTTGGGGCTTGTGTTGTTTGACAGTTTTGGGGATTCTATGTCTATTGATCTCTAACGTCTTCCAGATGTAATCAGACTTGCCCTTTATAGCAAGAGCCCTGAATGACAGAGAGGAAAAAATAGAAAAAAAGAAAATAGAAGATAAAAAATTCCACTTAACTGGCTAAAAAAATGTTACAAAAGCTGCTAATAAACTTTGAGATGTTGTAGTAGACAAGACACAGAGAAATGTCAACTGCATTAGAAACAAACCTGCCCATGAAAGCCAAAGAATAAAGAAAATTAAGCTGGATGAGGATAAGAATCAGAGAAGTAATACGTTGGCTTTAGAAACACACTTTCTGTATTCTGTAGAATTCTATCTGAGATAACAATAAGACCCAGTGTTCCACAGAGACTGACTGGCAGTTCAACTTTGCAGTGGGTCATCTGCCAAGCAGGACCAAAGATAAAAAGATACTGAAAATATGCTTAAGAATTTAGGATACAAAACCTCATCAAAAGGGACAGCTACGTAGCATGGGCTTGCAATCAGGAAGACCCATCTTCCTGAGTTAAAATCTGCCCTCATTTACTATCTATGTAACCTGGTCAAGTTATTGAACCCTGCTTGCCTCAGTTTCCTCATCTGTAAAAATGAATTGGTGAAGGAAATGGGAAACTACTTCAGTATTTTTGCCTAGAAAACCCCAAATGGGGTCATGAAGAGTCAAACATGATTAGAATTACTGAACAACAACTAGATGTATACACAGAAACATGAACTCAGAAAGAGAAACATATATTACATATATAATATATAAATTATATATAAATATATAATAAAAGGTGTTCTAAAAGGTAATACAGTTTTGAATCATTAAAGCTATTGAAGCTTTTAAAGCCTCATTAAATCATTTGGAACACTCTCTATATGTACCCACATATATTTTATATGTGCATATTGTATATATGAGTTAGTATACATAATATATACATATGAGTATACTTATATATCTACATATATATATATATATATACATACTTACATATACGTATATATGGGGGAAAGTGCTTAGAAAGTAACCATTTCTCTGGTTAATCATTGCAAATTGAAAGGATGCCAATCAATTAGGAAATGACTAAAAAAGCTATTGTATAGTATTGTAACAGAATAGTATTGTGCTATAAGAAATGACAAGTAGGATGCTCTCAGAAATATCTGAAAAGACTTACATGAACAGATGCATTGTGAAGTGAACAAAACCAGGATAACATTGTACACAATAAAAGTAATATTGTCCGATAAAGAACTGTGAATGACTTAGTTATTTTCAATGATCCAAGACAACCCCAAAGGACTAATGATGAAGCATGCTATCCATCTCCAGAGAACATATTGTTATTGTTTGAATACATATGCTAATTTTCACTTTCATTTCCTACTTGAGTCTTCTTTTACAAAATTACTAATATGGAAATATTATACAAAATTGCACATGTATAACATATCTAATTGCTTACCATTTCAGGGAGAGAGAAAAGGAGAGAGAGATGAACAGAATTTGAATGTCAAAACTTTAAATAAAAATGTTTTTAAAAAATAACCACCTCTCTTATGTAACTGACCTGGGATCATGTAAACTGCATAATACTTTATACCAGTCAACTGCCAAACCAAATTTTACCTGTCTTTATCTGCTACTTGACTCATTACCTTATTAATTTTTTCATTCCAGATTCAAAGGCAAATGACATGTTCTTATATTTCCTGATACATTTCTAAAAGTACAATATATTTTTCATACCAATTGACCAATTATCTATGTGATCACAGTCCACTTTGTTTAAACTAGAGAAATCTTTTTTCCAGTAAGGTTTTGTGTATCTCTCTATAGAAATACAACCCCCTGATCTTTTGAGCTAATATAAATGATAAATTTCCTGGCTATACATTTATTACTATCTTACCAAACAATGGAATAAAGACATAAATAAATATTTATTATATATCATCTTTGAGGAAGATCACAGGCAGAGTCACCACTGACCACTAATACAGACTTTTTAATTATGGAAATAGTCCTATATTTAGCTCTCAGGATAGTAACAAGGAACTCTAAAAGTTTTCCTCATAATGTGACTTTGTGAGATGAGTTTAAATTCAGTTCTCTAAAGCAATGCCTCTCCAGATTCTTCTTTCTTGAAAATCAGTTTCTCAGGAAATAAATTATCTTAGTCATTTATTTTGTTACCTCATCCATTCCCTTTCCAGCCTTCACAGTTAACAGACTTTCAATTGATATTAAAAATTCCAGACCCCAGGATTCCTTTCTCCTTCAATGACTTAGTAATAGTAACCATCATCTCTGTGGAAGAAGCTTTTAAAGTTAGCATTAAGATATATTTTGATTTTACATTTATATATAAAATAGGCATAGGCAAAAACAATGAACCTTATGATTTCACTGTTAATAAGGAACTGTCAGGTAAGGAAATTATCTCTACTTTTACAGGATGGACTCTCCTTTACAATTTATAATCTTGGTGTCCTTGACTAATGAATGGTTAAGTGACTTGCCCAGGGTTACAGAGTGAGAATGTGTTACTGTCTTTTAGAACAGTTCCCTGTCCATTACCTCATGCTGGCTGTTATATGCTACATACACACACATACACACACACAGGATGTATCTAGATATAAATACATATGTCATACGTGTGCTATAACCCATATTCCTATTCATGAGCATGCCTTTGATTATATATGTGTGTGTGTACATGGAAACAAACCTGTATATATAACATACATATAATAGCAATATTATGATATATATAATTCATAAATTTATATATAATATATATCTAAGAGTCAATTTACAAGTGTCACACAGGATTTAAATTAATACAATTGCATGTACAGAAATAAAGGAAGATCATTTTCCTCCCCAAATTTATTAATTTACTTGTTTTCAGTTTTCAACATTCACTTCCGTAAGTTTTAAATTTTCTCTCCCTCTCTCTCACCTCCTTCCCCAAGATGGCATGCAGTCTTACATGGGTTCTACACACATACATTCCCATTAAATACATTTTCACATTAGTCATGTTGCACAGAAACATAACAGCAAATGGGAGAAACCATGAAAAAAACAAAACAAAATATAACATAACAAAAGAGAAAATAGTGTGTTTCATTCTGTGTTCTGACTCCATAGTTCTTTCTCTGGATGTAGATGAAGATTATTAATTGAAGGGATAGTCACCATTCATGCTTAGTCATCCTCATAATTTTTCTTTTTGCTCAGTCATTTTCAATTGTGTCCAATTCTTTGTGATCTCATTTGGAGTTTTCTTAGCAAAGATGCTGGAGTAAATGATGAGGAAATTGAGGCAAATAGGGTTAAATGACTTGCACAGGTCACACAGCTAGCAAGTATCTGAAGCCAGATTGGAACTGAGGAAGATGAGTCTTCCTGACTCTAGACCTGACTTTCTATCCACCATGACACCTAGTTGCCCCTAATTTAAAAAAAACAAACAAACCAGTAACGATGATACCATATAAATTTTTTTTTACAAATTATTGTTTTGCCAATCAAACTAAAAATATTAAGCAATTTCATCTGGAGGAACAAAAGTTCTGTAACATAATAGAAATAATGAGGGAAAATAGAACTGAAATCAAAGCTAGCTAACATCAAGCTACATTACAAAGCAGCAATCACAGAATCTACTCAGAATGGGTTACTATTATTTTTTAAGTAGCAGATCAGTGTAAAAAGTTACTTAAACAGGAATAAAAAATGATTGTATTTAATTGTTTATGTTCATTAAACTCAATAATACAATATTTCTGGAAGGAATTCCTATTAGAGAATGTTTGAAAAAAAGAAGAGCAGGAATTGTTTTGGCTAAATGAATGAATGAATGCAACATTTCTCAGCAGCATTTTATAACATAAGCCCCATAAAGTTTCAAATGGTCATAAAATCTAAATATAAAAAAAAGTCACATCATTTAAAACAATTGAGGAAAATGGAAGAAGATAGCTTTGACGACTATGGCTAGCAGGGAAATTCCTAACCAAATAAGAGATAGAGGAGTTGACAAAGGATAAAATAGAAAAGTTCCATTACATAATAAAAAGGTTTTCTATGAACTAAATTAAAGCAACTAAAATAAGGAGAGGAACTATCAATTTTAGGAAAAATATCAACAATACTTGCATCATTATTTCTGATACAGGTTTGATAGCCAAGATATATCGGGTCTTAACGTAAACGTCATTCCTCAGTAAAGAAGGGATCAAAGGATATGAATAAACAGTTTTCAAAATGATTTTGAATGATTAGTGACTACATGAAATGTTGAGCCTAATCAATAAAAAGAAATATGCAAGAAAAGAAAGCAATTCTGGGTGGGTAAAGACATCATAGTCATTTCCAGGCATAGCTTTCCTCTCACAAAGACTTCTGTCAGTATCAGCATACCAAAAGTTCTACAGCACTAGTCATCCATGCTGATATGCTGATTTTTCCTCTCTTCTTTCTTCCCTAGTTCTCTTCTGTGTAAGGAAAGCATGATAAAAAGTGGTAATAACTTTTGAAGCTGTTGTGAGAAGTTAAACAGTAAGGGAGAATGCAAATCAAACTTTACAAATAACACAACACTAACAAGAAAATATCAAAGATATTTTAAATATTTACCTATCATCTATCTACTTACCTTTATCTATCTAGTCATTCATTTGCCTATCTTCTTGTTTTTCTGTTTGCTTCTCTCTTTCTCACCATCTGTCTTTCTGTGTCTCTCTGTCTCTGTTCCTCTCTGTCTCTCTCTCTCTCATTTAATATAATTAAGGAAGACAGGTAATGGATCTGTGATTTCATTGCTATAAGGAACTCTCAAGCAAGGAAACCCCTTCCACCAATGGAAGCTGATATTTCTCTGCAATTTGTCTTACAGAATTGACTGCAAGACTGAGAAGTTTGTGAGTTGCTTGCTCAGTTATGTATCAGGTGCAGGATCTATGTCGAGATCTTCCTGGATGCAAGGCTGGCTTTCTGCATTCACATTATATACTTTTCTAATATAATGAAAAGAAACAATAAATTCTAATGATTCTAAAAACTGCTTTTTGCAATCCAGCTCATATTAACAATCATTTTGTAAATGTCTCCAATGGACAAGGCACTACACTAGAGTATGAGGACACAAAAATACATGAAAACTCTAATCCTTAATCTCTAGGTATTCACGTTCTAATGGAATGTAGACAGTCCATAGAAAAATCATTAAATATGACTGTTGCATCTAGTTGCATTTTAGACTCTCATTGACAAATAGAGAAATCAGCATCACCCAGTGTCTAAATGGCATTGTACTAGAACAGTACAAGTCTCTAAAACTAGAATTATCTGGAGATCCTTCCTGCCGTATCTTCATCTAACTAGATGATGATAACTTGGGCAAGCATAGAAGACATCCAAAAATATAGGAAAGAACATGCACCACATGAGTAGTTTCCTTTGCATATATGGATCTTGCTGGGGGTGGGCAAGCATGCTTGTCAGTGCCCTGCTTGGAGGAGGGTCTCATAGATTTGCACGGTAATGAAAGTGATAGTGAAACTACGAAGTCTTATTTAGAATCCTGGTGCCATGTTCTTGAAGCTCAGAATTAAAATGTAAGATAATTGGAATTGTTATTTAAGAATGTTCCAAAAGTCTTAGGGTAGTTTCAACAGAGCATACAAAGGGTGTCCTAAAAATCTTAGGGCAGTTTTAAGCTGAAAACTCAGACTTTTGGGATATCCTCAAAATGAATATCTACAGGGAATCCCTATGGCAAGAGTTCTTAACCTTTTTAAGTCTTTCATGAACCGTAGCCTATGTCCTCCCTTATCAGAACACTATTTTTAAACATATAAAATAAAATACATAGAATTATAAAGAAAAATAAAGGCTGCTGAAAATAAAAAAATATATATGTATTTCCTATCCAAATTCATGCATTCCCCGAAATCTATCTATGGATCCCTTGGGAATCTGTAGTCCCCAGATTAAGAAACTCAGCCAAAGGAGAAGCCAAAAGATCCCATTTGATAACCTTCTGATCCTCTATAAAAATACATCAGGTGGCCTCTTAGAAGGGTGAATTTCTCTATCAGAGTTTGCAGCCTGTAATTGCCACCCTCATAGAAATGCAGAGTATGCCTCCTCCTCCTCCTTTCCTCTAACAGAGGGAAATGACAATAAGATGAAGAATTGGGGGGGTTGATTATTTCAGCCAAGCGAAACTTTAGCCTCCTGCCCCCAGCTCCCATCTCAAAAACTGATGGCCTTCTATTTGTTCTCGGCTGCAGAATTCTTCATTAAAGTTGAGGAATTAAATATAGCACTTTAGCTAATTAATTATGGTTTGATTGTTTTGACACCTCCAAATGACTCAGCCACATACCTTGGAGCTCTGTCAACTCAATTGCATCTTTGTTTTTGTTGCCTTTAACCAACAATGAAGACTAATGCCACTCTTTCTAGTTTTCGATCACCTCTACAGAAGTGCTCCCCTGGCAATGTGCAAGGACAGACGTAATTAATCCCTCATCTGCCCTCCGTGGTGTCTATACATCACACTGGCAGTTGGAACTGCTGCTTGTTCTAAGGCTATTGCTAGAATGAAAAGCTCATCTGTTTTTCAATAATTTTACCACAGGTGGTGATTTGTAATTAGAAAGGGCAGAATCCAAATTTTGTAGAAATCCTCCCCCTCCCCCCCACTTTTTAAAAGCAAGGGAGACAATGGGGGAGGAGAGGAATGAAATAAAAATCTTTCTCACTGTGGGGAGCAGCGTTAACTTTTGGCATCAGGTTGAACAATAGGTTTCTAAGACTTTTTTTAAAAGAGGTAAATAGTTTGGTTTTGTTTCCTTTATTGATAGAGTTGGGTACAGATTAAAGAAAAAGGACTTGGAGAAATAAACAAATGTATAAGATGGTCTGAAAGAGCTAGAGCTTTTCTGAACTCCCTGAGTTGGAAAGGGTGGGGATTCAAGGTGATTTTCTTTTGTCCATCTTGTTTCAGGCTGCCATTTGACCTAAAGTTAGTTAGATGATGAAATGGATAGAGTGCTGGGTCTGGAGTCAGGAAGTCCTGAGTTCAAATGTGACCTCATATTCTTAACTAGCTGTGCAACCCTGAAAGTCACTTAACTTCTGTTTGCCCCAGTCTCCTATATGTAAAATAGGAAGAATGACAGCACCTACCTTGAAGGGCTATTGTGAGGATTAAATGGAATAATATTTATAAAATACTTAGTATAGGGTTTGGCACATAGTAGGATGTATTTCCTTTCTTTTACCTTTATGCATTCATGTGATGATATGTATCTGTAATCGTAGAACCTTATTCCCTAGAGTAAAATTGGCCATTAGTCTTGAATGTTGTTTATGATAGCAGTGTCATAGGGAAGGGTATGCTGGCAAGTGTATATGTATAGATATATATGTTTGTATATGCAAATATATGTGTAAATACATGTTGATTCGTGTATATATACACATGTATGCATAGAAATGAAGAAAGTTTTTATTAAGAACTTGCTGTGTACTGAGTTCTGGGGATAAAGAAAAGCATGACAGTGTTAGCTCTAAAGGAACTCATTCTAATGGGAAAGAAAACACATATAGAAAGTTTCAGTTGAAAGGTAAAATTAAGGATCTCATTGTCCTTAGGTTGAAGATGAAAAGAAGATGCTGATTCTTTTTAAATGTTATTTCCACTAATAAAATCATGTCATTCTCTGATGTCATGACAGTACCAAGTCTTGTGATGTTAAGAATTTTCTTTTCTGGGTCTTTGATTGACCCAGTGACTTGCAGGAAGAGTTGTCAGGTGGCATCTAGATGGGTCCTATTACAACATGGTTGAGGGTATTGGGCTGGGGGCATTGCTATTCCAAAGGCTCTTGGGTTCAAAGATCTGAGCTGTCTCCATCAGGCTTTAAGGGGAGAAGGTAGTTGAGGTAGCGATAACTTGTCTGGCACAAACCATCTCTTGTCTCTCCCTCAGCCAGACCAGCCTGCCTGTTCTTGACTACCATTTAGTTGGGTAGTTGGTGGAGATGGCTGACAGCATATGGAAGCATGAACACACTGCATTTGAAGTGTCACCTTGCTTTGTTTAAGGCAACGATGTTTGTTAGGTCAGTGCTTAGATTACTTGGGGATAATGAAGCAACAAATGTGTTATTGAGCAGAAAATTCTTGTGATTCAATGGATCTATATAAATGGAAGTGACCCTACTAGCTCTCTCTTCCTTTTCCCTTCCACGTGGCTTTATATAACTCTGTAATTTCAATGGGGGATGGAGGAAGGGCATTGCTGGTCACCATGTGGCTGTGAGCACATGACTACCAAAGTACACCAGCTTCTCTAGGGGAACCTGAAGTTAGGTATTAGATTACCAGCTGACTCTTGCTTTGTGCTTCTTTCTTGAGTATAGGTGACCGAACACCAATCTCAAAATGAATGTGTCCAGGCTTAGAGATGGTCCTGTTAATCTGATAGGTTCTGATTTCTTTGATTGGAACTGAGTGGAGGCAGAAGTTTCTATGTCAGAGAAAATTACTACTAATAAGAGAAAGAGAATAATCTCTGGCCAGTTGTGTAGAAGATATGGACTTTGAGAAGACATCACAGAGTTGGAATGAAGCATTAGTAATGCCTCTTCAGAAGTCCTATAGACTGATTTAGGTTCTGATGAGTTTTAAGTCTCAATTTCCCAAGAGAAAATGAATCTTGTTTTAAGCCTTTTTGCCAAGGTTTACATATTAGTACTTTTCATATGGCATTTCTTTTAGAAAATAGAAAATAAAAATATAAAAAAAATAAATGCCCACCTCACTCTGATTCCCATTGTATATTGAGTATCTTTATATTCTGTACTTTGTAGAGATATAAACCAAAACCTAAGCCTTAAGCAATTTCCCTTCATAACAAGACAAAGTGTGTGAGAAGAGAGAACCTAAATCTTCTTATTAGAGGTCTGGGTCCCCTAGGAATCACAAACTCTATCTCATTCCTTATATGGATCCAGAGTGACAAGATGTCTCTAAAGGCAGGAAACATGGACACAGTACCCCAGTCCATTGGTCTGAGAAATACTTCTTAAGATCAGATCAATGGAAATAATACATATAAGTAACAGATTTATAGAAACTACATAGAATTATTTCAGTGGGAAATGGGGATGTATGTATTAACAGCTGAGGGAACCAAGAAAAGCCTTAAGTTGGAGATGCCTCTGGAGCCGAACTTTGCAGGGAACTGGGTATTTTAAGAAGTAGAGATAAGGAGAACCATAGGAAACCATAATTGGCTCCATTCCTATAAGTCTTTGTGCAGCCATATAAATGGAATTTACCTAGGCTAAAGGTGGTGGGATAGAAATTATCAGGAAATTGTAGAGTGCTAATGATTACATGGCTCTTCCTTTATGCTATTCTTCATTGTATTCCACCAGATTAAAAACTATTAAAGGAAAAGGACAAGCCCCTTGCTTTACATGTTGTTTTAAATCTTAGCATTTTTAATGAAGTACCCTAATCATTTTTGCAGCAAAAAAAAATGAATGAATGCTTTCTTATCCAATGTCCTTCACTTTTCAGAAGTTATGATGGTTAAAAACTTGCATGGTAATTAGTTCATAAGGTCAAACCTGGTCTCAAACATGTCCAAACTGTGCGGTGCTGACCTCATACAAAGCTATAATAAAAAGATTGCCTTCAAAAAGATTAGAAGAGAAATCATATAATGTTCAGAGAAATCATAGGCAATGAAATAATAATAAAAAAAATATATGAGCACTAAATGGTGCAGTGTCATAGTACTTAAGGGGAAGCAAACTCAATTATAGGGAAAAATAAACAGTAAAAGTATAATAGTTGGAAACTTAATGTACCATATTCATATGTGGTCTAATCTAAAAATTTTACAAATAAGAAATGCTGTAAGGATACAATAGAATTATTTTAAAAGTTAGATATATCTCTTGCAATTACCATGTGAGAACCAGAAGGAGCATATATAATTTTGGTGCACCTGGTACCTTTTTAAAACTTGGTGAAGTATTAAGGAGTATTAAATTTCAGAAACACAAATAGAAAATATACACAGGAAACTTATCCTTGTGACAAACATCTAATAAAATTATAATTAATAAGGAGCATGCAAAGAAACTTAATTGGAGACCAAAGATGTAATCCTAAAGTATATGTGAATTAAAGAACAAACAATAAAAACAATGCATAACTTCATTTTTTAAAATGACAACAATGAGAAAATTTGTCACTACTCTTTATATGCAGCCCAAGCAGCCCTTGGAAGAAAATATGTATTTCTAAACACTTCCATTGACAAAAAAAGAAAAAGAACAGATCAATTAATTGGGCATCAAATTAGAAAAAAATCTATAAAAGTAACAAATCAAAAAGTCAAACTAAATGCAACTACTGATATTCTGAAAATCAAAGAATAGATCATCAAAATTGAAAACAAAAAAGCGAATTAAGGAATAAAAGGCTAAAAGTTGTCTAAAAAATAAAATATATGAATGGTTAGCTAATTTAATCTTTAAAAGAGAGAAAAACTAAAATTAAAAAATAAAAAGAAGAATTTACACAGATGAAGAGAAATTTATTGTACATTTTAACTAATTAGATGCCTCAAAACTGATACATGAAGAGGATGAATACTTTTTGAAAAATCCAGAGTATGAGAACAAGAAATTAGAATTAAAAACTCAATTCTCAGAGAAAGAAAGTGAAAAAATCCTGAAAGGATCACCTCTAATTTTAGAACCAGATGAATGTTAATAAATCATTAAAAAGCATTAAAACAAAAACATTTTAACATTAAACATTTTAAACATTAAACATTTTAAAAACACAATTATTTTCACTATTAAACAAATTGCTTCAAAAACCAGGGAAATAAGGCACCTTCTTGAATAGCTTCTATGAGATAAATATGATCCTGATACCTAAACCACAGAGAAAGAAAACTCTCAAATGAATATCCATGAAAAATATTTAATAAAACACTAACAGAGAGTATATAGCAACATATTATAAAAAATATGCAATATAATTAGGTTGAATTTATGCCGGAAATATAGGGTTGGTTCAATAATCATAAACTACCTAAAGATAATAAAAATGTAATAGATAATCACAATAATAAAAATATTATTATATCAATAGTTGTGGAAAAATATTTGAAATATAATAATAATTTATGATAAAAAACATTTAAAAGCATAGGACTAAAGGGTTTTTCTTAAATTGATAAAGCCCAAATCAGCCATCATCTGTAATGGAGAAATACTAGAGTCCTTTGTAATACTTTTATTCAATATAAATCTAGAAATGATACATATTCTAAAATATACAAATGATAAACATACAAATAAATTCTAGAATAAACTGGAAACCACTAGCAATAATATAAGAAACAAAAATTGTGAAAATATGCATAGAAAAGAACAGAAAATATTGTGTATAATTTAGAATAGCTAGATATTCAACTAAAATAATTTGAAAAACAACTTCAACAATGTGCCAGAATGTAAAATAAAACCCACAGAAAGCATCAACCTTCCTATTCATTACCAACAAAATACAACATAAAGGGTTAAAAAACAAATTTAGCACAAAATAACTATAGAAAATAAAAACTTTCTGGTTGATCGCTTGCTAAGGTAATTACTAATTATATGAATAACGTATGAATATATAAATATATTATATTTGATTTATATTTGTGATGGATATTCTCTTGATTTCTGATTCTTTGCTATCATAAAAAAAGCTGCTATAAGTATTTTTTGTATTTATGGGTTCCTTTAAAACTATATCTCTTTGAGGATATAGACCTATTATTGCTATTACTTGGTCAAAAACTATGAACAACTTAGTGACTTTAGGGGCATAGTTCCAAATTGCTTTTCAGAATGGCTTTATCAATTAACAGCTCCACCAATAATGCATTGGTAAGCCCTCCAACATTTGTCATTTTCCTTTTTTTTTTCAAAAATCAACTGTGCCAAGGTAGAACCTGATAGTTGTTTTTATCTGCATTTCTCTAATAATTAGTTATTTGTAGCATGTTTTCACATGGCTATTGATAGCTGGGATTTCTTCCTTTGAAAACTGCCTGTTCATATCTAAAAGATTACTTTATAGAAAAAACCAGAAAATAATAACAAAATTCATCTGAAGAAACAAAAGATGAAGATCTCAAGGGAAATAAAGGAAGAGAAAAAGCAGAAAGGAAGGGAACCTAACAGTGCCATATCTTAAACTATACTACAAAGCAGCAATCATCAAAACTGTTTTCTAATGGATTAAAAAAATAGATTAGGGATACAAATAGAGTAGCATAGTGTTCAGTAAACCCAATGATAGCAGCTATTGGTTACAAGAAGGGAGAATTCAATGGGGGAGTTATAAAGTACAAGATATACAAGATTCTCACTACTCATCTAAAACTGCTGGAAAAATGCAAAACAATTTGGGAGAAATTAAATTTAGAGTAACATCAAACACAATATATTGCATAAGTTCTGAATGGCTAAAAGGTAATGTCACAAACAATTTATAGAAGGTGAAGAAATAACACTCACCATTATGGAGAAGGGGGAGAGTTTTTAACCAAAAAAAGATTAGAAAAGATTAAAATGTGACAATTTTGATTATACCAAAAATTTAAAATGTTTCTGCACAAACAACGTCAGTGCTGTTAGATTCAGAAGGAAACTATGAACTGGGGGAGGGGAAAATCTTCATAGCAAATTTCTTGAATAAGGACTGAATATCCAAGATATATAAGAATGGATCCAAATGTGCAAAAATGAGTCATTTATCAATAGATAAGTGGTCAAAGAATATATCCAGGGAATTCTCAGAAAAGAAATGCAAATTCTTAACAACCATACTTTAAAATGCTCCCAATTACTACTAATAAGAGAAATGCAAATTAAAACAACTCGGTAATTCTACTTTACACACATCAGAATGGCAACAATCAGAGAAAAAAAAAGAAAATTGTTGGTTGGGGTCTAGGAAGATAGCCTCTCTTTATGTTATTGATTGAACTAACCCTCTGGAAAGCAATTTGGAACTTTGTATTACAGAGTGACGAAATTAAACACATATACCCTTTGATTCACCAATGTAAATACAAAGTCTTTATCCCAAAGAGATCAAAGACTTAAATAAAGCAAAGGTGTACAATATTTATAACAGCATGTTTTGTTGTAGCAAGGAACTATGGGGTAGCTAAGTGGCATAGTGGATAGACAGCTGGGACTGAAGGCAGGAAGACTCATCTTCTTGTGATCAAATCTGGTCTCAGACACTTACAATCTATGTTACTCTGGACAAGTCACTGAACCCTGTTTGCTTCAGTTTCTCATCTGTAAAATGAGCTGGAGAAGGAAAGGGCAAACCACTCTGGCATCTTTGCTAAGAAAACCCCAAATGGGGTTATGAAAAGTCAGGCACAACTGAAATGACTCAACACCAAGGAACTAGAAGTAAAGTAGATAGCCATCAATTCTGAGAATAGTTGAACAAATGACAATGTAATCATATATTATTGCCATACAAGAAATAACAAAAGGAACACATAACAAATAATCTGGAAACGCTTCTATGAACTGGTGCAGAAAAAGGGAGCAGAACCAGAACATCGAACACGATGACTGTAATATTGTCAGCAAAAGCAACTTTGAAAGACAACTGTGATCGATGCAATGACAGTTATGATCAGAAGACTGATCATGTAGCACACTTGCTATCCCTTGGCATAAAGGGGTTGGAAAATAAGTGCAGACATATATTCTCAGACATAGACACTGTGTGAATTTGTTTGGTTTGACTAGCTACTTGTTATAAAGTAGGGATTTTGTTTTAAAGGATTGAGTGGATAGTGATAGTGATGCAAAAAGAAAAAAAGAGTATTAATTAAAGTTTTAAAAATATAAAAAGAGAACAGAAGAATATTCAGATGGGTTGCTGTGCTTGTCCATTGTTTTCGAAGAGGATTATGACATCAGGGAAATGATGACATGACATGCAGTTCACTTTGATTTGAGTGAGAGAAGACTGTGCCAGGCTACCAGCCTCCCTTTCTCCTCCAGAGCTATCTGGTCCCAGTGATCAGATATTCATCAGAATGACTGGGGATGGCCCAGGATGCAATGGGAGACCCTGGCCCTTTTAGACGAAGGCCTTTTCAGGTTCTTACTTTGATTGAGGTAACACCCATTCGGTGAATAGGTCTCTTTAAGAGTGAATAAAGGCATGGCCCCTTTAATTTAAAAATACACACACACATACACACACGTATGTAAGAAAGAAAGAAAGAAAGAAAGGAAGGAAGGAAGGAAGGAAGGAAGGAAGGAAGAAAGAAACTACCAAAATTTCTTTTCCTTTGGAGAGGGAGAGGGGGAGAATGAGCTGAGTTGCCCAATTGGCTAGATCTCCATTCAGGCAGCTCAGACTACTCACAGATTATGTTTGTCCTTCATTTTCAAAGAGGACCATGAAACCAGGGAAATGATAGTATGGCTTGAAGCTAACTTTGATTTGAGTGAAGGAGGGCTATGCAAAGTCACCAGCCTCACTTTCTCCTCCAGAGCCATCTCTCAGATGGATATATGCATAAGCGGGGCAGTGATGGCATGCCATGTTAAATTTAACATACTTTAAATAAAATTGTACATGTTGGACATTCATAATTTCATATGTAATTCTTTTATTTTCATTTTTATGTATGGAAATATTCATGTTAGTTGATGCTGGTCAAGTGAATATTTTAAGAAAAGAATATTTTTTTAAAGAGAGCATCTCCCCAACTCACTTAGGCACTGGAAATGTAGTGGCCACTCATAGTCTGATTCAAACAATTCCTAAATATAGATGATAGATAGATAGACATAGAGAGAGAGACAGACAGACAGATAGACAGAGGAGATAGAAACAGAGATAGAGAGACAGACAGAAAGGGAGAGACAGAAAAAGACAGAGGGGGGAAGAGAGAGACAGACAAAGACAGAGACAGAAAAAAAGAGAAAGGGAAAGAGAGAAAGGGAGAGGGAGTGAAACAGAGAAAGAGAGAGAGGGGGGGGGAGAGATAAAAGGAGAGGGAGAGAGACAGAGACAGAGAGACAGAAAGTGTTCTGGGGGCTATCTGCATAGAAATGATAACTGAATCCACATAGGAACCAATCTGATCACCAAGGGAAAGAACCTAAGAGAATGAATGCATCAGGATAAAGCCTTAAGAAATGGCTACCACCAAGGGACAGGAACAGGGAGTTTTCAGAGAAAGAAATTAAAGCTATCAATAGTCATATGAAAAAAATGCTCTAAATAATTATTGACTAGAAAGATGTAAATGAAAACAACTTTGAGGTTCTATATCATACCTATCAGATGGGCTAACATGACAAAACAGGAAATGATACATGGAGAAGATGTGGGAGAGTTGGAACACTAATTCATTGTTGGTGGAGCTGTGAGCTCATCCCACCATTCTGGAGAGAAATTTGGAACTATGTCCAAAGGGCTATATAAAAACCCTCTGACCTAGCAGTACTGCTTGTAGGACTGTATGCCAAAGAGATCCTACAAATGGAAAAAGGACCCACATGTACAAAAATATTTAAAGCAGCTCTTTTAGTGGTAGCCAAGAACTGGAAATCAAGGGGATACCCATCAACTGGAGAATTCCTGAACACGTTGTGGTATATGAATGTCATGGAATACTATTATGCTATAAGAAATGACAAACAATTGGACTTCAGAAAAACCTGGAAAGTTTTATATGAACTTACGCTGAGTGAAGTGAGCAGAGCCAGGAGAACACTGTACACAATAACAGCCACAGTATGTGAGAATTGTTTCTGATAGACTTAGCCCTTCACAGCAGTACAAGAACCTAAAACATTTCCAAAGGACTAGATGCAAAATATCATCCACATCCAGAGAAAGAACTATAGAGTCAGAATACAAAATGAAGCAGATTGTTTTGTTATATTTTGTTTTCTTTTGTTTTTTTCCCTATGGTTTCTCTCATTTGTTTTAATTCTTCTATGCAACATGACTAATGTGAAAATGTGTTTAATAAGAATATATGTGTATAAGATTGAATACCATCTTGGGGAGGGAGTGCAAAGGGAGGGGGAAAAATTTTAAACATGTGGAAGTGATTGTTGAAAACTGAAAATAAACAAATCAGTAATAGAAAGATAAAAAATGATTAAAAAAAAAGTCCACTGCTCAGTTGGGTATAGAAATCTATGTTATCTAATAGTGAAATAGAATGGGAAGGGGATAAGAGACATTAGGGGGGAGTGATAAAAGGGAACATAGTGGTCAGAAGGAAAGCAGACTTTTGAGGAGGGACAGGATAAAAAAGAGAACAAGATAACAGAAGAAAATAGAATGATGGAAAATACATAGTAATCATAATTGAATGTGAATGGGGTGAGCTCACCCATAAAAAGGAAGTGGATAGCAGAATGGATTAGAAATTAGAATTCAACAAGATGTTGACAAGACACACTTGAAATAGAAAGACACAGATGAGTTAAAATAAAGGGCTAGAGCAAAATCTATTATGCTTTAGCTGAAGTAAAAATAAAAAGGAGCAATCTTGATCTCAGACAAAGCAAAAGCAAAAATAAACAATAAAAGAGATAAGTAGAGAAACCACATTATGAAAAACGTTATCATAGACAATGAAGTAATATCAAACAAATTTAAGGATAAATTTCTTGGATAACAGCTTCATTTCTCAAATATTTAAGGAAATAAGTCAAATTTATAAAAAATGAGAGCCCTTCCCCAACTGATAAATGGTCAGAGAATAAGGCAGTTTTCAGAAGAAATCAAAGTTATCTATTATCATTTGGAAAAAAATGCTCTAGATCACTATTGATTAGGGAAATGAAAATGAAAATAACTCTGAGGGACCATCTCACTCCTAATAGAAATCACAAATGCTAGGTCAACTAGTAACTGGTAGACTTGTGAATTGATCCAATCATCATTGGAAAACAATTTGAAATTATGCCCCAAAACCTATCTAAAACTGTGCATACCCTTTAACCCAGAAATACCACTGTAGGTCTGTGCCCCAAAGAGGTAGAGAAATAACAAAAGGACTTACAAATATATTTATAGTAGCTCTTTTTGTGGTGGCAAAGAATTAGAAATTGAGGGGATGCTCATCAATTGTGGAATGGCTGAACTAGTTGTGGCATATGATCATGGTGGAGTACTATCATGCTATAATATAAGGACTGTGGTTTCAAAAGCAAAACAAACGTGGCAACACCTTTATGAACTGATGTAAAGTGAAATGAGAAGAACCAGGACATCACTGTGCATGGTAACAACAGTGATATAATGATGATCAAATATGAAAGACTTGATTACTTTGATCAGTACAATGATCCAAGACAATTCCAAAAAGGTCATGATGAAAAAATGCTATTTTCCTCCAAAGACAGAAACTGATAAATCCTGAGTGCAAATTAAAGTATAATTCTCTTGTTTTCTTTATTTTTCTTGCTTTTTTGTGATATGACAGATATGGAAATATGTTTTACATGATTTCACATGTGAAACTGGAAAAAAAAAGACATGTCCAACACATAGTAGGAAGGAGGTAAGGTTTTGTCTAATGAAACCGTAGAATGTTTAACAAAGATTGAAAAGGTATCATAGACGTTATGGAAGCTTAGAGAAGCAATGGCATTGTAAAGAGGTGGTGTTCTAAAATCAAAAATTAGAAAGGACAAGAGAGGACTGAGAAAAGGTGATTGGATTTTTGTTTGACTATGTGTATTTGTTTCAAGGGCTTTATTTGTTTGTTTTCAATGGGAGGATCGTAAGAAGTAGAGACAAGTAAATGCTTTGTTGAAAAAAGTGAAGCTTAAAAAGCTTACTGATAACCTTGCAGACAACTGTTTTATTAAAATGCTGATGTTGGAAGCCAATTTCCAAGGGAGTGAAAAGTGAGTAAGAGGTGAGATAAGTGAGGAATTATTGACTGTAAGCTCTTATAAAGTTTGGAAGTTTTACAAGTAGTGATATGAAGAATAAATTAGTGAAAAGATACACTGAAGCAGGAAGTCCCAGTAGGAATTGGTCTTGGTGGTTATAGTTAAGAATCTAAGATGGTTTGGTGGTTTAAAATCTAAAAAAATGGGAAGGGGATGTAGAAGAGTGGAGAGCAGTCTTATGTTTGGGAGATTAGGGTTAGGAGACAGTAGTAAGAGATTTAGGCTCTGATTCTGAGTCAAGTCTGCAAGGATGTGGTGAGTTTTCAAACTGTTTGCATGGTTTTAATGAGTCATTGACAATTTAATAACATATGCAGCCTTAATATATTTACATGCATTTGCAGTTGTTTGGTGACAAGGAACAGCTCCTTAATAAAGCATTCAAGACAAATGCATTGAGACTATTGGAAAAGCCATTCATAAGCAAGTGGGTAATTTTGAAATTAATCAAATAGGCTGGTTGCTACTCTTATGTGCTGCCCATGTTGAGTAATGGCTTACAAGTAGAACAGTCAGTTCTGCCATATATTTCCATCTCTAACTCCAGCAATCTGCAATACACACAAAAAGCTATTAAGTCAAATGATCAATGCTTTAGTACCCTTGTATAGACAAGCCAGAAATAAACTGTTACCAAGGAACCCTCATTAGGACAATTATACAATCCAAGGATGTTTGAAGACAGAAATTAATAAGATTAGAATTACTGGCTTTAAATTTCATTCCCTCCTTCATTCACTCATTCAACAAATATTATTGAATGCTTACTAGCTATAAGGCCCTGTAGCTTTTTATTTTATGGAAATTTTCTAATTTATAAAAATAAAGAAACAATGAGATTGTTGTACTCAGGGAAAAGCTCTGGTTTTTCAGGCCTAGACTTTCCCAGGCCAACAAATTGTCTGTCTTGTCCATTCCCTAACCTTTCTCCTCCTCCTTCGTGGTGCTCCCAGACTACTGACTTGCCCTTGGACTGGAACTTCTAATATCTAGAAATTTCTATACTTGGAATGTTCTAAAGCTGGAAACAGTGTCCTTGCTAAATGGTAGTAGCAACTCCTTGCCTCAGGAGTAGGAAATCAACCAGATCTACCTGAGTGAGACTCATTCCCTCCCTGCAAACCACCTAAGCAATCCTGGAAGTAGGAAATGAGAGGCATCTACAGTTCAAGATCACTATGGGTTCCCTCTTCTGACCCTGTCTGTCACAGTCTCTTTGGTAATATACCTGGTTTATCATCATAAGATTGTAGCTTTAGAGATAGATAGGACCTCAGAAGTCATCTAGTCCAACCAACTTGTTTTATAGATGAGGAAACTTAAGAAATTTGCCCAAGATCACATAATAATAAATTTTATAGATAGACTTTGAAATCAAGTCCTTTGATTCCATAGACACTGTGCTTTCCACTGTACTACACTGCCTCCACTGCCCTTGCAAGTCCCATTTTGGAAATTTCAGTCTCGAAGCTAGTGTAGGTGATTGGAAGGCTGCTCTTGGTTTGGAGGTTTCATTTCTGACACATATTGGTATGGGAGGAGTTGGTATGCTATATCCATTTCCCATCCTCTGGATTCAGATTCTTCAGGTAAACTACTCTACCTTCCCCTCCCTTTGTATACCACACCTGTGATTTCATTGGTATAGGTAGCTGCCAGTAAAACAACACCCTTTATCTATGAAGATTGATCTTTGGCCTTCCCATAAACATACCAAAATGAAAGGGCTTATAATTTCCAGGATTTCCATGATATAGCTTCTTTCATTCCATTCACAACTTAGTGGGTAGTGGGGGTAGGGGTGGATTTACATAAAATAAGGCTAAACTGCTCCCAAAAGCTAACTAGCCTTGACTTCTCTCATATAGCTTCTTGGTCATGAAAGAACATAAAAATCCTGGCTACATGGCAGTCTAGATACAATGGATTTGGTGATTTATGAAGTTCATGTGAATCACCTTGCACTTTTCCACTGATCAGGTGTATTTCCATATGGGGAGCAGGAGAAAGGGAAACCTTCCAGAGAAGCTAAATGCCTCTGAATTCTTACTGCATATCCTTGCTATGTTAGGACAAACAATCTGCCTTCTCTTAAATGTTCAATGACTTACAAGTGTTTTACTTCATTCCAACATCATACTAGAACTACAAATGTTCTGGCATTAGAACCAAACCTCCAATAACTCTGCTGAGTAAACTTGTTAACAGTAGCTTGTTGCCCAACGCAGATGAAAATATTATGTCCAGTCTTGCTCCCTTGGGAAAAAGCAAGAAACACACTTTTCTCCTTTCAATGCTTCAGTGCTTAGCATAATGCTTAGTCCATGGTAAATATTATGCAGAAACTTTTTTCCCTCCCATTTTCCCACCTTCCTTCTCAACAGAAAGTGAGGACATATGTTTTCAAAATGCAGAATAGAGTCAAATTTTGAGTTTTGTGGAAGCATTTCTTTGTTACAAGGAAGGATTCAAGGTCAGGGTAGAATATATTAGAAAATTATTCTCACTTCCATAAAATACAAATAAATATTATTTATCAGAAAAAAATAAAATTTAAATAGCTTCCATTTACCTGTCATTTGCTTTTGCAAAGTATTTTCAATACGTATTGCTTATCTGATCCTCACTCTAACTTTGCAGGTAGATGTGTATTGTTTTCTCAAGTTTACATATAAGATAACTGAGTCTCGGAGAAATACAGTAACTTGATTGAGATCCCACAGGTGGTAATATTCACACAGTGGCAAGTATGCAAACAGTTTTGACTCAGTATTCTCTCAATTGTCTTAGTTACAGGCCCTTGACCTAATTGAATGGAAAAGTCACATAAGCAATATTCAGAATTATAGTAAGGTATGCTGCTCCAAGATATTGCTTCACTTCTCCTTCTTGAATACTCTTCTTTTATGGAGAACTGAAAATGACCAGAAGCCATTTGGTACAACCTGCATTTTATAGATGAGGAAATTGAGGCCCCGGAAGGCTAGGGACTTGACTGGATCAAGTGAGGTTCACTGTGACTGAACTTGAGTTATCCCAGTATATTGACTTGGAGAGTAACACATCCAGTGATTTATGAATATTTCTCCAAGGCAATCCTAAAAATTTCTTCATAAGTATTTATGATTGTAGTCTTCCTATCTAGGAGCCAATCTGGCAGTAGGAGTAGCTGCAGAAGACACAGTCCTCTACTAATGCAATCTCATCCCCTCATCCCCCATTGCCCTTTTCCAAACCATTGCATCTAAACACTGAATAATGGTATTATTTATCCTGTAGTCCAGATGTCTGACACTAGGATAAAGTTGTGTATAAAAGTCAGTGTCAGAAAAGCCATCCAGGCTCTGACTAAAGTTATTATTGACCGAACTTGCTGTGTGATGGAGCATACTGACTGTCCCACTGTGACAGGTCCTTCCCAAGATACAGGCAGGGCCCCAGCTTGCAGGTGTAAGGTTGACCTATCAGGGCTGAATGGGAACTGACAGAAGGGATCTGGGTAAACTGACATGGAACTGCTGACATGAAAATGGTGACATGTGAGGGGCCAAATTACCAGAAGCACATCTGTCATGGATGATGGTCGCAGAACTGACAGAGCAACATGAACTTCACTGGATATCACTGAAGTTGTCTTTTATATTAGCTATTTAGAAGGGACATATTTTTAGGAGACTCCCAAAAGTTTCAGCTTAATGTTCACATCAATTTGGCATGCTGATTATTTGTTAGGGGAGGGGAAAGGTGAAAAAAAAAATTCAAGTCCTTCCTGGAAAATGGGGATGAGGGGACATATTTAAAACCACAATAATGCAACTTTACAAACTTGTTCTATCTTTTTATTTTTTGCCTCCAAGTTTTTACAAATTCTTCCTTCATGTCTAGGAGGGTCTCCCCTCACCCCTCATCCCCAACCCTTATATTTCTGCCAGTTGAAATCATTCCTTCCTTCAAGGCTCAGTTCAGGAGTAATCTACTTAATTTTATCATCCCCTTACACCCAACTATAAGCAGTATCTCCTTTCTTGAATAAATCAATCAAAAATTCATTAAGCACCTACTATGTACCAGGTACTATATTTGATACTAAAAATACAAAGAAATAAATGGAAGAATTTCTGCCCTTAGGGAATTTGTATTCTATTTTACTTCTGTATTCAATTCTGTTGAGATATCTATGCATTTCTATTGAATTTTTAAACATATGCATAAATATATATGTGCATGTATGTTCATATATAGATTGATATATCAATAAACCTTTATTAAGTGCCTACTATATACCTGGTACTTTGCTAAGTTCTGAGGATACAAAAGGAAGGAAGAAACAGTCCCTCTTCTCCAGAACCTCACAATCCAATGAGTAAGACAACAAAAAAGTAGGTAAACACAAGGAATATGCAGGATAAATGAGTTATAATTAACGGAGGGAAGACACTAGAATTAAGTGAGGTTGGGAACGGCTTCCTGTAGAATAGGATTTTAGCTGGGACTTAACAAGAACCAGAGAATGTAGGTGACAAGAGGAAGGAGAGCATTTCAGGCTTCTGGGACAGCCAGAGAAAATGCCCAGAGTAAGAGATGGGGTGTCTTGTTTCTGGAACAGCAGGAAGACAGGTGTCATTGGATAAAAGAGTATGTGATAGGGGATAAGGTATTGGAAGACTGAAAAGGTAGGAGGGGGCTATGTTATTAAAGGCTTTGAAAGCTAAAGAAAAGATTTGGTATTTGATCCTAGGGATGATAGGGAGCTGCTGGAATTAACTGAGTAGGGAGTTATGATCAGACCTCTGTTTTGGGAAAACCACTTTGTTGGTTGAATGGAGGATGGATTTGGGGTGGTGAGAGACTTGAGATGGGCACATTCACCATCAGGCTATTGCAATAATCCAAGAATGAAATGATGAGGGCCTGCACCAGAATGGTGGCAGAGTCAGAGGAAAGAATATATTGGAGAGAGATTGCTAAGGTGAAATTAACAGGCCTTGGCAATAGATTGAGGAAGTGGGGCCAAAAAAAGTGAGCAGTTGAGTACCTGGGGGACCAAGAGGATGGTGGTGACCTGGGTAAAATAGGAAAATTTAGAAGCGGGTTTAGGGAAAAGATAATGAGTTCCATCTTGGACATGTGTGTGTTCGTCCTTCGTTGCCAAAGAAAACCGCGCCATCAGACAAATAATGACATGACTTGCACCTGATTTTGTTTTGAGTGAAGGAGGGCTGTGCAGGTCACCAGCCTCACTTCTCCTCCAGACTCATTTTAATCCAATGACCAGATATTCATCAGGATGACTGGAGATGACCCAGGATGAGGCAGTTGGGGTTAAGTGACTTGCCCAAGGTCACATAGCTAGTGAGTGTCAAGTATCTAAGATGAGATCTGAGCTCAGGTCTTGGACATTTTAAGTTTATGACATCTACTGGATATTCAGTTCAAGATGCTAAAAGGCTGTTGGAGAGGTGAGCTTGGAGACTGACAGAGAAATGGGGCAGGATAGGTAGATCATATCATAATCATAGATATGGCTGATGAGATCACCAAGTGAAGAAGTATAGGGAGAAAAGAGAAGAAAGCCCAAGACAGGACCTTGTGGGACATTTATGGTTTGAAGGCGTGATCTAGAAAAGGATCTAGCAAAGGAGACTCAGGAGCTATCAGACAGGAGGAGACCAGTAAGAAATGGATTCTGAACACCTAGAAATAATAATTAATATTAGTAATCACAGATACAATTAATAAATAATTACAATGAATAAATAGTATAATTTATTTGTGCCTGGCATGATGCTAAATTCTTTACACATTATCTCATTTGATCCTTAAAACAACCTTAGGAGGTAGGAGTTGAATTCTACAGTTATTCATCTTATTCTCCATTCCCCATCTAGTATATAAACTCCTTGAGGACAGAGGCTGTGTTTTGTTTCATCATTGTGCGGCAGGGTTTAGGACATGTGGGCAGTTTTCAAAGCTTAGTAGTGTGTTGCCTTCCATCCCTAGAGGTGCTGGGTATCTATTGTGAACTTAACATAAGGTACATCACAAGTGACTGCATGAGTGGTTGGAGTTTGAGATTTTGCTTTTATTTTTGGTGAAATGCTGAATGTAGGATTCAAGTGGAGTCAATTGAGTGATAGAAGTGAGAGGGAATGGAAGTTGGATTCAGGAATCCGAGATGGAAGTGTTGAGACAGTTTGGCTCTGGGGCTACTGCCTATGCCTGTTGAAGGTCTGAAGTAGGATACAATGGGGACAGACTGAGGGCCGCTGAACATTTCTCACTAGAATATATGAGAAATATGATGGAATATTTTAACTGCCCTTCTCTTTTTCCTTCTGCCCATGACAGTTAATATGTATTCTAAAGTTTTTTTGTAAGTTTATTCACAATTGGTTATTTAATCTATACTTTAAAACTAGTTTACTCTAGATAGAGAATTATGATCAGTCAAAACTACCTTCCTTTGTGTATTTCATCATTTCTGAACAGAGGAGTTATAAAATGAGAGAGGAACTCACTAATATTGCTATACATTAAAAAAAGTCAGAAGACTCTGTTTAAATGCTTCAGGGTTCTACCCTGGCTGAAGCCTCCAAGAAAATGAGAATCTTATTGATACTGTTTTTTTTCATGTTGCATGAAAATGTCCCAAAGCATGGGAACAGTGGATCTGTTTTTGTTTTATTTTGTTTATTTTTTTTCCTCCTCATAAGCTAAAGTAAGCTTATCTGTCATTAACATTTGGGAGCAGATTCTGTTGTCAGGTCAGGTTTCCTCATTGCTTCATCTCTTTTCTTATTCAAAGAAAATGTTCTCTGAAGGACGCGAAGTTATAAGGACAAAGCCTAGGGACTAGGTTACTGTTTAGTATAAATTGCCCAAGAAGAGATAGGGTGAAAGAGCATATAGTTAGCCTTGGTACAAGAATGACAAAGATTCAAATCTTGACTCTGACACATGCTAACCATGTGACCTTGGAAACATTACTTAACTTTTCAGTGTTCCAGCAAACTCTCAAAGACAGAAGCTTGCAGAAGAGTCACTGATCTGCACCAGTTGAAGAACTTGTCTCACTAGGAGCTCCTTAAATCAATGAACTTATGGGTCAAAAGTGAAGGAAGGGGAAGACTCATCCAAGGAGATCAACATACCTTCTTACTTGCCTCATCCATTTTAAGAACACCTTTGTGAGTGCTTGAGCAGGTGCCATTATCACTATTCCAAGGTTGGAAATGAAGATAAAGTCAATGAAGCAGAGGGACATTATGAATTTGGTTAAAGGTGGGCTACTAATAATTGAAGGACAGCTGGGTAACACAGTGGATAGAGTGCTAGGCCTTGAGTCAGGAAGACTCATCCTTGAGTTCAAATCTGGCTTCATCTCCAAAATGAGTTGAAAAAAGGAAATGGAAAACTACTCCATTAGCTTTGCCTAGAAAATCTCAAATGGGGACACAAAAAGTTGGATGCAGCTGAAAAACAACTGAACAACAGCCAATAACAGGGGAGATGATTCCTTCCCTTGCGAGGCCCATCCATTAATTTAGTGTTATAAAAGTTGATTAAGGCTGAGGAAACTTACAGTTCACATAGACTGTGGAACAACCTAGGGATTATTTGATAGCTTATATAATATGGGCTCATAGATTTGAAGCTAGAAAGGACCTTAAAGGCATTATGCCCAACCTCCTCATTTTACAAAAGAAGATAATGACTTTGAGAGGAGTTAGTGAGTTGCCCATTTGGCTAATTTTAAAAATTATATTATTTTATTTCTTTTCAGTATTTGACAATCACTCCCATATATCTTAAATTTTTTTTTCTCCTCCCATCCCATTCCCTCCCTGAGATGGTGTACAATCTTATATAGGTTCTATACATACCTTCCCATTAAATACATGTTGCATAGAAGAATTAAAATGAATGGGAGAAACCATAAAACAAAACAAAACATAATATAAAAGAAAATTGTCTGCTTCTATCTGTGATCCAATTTCATAGCTGTTTCTCAGGATGTGGAAGGTGTTTTGCCTCAAGTCCATTGAAAATTTTTTAAGTCTTTGCATTGCAATGAAGTACTAAGTCTACCAGAAAAATTCTCGTTTGGCTAATTTTTGGGACAAGATATGAATCAAGCTCTCTTGACTTCAAGTCTAGCACTCAATTCACCATACCACTTAACTGTCTTTAGTTTTTCTTTTTTTTAAGATTAATATTTTATTTTGCCCCAATTACATGTAAAAACAATTTTAACACTTTTTTCCCCAAATTTTGAGTTCTAAATTCTTTCTCTCTCTTCTCTCCACCTCCCATCTCCATTGAGAAGGCAAGCAATTTGACAAAGTTTATACATATGAAGTCATGCAGATTTCCATGTAAGTCATTCCATGAAAGAAAACAGGTAAATAAACCCAAGAAAAATCTTTTAAAAATTATGTTTCTTTCTGCATTTAAACTCCTGTTCGTAAGATTTCTGAGGTATATTTCTACCTTATATTTGTTGCCTGATAGACTGTTGTGAGTTGGTGATGATGAACATGTATGGTGGTAACTTTCTTGGTTGAACTACACCACCTATAAGAGCTATTGACTGAATCAATACAGGAGAGATGATATGAGTAGAGGCACAGAGACAAGAGAGACCAGGAAGTGATTGAAAGCAGAGAATACATTAGTTTGCCTTGAACATAGAATATAGGAAGGAGAGTAGATGAGCTAAAATGGCATGGGTAGATTTAGAGAGTCTTGAATGCCAAGGTCAGGATTTTATACGGTCCTCCATGATCCATGGGAAACCCTTGAAGACATGCAAGCAGAATACTTACATGTTCAGAACAGTGAGTTATAAAGATTAATTGTTCAATGGTATGAAGAATGTGTTCAGAAATGGTATTTAATAGAATCCAGAAAACTAATTAGGGATCTATTATATTAATGTAGACAAGAATGTCAGAACTAGTGGGATTGTACAGATGTAAGTAATACAATTCTTTTAATACACTATTGTAATGATACCATACTTCTTAAAAAAACAATAAATATTTCCATATTTAGTGCACAAAATCTACCTTGTTTCATACTACTCCCCTCCAGATATTGTATATTCTAGGCCAGGGGTGAGGAACCTGCAGCCTCAAGGCTATATGTGGTTCTCCAGGTCCTCAAGTGTGGCCCTTTGACCTGTCACATTTTCACAGAAGTTTGGATTCATTCAAAGGGCCTCACTTAAGGACCTAGAGGCAGCAGGTTCCCCACTCCTGTAGGTAAACTAAAACTTTTGAACCCATCACTCATTAGTTTCCTTTAAAACTTAGCTCAAGCTACATAAAACCCTTCCTGATTACTGAGCCCCAACTGCTAAGTGTTCTTTCCCTCCCCATATCAGAGAGAAATTTTTATTTTGTAAATTATTTTTTGCATTCATGTACATGTTGCCTTCCCCTGCAGAATACAATACAATCTCTGTCAGAGCAGGGATTTTCACTTTTGTCTCAAGTTTCTGTCACATACTGGTGCTTAATAAGTGTTTGTTGATAGATTGATGATTACTTATGCCTGAAATGGATTTCCTGCTGGCTCCACCTGTTAAAGTGCCTCTGTTTCTTCAAGATATAACTTATGTGGCACCTATTCAAAAAACATTTTCCTGGTGCATTCTGGTAAGAGTGACTTAACCTCATAGGGCCCCCAGGCAGTTCTTTAAGACTATATATTGTAGAATTGTCTTTGACAGATTGGCTTAGTTGCCATTTCCTTACTGGCATCTCCTCCAAGTGTGATCAGAGGGTTCATGGGCGTCTCCGAGTCACTTACAGGGAATCCCAGAAGTCAAAACTACTTTTGCAAGTAAGACACGTTAATTTCCAATACAATAAGTATAGATAAATATAATTTCCACAAACAAAAGCTCTTTGAGGGGGGTGGTCTTCAATAATTTTTAAGAATGTGAAAAGGTGATGGGATTTTTAAAAAGTATGAAACTATTAGTACAATGAAATTATGAGTCAGAACAAAAACAAATCACCAGTTATCTTTATTTTTTTATCTTTAATTTATTTGTCTTTATTCTTAACCTTTAGCATCATTAAATTATAATCTTTTTCATGGTAGGGACTGTCTTTTTCTATATCCTCAGTGCTTATCAAATGCCTAACACATAGTAGGAACTTACTAAATATTGATTGATTGATTTCATACTGTCAACCATTTCTAATTCTTGCCATTCTTTCTTACCTTGATTGCGACAACATGGACCCCTCTAATTATTTTTTCTTGTTCACTCAAGCTCGTCTCTCCTCAAAATTTTCACATTAGTGTTATATTCATGCTTTTTTACATTCTCCTAATACTCAGTTATTTATGCAAGGGTCTTCCCCCACTTGCTGCCTTAATTAGATTATAAATTCCTTCAGAGCAGGTTCTGTTTTATATTTAGTATATAATAAATGTTAATTTATGAAATGAAGGAAACTAGTTACTGCATTTAGAAGAAGCAGAAATTTTTTCCTATTTTTTGAGGTGTAATTCTCTATTCTATTATTATTTTAAAAGATTTAAAACCCCACGATTCAAGAGATATGTGTGATATTTCGCATTTCCGTAGGTTGATGTCTTGTCCATCCATCAGTGCAGGTCACCTCAACTATCTGGTGGGGAAGGAAAAGAGAAATGGAATAAGCATTTATGTAGCTCCTACAATGTGGCAGGGCCTGTGTTAAGGACTTTATATATTTAATCCTTACAACAGCTATGTAAGTTAACTACTATTATAATGCCTATTTTACAATTGAGGAGTAGAGGTAAACAGATTAAATGACTTTTCCAAGGTCAGTAAGTTTCTGAAGTAGGATCTGAACTCAGGTTTTCCTAACTCTAGGTCCAAAAGTCTGTCTACTATACCACCTTGCTGCTTCCCATAGTTTGAAGGTTTTGATCTTGAGTAACTAGACTAAAGAAAATGGGAAGAAAGCTTTTCTTTTTGAGAGGAGGAAGATGAGAAGGTTGAATCATAAATTTAGATCTAAAAGAGATTTTTGGTCACTTAAATGACCTTTTCTCTACTCGTTCAGGCCCTCGTCACCTTGAAGCTAGACCATTGAAGAGGCCTCCTAAACGATCTTCCTCCTCCTAGGCTTTCATTCTACTGAAATCTATTCTTCCCATGGCTGCCACAGTGATTTCTTAAAAGCACGTGGTACTCCACCATGCAATAAATACTCTTAAGGATTAAATATAAACTTCTCTTTCACATTTAAATCTCTATTATCTGTCCCTTTCTGTCTTTCTAGTCCTTTTACATATAATTCCACCCCTCCTATTCACTCTACCATTTACCCATAATGACTTACTTACTTCCCCTCTCCACCCATAATTGTCCTCCATGCCTAGACTGGTCTTTCTCTTCATGTTACCTCCTCAAATCCTTTACATTCTGCAAATCTCAGCTCATGGAGGAAGCCTGTCCCAGTCTTCCCAGTGGCTAGAGTCTTACCCTCTAAAGTCATCTTGTATCTACTTTGTATGCATTTTGTACAGCACTGTTTATGTATATGTGGGTCCCTCCATTGAAATGTAAACTCCTTAAGGAAGAGAAGTGATTTTTTTTCTTTTTTTCCTTTTTCACATCTTTAGTATCAAGTTCAATGACTGGTACATAGTAGATGATTCATAAAAAACTTGATTGTTGTTTTATTTAGCCCATCTCCTTCAATATAAGGTGAGAAAACTGAGGTTCAATGAAGGTCAATGACTTTCCCAAGGTCAGACAGGAAGTAAGTTACAGAGCTATGACGAGAACCCAGGCCCACTAACTCCAAATCCAGTCTTCTTCCAGCTGCATCGTAACTTGGGTCATTTTGGATCTGTGCTGCCAACAAGGCCTCCAGGTAAAGACGTCTAAGAAAGAGAGAAGCTGGCACTAGAGTCAACTGCATAAAGATAATTTTTTCCTTTTTGGGTTACTTAATACTTTTATTGTGCACATAGAAGCCACTAAGGATATGGCCTGTGGGCTCATCGGGCTGCATCACAAGCACATGGCTCCACATAGCAACACTAGGGTTGGGGGTGAGAACAGGTCAATCTATCCCAGTCACAAGATGATAGAGGGTCTTCTGATAGAGAGATGATCAGGTAGTCTCTAGTATAAGACAGTTCTAACGAAGCAGTGAGAACATCACAGAAAGATTGAAGGGAGAGGGAAGTTAAGCAGCAGAGGCCCCTGCCCCCAAAACAAGACTGGTCTAGTACTTGGTGCTGCCCATTCTTAAGACAGGAGCAGACTTCTATAGAGGTGACTGGAACCTGGGAGCTCTTAGGCCTCCTAGCCACAGAGTTTACTTGGCTTAAGGGTCTCTGAAGTTCCTTCCAACAAATTTAGCCTTGCTGCCCAGTTCTTCCTCAATTCTGAGAAGCTGGTTATACTTGGCCAGACGCTCAGATTGGCAAGGAGCACCAGTATCGATCTGCCCAGTGCAGAGACCCACAATGAGGTCTGCAATGAAGGTATCTTCAGTCTCCCCAGAATGATGGGAAACCATTACTCCCCACTCATTGGATTGGGCCAGCTTGCATGCTTGGAAAGATTCAGTCACAGAGTCAATCTGGTTTACTTTGAGGAGGAGGCAATTGCAGGCCTTCTCATTCACAGCCTTTTCAATTCCCTTGGAATTGGTCACTGTGAGATCATCTCCTATCACCTAGATGCCGTAGGTAGCAGTGAAATTTTTCCAAGTTTCCCAGTCATCCTGGTCAAAGGGATCTTCAATAGACACCACTGGATAATCCTTGATGAAGCTCTTGTAGAGGTTCCCAAGCTCAGAAGGGGAGATGTATGTGCTGGAATCATCAGGAAAATTGAAGTCCAAGTCATATTTCCCAGATCGGAAGAATTCAGAGGCAGCAAGATCCACGCCAATTACAACCTTATCAGTATAGTCAGCCTTATCAATAGCATTCTTTAGCAGGTCCAGAGTTTCTTCATTCTCCAAGATGTTAGGAGCAAAGCCACCCTCATCCCCTATGTTGGTAGCATCCTGTCCATATTTCTGCTTGCTTACACTCTTCAAGTTGTTGTAGACCTCAGCTCCAATGCCCATAGCCTACTTAAAGTTGGCTGCTGCATGAACTCCTGCTCATGAACTCCTGCATGGCCACACTGTTACCAGCATGGGAGCCACCACTGATCACATTGAAGGCTGGAATGAGCAAGATGACTTCATCATTGCCTGCAAGGTCAGCAATGTGATAGTACAGGGAGACACCTTTCTCAGCAGCTCTGGTCTGACATATAGCCAGAGACACTCCCAAAATGGCATTTGCACCAAATTTAGATTTATTCTCAGTGCCATTCATCTCTATCATCAATTTGTCAATCTTCTCCTGCTCTACAACATTCAATCTCTTGCTAATAAGGGTTGGGGCAATAGTTTTATTGATGTGCTCAACTGCTTTTGAGACACCTTTTCCCATGTAGCTGGTCTTATTGTCTCAGAGCTCCAGGGCTTCATGGATACCAGCAGAAGCACCACTGGGCACAGCAGCTCATAACTGAACTTTTTCAGTGGATAGATCAACTTCAACAGTAGGGTTTCCATGAAAGTCAAAGATCTCTCTTGCCTGGATCTTCTAAATAAACATGTTGAGTTTCTGGATGAGCCTTCCTCCACTGAGTCCAGAGAACAGAGGCTAAGGGCTAAAGATAATTTTTAAAAAGTGAAGGTCATGAGAACTCCAAGAGTTCTCAACACATGGAGAGAGGAGGGAAGAGAAATCAGGAGTAAAGGCTTAATGACACTCACGTTTAAGGAGAAAAAAGAGATCGAGAAGTCAACAAAAGAGATAAATAAGGAGAGACAGTGTGGTCAAAGTTAAGGGAGGAGAGAGTATTATTTAACAGAAGTGGTCACAGTATTAAATTATGATGAAAAGCCAAGGATAATGAAAAGAAAGAATAAATTTGGTATTTGTTATGGCTGCTGTTGCTGTTGTTATTCAGACCTGTGATTTTGTTGATATAGAGATATCCCAAAGGAAAGTCCTCCTTCATCTAAAGACATCCATCAAGACCATGCTTGGATTTTCCAGGATTGTGTGGCATCAGAAGTAAGATTTGAGAACAAGCCATTCTGGCTCCCAGATGAGTCCTCTATCCACTCCATAATCTTCCTCTAAAATTTGGCACCGAAGGAGGTCATTAGCAATGTTGGAAATAGCTGTTTCAGTTGGGTTGGGAGAGGTAGTTTAGAAGGGTTTGAAAAGGATTAAATGATGAGACAGTGGAGGTAACAAGTATACACTAGTTTTGCTGGAGGTGTGGCCATTGAGGGGAGAGATAAGATAACAGCTAGAGAAGACAGAAAGATCAAAGGGAAAATTTAAAACTAAGGAGAGAAAACTGGATCTCAGAGATGAGAGACATCAGCCTTTCTTCCTTCTATGCAGAGGTGAAAGACTATGAGTGTGGAATGTTTCCTATACCATCAAAACATAGTTGATGTGTTTAGTTTTTCTGAATTTCTTGTTTTTCTCTTTCAATTTTATTCTTTTTTTTAAAATGACATATGGCTCATTAGATAGGAAAGAGAAAAGGATATATTCAGAAATTAAGATTATTTCAAGATGTATCAGAACTTTTATAATTAAAAAGGGAAGGGGAGCAAAGGAGTAGAAATGGGGAGATAAGGAAAGATTGTAGATATGTGAAGCATAATTTATGGAGGGAGATCAAGAAGGAAATAGAGAAGGAACCTACTAATGGTGTGATTTAAGGCGTTAACCTTAGGGAGAAATCTCTTTATCTAAGACAGGAGGGAAAGAAAATTGGATGAGTGATGACAATGAGAGCCTTAAAGATGTGCAGGATGGGAGTTGAAGGAGTTTTAGTAGAATGTCTTCAATCCTCTCAGTAAAGTAATAATATTATAATAATGAAAATTATAATAGCATTGATGATAATGAAAATAGAAGAAACAACTACCATTCACATAACACCTACTATGTATCAGTACTAAGTACTTAAAGTAAGTCATTTTCCCTGTTAAGAGTGAGGGAGGAAGGAGTGGAATTGTAGGCTTGAAAAAAAAGTTTGGAAAAGCTGTTGAAGGGAATGATCTACTCTGCTTGCATACTGTATCCATCTATTCAATTATTTCCTTTCTTATTAGAATATAAATCCAAAGAGCCCTTATTTTTTTTTTGCATCACCAAAATTTAGTACAATGCCTAACACCGAGTAGGTGAATATGTATACATCAATAGGATCTGTCAGAAATGAATAAAAAGGCTGTCATGTAGTAGAGATGAGTCCATTTGAGATTAGACAGCATGAATTTACAGAATAATTAGACAACATGGGACTCCTGAGTTCTTTCCAACAGTGTTTGGACACTAGAGATGATCAGAGAAGGCAAGGGAGATGAACTGAATAGTGGAATATGGTATCATGACAAACAAGGCTGGTTTGGAAATTTAGGACCTAGAATTAGATCTGCTCTGGGCAGTCATTGCCATTTCAAATCTTCCTAAGCAATTCTGACTTTAAACCGCATTCGAGTTTATCACTCACTGAATGAGGGGAAGCAATAGATCCCAAGTTGCTACTAGTGGCTTTGTTTTTCAGTCATGTCTGACTCTTCATGATCACATTTGGGGTTTTCTTGGCAAAGAAGGTGGTTTTCTGTTCCTTCTCCAGCTCATTTCACAGATGAGGAACAGGGGCAAAAAGGCTTAAGTGACTTGGTCTGTCTCACACAGTTAGTAAGGGACTGAGTGTTTCTGATTCCGGGTCCAGCATTCTATCTATTGCAACACCTAGTTGTCCTGTAGAATCCGTGTTAGCTTGTATAAAGGCCTTAGGACATAGGCTCTACTACAATGGCTTCACAATCAGAGGGCCCAGAGGATTTGGCTTTATTCTTGATGTGGTAAGGTCAGCCCTGCTCATGTTTAATCCTGGTGGGATGCCAGATATTAGAGTATCATTAAACTATCATTAAAGTAACAATTACCCTTCCAAGTTTGGAATCTGGAAAGGATGTCGAGAATTTTAGGATCTCAGGGTTTAGACATGAAAAGAGTTCCAAATTTATCTCATTCAATGTGTTTCCTCATTCAGATGAGGAAGCTGAGACTCCAAAAGGGAAATTCATAGCATCACAGATTTAGAGCTGGAATTGGAGGTCTTCTTCTATAACTGCCTGATTTTACAGATGAGGAAAGTAAGGCATAGGTTGGGATTAGAGACTCTTTCAATGGCACACAGGTAAAAAATTCAAACGCAGGATCTGAACCCAGGCTCTCTGACTTCAAATTTAATGTTCTTTCTCCTGTACTCCCTAATTGAAATCAAGTGCTTATTAACCGTTTAATGGAAGTTAGATATGCTATGAAACTGCTGGGAATACAAAATGCCTTATCTCAAGGAATTTATATTCTACTGCTGGGACACAGAATTTAGTCAAGTCCATAAATAGGAGATAATTTGAGGAAGGTGAGAATACTAATCACTGAGAGGGTCAAGAAAGGCCTCCTGTAGATGAGGCACTTGAGATGAGACTTGAAAAAGTAATAATTTGGAGAGATGGTTTTGAGTAGGCATAGGAGGCAGCCTGCAAAAATACAGACGTAGGTGATGGAATGCTGAGTTTGGAAATGTAAAAAGTCATAGTACATAGTAATAGAATCAAGAGTACAAAGGCTTCAGGTATCAGGTATCTGTATCAGGTATCCAGGTTTCTGTCTCCTTTGCTGAGTCATCATGCACATTCCACCTGTGTATATGGTCCACGGCTCAGTGCTTGACCTCTCTCCTCTGTGTTGGTTATAGTCTATCTGTCTCTCTGCCTCTGTCTCCCTCTCTCTGCATCTTTCTGTCTCTGTCTCTCTATGACTTTGTCTCTGTGTCTGTCTGTCTTTGTCTCTTTCTTTGTCTTTGTGTCTTAGTAGCACAGTAGATAGAGTATTGGGTTTGGAGTCAGGAAACCCTGAGTTCAAATAAGTGAGTACTTAATAACAGCAAAAAATTATATAGCACTTACTATGTGCCAGGCATTGTGCAAAACACTTTTCAATTTTTATCTTATTTGATTGTCACTACAACTCTGGGAGGTAGTTGCTATTGTTATCCACATTTTACACATGAAGAAACTGAGGTAAACAGAGGTTAGGCGACTTGTCTTGGGTCACACAACTAGTAAATCATCTGAGGGTAGATTTGAACTTAGGTCGTACCTGTCTCCAGGCCCAGGGCTCTGTCTACTATGCCATCTAACTGCCCATCCACTCTGGCATATCCCTTCCAGTTCTACACTACCATTTACAGCAGTATAACATAGTAGCTAAAAGGATGGCCTCGGAATCAGGAAAACCTGAGATCAAATCAGTAATCCCTTAATAAATGCTTGTGGATTGCTTGCTATTATGAGAATGATGTGCTATGTCTAAATATATACCAGCATCTTCTTTGTGTATATGTATATCAACAATTCACATATACTTTTACAAAGTACTCTTCTCACAAGTTTTGAAGTAGGGCATTAGTACACACATTTTAGTTTATCCCCATAAATTCTTGTGTTTGACTTTTAATGTGTTTCACAATCTAGGCCTAATCTATCATTCCAGTCTCCCTGGACATGACACTCCCACGTGCTTTGATCTAATCAAGCTGACTTTTGCTTTCTTCCTCACACACAACATTCCATCTCATCTGTGTCTTCTCACTGACCACTTTCCATGCCTGACATGCACTGTCTTTTAATCCCTGGTTCTATAAAATGCTTTGCTTCAAGATGCTACTCAGGCACCACCTTCTATGTAAAGTCTTTTCCTGCCTGACCCCAACTGCTAGATGGAACTAACATATTTTCTTTTATGTTTATTCTGTACTCATCTTTTTCACTAGATCATAGATTCCTTGAGAGTAGGGATTATTTCATTCTTTGTACTTATAGCCCTGATGCCCAGGATCATTCCTGGCACATAGCAGGTACTTGGCGCATGGGGCTACTAGGTGGTATAGTGGATAGAGCACTGAACTGGAGGTCAGGAAAAACTGAGAGCAAATCTAACCTCAGACACTTACCAGCTTTGTGAGCCTGGGCAAATTTTAACCTTGTTTACCTCACTTTCCCAACCTTGCTGAAATGGCAAGCCACTTCACTATCTTGGACATGACCTAAATAACAACAAATAAATGCTTGTTAAGTGACTGTTTGGAAGGAATGAAGCAAACATTTATTAAGAACCTACTATGTGCCAGGAGGCATGCTAATTGCTGCACGAATATTATCTCATTTCATCTTCACTACAAATCTGGCAGGGAAGTATGTTTATCCTCATTTTACAGTTGAGGTAAACAATCAAGTTAAGCAATTTGTCCAGGGTCACACAGCTAGTAAGTGTCTGTGGTGAAATCTGATGTCAGTTCTTTCTGATTTCAGTTCCAGGTCTCTATCTACCACATCACCTAATTGCCACCTAGCTGATTGAGTTTAAAAATGAAAAACCTATTGTTGGAAGGAAATAAGATGGTAATGTAAGGTTAATGGTGGGTGGAGGGAAGAGTTAAAGATCTTACCCGCCCATTAATAGGCCTCAATACCGTTTGTTAATTTCTATTGAGGCATTGGGTCACCAGGGTCCTGCCTTCCAGTTCTGAAAAGTGCATAAATACTCTGAGGTGAGATTTTACTTTGGAGCTCAGTTTTTGGAAGAAGGTTTGTGTGCCAGATAAGACTCTGGAAAACCTCTAAGCCATCCCCCAGTTTTGAAAACCCAGACTGTTGCGCTTCTCTCTCCGGTATCTATGTACGTATGCAGTGGTCAAGATAGTTGGATCTGTCTGTCTGTGATGTATGTTTTGCTTATGATCAGACAGTTGGAAGCCTTGTCTGTGGATCTTTATTTCCTCTGTATTTTCTCTGAAGTTCAGGGTGCTGACTTTTTCCCTTGGACTAAGTGAATGATAAATGTGCTTGATTAAAGTAGATTGTTGACCCCTCAGAAGTTGCCTTTTCTTTTAGAAAAGCAGATCTAAGAACCCGTATAGCAGACCTTCCTGTGTATGCTGGGGTCCTTGCTGTTACAGAGAATAAGTGATTTCCATGAGATTATATATTTAGCAAGTGTCAAAACTAGAAATGACACTTCAGGCTTCTGGCTCAAAACCTATACTTTTTTCATTGTACCATGCTAAGAAAAATCACTCTACTTGCATAGAGAGGAAAATCACACATCCATTGTAGTGTCTAGATATAAGTTCATTCTTCTGTAGGTGGAATCTACTTACTCTGACCTTGAGTGGTGTATGGACTTTACTGACAGAGAAGTTGCTCAGTACTTCCACATTCTTTTGCATCCCATTTGGGACCATATGATTTAAGAGTACATAAGTTCCCTCTGTCAATACTGCCCTCTCCATGGAAGACCTCTAACTTGAACAATGATGTATAAGCTACCCTACTTCACCTAAGTAGTATAAGGTCATGTGAAGATGTCTTGGATGACTTCACACACATTGTAAATCTATTTCCCTTCCCAGTTTGTGGTGGTAAGAAAAAAAAATATATTGAGGCCTGAGGAGGATGTCATAGTGCCAAACATGTCACTTTAGCTCAGACTCTGGTATTGTTCAACGCATTCAGAAGAGCAAGGCTAAATCTGGTCCCTGTGGTGAAAACATGATTGACCGCTGGCTAAATCCCCCTCCCCTTAGTCAAGAAAATGATGCCACATTTTGATAGGTGAACAAGTCAGACAATGAACAGCCCCTTGTAAGCAAAATAAAATGTTGACCAGGGTAGAAAAGAGACCTTATAGGAGTTTGCCACTTTGCACAAAGGTGATTGAGGCTGCCCAGACTCTCTCTTTCTTTCACCCAGCTACCCCATGCATGGCACCAGCTCTAGCGTGAAGGGAGCTTTAAAAGCAACCAAGTACATAGAAACATTTCTCATTCATTATCTGGGGTTTCTGCTACTGGGTGACATATCATTAGTCCTAGTGTAAGGCAAGCTTTAAAAATGTAATTACTTAATCATGCAGTTAGTTTCCCATCAATCCTACCAGCATTTGTTCTTAACTAGCTTTTAAGAACAAAATTAGGAGTAATTTGTAAACAAAAGTAATTGAAGAAAGGCAGATATTGCCAAGGTGTTGACAGCATTAGCAGCCATTATTGTTTTCCTTAATTTCACCAGAGCACAGCAGTTGACAATAGGTAGCTGGCAAACAGCAGAAGGGAGGGGGAGCGTATTAATAGGTGGCACTGGGGGAAGCAGAGCAAGGAATTAGGCCCTTCTGTTTTCCCACTTACTAAAGCATCTTATTTAAAGCAAGTGGTCTTGACCTTCTTTCCCAAACTGATTTAGATTGTAATCATAAGCCTGAAAGCCTAGGGACTGATTTAATTTTTCACATGACCACTAATCACTCTCCCAAATTTTAATAACTATGGCAAAGGGGGCTTCCTGGAATCACCTTTTGGAGCACAACCTCTACACAGTTAGTGCCACTGAGGGGATCTGCAGGTAGATGCAAAATGTTACAGTCAATCATTTTCTTTAGGGAATTTTAATTATCTTGTTTCCATATTAGGCTTCAAAAGACACCTGACAAAAGTGATATAAAAAGCTTGAGATGAACTGCCACCCTTTTCATTAACCCAGACCTGTTGTTGGAATAAAGTGCCTTCCTTAGATACCATTTAAATTAATACATTCATTTTTCTTGTGAAATTCCAGGTTTTGCTGCTAGCAAATTGGACTTAAATTGGGGAAGAGGTGCCGATCTGATATAAGAATTCCCTTACCAAAAGATTTGTGGAGCATCAGCAATCGTTACCACAAAAGTAGGACAGTAGGACAGCATTTCCTAGTGACTTTTTGTTTGTTGATTTGTCCTGTATTTGATAATCATCTTTCTGGGATAATGAAGTGCACATCTTGAGACTAGAGGATGGTCAGGCTTTAAGAGTCTAAAAAAAAAAAAAGAGAGAAAGTAATCAGTAAATGAATTTTTCTTGTTTGCAGTTGAAAGACAGACTAGTGTAACAGAAACTATTTTGGACCTGTAGCCAGTAGTTGGGTGCCCATCCTGCTTTTGGCTAATCAGTTGTATGATCATAGGCAAGTCACTTAATGTCATTTTTAGATCCTTCATCAATAAAGCAGGCATACTTATTCTCTTACATCATTCCTGTAGCATCTACCTACTTCACAGTGCTGCATTGTCAAAATAAAAAAAAAAACCCAAATGAAATCATAAAGAGTATGACACAACTGAAAATGACCGAGTAACAATGACAGAAAATATAACACTTACTATGTGCCAAATACTGTGCCCTTTGCCGTTATCTCATTTGACCTTCACAGAAACGCTGAAAAATAGGTATTTGTATTATCCTTATTTTACAGATGAGGCAACTGTGGCAGACAGAGGCTAAGTGACTTGCACCGGATTCAAATCTAGTAAATACTTGAGGCTAGATTTGAACTTAGGTCTTTTTTACTACAGGCCTGGTGGTCTTTCCACTATGTCATGATGTAGTAGCTATAGGAAGCTGGCCTTGGAGTCAGGAGAATAAACAAAGAAAAGTTACCTCTCATGCACACTACATGTGTGAACATGGGTGAATCACTTAATTTTGCACTGTTCTAGATAAATCTCTAAGACTGAAAATTATAGATGTGTTGCCCATCTGCAATGGTGGAGGGAGTTTCTATATTGGAGGCAATCTCCAATCCAGACATAGAGAGATAGATGATAGATAGATAATAAAGATGATTGATAGATAGATGATAGGTAGATAAACAGGCAGAAATATAGACAGATAGAGGTAAAGCTAGCAATAGAGAACTGATAAGGACAGGAGGCAATGGGGTATACTAGATAGAGAATGGGCTCTCAAGGCAGAAGAACCTGGGTTCAGGTACTGGTTGTGTTACTCTTGACAATTCACTTAGGTTTTCAGTGCACTAGGTAAGAGAACTCTTTCATCCACCAAGATTTCCCCAATCTAATAAATCACTGGTCCTGTCCCTGTCCCTATAGAAATAAACATAGACAGAATTACTCAAGGCAATTAAAATGACAAAAAGGGAAATGGTAAGTATTGTAGTTCAGGTGATTTAAAGTTCTACCACTATTAGCACCCTTGATATCATTAAAAATAAATATTGAAGAGATTGTCATCTATGACTGTCACTGTCATTCAGTGCTGTTAAGCACTGCCTAAGCCTTGAAATTCTCTTTTCACATACTATATATACATATACATATATATATATATATATGTGTGTGTGTGTGTGTGTGTGTGTGTGTGTGTGTGTAGTATATATACTATATATATGTGCATACATACATACATATATTGCTGTCAGAGGTAATATACTAAATTATTAACAATTTTTTCCCATAACTCTGGATTCAAGATCATAGGATCCTAAATTTAGAGGGAGAAGGAAGCTTACAGGTCACCTAATCTAAGCCCTTCAAAATAAGGCCTACAGGTAAAGTGACTTGCCTAAGAACACAAGTAGTGAGTGGCAGTGCCACAACTCAATCCAGTCCTTCTAACAGTGTACCTAGTATTCTTTTCCAGTCTACTACAGCTTCTTGTCATACTCCTCTATGACAAGACAGACAGCATAAGAAAAAGCATTGAATGTTATTGTGTGGAGATTTTGAGGGTTGATAGTGTTGGTCTATCTACATAGGAACCCATGAATAGGACTTTGAAGATTTGAATCACACTTTTATCTAGGGTAAGACACATCTTATGTTCCGCATTCCAGCCTACTATTGGCCCTGTCTTAGTGTCATCACTTTTACTTTATGGGTACTGCCTTTACATTTAAAGAAATTTTTTGGAAGAATGAAAGTGCTGATACTAATAGCATAGAACACAGGAACAGAAGCTGTGTTCAAAGTTACTAACCATTCCATTGTCTTACCCATTCATATCTACTCATCTTGAATGGTTCTGGTTCAGTAGTCAAAAGAAGAAACCAGTAGAGCTATTCATATGGGAGTTTGGAGCTGAGGATGGGGAAACTTTTGAACCATCTGATTCTGAGTTTCAAGCAAAGCACAGAAAGCACATAAAAGTACACAAAGATAAATCATTTCATAAAGGATAGAAATATGATAGCTTTAGTTTCTAATCAGGCAACAGCAGGTTGAAAGTTGAGGTGCATATCGTTTTTTTTTAACTATACCTGTAAATATATATCCTGACTACTTAGGACATTCAAGAATGGAGGGTGACTTCAGTGAAAGTTAAGTGGTAGGACTAAATCAATCAAACATTATTTATTGAACTTCTATTTATATAGAGAACCATAGAGTATACAAAGGTATTATAGGGTATGCAAAGTCCCTGCATTCAGGGGATATCACAAAGTAGTTGAGAAGATAGGAAAAAAAGTCAACCCAACAGTACAAGGTCGTATTTGCAAAGTACAAAATTCATCATGGTGGTTTTGAATTCAGGAAGATCTGAGTTCATATCCAGTTCCCAACACATATTGGTGGTGTGAAACCAGGCAAATCTTTTAATCTCTCAATATCCTGGGCCTCTCTGTAAGACTTTATATTACAAAGACAATTCTGATCTCCATTGGTAGAAGAAATTACGGTTCCTAATCAGAGGTATAGCATATTATATGAAAAAGAGGGATGGAGGGTAGGGAGAGAGGGAGGGGAGAGAGAGAGAGAGAAAGAGAGAGAGAGAGAGAGAGAGAGAGAGAGAGAGAGCACAAAAATGAATGATATAGACTAGATTGCTTTTTGGTTGAGATGAGGGAGAAATCTTTTAGGGTTAAAAGGATGATCAGGGAAAGCTTTGCAAAGGAAGGGAGAAGATATCTTAATCAAGAAATAGGACATTTCAGAAAGAGTGGATATCATAGGTAAGATGATGAAGGTGGAATAGGGCCAGGATGTAGTGGAAATAGAGAGTAAAATAGCCTAGCAGAAGGAATGGTTTGGATGAAACTATCCCTGAGTCATAGAATCTCATCACTGATAGAGACCTCAGATGACATCCAGTCCAACCTATATAGGAACAAGAATTTGCAATAGATCATACCCAATAAATGGTCATTTCTCTCTTGCTTTAACTCTTGAGTGAACCCATTCCATTTTCAGATAGATCTAGCAAGATGTGTTTCCTTTACTTAATCTTAAATTTGTCTATTTTGCAACATCCAGCCTGTTGTTCCCAGTTCTGCCTAATGGGGGCTAAGAAAAAAGTCTAATTCCTCTTCTACACAACAATCCTTCAAATGCTTGAAGGGAGATATTGTGTTTTCCTAAATGTCCTTTCACTTGAAATAATAACAAAAATATTTGACCAATGTCATATACCCAATGATAGAGGCAAAGCCTGAGCCAAGATAGGTCAGAGGCAAGAGTGAACCCATATTTAACTGAATCTAGAGTCTAACTTTACTGTTAAATGTACATTTGGAAGTCATAGTCATACTTAACAAGATAGCTGATAAGTCCTTAGCCAGCCATGGCCTACCAAAATGTGAAACAACAAAAGGAGGCAAGGATATGGATGAAAGGGAGAGGAGTTGCCAATGATCAGTATGGGTGGACAATGCAAACAGGCTCTTCTCACACTCAAGATTCCTGAAAACTGTGTGCAAATTCATGTGCTCCCAATTGCTTTGCTGCTCCCAGACTCCCCCATTCTAAGAGGATGGCTCTTGTTTAAGAGTTGCACAATGTAAATGGTATCTAGTATTTAACGAAAAGCACTGAAATTGCTATATGGTGCCACAGATTCACTGCTGAACATGTCATGAGGCAACGTTTTATAGGCATTGTAAAATCTTTTTACCACACACAGCTGCATTACCCAAAATGACTCAAATCTGCAGGGCATCTGAAACTCACTCTACAGCAGTAATAGGCTTTGCTGCTTAAAAAGTGATTATGACTAATGCACAAAAACAATTATCACCAGACTTAATTGCCAAGAATTATATATATACATGCATATATATGTATATATGTATATGTATATATGGCATTTTATATCTATTCTCTTGCTAAAATTTGAGCAGTCACAAGGCAAGAATATGTGATTTCTTTTTCTAGAGTAGATAAGCTAACTTCACAGATTGGAGAGGTAGAGCTGTGAAAAATCTTTAATTTAGGCAGAGTCTGTGTAATAAAGATATTTTGCTGATGTTCATCTAAATCCAATTTATTAAAAAAAAAAGCCTTATAGTCTCAGTTGGTAAAATTTAATGTCAGTAATTTCTGGGTAGTTTTGACAAATTTTAAGGATCAGTTAAAAATAATAACCCATAAGTTTCTTCATCTCTGAAATGTCTTCTAGCTTTAAATCTCATGATCCTTTGAAAAGTCACACAAAGTATGGAGCAGAGGAAGGGGTCATGACTGAGAGTTCTGAACACCTTGCATAGTGCCTGGCGTCATAGTAAGTGCTTAATATGTCATCAGATCAGATCAAAAAGTGTTTATTAAGTGTTAGATATTATTCTAAGTATTTGGAATACAAGAAAGAGGAAAAAAAGCCCCTTCGCTGAAGGAGCTTATGTTTACAACATGTAAACAATTATGTGCAAGAAGTAAGAAGTAGTTGTTGAATGAGTGTTTAAAGACATTTGGGTTCTAATTCTAAACCTGCTACTATCTTACCAGTGAGAGTTTGGATAGGTCCTCAGTGTTTTCAGGTCCGGTTTACTTATCTGGAATATGAAGGAGTGAGATTAAATGATTTTTAGTGTTATTCTGTTAGGGAATAAGGACCTAAACTTGGTTTCTGAAGAAAAGGTTGAAAACAGCTCTGTGTCTGCTTCGGATACTAACCTAAGCACCTGCCCTTATTTATCATTGGGAAACTGTGCTAGAGTAGATAAAGGGTTGGATCTTAAATTGAGAAGTTGCTGCTGTTGTTGTACAGTTGTTTCAGTTGTATCTGACTCTTCATTACCCATTTATGGTTTTCTTGGCAAAGATACTAGAGCGGTTTGCCATTTCCTTTTCCAGTTCATTTTACAGATGCAATAACTGAGCCAAGCAGGGTAAAATGACTTACCCAGGGTCACACAGCTACTAATTGTGAGGGGAGCTGATTTCAAATCCTGACCGGGCATGTATTATCTGTGAATCTTTAGGCAAAGCACTTAATCTCTCTCAGTCTTAGTTTCCTTTTTCTGTAAAAAGCATCTTTGCCATAGGGTTATTGTTTGGGTAAAATAAGATAATATGTGTTAAACCTTTCCCAAACCTTAAAAGCACAAATTTAAATGTAAATGTTAGCTATTATCTACAAAACATTACTGTTGCAGATCTAACATAGAAATATGTTTCAGTCTATCATTACCATTTATTTGCCACCCACTAGGTGCAATGGAATACTACAAAAGACATGTTAATTCCATGTCTTCTATAAAAATATAATCTCATAGAAGAAGAGACTGCAAGTATATATAAACTAGTATTCCTTCAATGAGTGGTAGAATCTAAGAAAGCAATTTCCTCAGTTTTAGTAATGATGTACTTTATTGAACCTTTAAAATTTTCACGCACATTGACATAGTCCAAAAATCAATGCTTTTTTGTTGCTTGGAATGGGAAATTTGAAATACATAAAAAAGTCTCTTTTTATTTCACTCATAAAATATAAATTTACTTATGCTTGCTGTGTCCATTATTCAGCTGTAGTAATGGGCATGATAACATTGTTCAGCTCCATGTGGTCCACAAAAAGTCAGTAGGTGCCATTTATAGTGTACTGAGGCTTCTTTCATCTCCATCGCTAGAGTACTTTCTACATATCCTGCCTCCCACCATGGGACTCAATATGGTTTCACATTAACAACACAGGATGGTTTAGGTAACTCCAGGGGTCACACCATTGCTCAAGTCCTCATCTTTTTTTGATTTTTCTGTAACATTGGACACACATGACTTCTTCCCCCATCAAAATATTCTCTCCTCTGTTGACTTTCATCGTACTACTGTAACAGACTTATAAATGACCCAAGGTAGCCAATACCAACTTGTTGGTCACTCCTCAATTGCTAGTTGACTCATTCCATATTTATTTTATCTTCCAGACTCTGATAAAATAGAGTTCTGTTTGGAAATGTCCTCATTAATTACTAAAATACAAAAATATTTCTCATGTTCTTACTTTTTCATTGTTTATATCATATATCAAAATTAATCTTAGATGCACTATCTCTGACTAAAGAGACATATCTCATAAAATGACAGTTACAAATATAACTTTTGTTTGTCTTCTTTCTAGTTATAAAGCTGCTATCTCAGTTCAGTCCCTCATCATCTTGGATCTGGACTTTTATACTGCTTCCTCTCACTCCTTTCTCCAACTCTTCTTTCATATAGCTGACAAAATAATTGGTCAAATCCATCTCAAACTCCCTTCACAAAAAAGTTCAGTTTTACTCTATTTCTTGTAAGATAAAATTCAAACTCCTTAATCCAGAATTTTAGCTCCTTTAGAGCCTTTAGATTTCGCTGTATCTCAGCTTTTCAGCCTGATGCCAGATTATTTGTTTTTGTACACCTCACATTATAAATTAACTGGATTAGTCTCCAATCTTGCCTTTCATTCTCCTGCTTCTATATTTCAACACTGTGCCACGAATTCCTATTCCATACTTTCTCTTCATTTCTATCTCTTAAAATCTTTTTTTTTCCTTTAAGACTCAACTCAGGTACTACTCCTTTCACAAAACTCTTTCTGATGTTTCCAACAACAAGGGATCTCTTTCACCTCAATTTCTTTCCCTAGGAAGCTTTATCTAATTGCACCTTTGCTTCAATCATATCCTAATTTGCATTTATTTTTGCATATAACATGTCCCCTCAATAAAACTTATGCCAACTCCCTGAGAGAAGGGACTGTTAGTTTTCATATTTTTATCCCTAGGACCAAGTATGGGCACCTAACAAATCTTTGTTGAATTGAATGTAACCCTTCATGTTATTATTTGTCATTTTCATTTTAATTTTCATGTTCTATGTCTCCAACTAGATTGGAAGTCACTGGGGAGAAAATGCTATAAAATAATGAATGACAAAAAATTCATTACATGTTTACTATGTACAGGGCACTATGGCAAGTGTTAGGGATACAGATATGAGCAAGAAAGACCATCCTTAGTACCCACAAGGAGCTTATATTTTCTTATACACAGCAAGAGAAAATAGAAGAGGTCTGGAATTGGTAACATGGAATGGTTTAGAAATGACCACAAAGTGACATAAAGCTCTTGTTCCTGCCAAGACAGGGAAAAAGCTCACCCATCACTACCCAAGGACCCAGAGGCAGTGCCAATGGTTTTGGTGAGAAGGAAGTGGTCAAAAGTGGAGGCAGTATGTTTTGGAAATCAGTGGGAAGTTTTCTATCACATGGACCTAGCACAATGCCCTGAATAAAATATATATTTTTGTTGACAGTAATAAATGTGGTAGTATGACATAGTTAGGAATACATTAGACTTGGAAACAGAAGATCTGGGTTTAAGTGGCAAGTCTACTCCTTACAAGCTGTGAACTAGGTCAAGTTACCTAACCTCCTTGAGATTCAGTTTCTCTACCTTTCTTTATAAAATGGAAATGAGGCTTGCATGATTTAATTTATTTGCGGAATAGCATAGATTTGTGAGCTGTTTACGGAATAAGGAACTTTTTTTTTAGTAAATTCACAAATCAGGGTCACTTTTATTATCAGAAGCTATCGTTTGTTAGTCTGAGGTGCTCCTGGTTCATCATTGTCATTGCTACCTATCAGCAAGAGATTATGTGCTTCAGTTTCCCAGTCATTGGAATTTAAGTACTTATGTTTTCTATCAGGAGTCACCCTCAGGCCAATATTTTTACGGAATGATAACTCTCTGAAAAACACAAGAGTTTACTTAAGGTAAGAAATTATTTTCTTTCACCACATAACAAAAGACAAGAACTAATTACATCAACCCAGAGACAGAAACATAGAGGGAAGTAGAAAGTCTAGTGGATGGATTTAGAAACTTAAGGCAGGGTTACCAAGGTGACTAGAGACAGGTGGGGTTTCATCACCTACAAGAGAATTTTACTGATTGAACATCTCTTTGCAATCTCTTTGGCTAAATTTCTTAGTAAATATGAGACTTCCTTCTTCCCTTTACTAATCTGCACAGTCAAGAAAATGTTCTGGAGACATTTTTCTTAACTTTTTTTAAGTGTATACTATCATAAGGAGCAAAAGATTGTACTGACCTAAAATTCAGTTGTGATTACCAAAAAACCTCAAGACTAATAGGAAGATTGACATTGTTTTTGATGAAATACCGGTGTCATTTTGGTATTTCAAGAATTCTTGATTTATTCAATGGGAGAAATGTTCCCTCTACTGAAACAGATCATAAAAGCCATCTGCCTAAGCAGGCTAGCTTCTTGAATTACTGTGGCCAAAAAATATAAGTACTTATTCTCTAGAACAGGAATTCTAGCTAGATTTCAGGGGATCTGTAAACTTGGATAACAAAAACACAACTTTATTTCAATATAATGTTTTTCTTTTAATCCTCTTAACCTTATTTTATGTATTTAAAACACTATGCAGAAAAGGGGTCCACACACTTCACCAGATTGTCAAAGGGATCTACAATCCACGAAAGGCTTTGAAACTCTGAAATGTCTTCTTGAAAAACAAATGAGAAGATGATGTTTCTGTTAGATCTATTAAGAGTCACAGTCACATGGAGATTCATGGATATTGTTTAACCAATGAAATCATGTATATGGATCAATGAGTCCCTCCAAACTTAGCTAGGTTGGTCATCAGATGAAATATTCTCAGTCCATCACTGAAATCTCTTCAGATTGTCAATTAAGAATCTTTCATGGAGGGATGGAGCATCAGATCTCAGTTTGACTTTCAGCTTGAGATCTTTCCCAAATCCCCCAGTCAATAATATTTCCTTCTTGGAATTGCCATGCATTTATTTACTTTGTATATAGGTTTACATATACCGTTTTTGTGTGTACATACATAAGAAGAATATAATTTCCTTGAGGTCAAGGACACTGATTTCACCTTTGTGTCAGTAAAGCATGTGGGTGGTACAGTAGATAGAGTGCTAAGCCTAGAAAAAGGAATAGCTGAGTTCAAATCTGGCATCAGACAATTGCTAGCTCTCTAGCCCTGGACAAGTCATTCAACCTTTGCCTTCCTGAATTACTTCAACTTTAAAATGGGAAACATAATAGCACTTATCTTGCATGGCTGTTATGAGAATCAAATCTAAAACTATTTAGAGTGCATTTAGCACAGTCTCTGCTACATATTAAGTACTGAATAAATCTTTCCTTCCTTCCTTCAGTCCTTCCTTCCTTCCTCCTTTTACCTTCTTTTTTAACTCTTTCCCTCCCTCCCTGCTTCTTTCATCCCTCCATCACTCCCTCCTTTCTCTTCTTTCCTTCCCTTTGCATCCTCTACACCTACTACTATGTCTTTATCACTAATAAGATACTTCACAAATAACAGGTAGAAAGTATATGATGTTTCATAGTTTATTTATTTTATTTTTAATAAATTTATTTATTTAACTTTTTACATTAATTTTCACAAGATTTTGGATTCCAAAATTTTCTCCCCATTTCTCCCCTCCCCCCAATACACTGAACATTCTAATTACCCATATCACCAATCTGCCCTCTCTTCTTTC
>CM053770.1:334906537-334933575 GCA_028658325.1 Potorous gilbertii | reverse complement strand
ACCTGTCTAACTTGATTTTCAAAATCCTTTTTGAGCTCTTCCATGGCCTGAGCCCATTGGATATCTATTTCAGATGTTTGGAATACAGAGGCCTTGACTCTTATGTCTTTACCTGATGGTAAGCAGTTTTCTTCCTCGTCAGAGAAGAAGGTTGGAATCATTTGTTCCCCAAGAAAATAACCTTCTATGTTATTATTTTTTTTTCCTTTTCTGGGCACTTTCCCAGCCAGTTACTTGATTTCTGAGAGTCCTCTCCACCCCTGGTCTAGGTCCGCCCAGCTAGTGCTTGGGGTCTGAGATTCAAATGCTGGTCCCCAGCCTCAGGGCTTTTGGCCGCTGAGTGGCTGCTATTCAGGGCAAGATTAAATCAGGTTCTCAGGTGGGGGCAGGGCTGCCTCCCAAGCTCAGTTCCTTCAGGGGGTTTATGCAGAGACCTTCTGTAATGGAGCTCCTGCTGAGCTCTTGCCTGCTCTGGGAGCCTCTGGCCGCCTGCTGCCTCTGCTGCTGCCTCCCGAGGGGGCCCGAGTTATGGAGACACCCCACTCCCCCTCAGCCTGTCCAGACGTCTCTCTCACTGACCTGTGCATCTGTGGGTGGAGGGACCTTCCCGGCCACCGGAGATTCCGTCCCTGAAGCCTACTCAGATCTGCTTGCTCCTCTCAGTGCCACGCGGTTGGGGGAGGGCAGGGCTCTGCACCCGTCTAGTCTGTGATGGACCTTTGGGATCAGTTTTTCAGGGCTCTCTGGAATGGAAATCTCCTTCACTGTGTTTCTGCTTGGCTTCCACTGTTCCAGAATTTGTTGGGAGTTCTTTTTAGAGGAAATCCATGGGCTGTGGGTTCAGAGCTAGCATGTGTGAGTCTTTCTATTCTGTCATCTTGGCTCCACCCCACCCCCCCATTCTAATATTTAAAGAACTATTTTCTTCACTAAGCTTTTGGACCTCCTTTTGCATTTGGGTAGTTCTGCTTTTTAAAGCATTCTTCTCTTCATTGACTTTTTGGACCTTTTTTGCCATTTCAGTTAGTCTATTTCTAAAGGTGTTACTTTTTTCAGCATTTGAGGGGGGGTCCTTTTAGCAAGCTCTTGATTTGTTTTTCATGATTTTCTTGCATTGCTGTCATTTCTCTTCCCAGTTTTTCCTCTACTTTTCTTATTTGATTTTCAAAATCATTTTTGATCTCTTCCATGGCCTGAAACCATTTCATATTTTTTGGAGAGGCTTTGGATATAGGAGCCTTGACCTTGTTGTGTTCCTCTGATTGTATACTTTGATCTTCCTCTGGATATATGCTTTGATCTTCCTCATCCAAAAAGATGAAAAAAAATACCTTTTCACCAGAAAGTAACCTTCTATAATCTTACTTTTCCCTTTTTTGGGGCATTTTTCCAGTTAATTACTTGACTTTTGAGCCTGTTGTTAAGTGAAGTGTATACTATTCCAGGTTTTAGAGGTTTTGTGCAGCTGTTTTCTGAGATATCTCTAGGGATCTGTAAGTTCTCAGTTCCTCCAAAGTGATATAAGCAAGGGAGAGATGTTTACTCCCCTTCCAACTTGCACTGTGGTCTATAAGCAACCAAAATCACTCTTTTCTGTCCTGGAACTGCGAGTAGGATTTCCTCTCCACAGTCTCCACTAGCTCCGCTATGCTGGGGCTCCTCCTCACTCTAGGATTGCCCCTCAGGACTGAGACCTACATCTCAGCTTGATTTCCCCACTGTCTATAGGTACAGAGTTCCAGAAGCACTGCTGCTGAGGCAGTGGCTGCCAGTGCCCTGGGGGTTGGGCTGTGGTTGGACCACACTCCCCTCTCACTCAGGTGAGAGAGCTTTCTCACTGACCTTTGAAGTTGTCTTTGGTATTTATGGGTTGAGCAATAAGGAAACTGCAGTAGCTTCCAATGCCCTGAGGCTTGTTCCAGTTCAGTCTGTGCCAACAGGGTCCACACAGGGCTGTGTTCTGCTTGGAGCTGGGTGCAATAGACCCTTCCTGTTGGCCTTCCCAGTTGTCTTGGGCTAGAAATTTGTTTCACTCTGTCATTTTCTGGCTTCTGCTGCTCTAGAATTTGTTTAGAGTCATTTTTTACAGATATTTAAAGGACTTTGGAAGGAGAGCTAGAGCAGGTCCATAGTATCTTGGCTCTATCTTCTCAAAGATATTTTTATATATTGTAGTATGAAAATTTATGATCATATATATATATATATATATATATATATATATATATGTTGTAGTATGGGAATTTATGATCTTAATTTATGGAAGTTCATGGAAGAAGACAGAATTCTTATGTATAATTCAAGTTACCTGGTTATATCTTCCTAAATATTAGATAGATGCTAAATTTCTGTTGCCTTCAGGAATATGTTGAACAGCTTTTGACATTTTGTTTCATAGTCTACATAGATCAACAAGCTTAGGTTGTTTAAAGATTACTTTTAGGTGACAATGATTTGATCCCAAATTGCCACCATAAATACCACTTTTTCTTTAAACAAATCCTTGTGATTCAATCAAACAAACAAATGTTTGTTGCTTCTTTGTGGACATATTTTTGGTTGAAGCCAGATGCCCATAATGGACCTTTTGATTTTATTTTTATACCTTAGTTTTTTCATAGATTTTAGATATTCTATCTGGAAGCTAATTGTTTTTAGTTATAGTTGACACAATCAGGGAAGCACACCTATCACCAGCTTTTGTCCTGATCAGTGGATTGATATCTGCTTGTTACAAAAATCTTTCTGAAAGTTTTTTAACTTTTCCACTATGTGTACAAAAAGTAATCATCAATCCTCTTGCTTCTTTTTGGTGAGGATGTGTTAATGTTTCCATAGCTGCTTTAGATGGTTGGCCCTTGTGTTTCATTAATATTGTACCATTTTTTTGTTGGAATACTTTCCAAATCTTTTATTGTCCATTTTATACTTCAAAAAAGTGCTTATTTAAAGATTGGTGTTGTATGGTTGTTAATTACTTTAGTGTTATTCCTTATCATTAAGCTTTAATTTCAGAATGTTTGTAAATATATTGATGGTAATGTTAATATCTTCCTACCCTCTTTCCTCATTCTTCTGTTAGGATAGTTTCTTAATTCTTATTGCTGAGCATAAGTCTTATTTTGTTTAGTTTTGCTTTTAAATCCAGGAAGAACATAATATAGATGGTACCAACAGTTTCACAGATATTTGGAATGGAATATACAATCAAGAGAGGTAAAATAATATCAACCCATTAAAGTTAATTACAAACACAAACGGATGTTTACTAATATACATTATAGGAATAGGAATCATTTTTGGAAAATATTATCAACCCCTATGGGCATTCAGTTCCCCTCTCCTTTTTTAAAAAATGGGCTCAGGGAAGATGAAAGCCTTAATTAAACACATACTTTATTTCTGTATTTAGTTTTCATAAACTGCATCCTTTTAATGTAAAACTGACATTCTGGCATTGCTTATATGCCCAGAAGAATCAGATAATCAACAACAGTTTATAATAACAGTTCACTAGAATAATTAATAAAGTATGAAGTTCAATAAAAAAAACATACACACATGTGTGTGTGTGTTCCTTAATAACACGGCAGGGAGATATCATTGTCACTTATGATTCTACATAGAGGTGAAGCATCAGAAAGTAAGTGATGGGGATAGGAGAAGGAAACACAGTAGATGGTTTCTCTTATTTCCTGTGTCTAATTTTTCTATTTTTTTTATTTCTCCTATTTCTACTCTGTATTCCTCCCTCCCCACTCACCTACCAGAAGAGGGTATCAGGTTTGAACTTCATAGTTTCAAACTCTGTGAGCCCCAAAGCAGAATAATGTTTGGAAGTGTAAGAGGTCATTGTATCACAAAACCCTGCCAATTTAATAAGGAACAAAGATATATATATATATATATATATATATATATATATATATATATATATATATATATATATATAAAAAGACAATTCCCTATAAAAATTATGAATATACTCAAGGACTCTTCATTGAGGACATTGATCACATCTCTTTGATGACTGGGGGCTTGTTGAAAATAGGTTATTCAAAACTGAACTAGAATTGGATGGGGGAGGGTGATGATTTACTGAATAATAGTTATTACAGATCTGAGAAGATGGATTTGGCAAGAAGGTGAACTGAGCTGGATCAAAAATCAGAAAGGAGAGAGACACACATAGAGAATGTACCTTCTTTACACAGTCATCCCTGAGAGACTTCTAGGCTCTATGGGTAGGAGGCAGAAAGTGATAGTGGCAGCCTCCAAAGCACAAACAGGGAAGGAGGGATAAGTCGATGCAGTGGCCTAAGGACAAGCCATTCAGTGGAAGAGTTCCTGGAGATAATTTCTTTCAGAGGAAAAAGAAAATAATGCTTCAACCAAACCTCTAGGAGAAGAGGCCCAAGTAGCTGGTTGGAGACCTAAGGCAAAGTACTTTTCATACAGTATAAAAATTAAGGATGAAACGAAAACATTCATTTCCATAATGCACAAGGGGATGTCTTCAAAGCCAGGATAAAATCCTCATCCCTTAACCCATATGGTTTATCAGAAGAATAAATAAAATAAAATATAACATTAAATTCTATCAAGGAAACTGATGTAATCTCTTTCCTCATAGAATTAAAAAATATATGTATGCTTATTGATCTGGTATTATTTAATAGGTAAAAGGATAAACTAGAACATTTCTGGTCTATATAGTTGGATTTCCTTGGGACATTGGTAGTTATACTCTTCCTAAGCTAGAGTTTCCAAACTGACTTCTGAACCTCCTCCAACTCCAATGTAGAGAGATCACTTCATCTCATTACTTTCTGGAACTCTTTTCCCTGAATGTAATGAAGTTAGTGAAGACTTCTCAGTGCTTAACAAATGGCTTTTAGTAGATGATTAGGCCTAAGTTTCAGTTTCCCAGAAATCATGTTACTTTTGGGAATACAAAACTTAACCCCCACCCTTGGGTTTTAATAACACAACCCCCACTTGCATTGCCACATCAACATCTACATCAACATAATGCCTATTGGTTATTTCACTGCTACCTTCTCTCCTATTCACTGGGTAGACTGGGTTTAGATTGTGAGCTTGCCTCTCAGACAATGCAAGTAAAAGTCCAGAAAGGGGGAATAGATCTATGTAAGGGCAATATAATCTCTTTTTTTGCCTTCGTAATTGCCTCACTCTCCTGATTACATATCAGAGAGGAGATGCCCTATCTAACAAGATCGTAATAAAATCATGCTTGCCTTGAGACGTCTCTGATTTTTATTAGTCAGTGATCTCTGACCCACACAGTTTTGGGGGCCTTCCCAGAACTGCCCACTTGTCAGAAAATCCTCTTTTTCTGAGTTCATGGGCAGGTTCCCACCAGAGTTTTCTCCAGTAGTCCTTAGAACTTGGGAAGGGTAGGACTTCTCCCCAAGTGAGTAAGAAAAACTGATGGACAAGTCTGTGAAGTCATGAAGAGTCAGACACAACTGAAACAACTGAACAACAAATGTTTCAGACAAAGGGATACGTATATAAAAGCAAGATAATGCTTACTCTCAAGTGTCTTCTATTTTAGTGGAAAGAGACAACACATATAGAAGGAATTTTTTTCCAGTTTGACTATAACTTTAAAGGCTTTTGTCTGCTTGTGTGCCTTTTGGTATGTCTACATTTCTGTCAAATTAGATGGGATTTAAAGAGTAATTAAACTTGACTGTAGATCATAGATCTTAGAGATGCAATGGACCATAAAGGACATCTAATTCAATCTCCTCATTTTATCAATAAGGAAATTGGGTCTCAGGTTAAGTGATTTGCCCAAAATCACAAAAGTTCTTTGACAGAGTTGGAATCTGAACTGTGATCACAAGTTTTAACACACAACACTTTCCACTGTACCGTTGCTTATTTAACAGTGATCCTTGTTAGGAAGACCAGAAATATCAGCCTTACCACCTCTGGGGCTATCTGAACCACATAAATAGAGCCACAACAAAGGGCTTTATTTTTTTTCAGCTTTATGTACAAAAATTTATTTATAGTAGCATTTTTGTTTTAATGTAGAAATTGAAAAAATGATAATTAGAAAACAAGTTGATGGTTTTCCAACAATTGGAACTGAGTATATTATGGTATATTATTGTTCAGAAGGGATATAAAAGGGAGAGATTCAGAGAAACATAGGAAGACTTACATGAAATGGTGTATAGCCAAATGAACAGAACTAGGATAACAATTATATATTGACTACAATATTATGTTTACTTCTAATTATCCCTCTCCTCTCTTTTATCCTTCTTCTATCATCCCCTTCCCCAAACTCTACTAATCCCCTTCTCCCCTACTTTCCTACAGGGTAAGATAGACTTTCATAACAAATTGAGCATGCATGTTATTCTCTCCTAAAGCCAAATGTAATGAGAGTAAACTTCCCTTTTTCCCTCCATTGAAAAATTTTTTCTTGCCTTTTTTATGAGAGATAATTTGCCCCATTCCATTTCTCACTTTCTCCTTCCAGCATATTTTACTCTCACCCCTTAATTTTATTTTTTTAGATATCGTCCCTTCCTATTCAGCTCACTCTGCATGTGTGTGTATAATCCCTCCAACTACCCAAGTACTGAGAAAAGTTTCAGGAGTTACAAATATATTTATCTTTCCATGTATGAATGAAAACAGTTCAGCTTTAGTAAGTCCATTATGATTTCTCTTTCCTGTTTGCCTTTTCATACTTCTCTTGATTCTTGTGTTTGAAAGTCAAATTTTCTATTCAGCTCTGGTCAAGAATTCTTGAAAGTCCTCTATTTCATTGAGTGACCATTTTTTTCCCTGGTATTACACTCAGTTTTGCTGGGTAGGTGATTCTTGGTTTCAATCCTAGTTCCTTTGACTTCTGGAATATCCTATTCCAAGACTTTTGATCCTTTAATGTAGAAGACGCCAGATTCTGTGTTATCTTAATTGTTTTTCCACAGTACTTGAATTGTTTCTTTCTGGCTGCTTACAATATTTTCTCCTTGACCTGGAAATTCTGGAATTTTGCTAAATATTCCTAGGAGTTTTTCTTTTTGGCTCTCTTTCATGAGGTGATCAGTGAATTCTTTCAGTATTTATTTTACCCTCTGGTTCCATAATATCAGGGCAGTTTTCCTTTATAATTTCATGAAAGATGATGTCTCGACTCTTTTTTTGATCATGGCTTTCAGTTAGTCCCATAATTTTTAAATTGTCTCTCCTGGATCTATTTTCCAGGTCAGGTGCTTATTCCAATGAGATATTTCACATTGTTTTCTATTTTTTTCATTCTTTTGGTTTTGTTTTGTAATTTCTTGGTTTCTCATAAAGTCATTAGCTTCCATCTGTTCCATTCTAAGTTTGAGAGAGCTATTTTCTTCAGTGAGCTTTTGAACCTCCTTTTCCATTTGGCTAATTCTGTTTTATAAAACATTCTTCTTCTCATTGACTTTTTGAACCTCTTTTGCCATTTGGGTTAGTCTATTTTTAAAGATGTTAATTTCTTCAGCATTTTTTGGGGTCTCCTTTAGCAAGCTATTGACTCACTTTTCATGATATTCTTGCATCGCTCTCATTTCTCTTCCCAATTTTTCCTCCACTTCTCTTACTTGATTTTCCAAATCCTTTTTGAGCTCTTCCATGGTCTGAGGCCATTGCATATTTATTTTGGATGCTTTGGATGCAGATATTTTAACTTTTAGATGTTCCTCTGATGGTATGCATTATTCTTCCTCATCCAAAAGGATGGAAGAAAACAACTGCTCACTAAGAAAGTAACCTTCTATTGTCTCATTCTTTTTCCCTTTTGGGGACATTTTCCCAGCCAGTTGCTTGACTTTTGAGTTATTTGTCAAGAGGAGGGTATACTCTGGGGATCTGTAAGTTCTCAGTTCCTCCAAGGTGGCAAATCAAGGGAGAGGAGTTTACTCCTCTCCTGATCTGCATTCTGGTCTGGGAGCAACTACAAGCACTCTTTTCTGCCCAGGATCTGCCAATAGAATTCTCTCCCCACAACAGCCTCCAGCTCCAACACACCAGCTAGTGCTCCTCCTCACCTCAGCGCTGCCACTCAGGGCTGAGATTCAGATCAGCAGCTCAATTCCCCCAGGGTCTTTAGGGCTCCAACAATGGAAGCTGCCCCCCACCTGGGGCCAGGACCAGATCACTGTGCTCCCTTCTCATGCAAGTGAAGGAACTTTCTCACTGATCTATGAAGCTACCTTTGGTGTTTGTACATTGAGAAATTTGGGGATCACAGCTGCTGCTGGTGGCATCTTGAAGCTTACTCTGGTCCTGTTCCTGCTGCATGGCCAAGGCCAGACTGTACTCTGCTCTGTTCCCAGTGTGATAGACCTTTCCTATTGGCCTTCCAGGCTGCCTTGGGCTGGAAATCTTGTTCACTCCATCATTTTGTGACTTCTGCTGCTCTAGAATTTCTTTAGAGTCATTTTTTACAAATGTTTTATGGGCTCTGGACAGAGAACTTCTGGAGGTGTATCCTTCTACTCCACCATCTTGGTTCTGCCCCATAAGGGATTTATCAATTCATCCAAGTATGTATTTTTTTAAAGTCATCCTAGAAAGATGTTTCTTAGTGAATAAACTCTATTCTATTTCATTCAAAAAGCCTGTTATATGTAAGATACTCTGCTAGTCACTAAAAGTTTAAAAGGAAAATATATCATATGATCACAGAATTAGAGTTCAAAAGTTGTCCTCAAAAGAGGACAACTAGCTCAATTCTTTTCTTATTCAAGTGAGTAAACAGAATCCAACAGAGCTCACACAGGTAGTGAGTGGGATGTCAAGGTTTGAGCCCCTGACTCCATATCAAGCATGTACTGCACTCCTTGTCCTCTTGGGTTATCAAATTCCACACTCCAGTTGCTCTAATCTTTATTTTGTTGATTGAGTCATCCACCCATTATAGAGCTAAGAAGGGATTTAATTGATCATCTAGTACAAGGCACTCATTTTATAGATGAGGAAATACTTAGAATAATGAATTGACTTTCCTCAAGTCACATGGGTAATAAATCACAGAGGTGGGTTGGGAACCCAGATCCTCTGATTCAGATCCATTGCTGGTATCACCACAACATACTGCTTTTCAGGGTAAATAGTTTATCAGAAGCTGTGTAGTTTAAATGCTCTCTGTCTCAAAGCTAAGTGATTAATATATAATAAGAGCTAACATGTACATACTGCTTCAATGTTTGCAAAGTACTTACCTCATTTTAAACTTACAGAAATCCTGGCAGGTAGATGCTACTATTATCCTCATTTTTACATTTGGGGGAACTGAGGCTGACAGAGATTAAGTGACTTGTGGGTTTCACAACTAAGTGTCTGAGGCAGATTCGAACACCAGTCTTTCTGACTCCAGATCCAGCACTGTCCACTCCAACACCTTCCTATTTCTAAATACTGCCTATAAAAGAGAGTGAGAGGAACAAAACACTTCCAAACTGATCTTTGCATCTATTCATCACTATAAGCTGGAGGTAGAAAATGTCATACAAGAGAGATGGGAGAGAAATCAAACCCACCCAACTCCAGTTTCACCATTGTTTTCAACCACCATTTATTCATTCGCTGATTAAGACCTAGGTCCAGGTCAAGCCTCTAATGTTTGCTCTTTGTGGAACCTTGGGAAAGTCACTTAACCTAATCTGGGCCTGAATTTCCTCATCTGTTAAAATGACGGAATTATACTAGAAATCAGGGCTTCTTAAACTCTACTCATAACCCCTTTAGCATTTCTGGACTAGATGACTTCTGGAGTCCCAACTCTAAATCAATGATCCTATATAATAAATGTTTGAAAGAAAATCATGATTTTTGTTTAATCAGTCATTTTTTTGGTCATATCTGACTCTTTATGACCCCATTTGGGGTTTTCTTGGCAAAGATACTGGTATGGTTTTCATTTTCCTTCTCCAGCTCATTTTATAGAGAAGGAAACTGAGGCAAACAGGGTTAAGTGACTTCCCTAGGGTTACACAACTAGAAAGTGCCTGAAGCTGTATTTGAATCCAGATCTTCTGGACTCCAGGCTTAGTATACTATCTACTCTGTCACTTAACTACTCCAGACAGTATGATAGGCCCTTAGGAAAATCTATCCCTTTCTCCTACTACTAAAGATTTTGGAAAGAACCCGCAGAGATCTCCATATCCACAAGTTTTCTTTCTTTTCTTATGAATACTAGCAATGACTGACTGTCATGCAAGATTACCTGATTACTTCCTGCCTTCCTCACGCTAGATTGGACACCCTCTTCACATCTATCCTGGGCATTGCATGTGTGTATCTCTTTCATTCACACAGAAAGATCTCAATGGGCCTGTTGTCTGCAGTGAGAGACAATGAATCTCATTTAAGGGAATTATTTACAATAGGAAAAAACGGCTTAAAAGAGAGAGGGAGAAAGAAAAAAAGAGACAGACAGTTACAGCAAAAGGCCTGACTGTGAAAGCATTCTTCTAATGGGAATCTGGCACCCGCCATGTCTTTTCCTGGCAATTTGCCAACCTCCTCTCCGCTTTTAAGATGGCTATAGAGTTTTGTTACAGTTTCCGCTGATGCTGCCGTGATGTGACTCATTTCCGCATCAAGCGTGCCCGGGTACATTAACACCCATGTCCTCTTTGATCAAGTGACATCATGGCATCCGCTCATGGATGCTCTGGCCGGATTTTGCAGAGCCCTTGGTTCATTCTCAGCCACACCCAGGCTGAAAGTAGAGAATCCTTGCCCTTGGGAAGGCTGCCAAGACCGAGTCCATGAGCAGAAATGAGAAAGCCAAGGGAATTATGCTTCAGTACTCAAACCTGGCTTTTTAATGCTAGTTTGTGCAGTTCCCCAACTGGCATGGTACCTTGGGCAAGGCTGTAAAGGAAGTCAAGTCTGCCATCAGTGTGTGTCATGAGTCTTCTTTTCTCTAGACCCTTTTTAGATACTTTCGGTGCCCAGTCACCCCCTCTTACTTACTCTGTAGGAGCCAGTCACCTTGTTTCCTCTATATCAATGCTCTGAAAAGCCTTCTTCTAGGAAAATATCTAAAAAATCACTTACCCTGAGGTAAAAATCACAATATCTTAGATCTCTATCTGGAAGGTGGTCTCAGAGGTCATCTAGTCCAATTCCTCCATTTTTCAGAGAGAAATGTGATTTGCCCAGAGTCATATAGATAGTAATTGACAGAGCCATCCTTCAGACTCATATCCTTCAACACTAAATCTAGGATTCATCCTATGGCACTATGCTTAAGTAAGATGCCCAAAGTTACACATACAGAAAGCAGCAAAGCTGAGATTTGGACACACATCTTAGGCATCTAAATCTACTGCAGTTTCCATGATCCATAATACATCACTTCTTCCAGGCAAGAAACTTGCCTCATTCTCTATCTCTTTCACTCTATCTTCATGCGTGTTGTACCATCTAAACACAGGTGTTCTCTAACGTCTGCCCTTCATCTCTCCTTTTCACTCTATTCAATCTCACTTGGTGGCCTACAAGAGTAGTTTTACTACCTTTATTGCACAATTCTCCTACCTATATAAGCTCTAACTTTAGCCTCTCTATGGAACTAGTCACATATCTCTAACTGACTTTTGGACATCTCAAACTCAACAAGTTCAACACAACTCATTACCTTTCCCCAGAATTATCTTCTCTACTGAACCTTCCTATCAAGTGTAACCCCACTATTCTATCTCTTAGGTCAGGGCTTGGCAAACTATGTCCAGAGGGTCAATTCCTGCTCATATGTTTATGCACATCCAGCTGTGAGCTGAGTGGCTTTTACATTTTTAAATACAATAAAGCTGAATTTTAAAATGCAAAACCCATTATTAGATTACAAAGACAGGGTGGGAAGGATTTGGTCTTCAGACTATGGTTTGTCAACTCCTGTTCCACAACATTGGTGTTACCCTCAACTCCTAATTGTCACTTACCCTATGTATCTAATCCATTGACATCTTCATTCTTTATTCTACCCTCTCTGGTATATATTCCCTTCTCTCCACTCAAAGAGCCACAGCTCTTATTAAGGTTCCTATCTCTCACCAGAGCAACTGCAATAACCTTCTAACTGTCCTCCCTTTCAACCAGTTCAAGTATCTCCCCATTCCAATCCATCTTCCATTCTTCAGCATCCAAGGTAAGTTCTAAAGCTGAGATAGGTCTGATCATGTCACCACTTTGCTTCAGAAGCCCTAGTGGTTCCATATTACCATCAGAATAAAAAACAAATCTCTCTGTATAACATTTAAAGCTTTGTATAACTTGGTCCTATCCTACCTTTCCAGTCTTTTTACACCTTACTCACCTCCACACACTCCATGATCTGGTGATTTGGCCTAACTGAAGTCACTAAAATGACACTACCTGACTATCTACATGCCTGCAATGTTTTACTCTTCCTTTCCCAAGCTTCCTTCAAGACCCAGCTCAAATTTCCCCTTTTGCAGGAGGCTTTTCTTTGTACAAGTCAAGACATCACCCTCCTGATGTCATTGGTTCACTTTGAGAACAAAGGGCCACAACAATAACAGCTGCTAATGTCTGACTCTTTCAGACTGTTCTGTCTTTTCTATATGCATCTAAATGTTTACATAGGTTGCTAGGTGGTGCAGTGGATAGCGTGCCAGACCTACAATCAGGAAGACTTATTTTCCTGAGTTTAAATCTGGTCCTAGATACTTTAGCTGTGTGACCCTTGACAAGTCACTTCACCCAGTTTACCTCAGTTCCTCATCTATAAAATGAGCAGAAGGAAATGGCAAACCACTCCAGTATCTTTGCCAAGAAAAGCCCAAATAGGATCATGAAGCATCAGACATGACCGAATATGACTGCACAACACATGTTTACATGTTACTTCTTTAGACTAGTGGTCCCTGAGAGCAGGAATAATGGACCTTTTCATTAGGGGTTGAGAGAGGGAGGTGCTTCTTGGTCTTTTTTTCCCCCAGGGCTTAGCACAATGCCTGGAACATAGTAAGAATCTAATAAATGTTCGCTGATCAATTCACAGGAAACAAAGGAATGAATCTCTGTGCAATTTCATATATCCTCAAACTAGGAGAATTGGATAAATGAGAGGGCAAGAGACCTTACCGGTGCCCCTGCATTCACACTGTTGTAACCAACTGCCCATCCTGCCTTATTCTAAGTCTAGTCACACTAGGTACACTAGCCAAGTCATTAAAAAGATTCAATGCGTTTGAGAACAAAAATATGGCTTTGCTATTAGTCTGATTTTTTTCATCTCTTTCCTGGACTATTGTCTCATTTATTTCCTCTTTTATTTTATTTATTCAATTTGTTCCAAATTGTGCCGTTTGCTACTCGGCCTCAGGGGGCACTGGCTATTAAAATTACCCTAATAATTTTAAATGACTTAAAATGATTTGAAAATAGCACAGCTGCCAAGAACTACAACACCTAAGATGGTGAATGATGCCTCAGCCAAAATGAGACTGCATTGCATGGTTCTGTCCCACAACTTTGTAGGGGAGACAAGACATTGCTTTACTAGTATAAATGTAGGCAAACCTCCCTTTAAAAAAGCCCATTCTCTTAAAATCTAAACTATAAAACAGCTTGAAGTGGTTATTTTAAGTCATTTTTGGAAGTCATTTTGCAAATTTTCTTCATCTATCTCTGTGCATTCATGTTTTCCCTTATCACTGTGCCTCTGCCCGTAGTAAGTACCTAATAATACTTGACATTTATAAAGAACTTTAAGACTTACCAGGAGTTTAATATATTCTTTGATTTGATCTTCATCAAAACTCCTTGAAGTAGGGGCTGTAATTATCCTTGTTTTACAGATGAAGAAACAGAGGCAGAGAAGTGAAGTATCTTGTCTAGCATCAGCTATAAAGTGCCTGATACAGAATTCAAAGCCAGATATTCCTGCCTAGCTTACTATGAGCTCATGCTGCCTCCTATCTATGCTTTGGGGAGAGAATTGGATGGACTGTACTTAAACTACAATTAATCATGTTGATGACATGATGCAAGAATATCCTAACACGTCATTCAAACAGGACCTTTCAGTTTTAACGAGTAAAAAACAAAAAGGAAAACATCTATAGAAGAAGGTACGTATGTAAATGCATCTGCCTATGGCTTCAGATTGTGTATGAGACACTAGCACTGAGGTTAAAATCAACCTGCAAGAAGTAGAAACTAAGCACATAATCAGGATACAACTAACTAGGAGGCTGTAGAGGAAAGACCTTTTTATTTCTCTTGGAAAATCATAATGGGTCAGCGACATAAAGATCTTCAGACATTATCTAATTAAAATCCCTAATTTTGCAGATGAAGAAACTCTTCATATTATTCTGTCTCTTTGTATCTATCTCCTCCTGTCTGTCTCTCCCTCTCTTGTTCTTTCTGTCTCTCTCCCTCTCTCCATCTCTCTCCTCTTATCTTCTTCCCTCTTTTCTTTCTTGTTTTTCTTCCTTCCTTCCTTTTTTCTTTTCTTCCTTCCTTCCTTCCTTCCTTCCTTCCTTCCTTCCTTTCTTTCTTTCTTCTTTCTTTCTTTCTTTCTTTCTTTCTTTCTTTCTTTCTTTCTTTCTTTCTTTCTTTCTTCCTGTTGTCCCCCCACTCCTTTCCTTCCTCCCTACCTCCCTCAAGTGATCTACCAACCTCAGCCTCCCCTAGTTACAAGGATTATATTCATGGGCCACCATGCCCACCTATTTTACTTTATTTTTTATCAAATATGTAATATTATCAGGGTTAGAGGCCTCCCAATGAAAAACTTCTCATACCAAGGCAAATAGATACTTTCTCTACAACTTGCAGTCATAGAGAGCTGTTTGGGATCAGTGGGAGGTTAAGTGACTTATCCAGGTCCCAAGGCCAATATCGCTATAGACAGGACTTGACCCATGGTCTCCCTAGCTTTATGCTTAATTCTTTATTCTGTCATGTTGTTCCTTACTCCATCAATAAATAAAATTTCTAAGACTTTCAGGTAGCACAAATGCTGGGATCTAGACAGGAGGGGACCTCATATTTAGTTCAATCTTCTCATTTACAGATAAGGAAATAAGCCTAGAAATGGGAAATAATTCATCCAAAATCACTCAGGTAGTAAGGGGTGGTAGGGGACCTACTAAACTACTGCTGCCTATCAACTCCCTTCTGATTGGGAAATACTCCCTTAGGGCATTACATCCTAACAAGGAAGGAGTAGTAGTTTGTTGAGGCCTTAACCATTTCAATATGGTAAAGGGGCAAAATAAAAGCCTAATTTCTAGCCAGCTTTTTAAATGTCAGGCATCAGGCCAAAAGTGTGGTGTTCCCTGTTTGTGGCTGGTCTAGTGGAAAAAAGCATAGTGCTGGGAGTTAGGAGACTTGGGTTCTATTCCAGAATCTGCCACTAACTCACTGTGATTTGGGGCAAGGCATTTCATTTTTCTGAATCTCTGAAAATTATGAGAGCTGAAAGCTGTATGGTACAGTGGAAAGAAAACTAGCTAGAGCATCAGAGAATCTAGGATCCAATTCTACTTCTTATATTCTTGCATTAGATATAGAATTAGAAGGAACCAGACAAGCCATCAAGCCCAGAATCTCATTTTGCAGATAGACAAACTGGAGCCCAGATAAATGAAAGGACTCGCTTAAGGTAACATAATTAGTGAGTGTCTGAAGCAGGCTTTGTTCTGACTCCCTCAAGTGATCTACCCACCTCAGCCTCCCCAGCTAGCACCATGCTGCCTTTTCTGCTTACCCTTCTATGACATTGAGGAAATTCTTTAACTTCCCAGGGCTTTAGTTTCTTCATCTATCAAATCATGGAGAAGGACTAGATGACCTCTGAGATCTCTTCCATCTTTAGAGCTAAGATCCTATGATATCATTATTTTATAATGTCCCTGTAGCTTATAAAATTAAATGGTCCTATGCCATGGATTTCTCCAGGTTTCCTGTAGTCCCTAGAATCAGAAAAGCCTGCTCTGGACAGAAAGAATATTCCTAGGATGAGTCTCAGCCAGAACTGATTATGACTTGATTTCTATATCAAAACCACAAATTACAGTCTCCAAAAGCCACCTGTGAACATGGAAATACCCTATTTCCTGTCTATAGATGACCCTTTTTAGACATGCAGAATCTCGTAGTAGACACATTTGTCTGGTTGATGCATGAGCCTGTTTCTGTAATTGACCAAGAACCTACCATTAGCCCTATAGTGATTTGATGGTCCCCACAAAGTCTGCATTTGTACTTCTCCCTCTCGTCAGGTTTCCCATAAATTCCAAAGGACAAAGCAGTGTGAATGACCTATTGTGAAGGGGTATTTGCCACGGCTTGAGTTTTATGGAAGCTGGCACTGGATGACAGAGGAGAACCATACAGCTGTGGAGTGCTTAAATGCTACACATCTGTCTTGGCTGCCAACACTAATAGACATGCTGTACTGATGAAGGGGGTGGGGCCTGAGGAAAGGAGATATATGGATTCACTTTGGAAGGGAAAGGATTAGTGGATCAGGAAGTTTAAGTCTCCCTAAACCTCCTTTCCTATCCATATTAGAGTATCTATCATTGCCACATTTACCTGATTTTCCAGTTGTTTCATATTATTCTCTTTCACTCCCTTTCCTTTTCAGTTAAACTTGTTGACTAGCTGTGCACTATTAATGACACCTGAACTCTCGTCTCCATGCCTTTATATCCCTGGAATAAATCCTGAGCCATCTCCAGTCATCCTGATCTATTTGGCTACTAGGTCCAGATGACTCTGGAAGAGAAAGTGAGGCTGGTGACTGCACAGCCCTCCCTCACTGCAATCCAATTCACTTGCAAGTCATGGCATCACCTCCCTGATGTCATGATCCTCTTTGAGAAGGAAGGACAACAATGATCCCTCTTGTACTCCCCTTCTAAGCTCTTTGTGCTTTGAAGAGTCCCTTAGTTGTTGTCCCTGAGTGTATTTCAGTTCTCTCTAACTCTCTGTGACCCCAGTGGAGGTCTTCTTGGCAAAGATACTAGAGTGGTTTCTCATTTCCTTCTCCAGCTTTACAGATAAGGAAACTGAGGGAAACAGGGTTAAGTGACTTCCCCAGCATCACATAGCTAGAAAATATGAGGCCAAATTTTCACTCAGAAAGATGAGTCTTCCTGACTCCAGGCCCAGTGTTTTGTTTTCTGCACCCCCTAGCTATCCCCTTGTACATAATAGATCCTTCATAACTGTTTATTAAATTAAAAGACCTTGAATTAACCTTGTCCTAGAAAAGAAGACTAAAACTTAATGGCAGTTTAGTGAAATATCTTGGGCAAGACAATCCCTATGACTTAACAAGACATCTGGGCCTAAACACAACTCCTGAGACTCCATGGTTAATTTGGTAATCACTGTGCTACATACATACCCTCCTGTACCACAAAGCTCATGAACCTAGAGGAGAAAAACTGAGTAGCCTCTACTTCTTGAGACTGTGAGATAGATTTTTTAATTCATATTTTCAAAATGCTGGAAAATTCTTGCAAAAGGTGTTTTAAGTTGCTAGCATTTTGTGTGAACAAAACCTGTTCGTTCTTCCCTGCCCACCCTTCCAAACAAGTTTCAACTACAGAAACATTTCCAAGAACCTTCTGTAAGAGAAGCTGTAAACAAGCAGATGAATGACTGTTTGCAGCTGGAGGTTTCTTAACATACAATTATTTGGACAACTGCCTAGTTTATTATGAATTAGACAAATTATGACTTTACAAGATGACTGATAATCTTTAAGGGGGAAAGCACATTTATTGTAGACTATCATGAGAGCTATTTTGGATGAGCTATTTTATTTGGATGGACAATTTGTTGTAATATAGTTTTGATGCCAGTTCCTTTGGAAGGCAACTTTGAAAGACAGATAGATAGATAGATAGATAGATAGATAGATAGATAGATAGGAAGGACATTTATTATTTACCATGTGCTAAATTCTAGGGATACAAAAACAAGATGATTCTTATACTTGAACTTAATGAAGGAAGACATAAAGAACTTAAGAATAGAGGAGAGTGGAAAGGAGAATATCCAAGACTATTTGGATGACCACTTTGCTTAGAAATAACTTGAGTGTTATAGTTTTCTGTAGCGTTTATGCTTTATATGTATATGTGAGCATAAACCACGGTATGTGAAATATTATATTACTCTATTATGGCAAGGGAGGTAGTTATACTTCACTTTTTCATTCACTGCCCCGCCCCTCCAGCCCCAGTACCCTATATAGACATTAAGTGATTATTAAATGCTTATTAAGTACTTACTAAATGTTTGTTGAATGAATGAATAAAGATATATAAAGTTGACCTTTTTATTACTCAAACAAATGGATGGCAGCATTGGCACTCAGGATGCACAGTGCACCTGGAACATGCCACAGCTGCAACTAAGTTCCAAAAGCTAGATGATAAGAGAGGAAATGAGGTAAGCAAAGAAGCTCCAGGGAGAATTTCTAAAGAGTCGTGTATGACGGTGACTAAGAATTATCTCTTTTGTTGGCTTCTCTATAATGAATCCTTTTCATTTTCTTATCTTGTACCCTTGGATGATGATTAGGTTCTGAGAAGTCAAATAGAATAAGCTGGAGCATCTAACAATAGAAAAATATTGCATAAAAGTGAGAATATTTTAACATCACACTTCTTTAGACTTCTCTTATTTGGGGAGTTTATTGTTTTGAATATTAAAATCATATTCCATAAAGATATCAAAGCTAATTTGGGCAAGCAATAGGTTAAAGGGCGTTACAATGAGTTTGGGGGAATATTAACTTTCCTGTCCCATTCTTTCTTCAGATTCACTCTTGTCTAACTGTTTTAACTAGAACAATGGAGGGAGGAAAAAAAACACATAATTTTATGAGGGAACAAACAAGAAACAGTCTAAGGATAAAATTCACACACAAATATAAGAAAAAAAGATAAGTTAGGAAGCAGGTTTCAAAGCAGGTAACTGACGACGTAGCTTATTTCAACTACAGTAAAATACTTTAATTAATGACCAGTCATAGTGTGAGCCTGTATGGGTATAGACAGTAACCAACTTCTCAACTTATTATCCCATATCCTTATTACCCTTGATCATATCTTTTTGATTATTGGGTTTTTTAAAATTATTTTCAATTTCTATACCACTTCCTTTTCCCTTCCCTCACAACATTGAACCTTTTGTGGTAGTGGAGAAAAACATTTAATAAAAGCCAAAAAACACAACATTATGGGGTCTCATATTCTATGTTTATAGTTTCCAGCACTCCACTAAGAGGCAAAAGATACATTTCTTTTTCCATTCTCCATTTTCACCATCTTTTATAAATTTTCCATTGAAGAACACCTTGATGCGCAATAGCTCTTATTATTTGTTATGAATAGATGTGATTTTCAACCATTCAATCCTTTATCCCTTGCTTCCATGAAATGACCAAACTTTTTCATTTATCCCTGTGCTTGGTGATATCTCTGTGCTACTTCTTAAATTCTTCACAAAATGTGGTAGCATATGCCATGGGTGGTTAGGTGGTACAGTGGATAGAGTGCCAGGCCTGAATCAGGAAGACTCTTGTTGCTAAGTTCAAATCTGATCTCAGATACTTACTACCTGTGTGGTCATGGGCAAGTCACTTAACCCTGTTTGCCTTAATTTTCTCATCTGTGAAATGAACTGGAAAAGGAAATAGCAAACCATTCCAATATCTGTGTCAAGACAACCCCAAATGAAACCATGAAGACAAAACTTTAAATGACTGAACACCAATATTAGTTTACATTGTCCTTTGGGTCATCTGCAATTTTGATTCCTTAAACAATTTACAGTCATATAGCATCACTGAAAGCAAACTGACATTAGAAAATGGGGGTTTTCCACAGCAAGCAATTAGGGTCATTGAAAATGCTCTATAATTGCTAAAATTTGTCTTAGCTTGATCTATTCAACTGTGATAGTCACTTGGAGAAGGAATATAAAATGTAGATGTGGTCAAGCTTAGTTTAGCAAAACAAAAACATGAGTAGCTACTGCATGCAATAATGTTTATTAGTGCATAAGAAGGGCACAAAAATGAAAAAAATGTCTCATGAAATCTGAAAGACTTCATCGAAGAGACATCAGTTGAATTGGACTTTGAAGGATAAGGCATTAATTTTACAACAATAATGAAGGGCAGGGAAACATGTTCCAGGTAAAGGAAACAGCTTAGCAAAATCATGGAAACGGGAAAACTCAGGCTGGGTTATATTTGAGGGACAGAAAGTAATCCAGTTTGACTGCAAAATTTGCCTGTAAATTACAAGAGGAAAAACTGAAAAGGGGAGGGAGATGCCAGATTGTAAAGCATCTTGGATACTGGTCAAAAGCTAAGTTTATTTTGGAAGGCAATGAGGAGATACTTAAGGCTTCTGAGCAAAAAGGTAAAATGACTACATTTGTGCATAAGGAAGATTATTATTCTGAGGCTTTGATTGTATCAGTTAGCAGGTAGAAGGGAGAGTTGGTAGGAAGTTATGATAAGTCTGGTCACGTGATAATGAGGATCTATACTAGGGTGATGTTTGTTGGAACAGAGCAGTGGTAGGTAGGAATGGATGAAAGAGATGTTGAAGAAATAGATTTAAAAGAACTTGGAAATTAACCTTTCCTTTTCTCCTCTTTCTTATTCAATAAAAAATAATACCAAAAAGAGACCTGATGAAAGGTTATGTCATTGGTCTTGAAAACAGAATTGATATGACTAGATCTATATATAAAGAATATGAGTCAAGGTCACACACAAAATAAAAGAAAATGAAGTAAGAGTGTATTTTAGTTAAAAAATTTCATAAGGAGGGGATGAGTCATTGCTTAAACACACATGATTGTGGGGCTAGTTTAATACAAGTAGAGATCTAACTGGAAATGGATAATAGCTCTGGTTTTGCTGAGTTTGAAGTTAGAGCCCAGAGGGAGGTGTTCTTTAGACAGTGAGATATCCAGGTCTAGAGGAAATGATCAAGGCAATAGCTATAAATGTCAAAGTCATCTCTATAGACGTGTTTAATTGAAGACGTGTGAATGACACTCTATTTTCCTGATTCATCATTTTCAATGATGGTCTCCCATGCTTAAAATTATCTTTTTCCTCATCTGGGCCTCCTAGACTCCCTGGTGTCTTTCAAGTCCCAGCTAAAGTCCCATCTTCAGAAAGAAGCCTTCGCCTGGCTTTCTTAATCTTACTTATTTTCCTAAAAGACTCATTTTCCCAAATTAAAATCTGGTCTCAGACACTTATTAACTGTGTGACCCTGAGCTAGTCACTTAACCCTGTTTGCCTCAGTTACTCATTTGTGAAATGATCAGGAGAAGGAAATGGCAAACCATTCTAGTATCTTTGACGAGAAAATTCCGAATAAGTGAAGAGGAGTTGGACATGACTGAAACAACTGAAAAAAAGCAACAAATTTTAGAGATGTATATGTATAGATAAATATATATATATATATATACATATTTATAAATATATATCTGTGTATGTATGTATATATGTATATAAATATATACACAGAGACATGTGTATATGTGTGTATCTATCTATATGGTCTCTCCCATCATACTGTGAGCTCCTTAAGATCAGGGACTGTTTCTGTTTTGTTTGCTTTGCTTTTTTTGCATCCTCAGAATTTAGCACAGTGTCTGGCACATCACAGGCACTTAATAAATGTTCGCTAATTGAATGAATGAATGAATTAAGAATATTGCAAAGGGATATAATGCAAAGTGAGAAGAGGAAGCCTAGAACAACACTTTGTTTAACATCAGTGGAAAGGTGTCAAGAAGATAAGAAAAATTCACTGAAGGAGAATGAAGAGTAGTTAGAAAAGAAGGGGAAGAAAGACAAGGGTGATGTGTCAAAAGTGAATAGATGAAGTGAGTATGTAGTAGGAGGTATTGGTCAATTGTCAAAAGTTGTAGAGTACAAGGAAGATACAGAATAAGTAAAAGTCACTGAATTTGACAATCGACTGGGTATCACTGATGTCCTGAGAAACTAGACTACTAAACTGGAAGGAAGAAAAGCATTTTTATAAGAGACTGAAGAAAGAGTAGAAGGTGAAAAACTGGAGCTCTACCCTGCCAACCCTTTCTCCAATATCCTTTAAGCAATCCAAAGCTAAATGATTTTTTCTTTTACTCAATATGAGTTATTAAACAAAAGTACTTACTTGTTCTGTGCCTAATACAAAGTAAGTGATGTATAATAGAGTGTCGGGCATTTAGTAAGGGCTTAATAAATGCTTGTTGATTGATTGATTGCATGACTAGCAGCAAGTTTGTGACTATTTTGCCAGGCATACAATGATTTTCCAAGTACATCAGCTACGCCCTGATTATTTAGGTCATCATTACAGTAAAGCATAAATCTGTCTCAATGCTACTCCTGGCAGGGCCCTGGGAGTAAAAAGTTATTGGCAGGCAAGGCAAGTGCTTGTACATAAAAATATCCCAAAGAGGATGAAAGGCTAAGCATGCAAATCTGACCACAGGTTTCACCAAAACCTACAATCTGGAATCTTATGTGAGTGACTTGGTATCTGACTTCTTAGCCCTGGTTCCTGTTTTCCTCTTCCCTGGATTCCCTTGCTCAGTTGTCTTTACCCAACAAGTTCTTTGTTACTGTAATTACCTATCCTATGTCTGGACTTCCTTGTTTCTGGTTCTTGGCGCACAGCTTCTTGATTTCTTTTATTGAATTCTGGGTAAGTAGCTTCATCTTGTTCAGGAGGACAGAAATCTTAGTATGATGTGAATGACGTTGCCTTGGCTTTATTGACCAACAGGTTTCAAGCCTGCCCACTTTACCTTTTCACTTCCAACACATACAACAGCTACAATAAGAAAAGTGTATTAGTCACCACATGACCAGCTCTATCTTTTAATATATCCAGATCTTATATCGGCTGCCTGTCAATCCTCAAAAAAGTGTATCTGCAATCATAGTAAACTTTACAATGCTTCTGAGAGACCTGGTGGTCTAATATGCCCTGATGGAATGTAGCTTTCAATGGGATAATTGGTTTGCAGAAAGGTTATAATTATGAATATTGCTATTGTCATTCATTTGTTTTGTTTTGTTTTGTTTTTGTCTATCTGTTTATTTGGTTCGTTTGGAATTGTATTGCCATAGGAAACTCTTGTAGAAATTCCATCTACCGATGCAGCTCACAAACTTATGTGTAACTTACAGACTTAAGAAAGTTATGAGAGGTTTTAAGTGGGTTGCCTATGGTTCCATAGCCAACATGAAGCAAAAACAGGAATTGAATCTAAACATCTTTGATGTAGACTGGTTCTCTATCCATTGGGTCATTCTAATTCTCTTCCTATAGCCGTAATTATACAAATGGAAGCAGAATCTTACAGTGAAGACAAAATATTGGTTCTAGAGTCAGAGGGCCTAGGTTCAAATCCTACATCTTCTATATTTGCCTATCTGACCATCGACAAGACACTTTCCTTGGTTTCAGTTTAAATGTTAAGTGTTAAAATGAAGGGATTATACTATGGTCTCCGAGGATCTTTCCAGCTCTAACCTATGACTCCATGAAATATGGATAAATGTTTCAGAAGCTTATTGTGACAACATACAGAACAAGAAAAATCCAGAACTGTTCTTTTTTGAAAACAAAAGTTTAATACCTTCAAAATATATATATATATATATATATATATATATATGTATGTATACATATATATATATATATATTATGATATTCCTTAGAGAAAGGAAATACATTTCTCTTTATAAAAGTAATTTCAGTGAACCTAAATGCAAGTAGATTTTCTGCTAAAAGCTCCTGACTATCTGTTTCAGTAGGTAAGAAACTGTAGCCAGTTAAAAACCACGGAAAACATATTGACTCAGGGTTTGAATGACTGGGTTTAAGTAAACAACCAGCGCCAGTAGTCTGTTGGCTCAGTGACCAATATGGAAATCAGTTCTAATAAATTATTTTCTTTGACTTTCCTCTTCCTATACAAAGTAACTGTTCATAGTCCAACTAGTTTTTTAAAGGGATTTTTGATGGCTCTAAATAGCCAGTAATTAACTTTCTATTTCCTGTTATACAAATTGAGTATTTGAACATATTGAGTCATCTGTGGTTTTAAAGGAAGAATCTTTTTGGTTATGGAGTCTCCATCGGTGTAATTTTAGCCCTTACATGTCTTGGAATCATAGACTCTTTGAGCTGGGAAGGACCTTGGAGGTCTAATCATAACCACAATGGCAATGAGGCCACTAGGAGATGAATTAGGATGGAGGAAATGGGAAAAGTGCTTTTTATGCCTGTTTAGAAACTTGGATGGTGCCCAGAAATGATCCAGTGTAAACCTTTCTCAGGGGAATAATTTAGCAGTGGTAGATAATAACTAGAGCATCACCTGAGTCTTACAACAATGCTGTTGGTTCATGAAATGCTGACCTAGGAAACACCTATCTCTCTCTCTCTCTCTCTCTCTCTCTCTCTCTCTCTCTCTCTCTCTCTCGATATATATATATATATATATATATATATATACATACATACATACATATGCATATAAATATATACATACATATTATATATATTATGTATATATATAAAACTTCCTATTTTTCTATCTCTAACTACCTATTTATCTAGTTAACTATTTATATAATTAAAGTAGCCTAGAAAACTCTTCTAACGATGAAAAACTTCAGAAATTAGTTAATGTTATTACAAAAATTATACCATATCATCAGTCACAAATATCACCATACTAAAGGGGCACATTTCCATTAAAGGCAGACAATGATCAACAAAGCAAGCTGCTAATGATTCACAATGTTTACTGGACAAATTAGCTATTGTGATTTGTATACATCACCGTGTGATGGCTGTTTCATTTCATTTGGGTTGTAAAATACACCAACACATTTTATTAGCAACAATTCTGACTTTTTACAAAATTCACAAAGGGAAATGTAGCATTTTTCTTTATAAGAACAAAGCAAACATTGATACTGATTGACTACAAATAGAATTATTTGGGTTATTTTCATTTTAGATGTTGAGAAGGATGAGGATTCCTTTTCACTTATAAACAGCAGAGTGTCTAGAGTTTGCTAACCTCGTTCTTTGCCTGGCATAGGAAGGTCTCCATATTGTTGGAGATACAGTAATATATCTAGTGGAGATATTGTAGGAAATGGAAAAGTCGACTAGAAGGATTGAAATGTAGCTATTACAATCCAATTTCATCAGTTATTTGATATAGATGATTTCAAAGGGATATGGAAAGAAACATGATCTAATAAAGAGTGAAGTGAACAGAATTAAAATAACAATTTATACTACAGCCTCAATATTAAAAATAAACAATTGTGAAGACTTTTACAAACTAGTAAAGAATGAAATGACAAGAACCAGGAAAATAATTTCTACAACAGCAACAAAATTGTTTTTAAAAATGACTTTAGAAATTATGATCAATAAAATGACCATTCATGTTTCCAGAGGACTGATGATAAAACATAATCAATATTCTGTCCAAAAGGTGATTTAGTATATATGAGTAGACTTCTATATTTTTATATACATCCAATGAGGAAATTTGTTTTCCTTGACTATGCATATTTATACAAGAATATTTTTGTATTTTCCTTCAGGAGGATAGAAAGTGGGAAGATGATAGAATACATTTCTGCTAATTTTTCAAAAAAAATTAAGAAAACAGTTGGAGAAATGACTGTAGAATATTGCATGCCCTTGGATGAGGTCACAGTTGTATTAGTTGTGTTTGTTTTACTTTGTTATGAGACTCTCACAGAGAGTGTGTAAGCTTTAAATGCTTGGAAAATAAAAACAAAGGATGTCTAATTTCCCATTTTTTTAAAATGTAGATCATTCAGCTACTTAGTAGCTTTCTTGAATTGTTCTTCAGGGCATAGATTATCCAACTATGGTTTATAGGAGACTGTCATCTGGTCCACAGGCTGCTCTCCTATAGTTAACACTAATATTTGGTAATGAGATGATATAGATTTCACTTGATCATGTGTGAAATATTATTATGTGGGAAAAACTCCTTCGTTCACCAAAGTCTTGTTCCACTGTCTCCTCGTGAAGGTCTCTAATGCTTTACCAAGAGAACACAAGTTGTCAGTTGATCAGCTAGCTAGTTATCATTCAGTTACATGGTGTAATAGAGAGAACACCAGACCTAGAGACATGCAAACCTGATTTCAAATTCAGCCTCAACAATTTACTGGCTGTGTGACCCTGGACAAATCACTTAATTGCTGCCTGACTTGGCTTCCTCATCTGTAAAATGGAGATAATTACTACACCTAACTCCCAGGACTGTAAGGATAAAACAATATCTGTAAAGCACTTTATAAACTATGAAACAGGGGGGCGGAGTCAAGATGGCAGAGTAGAAAGACTCACCTATGCTAGCTCTGAACCCACAGCCCATGGATTTCCTCTAAAAAGAACTCCCGACAAATTCTGGAACAGTGGAAGCTGTGCAGCAAGACAGTGAAGGAGATTTCCGTTCCAGAGAGCACTGAAAAACCGATCCCAAAGGTCCATCATGGCCTGGACGGGAGCAGAGCCCTCTCCTGCCCTGGCCACGTGGCACTGAGAGGAGCGAGCAGGTCCGAGCAGGCTTCAAGGATGGAATCTCCAGCTGCTGCAAATGTCCCTCCTCCCACAGACACACAGGTCAGTGAGAGAGACACGCTGAGAGGGGAGTGGGGTGTGTCCGGGACTCGGGCCCCTTGGGAGGCAGTGGCAGAGGCAGCGACAGAGGCAGCTGCAGAGGCAGAAGCAGAGGCAGCAGGCGGCCACAAGCTCTCAGAGCAGGCAGGAGCTCGGCAGCAGCTCCATTATAAAAGGTCTCTGCATAAACCCCCTGAGGGAACTGAGCCTGAGAGGCGGCCCTGCCCCTACCTGAGCACCAGCAGATAAGCTCCCATTGAAGAG
>CM053770.1:334879204-334906037 GCA_028658325.1 Potorous gilbertii | reverse complement strand
GAGGGATGAAAGAAGAGAGGGCAGATTGGTGATATGGGCAATTAGAATGCTCAGTGTATAGGGGAGGGGGGAGGGGACAAATGGGGAGAAAATTTTGGAACCCAAAATCTTGTGAAAAAGAATGTAAAAAGTTAAATAAATACATTTATATTTAAAAATAATTAAAAACATTGCTTGACAAAAAATCATAAAAAAAATAAATAAAAACAATTGCTTGAGAAAAAATCATAAAAAAAAAAAAGAAAGAGGACCTTCGTAGGACAGGATAGTTTTCGGTAAATATTTGAAAGACTGTCAAATAGAAAAAGAATTAGATTTAATCTATTTGATTCCAGAAGGCAGAAGTGAGAACAAAGCATGTGGTTTTCAGGGAGGGAGAAATGTCCAAAAATGGAAAGGTTTGTGGGAATTTTATTGCAAGGATAACACGCTGATGAAGTTCTTCATCACTGGAGTTCTCAAAATGAAGGGAGCATTTCATTTTTGTCTTTTTATTCGCAGCTCAATGTTCACTAAATTATAGGTAGCTGATAGACATTTGTTGATTCATTAATTGATTATGTAGGCAGAAACTAGATAACTACATCAAGGATACCATAGAGAGAATTCATATTTATTCATAGATGATCTATGAGGTGCTTTTCAACTTTGAGTTTCTTTAATTCTAAGCATTTATTGACTATTCCATTTACATACCTAACAAACATATGTTAGGTGTCAACTTTGCGTAAAGCAAAGTGTAAAATATTGACTGAGTCATAAAGATGAGTGAGATATGATGTTTGCTCTCAATACTATGGTCTGTCACTGTACCAGATACTTTGGGAGAGATGCATAGTCTGGAGAAAAGAATTCCTATGATGGGGAGGACTAGTTGCTGTCAAATATTTGAAGAGCTGTCATGTGAAAAAGAAACTAGACTTTTTACCTTTGGCCTCAAAACTCAGAGCTGGGAATTAAGGGTAGATGTTGTAGAGATGTAGCTTTTGACTGGATATAATGAAAAATAAAAACTTCTTAAAAATTAAACCTGATCAAAAGTAAAATATTCTGCCTTAGGAACTATTGGGTCCCTCATGGAGAACTTCCAATGGAATTTGAATAACTTTAGTGAAGATATAATAGCATAGTATAATAATGTAGTATAATTCATGTTGGAATACTATAGATAATTTCTGATGTCTCTTGTAATTCCAAAATACTATGAAGACATTTTTCCAGACCCTCAAGGAGTTTTAAATCTAATTGGGGAGATGAAATCAACCCATAAAAGAGTAAGAAATAATCTAGTAAGAATGGTATAGAATAGATTGTAAATGTTATACTTTAGTGGTAAGAAAGGGTAATGGGGGTTTGAGTTATCTGCTAAAGCTTTTAAAGATAAAGCTGGGAATTTGTGGTGGACTTTAAGAAATGGGTAAGATTTTGTTAGGCAAAGGAGAAATCTCTGAGGCAATATATTTACAGTCTTATTTAAGGCTCTGATAAAAGTAGAGGAAATAGCTCTGCAGTGATTCCGCAAGATACCTGCTGCTCACAGGCAGGTGCAAAGACAATGCCATCATAAACCACTCCTACCTTCTATTTCACCTTCTAATTTTAAAGAGAGCAGTTGAGGTCACAGCATGGCACATCACATTTCTGCTGCCTGGTGAACTGGAAAAGAAGCTAGACTTGTTTAAATTTCTTAAAGTCACCTTTTCTTTGGCATTGGTGTTTCTCTAAAGTCTTATCTGTGGATGGTCAGGGAGTTAAGAGTGCTTTGGTCTGTTTCCAATGGAAGGTCTATGCACATTCTTCAAAGGCATTACCTATTGGAAGAAGTATAATGCTATCAAATTACTCATTTAAAAAAAACACTTGAATTTACTGGATAGAGGGTTCTGGACCCAAATATTTTTATTTATTCATTTATTTATTTATTTTTAGTTTTCAACATTCATTTCCACAAGATTTTGAGCTCCAGATTTTCTCCCCATCTTTTCCTTCCCCATCATGTCAAGATGGCATGTATTCTGATTACTCCTTCCCCCAGTCTTCCCTCCCTTTTATCATCCCCCACTCTTATCCCCTTCCACTTTACTTTCTTGAAGGGCAAGATAAATTTCTATATCCCATTGCCTACATACCTTATTTCCCAGTTGCATGTAAAAACATATATTTTTTTTAAATGTTGAGTTCCAAATTCTCTCCCTTCTTCCCTCCCCACCCACTCCCATTGAGAAGGCAACCAAGACAACCAATTCAATATAGGTTATACATGTGTAGTTGTGAAGAACACTTCCATAATAATCACATTGTGAAAGACTAACTATATTTCCCTCCATCCTCTCCTGCCCACCAATTATTCCATTTTCTCCTTTGACCAATTATTCCATTTTCTAAAGTTCCTGCTTCTGACTATCCCCTCCCTCAGTCTGCCCTCCCTTCTATCATCCCCCCTCTTATCCCCTTCTCCCATACTTACCTGAAGGGTAGTTACCCAATTGAGTGTGTATGCTATTCCCCCAAATCCGATGAGAGTAAGGTTCACTCATTCCCTCTCACCACCCTCCTCTTCCCCACCTTTGTGAAATCTTTTTCTTGCCTCTTTTGTGTGAGATAATTGATCCCATACTATCTTTCTCTTTTTCCTTCTCCCAATATATTCCTCTCAGCCCTTAATTTTATTTTAGATATCATCCCTTCATATTTAACTTACCCTGTCCCATCTATCCATCCATCCATCTGTCCATCTGTCCATCTGTTTTTCTGTCTGTCTGTCTCTATCTATCTATCTGTCTGTCTGTCTATCTACCTGTCTGTCCATCTAGCTATCTATTTCCTCCAACTACCCTAATACTGAGAAAGGTCTCATGAGTTACAAATATCATCTTTGATGTAGGAATGTAAAAGACTTTAATAAGTCTCTTATGATTCTATTTCCTGTTTACCTTTTCATACTTCTCTTGATTCTTGTATTTGAAAGTCAAATTTTTTATTCAACTCTGGTCTTTTCATCAAGAATGCTTGAAAGTCCTCTGTTTCATTGAATGTCCATTTTTCCCTTGAAGGATTATACTCAGTTTTGTTGGATAGGTGATTCTGGCTTGTAATTTTAGCTCCTCTGACCTCCAGAATATCATATTCTAAGTCATTTGATCCCTTAATGTAGAACTTGCTAGATCTTGTGCTATCCTGATTGTAGTTCCACAATACTCAAATTGCTTCTTTCTGGCTGCTTACAATATTTTCTTCTTGACTTGGAAACTCTGGAATTTGGCTACAATATTCCTAGGAATTTTCCTTTTAGGATCTCTTTCCAGAGGCAATAAGTGGATTATTTCCATTTCTATTTTATTTCTGGTTCTAGAATAACAGGTCAGTTTTCCTTGATAATTTTTTGGAAGATGAAGTCCAGGTTCTTTTTTTGATCATGGCTTTCTGGTAGTCCAATAATTTTTAAGTTTTCTCTCCTGGATCTATTTTTCAGATCTGTGTTCTTTTTCAGTGAGATATTTCACATTGTGTTCTATATTTTTCATCATTTTGGTTCTGTTTTATAATTTCTTGATTTCTTATAAATTCCTTACATTTCATTTGCTCCATTCTAATTTTGAAGGAATTATTTTTTTCAGTGAGCTTTTGAATCTCCATTTCCAATTTGGCTAATTCTGCTTTTTAAGTCATTCTTCTCCTCATTAACTTTTTTGGACTATATTTGCCATTTGGCTTAGTCTATTTCTAAGGTGTTATTTTCTTCAGTATTTTTGGAGGTTTCCTTTAGCAAACTATTGACTCGATTTTTTATGATTTTCTTGCATCACTCTCATTTCTCTTCCCAGTTTTTCCTCTATTTCTCTTATTTGATTTTCAAAATCCTTTTTGAGCTCTTCCATAACCTGGGACCAATTTATATTCCTCTTGAAGGCTTTTTGATGTAGGAGCTTTGACTCTGTTGTCCTCCTCTGGTCCTATGCCCTGATTTTCTTTGTCACCAAAGTAAAATTCTATAGTTTGAATTGTTTTACAATGTTTACTCATCTCTCCAGCCAAACACTTGACTTTCTAACTCTTTGTCAAGGTAGGACTCTGCTTCCAGTAGGAGTGGGGGTGGGGGTGGGGAAGGGTGTGTTGTTCCGGGCTTTACAGATTTTGTAGCAGGTGCTGAACCCACCACTGTCTGTGGGCATAGAATTCCAAAAGCAGCTTCTGCCACTGTTGCTACTGCTCCTGCTGCTGCCGCCACCAGTTGGCTGCCATTGCCACCACCTCCACAACCCTGGGGCTGAGGCTGACCCAACACTCCTCTTTCACAAAAGTTCCACAAAGTTTTCCCACTGACTTTTTTGGCATTTGTGGGTTGGAAGCCTGGAAAACTGCTACAACTGCCAATGATTCAGTCCCCTGAGTCTTCCTCTGGCCCCTCTGTGCCATTTGGGCCCACTCTAGACTGTGCTTTGCTCCCTGCCCAGTGCAAAAGACCCTTCCTGTAGACTTGCCAGATTGTCTTGGGCTGGGGATTTGTTTCACTCTGTCATTTTGTGGGTTCAGTAGCTCTAGAATTCTTTTAGAGTCATTTTTACAGGTATTTGGAGAACTTTGGGGAGAGCTTAGGGAAGTGCCTGCTTTTACTCTGTCACCTTGGCTCCACCTACCCAAATGTTTTCTAATTGTAGATATTTCTAATTGTAGGCATGGACGATCCTGCCAGCTATATTTTATGTTTAATACCCTTCTCAGAGGAAATGAACCCCTTATTCAAAATCTAGTATTTCATTGTTCTTGTGCATTTGTTAGTGTGATTTTTGCCTGGATGTAGAGGGGCATTTCCAGTGTGTAATCTTCTTCCATATATTTCTGTTTTTGCTGCTGTTGTTACTGGTGGTGGTTCAGTCCTGTGAATTCACCAATATAGGTAATTCCCATTGTGTAAATTCCCTCCTATTATGCAGATCAGCAATATATCTGTAAATTATTACTTTAGAGAGTTACCTAAGGCAATACAGTTACTATATTCCAGAGACAAGACTTGGACTTAGGTCTTCCTAAATCCCCACTATATCACATTTTTTTCTTAATTATTTCTACTTCTGTCATAATTATCTTTAAACACTAATATATATGTATTTTCAGAGTTAGTAGAGAAAGGTAAAAACCAAAACTATACAATGTCCTAAAAGCCAAAGGTTATTGACTGAGCTAAATGGTCCAGGTAGAGGTATCTTCTTTCCAAGGAGATTTCCACCTGAGGAAGTTTCTAAATAAGCAGTCAGAGACATTCTTTAATTTGCATAAGCACTTAACCCCAATACCTGCTACTGTTCCAGCCAAGTTAAAAGTAAAAGAATTGTGCAGGAAAAGGACCAGAGGGCAATTGCCCCAATCTGAGAAAACACACAAACACACACACACACACACACACCTTATACTCAAAGACTAACTTATCCAGCTTTTTCTTAATTGGCACATGACCAATTAATTTTAATTAGATAATGAAGTCCCTCCTGTTTACTTTTACTACTCAGTAATTGAGGGGTTAATTGAGGGTGGGGGGAGGGAAGAATCCAGTCTTGTAGAGTCATGGGCTTACTGATAAGTGCCTGCTACATGAATTAATTCCTGAGCTCCAGTGAGATGTGTTCCCTCCCACTCCTCCTCCCCCCACCTTATCTTGAGGTGTTTCAAGCTCAACTGGATCTAAAAATTAGATTGTGTTCTTTCTGCTTCATACATCATCACGCAGTAGAGCACAGCTGGCTGTTTGACTTGGGGGCAAACACATTTGAATAAAATAAGAGTACTGACTAAGGTCAGGCAGCAATGGTAAATTGTTAGGGAGGACCAAACAAGAAAAAAATAGAATGGCTTTGGGAAATTCCCAAACAATTTTAACATTTTTAACAAGCACCACCCCTTTTTAGGATAGGTTGTGTTGCTATTAGTCAATAAGTACATGCCAAGTCTTAATTTCCTGTATTAATATTAGTTAATATAATTAGCATCATCATCACCATTGCTTTGTGCTTAAAGTGGGAAGTGGAAACTATATTTGAATATTCAGCTCCTAGTGTTCTCCCTACCCCAAATATGTTGGGTTTTATATTTTTATATACATATATATTTTTATATATTATTATATATAATATATATAATTTATATATTTATATAATATTATATATATAAAATATATTATATATAATTATATATTATATATAATTATTTATATATATATTTTTATATTTTATATATTATTTTTATTTTTATCATATTTCAAATATGATTATTTGTGCATATATTGCAAACATCCATTGAATGTAATCTCCTTATTGCTTTCTGACTTTGTATCAAGCACTTAGCACAAAGAAATTAGGGAAGGAACTGGTAATTTCATTTATAAAGGGAGTTTTTGTTGGCTTTCTTCATCTGCCAATGCATGTTGGCACCTTCCGTATAATTTGTAGTCATAAAGAGTTGGATAGAACTCTCAGAGGTTGTGACTTGCCAGGGACCCACATCCAGTATTAAGCAGAATTTGAACCATTTCTCTCTGGCTGACTCTATTCACTATTCCATGATGCCTTGTACAATGTAGGCATATAGTGAGACCTTAATAAATACTTGTTGATTATTGCTTTATTGAGCTACTATATTTGAAACTACAATATTTGAGGTACTGTAAAATTGGGGGTACTATATTTAAAGAAGAGAGGCAGCATGAAGCAGTGGACAGAAAGCCTGCATTGGAATCAGGAAGATCTGGGTTTGAACTTCACTTCCAACACATACTGACTGTGTGATCCTGGGCAAGTCACTTAACCTCTCATTTCCCCAGACAACTCTAATTATGAACTCTGTAGTTTGTTCACTTGGGATTTTCCTGTACCAATGAAATCACAAATGAACAAAAATACCAGGAAGACTGATGTAGATGTTCAGATACTCATTTGTAGAATGAAATTTAATAGTACAAAGTAAGTTATTCTCACCATTCACAGACCCTCCCTAAGGTTTTGAAATAATAATGTGGTTGAATACCTTGTCAACTACTTTCCTTTCATGTTGATACTGAAACATGATAGAGTAGATAAAGCACAGGAATTGAAGTCAAGAAGACCAAGGTTCAAAACCTACCTCCAGTGATTACTAGTGGCATGACCTTGTTCAAGTCATTTATTTTCTGTGCCTCAGTTTCCTCATCTGTAAAATTAGGGAGTTGGGCTCAATGAGTTGTAAGGTCCTTTCTAGTTCTAAATCTGTGGTCTTATGAATACCCCATCCACTATGTTATGGTTTGTAAAAGGCACACAGAAAAATTTGAAGATACAAAAACAAGAAGATGATTCCCTAATTCTAGAAGGATGAGAAAAGAAAAAATGATGGGATTCTTAAATCTAATAAGCAGGATTGGTTCAGGATTTATATATAATTAGTATGATGGCAAAATATTTTTATTATGATACTTCATGATACTGCAGAATAGTATAGTAAAATGGGTGGTATATTAACTCATTTGTGGAGAATATCCCAGGATAACAAGCCTAGGAATAAAATTAGAGTTCTTCAGGAGTGATGTAGGATATTTAAGATGAGTAACAACACCTTTTCCTGACCTTTAAAGAAAAAATAGAAATTTTGGGTTGAATAAAACAAAGAGGTAGGCAATTTGGAATCTTCTCCTTCCTCATCTCTCACTTTTTGTTCGCTTTTAAGATTCACTTCAAATTCCATGAACTATATAAGGTCTTTCTTGGCTTCCTTTTGTTGTTGGTGTTCTCCTTCCCACTCGTGAAACCATTATGTTTTTAGAAATTTACTTTGCATATATGTTCATTAGCCATTCTCACTGGAATGTAAGTTCTTGAGGAACTATTTCAGTTTTGCATCTGGATACACAGTGCCTACCCCCATTCTATCATATTAGCAATAGTAATCATATTAACATTTATATAGGACATTAAGGTTTGGTAACCACTTTACAAAAATTACACCATTTTACCTTACAACAACCCTGGGAGGGAAATGCTATTAATGTCCTCATTTTACAGATGAGGAAACTGAGGAGGACTTGCTCAAAGTAACAGTGAATTTCAATCCAGCTCTTTCTGGCTACACATCCAGTTCTCCATTCACTCTACCACAAAGTTGTCTCTAAATTTTATAATTTAATATTATAAATACTTAATAAATACTTTTTGAATTGAATTTAACTGCCTCGGTATATTGCTGGACTCATCAAAGATTAGACCTTACAAACTTACACCTAGCTATTGATGAACTTGTATGCCTAAAATCAACATCACTGAACTAGAAATAGAAAACAGCTGGAAATATCCTGAGGTGGAGATTACAGCTGGATCAGGAAAAAAGAGACACCTGTTTGGGATGGACAGGTGTTCAAATTAAGGGTAAAAGAAGAGAATGAGTGACTTCACTAATGAAGAAGAAAAGAGGAAGGGAGAATGATTATATACATGCACTTTGGGGAGGTACAATTTAAATGCTGAGGGAATAGAGGATTTTGGTAGTAGAAAATTTTGGTGGTAGAGTGATATCATCGTTAACTTGGCAGTGAACTTATTTTGTACCCCAAATGGAAAAATTCAACATTTGGATTTTAAAAATGTACATAGACACAGTAGAGATTTAGCTACCAGAGGTTGGGGAACCTGTGACCTTAAGGCCACATGTGACCTTCTATGTCCTTGTGTGCAGTCTTTTGACTGAGTCCAAGTTTTACAGAATAAATTCTTTTATCAAGGGGATTTGTTCTGTGAAGTTTGGATTCCATCAAAGGGCTGCACTTGAGGACTTAGGCTTTGAGGCTGCAGATTCTCCACCCCTGATAGTCTAGTAAGCTACATACTGTATACTAGAAGAAGGCAGTATGATGTAGCAGCCAAATGACCTAATGCTACATTAATAGAAGTACAACATCCTGAGAAAGAAAAGTGATGATAGCATTGTTCTCTACCTTGTCAGGACAGTCAGGAATATCACTTTCAACTTGGGGCATCACAGCTAAGGAGGGATGAAGATAAACTGAAGTCTCAATGATTAAGTGCTTTATTTCATACTTCCTATGTGGCAGACACCGTGCTTAGTGCTAGGGATATAAAGAAAGGCAAAAGCACCATCTATGCCCTCAGGGAGATTGCTTTGTAATAGTGGAGACAATATATTAATAACTATTTACATAAATAGTAGGGGGTAAGAAGAAGAAAGAAGACATGAAAGGTGTGTGTTTGTCTTTCATTGCCATCACAGAAATGATGACATGACTTGACTTGCATAGAGCCTGGATGCAGTGACCAGATATTCATCAAGACGACTGGAGATGACCCAGGATGAGGCAGGTGGGGTTAAGTGACTTGCCTAAGGTAACACAGTTAATGAGTGTCAGGTGTCTGAGGTGAGATTTGAACTCAGGTCCTCCTGACTCCTGCACTTTTGCTCTATCCACAGCACTACCTAGCTGCCCCACATGAAAGATAATCTCAGAGAGAAAGGCACTAGCAGCTAGGGAAACCAGGAGAATTCTAAAACAGGAGGTAAAACTTTAGCTGAGTCTTGAAGGAAGCCATAGGATTTAAGAAGTGGAAGTGAGAAGAATATTTGAGACATGGAGGAGAGCCAAGGCAAAGACAAGTAGATGATGGAGTATAGTGCATGTTATATATGTAGGTTAGGTTACCTGCGTTGCTGACTACACAGAGGACACAAAAATATAAGATTAAAAAGGCCAGAAGGACCAATGTATGAAAGGTTTTAAATGCCAAATAGGAGATTTTCTATTTGATCCTAGAAGCAATAAAGAACCTCTACTGAGGATTTAATTTTGGAATTTATGGAAAAGGGGGATGATGTGTTCTGACTTGCACTTTTGAAAACACCTCTTTGGCAACTGAGTAGACCTTGGACTGGAGAGGGGAAGAAACTTGAGGAAGACCAACCATGAGGCCATTGCAGTCATATAGGCCAGAAGTGATAAAGGATTGAACTCATGTTGTAGCTATATGGACGAAGGTGCTTACAAGAGAAGTTACAGAGGTAGAAATGACAAGATTAGGCAACAGATTAGACATGTGTAGTGAGACTGAAGATTAGTGAATGACACCAAGGTTCTAGGACTGAGAAGATGGCAATATTCTTGACAGTAACATGACAGTCTGAAATAGGGTACAATTTAAGGGAAAAGATAATGAGTTCTATTTTGAATATATTGAGTTCTAGATGCCCATGTGTCATCCTGTTTGAGATGTCCAAATGGCTAGTGATATGGAACTGTAGCTCAAGAGAGACACCAAAGGTGGTTATATAGATCAGGGAATCATGTCTCAATGATAAATGAATTCATGAAAGGTAATGAGATCATCAGGCATGGTAGTATAGTGAAAGATTAGAAAAATACCAGGATAGAGTCTTTGGAAGGGGAGTACCTAAGGTTACTGGGTATGACATGAATGCAGATACAAGAAAGGAAATGGAGAAAGAGCTGTCAGAATACCAGATGATAGAAATATCTGGGAGAACAGGTGATCAACAAAGTCAAAGCCTACCGAGAAATCAAAAACGATGAGAACTGATAAAGGATAGTTCGATTTGGTAATTAAAGATCATTGGTAATCTTGAAGAAAACAGTTTCAGCTTACAATGAGGCTGGATTGTAGAAGGTCTAAGAGTGACAGAAAGGGTGAGTGGGGACACCTAGTAGAGATGGTTTCCTGAAGGTGTACAACTGTTCTGCAAAACAATTTGGAATTGTAAACAAAAAGTTGTTAAATAGTGCATGCCTTCTGAACTAGCTATCCCGTGGCTAGGCCTATATCCAAAAGAGGGGAAAAAAATAATCTTTAATGTACAAAAATATCAAAATTAGTTCTTTTGTGGAGACAAAAATACTAAAATTACTGCAAGCCAAGGGGATGCACATCAATTGAAGAGTAACTGTAGTGATATGTAAATATGATAGAGAACTATTGTGCTGTAAGACATATGGAAAAGATGATTTCAAAAAGACATGGGAAGATATGCCAGCTAATGCAGAGTTGAGTAAGCCTCACTGGAACACCTTTATTATAACATCAATACCATAAAAATGAATAATTTTGAAGTCTTTTATAAAATGTGAAGAATGAAATAAGCAGAACCAGGGGAACAACTCCTGCATAGCACTAACACTTTAAAAACAAACAACTTGGAAAGCTCTAAAATGGTTATTCATAATTCTAGAAGAGTCATGATGAAACATGGGGTGCTGCCAGTGGGGGTGGGGTGAGAACAGAGGCATTGAATAGAAAAGGTACAATAAGTACAGGTCTTTCCTGATGGAATGTAAACTTCCTGGTGGCAACTATTGATTTTTGTTTGTTTTAAGTTTTGCCTTTGTACACCCAGTACTTGGCACATGGTGAGTACTGAGCTAATAAATGTTGATTGGGTGATTAAGTTGACATCCTTCAGTTACTTAAACTGAGCACTCTATCAATACTGAAGTTTATTCTTTCAGTCTTTTTTCAACTCCACCTCCCTCCTTTGTGTCTTGTCTTCCTATTAGAATGTAGGCTCAATTAGGCAAGATTCTCTTTGTTTCTCTCTCTCTCTCTCTCTCTCTCTCTCTCTCTCTCTCTCTCTCTGTTTTTCCTTTCCCATTCTCTCCTTTCCCTGTATTTCTCTCTCCCTGACCTTTTCCTCCGCCCTCTCTTCCTGCAAACTTGTTGGTGATTTAGAGGGATGTCTAACCCATGCATGTGAAGACTTTCCCACATTGGGATGGGCAGATAAGAGCAATTTGTCCCAGTGACCGTACAAGGGTTTGAAGCAGACACTGTGGAGTGCTAAGAGCAAAGACGCCAAGGTCCCAGATCATCACCAGTTGTCTTGATTTTTTCTTGTCATTGAACTTCACTAACTCTGGAAGATAGAATGAGGCTGACAACTTTGTGCAACTCAGCCTCACTTAAATACAATTCACCCACCAGTCAAGACATCACCCATGATGTCATTGGTCCTCTTTGAAAACAAAGGAGAGAAGATGGCAGACTGAAAGTGTGCCTAACCTGAGCTCTTCCTTAAATTCTTTCATATACCTTTAAAAAGTGAATCTGAACAAATTGTAGAGTAGCAGAATTCAGTAGGAGACAGAATGTGACATATTTCAAGCCCAGGACAGCCTAGGAGATCAATCAGAAGAATCTGTTACATGGGACTGGGGGAGTGCACAATGTGTGGGCTGCACCAGCTCAGACTTGGCCATAACCATAGTAGAGTGGGAACAGCCTTGGTTAGACTGAATCAGAAGCAACAGTGTGGGTTCCCAAGCTTCTCAGCACAGGATGGAAGTCCAGCAGAACTGAGTGAGAGGGAGGGCCCACAGCAGCAGCTGCAGCCCCTTGTGGGGCAATGAACCCACAGACTAAAGGTTTGAAAGTCACCTACTTGTTGAATTTTGGGGAGGATGGCACAGTAAAGTGTAAATGTTCTCATTCTCCCTTTGTTAATCTTGAAAAACTCAGAGAATATTGCCCCAGGAAAAATCCTGGAATAGTGGAGCCAGCAGAAGGGTTGCAACAGTTTTTCATCTCAAGAGACTAGAGACATTAATGGGAAGGGTTGCTCTTCCTGTGGTGGATGAAGAGCAGTGGAAGCCCAGAAGCATCCCAGCAAGCATCACCTCAGTGGACCAGCAGAAGAGCCTGAGACCTGGGGAGGAAGACCTGGTAAGCACCATCACCAGGATCCTAAGTGTACCTTAGCACAGTCAGGGTACTGGGCAGACACTAGCACAGACAGGGTTAACCAGATGCTGAGTCTGCCTATGCTGTAGCATAGACCTAGGGGAAGAAGAGACCTCCCACAGTGAGACCATCATTCCTCCATAGCTCACACCAGGAGTTTCAGTGTAACCTCAGGGAAACTCAGAAAGACTTGGCACACATCAGCCAGCTCAGCACCAAGTAAGCTGCAGCATTATATAACTCCTAGCTGAAAGAATCAGAGGCCACAACACACAAAGCCAGAGAAAAAGCCTTAAAATCCTAGCATAAGAAATGTGGCCCCTGTGCCCCAGAAAGAGAGATCCACTTTAAAAGCCATGAAAAAGGCAATCATACAAGAAGTAAATCAGAAAAGCAAAGAATATGCAATGTTACTACAGGGACAAGGAAGATCAAAATATGAAATCACAAGAGGATAGCACTTGACAACAAACCCACATCTGAAACCACAAAAGGGAATATGAACTGATCTCAAGCCCAAAAACATTTTGAAAGAACTCAAGAAGGATTTAAAAGCCAAATTAGAGAGGTAGAAAAAAATTGTCCGATGATTTAAAAAATATAATTGAAAAAATGAGTAAAAGAATTCACTGAAGGGAAAAGCTCCTTAAAAAGTAAAATTGGGTAAATGGATAAAGAGGAACAAAACTTAACTGGGAAAATTGGACAAATGGAAAGGGAAGTACAAAAGTTAACTAAAAATACCAATTTGTTAAAAATTAGAATTGGGCAAGTGGAAGCTAATGACACTGTGAGACATCAAGAATCACTCAAGTAAAATCTAAAGAATGAAAAAATAGAAGAAAATGTAAAATATCTCATTGGAAAAAAAATGACCTGGAAAATAGACCCAGGGGAAAAAAATGTAATAAGTATTGGTCTATCAGAATCCCATGATGAAAAAAAAAAAGAGCCTGGACAATATCCTTCAAGAAATCATCAAGGAAAATTATCCTGAGGTTCTAGATCTAGAGGGCAAAATAGTCATCAAAAGAATCCCCTGATTAGCTCCTTAAAGAGATCCCAAATTGAAAATCGCATGGAATGTTGTTGCCACATTTCAGAACTATCAGATAAAGAAGAAAATACTGCAAGCAACCAGAAAAGAACAATTCCAATATTGAGAAAATGTAGTCAGGATCAGAGAGTACCTTTCAGTTTCTACATTAAAAGATCAGAGGTATTAGAATATGATATTTTGTAAGGCAAAGGAGCTTGAACTCCAACCAATAATCAATTACCTAGCAAAACTGATCACAATCTTTCAGGCAAGTAAATGGACATTCAGTGAAATAAGGGGTTTCCAGACCTTCTTGATGAAAAGGTGAAAGCTCAATAGAAAATTTGATCTTTAAATACCAGACTTAAGAGAGGCATAAAAAGGTAAACTTGTTATTCAATATGGGTAAACTGTTTACATCCCTACATAGGAGGATACTTGTTAATCTTGAGAAGTGTGTATTTATTATAACATTTAAAAGGGATATGCATAGATAGAGGGATTGGGATACAAATAAACTGATGTAAAGATAAAAAATGTAATTAAAGGATGTGAAAGTATTGTAATGGGAGAAGAGGAAAGGAGGAGGCAGAAAAGGGTAAATTACATCAAACAAAGAGGCACAAAAGCATAGTGGAGAGAAAGTAGGGAGGGAGATGAGAATTGTTTGAGCTTTACTCTTATCTGACTTTGTTCAAGCAGGAACAACATATTCAGTTAAGCATAAAAATCTAAGTTGCTCTACAGGCAGTAGGAGAGTGTAATGTTAATTATAACTTCCTTGATCATTAATAGGCCTCAAGTATCTTTTGTTAATTTCTATTGAGGCCTTGGGTCAGAGGGTCCTGCCCTCCAGCTCTGAAAATGCTCTGAAGTAAGGTTTCACTCTGGGGCTTGGTTTTTGGAAGAAGGCATACACGCCAGATGAGACTCTGGGAAGCCAATAAGGACATCTCCCTCTCCCCCCACCCGCACTTCGAAAAACCCAGATATTAGCACTTCTCTCTCTGGTAATTATATGTTGCTTATGGTCAGATAATTTGAAGCTCTGTCAATCTTTATTTCTCTGTTTGTATTTTCTCTAAAGCTCAGGGTGTTGACTTTCCCTCCCTAAACTAAGTGAATGATATAAGTGTTTGATTAAAGCAAATGATTGGTGACCCATCAAAAGTTGCCATTCCTTTTAGAAAAGTAGATCAAAGAACTTGTGGTGGCCAGCAGGCCATCCTGGATGTGTCAGGTTGCTAGCTTCTATAGAGAGGTAAGGGAAAAGAAAAGGGATGAGGTGGTTAGAAGGGTGGAAAAAGTAGTAAGGGAACAGTGAGGGGGGCTGACAGAAGGGAGTGAAGACTGAAGGAGGCTGTGGTCAAAAGTAAAACTCCTGAGGAGGGAAAGGGAGAAGGAAGAAAGAAAAGCATATACAGGAGAGTAAATAGGATGGAGAGAAAGACACAAACAGTAATCATAACTTTGAATGTGAATGGGATGAACTCTCATAAAATGGAGGTGGAGAGCAGAATGAATTAAAAACCAAAATCCTACAATATGTTGTTTATAAAAACACATTTGAAGTAGATGAATAGGGAGAAGAGCCAAGCTAGCAGAATAGAATGATGGGCCTACAAAATCTCTCCCCCCACAGCCCATAAAATATCTGTAAAAAATGACTTTTGCATGTTCATCCTTTATTGCTGAAGAAGACCATGCCATCAGAGAAATAATGACATGACTTGCACTTGACTTTGCTTTGAGTGAGGGAGGCTGTGCAGGTCGACAGCCTCACTTCTCCTCCAGAACCATCTGAATCCAGTGACCAGATATTCATCAGGATGACTACAGATGATCCAGGATAAGGCAATTGGGGTAAAGTGACTTGCCCCAGGTCACACAGCTAGTGAGTGTCAAGTGTCTGAGGTGAGATTTGAACTCCTCCTGACTCCTTCACTGGTGCTCTATCCACTGTACAACCAAGCTGTCCCTCTAAAAAAAATGACTCTAAACAGATTCTAGAGCAGCAGAAGTCACAAAATGACAGAGTGAAAGAGATTTCCACTCCATGGAAGCCTGAGAGACCAACAGAAAATGTCTATTGCACTGGTCTCGGAGCAGAAAGGAACATAGCCCAGACTTGGTCATGCAGTGTGGCAGGGACAGGATTGGAACAGGACTCAGGCAGAATCTTCCACAGCAGCTGTGGTTCCAGATTCCTCAATGCACAAACACCAAAGAGAGCTTCAAAGGTCAGTGAAAAAGCTCTTTCACTTTGAAAAGAAGGGAACATAGTCTAGCCCCAGTCCCAGGCAGTGGCAGCATCCATTTTTGTAGCCCTCAGCCTAAAGACCCTGGAGGGACTCAAGTGATTGACCTGGATCTCAACCCTGAGTGTAGTCCTTGGGTGAGGAGGAGCACTGGCTGGTGGAGCTGGTGGAGGCTCTGGAGAAGAAATTCTACTCACAGATGCTGAGCATAAAATCTTGTGGTTGCTCCCAGACAAGAGTGCAGGCCAAGCCAGGAGTAAACTCCTCTCCCTTAATTGTGCCACCTTAGAGGAACTAAGAACTTACAAGTCCCTAGAGTATATCCTCCTCTTGAGAAAGGACTCAAAAGTCAAATAACTCACTGGGAAAATGCCCCAAAAAGGGAAAAAATAAGACTATAGAAGGTTCCTTTCTTGGTGAACAGGTATTTTCTTCCATCCTTTCAGGTGAAAAAGAACAATACAGAGCTTCAGAGGAAGTCAAGGCTTCCAAAACCTCCAAAGTAAAAAGGCAATGACCTCAAGCCATGGAAGAGCTCAAAAAGGGTTTTTTAAATCAAGTAAGAAAGGTGGAAGAAAAGTTGGGAAGAGAGATGAGAGCAATGCAAGAAAATCATGAGAAGAGAATCAACAGCTTGCTAAAGGAGACCCCTAAAAATGCTGAAGAAAATGACACCTTTAAAAATAGGCTAACTCAATTGCAAAAGAAGTCCAAAAAGCCAATGAGAATAAGAATGCTTTAAAAAGTAGAATTAGTCAAATGGAAAAGGAGGTCCAAAAGTTCAGTGAAGAAAATAGTTCTTTAAAAATTAGAATGGAGCAGTTGGAAGCTAATGAGTTTATGAGAAACCAAGAAATTACATAACAAAACCAAAAGAATGAAAAAATAGAAGACAGTGTGAAATATCTCATTGGAAAAACAACTGACCTGGAAAATAGACCCAAGAGAGACTATTTAAAAAGTATAGGAAAGCCATGATAAGAAAAAGAGCCTAGATATCATCTTTCATAAAATTATCAAGGAAAACTGCCTTGACATTCTAGAACCAGTAAGTAAAATAAATATTGAAGGAATACACCAATCACCTCCTGAAAAGGATCCAAAAAGAAAAACTCCTAGGAATTTTGTAGTCAAATTCCAGAGTTTCCAGGTCAAGGAGAAAATATTGCAAGCAGCCAGAAAGAAACAAGTTGAGTATTGTGGAAATACAATCAGGCTAACATAAGATATAGCATCTTCTACTTTAAGGGATCGAAGGACTTGGAAAATGATATTCCAGAAATCAAAGGAACTAGAATTAAAACCAAGAATCACCTACCCAGCAAAACTGAGTATAATACTTCAGGGGAAAATGGTCCTTCAATGAATAGAGGACTTTCAAGCATTCTTAATGAAAAGACCAGAACTGAATAGAAAATTTGACTTTCAAACACAAGAATCAAAAGAAGCATGAAAAGGTAAACAAGAAAAAAAAATCATAAGAGACTTACTGAAGTTGAACTGTTTACATTCCTACATGGAAAATAATATTTGTAACTCTTGAAACTTTTCTCAGTATTTGAGTAGTAGGAGGGGTTATACACACACACACACACACACACACACACACACAAAGGCACAGGGTGAATTGAATAGAAATGGGTGATATCTACAAAATAAAATTAAGGGGTGAGAAAGGAATAAATTGGGATTGGGAGGAGAAAGGGAGACATGGAATGGGGTAAATTATCTCTCATGAAAGAGACAAGAAAAAGCTTTTTCAATGGAGGGGAAAAGGCGAGAGGTGAGAGAGAAAAAGTGAAGCTTGCTTTCATCACAGTTGACTTAAAGAAGGAATAATATGTACACTCAATTTGGTTTGGCTATCTTACACTACAGGAAAGTAGGGGAGAAGGAGATAAGTGAGGTACAGGGGTAATGATAGAAGGAAGGGCTAATGGGAGGAGGGAGTAATTAGAAATAAACACTTTAGGGAAGGGACAAGAGAGAATAGAATAAAAGGGGAGGGAGCAAGATAGAATGGAGGGAAATACAGACAGTCTTTAAAAACATGACTATTATGGAAGTCTTTCGAAAGACTACATATATGTAGCCTATACTGAATTGCTTGCCCTCTCAGTGGGGATGGGTTGGGTGGGAAGAAGGGAGAGAAGTTGAATGTAGTTGCAAAAATTTTAAATAAGACATTAGCAAATAGTTTACAATACCTTATCTAGAGAATAATACACTTTGATTGAGTAAGATTTATACTAGGAATGCAGGGTTGGTTTAATATTAGGAAAACTATCAGCATTGATAGTTGACCATATCAGCAACAAAATTAAGAGAAACTACATGATTATCTCAATAGATGCAGAAAAAGACACACTATAACACCCATTCCTACTGAAAACATGGGAGAACATAGGAATAAATGGAGTCTTCCTCAAAATAATAAGTAGTATCTACCTAAAACCATCACGAAGCATTATATGTAATGGGAATAAGCTAGATGCATTTCCAGTAAGATAAGGGTTGAAACAAGGGTGTTCATTATCACCACTGTTATCCAATCTAGTACTTGAAATGTCATCTTTAGCAATAAGAAAAGAAAAAAATGGAAGGAAATAGGCAAATAAGAAACTAAGTTATCATTCTTTGCAGATGATATAATAATATACTTAGAGAATCAAATAAAAATCTACTTAATGAACAACTTTGGCAAAGTTGCAGGATACAAAATAAAACAACATGTCATCTCCATTTCCATATATTACTAACAAAGTCCAATAGCAAGACATAGAAAAGAGAAATCCCATTTAAAATTATGTTAGACACTTAAAAATACTTGAGAGTCTACCTGCCAAAACAAACCAAGGGACTATATGAACATAATTACAAAACACTTTTCTCACAAATACAGGCAGATCTAAATAACTGGAAAAAGATCAGTTGCTCATGGATAGGCTAAACTAATATAATAAAAATGACAGTTCTACCTAAATTAATTTACTTATTCAGTGTCATATAAATCAAACTAACAGAAAATTATTTTCTAGAGCTAGAAAAAATCATTTTTTAAAGATGGTCAAAACTTATCTGGAAGAACAAAAGGTCTAGAATAACAAGAGAATTAATGAAAAGAAATGCTAGGGAAGGAGGTCTAGTCAAACCAGATCTTAAATTGTATTGTAAAACAGCAATCATCAAAACCACTTGGTACTGGCTAAGCAATAAAGGGGTAAATCAGTGGAATATGTTAGGTACACAAGACAAAGTAGCCAATGACTATAGCAATCTACTGTTTGATAAGCCTAAGGGCCCCAGCTTCTGGGATAAGAACTCGCTGTTTGAAAAAAGCTGCTGGGAAAACTAGATAAATATTGTGATGGAGGAAACTGGGCAAAGACCAATGCCTGAACACTGTACACAATAATAAAGTCTAAGTGGGATACAATCTAGGTGTAAAGGCTGATAATATAAACAAATTAGGGGAACAAGGAATAGTTTATTTGTCAGATATATGGAAAATAGAGGAATTTATGACCAAACAAGAGACATAGAGCATTGTGAAACAAAAAGTGGAGAACTTTGATTACATTAAACTGAAAAGTTTTTGCACAAGTAAACCTAATGAAACCAAGATTAGGAGGGAATCAGAACACTAGGAAAGGGTCTTTACAACTAATGTCTGTGATAAGGGCCTCATTTCTAAAATACATAGAGCATTGAGGAAAATGTACAAGAATACAAGTCATTCCCCAATTGATAAATTGTCAAAGGATATGAACAGGCAATTTTCACAGGAAGAATTAAAGATATCTATAGTCATAGGAAAAAATGCTCTAAATCACTATTGATTAGAGAGATGCAAATCAAAACAACTCTGAGATACCACATCACACCTATCAGATTGGCTAACATGACAAAACAGGAAGATAAATGTTGGAGAAGATGTGGGAGAGTTGGAACACTAATTCATTGTTGATGGAGCTGTGAACTGATCCAAGTATTCTGGAGCAATTTGGAACTATGCCCAAAGTGCATGCCCTTTGACACAGTAATATTGTTTTTTGGGTTTTATCCTAAAGAGATCATAAAAATGAGAAAAGGACGCACATTTACAAAAATGTTTTTAGTAGCTCTTTTTGTAGTGTCCAAAAACTGGAAACTGAGGTGATGCCCCTTAATTGGGGAATGGCTGAACATGTTGTGGCATGTGAATATAATGGAATACTATTGTGCCGTAAGAAATGGTGAAAACATTTATGTGAACTGATGCTGAGTGAGGTGAACAGAGCCAAGAGAACAATATACACAGTCATAGCCACAGTGTGCAAGGACTGTTTTTGATAGACATACTTTCACAGCTATGCAAGGACCTAAAACATTTCCAAAGGACTCATGATGCAAAATGCCATCCGTATCAAGAGAAAGAACTATAGAGTCAGAAGACTGAATGAAACAAATTATTTTCTCTTTTGTTATATTTTGTTTTATTTTTTCTGATGATTTCCCCATTCATTTAAATTCTTCTATGCAACATGACGAATGTGAAAATGGGTTTAATAAGAATATATGTGGAAGGGCAGAGCCAAGATAGTGGAGTGAGTGCAACTACTCACCTAAGCTGTTACCTTCAGATACCTCTAAAAAGAGAATCTGACCAAATTTTGGAGGGGCAGAATACAATAGGAGACAGACTGTGGCAGATTCACAGCTGAGGACACACTGGAAGGTTGATCGGAAGCATCTGTTTCACAGAGGTGGAGAAGCACACAGCACACCACACATCCTCATGTGACAAGATTAAGCAGGAAAGCCATGGGGCAGTCTGAGACAGCAGCAGCATGGTGGAATCTTGGGTAAAACAGCCCAGGATGGGAGTCCAGTGGAACAGAGTGAGTGAGAGCCACAGAACTCCAGGTATCTGCAGCAGCTGCTTTTGAGGCTATGAGCCAAAAGATTAAATATCTGTAAATCACTTATTCGAACATCTGGGAGACAAAATGGCAGAGTAATCAGTAAATGCTCTCTCCCCCTCCCCTTGTTGATCTTGAAAAAGCCATAAAATATTTCCTCAGAAAAATCCTGGAACAATGGGATAAGCAGAAGGGACAAACAGTTTCATAGCACGTGAAGCTAGGAAAATTGCTAAAAGGATTCCTCTTGCTGTGGTGGAGGACCAGAGCTGTCCCAGACAACCCCATTTCAGAGGACTGGGAAGAGATCCAGAAGCCCCAGGGGGTGGAGCCTGAAAACCACTAAAACTAGGACCCTAGGCATACCTCAGCCTTGTGGGAAATCATCAAGGAAAACTGCCCAGAAGTCCTAGATCCAGAGGACAAAATAGTCATTGAAAGAATCTACCATTCACCTCCTGAAAGGAATCCCAAACTAAAAGCACCAAGGAATATCATTGCCAAATTCCAGAACTATCAAGGGAAGGAGAAAATAATACAGGCAGCTAGAAAGAAACCATTCAAATATCAAAGAACTATAGTCAGGATCACACAGGACCTTGCAGCTTCTACATTAAAAGACTGAAGGAATTGGAATCTGATATTCCCTAAAGCAAAGGAGCTGGGAATACAACCAAGGATCAACTACCCAGGAAAGTTGAGCATAACATTTCAGGCAAGGAGACTGACATTCAATGAAATAAGGGATTTCCAGACCTTCCTGATAAAAAGGCCAGAACTCAATAGAAAATTTGATCTTCAAATGCAGGTCTCAAGACAGAAATAAAAAAGTAAACAGGGGAAAAAGAAAAGAAAGAAAAACTCATTACTAAATATGAGCAAACAGCTTACTTCCCTACAAGGTAAGATGATACTTGAGAATTGTATATATAGCATGACATATAAAAAGGGATATATAAGGTAAGTATAAAGTATAAAAAATCTAAAGTAAATGATGTGATGATAAAAATGCAATTTAAGGGTGCAAATGGATTGTAATAGGAGACAAGAAAAGGAAGAGGCAGGGGGGAGGAGCCAAGATGGCGGAGTAGAAAGATTCACATATGCTACCTCTGAACTCACAGTCCATGGATTTCCTGTAAAAAGAACTCCCAACAAATTCTGGAGCAGTGGAAGCCATGCAGCAATGGAGTGAAGGAGATTTCCGTTCCAGAGGGCCCCAAAAAATTGATTCCAAAGGTCCATAGCACACCGGACAGGAGTGGAGCCTAGCCCTTCCCTGGCCATGTGTCACCGAGAGGAGCAGATCCGAGCAGGCTTCAGGGACAGAATCTCTGGCAACCGCAAAGGTCCTTCCACCCATAGGCGCACAGGTCAGTGAGAGAGACTTCTGGGATGGCTGAGAGGGGAGCAGGGTGTCTCCATAACTCAATCCCCTCAAGAGGCAGCAACAGAGGCAGCAGGTGGCCAGAGGCTCCCAGAGTAGGCAGGAGCTGGGGTCCATTACTGAAGGTCTCCTCATAAACCCCCTAAGGGAACTGAGCCTGGGAGGTGGCCCTGCCCCAACCTGAGCACCAGAACTTAAGCTCATATTGAAGAGCAGCTGGGCCCGCCCACTGAAAGCCCCGAGACTGGGGAGCAGCATTTGAATCTCAGATCACAAGCACTAGCTGGGCGGATCTGGGCAGGAGTGGAGAGGAATCTCAGAAGTCAAGTAACTGGCTGGGAAAATGCCCAGAAAAGGGAAAAAAAAATAAGACCATAGAAGGTTACTTTATTGGTGAACAGATGTTTCCTCCCTTCCTTACTGATGAGGAAGAACAATGCTTACCATCAAGGAAAGATATAGAAGTCAAGGCCTATGTATCCGAAACATCTGAAATAGATATCCAATGGGCTCAGGCCATGGAAGAGCTCAAAAAGGATTTTGAAAATCAAGTTAGACAGGTGGAGGAAAAGCTGGGAAGAGAAATGAGCGAGATGCAAGAAAAGCACGAAAAAGAAAAGGAAGAGGCAGAAGATGGCAAATCACATCACAGGAAGAGGCACAAAATTATATTACAATAGAGAGAAAAAGGGGAGGGAGATGAGCATTGTTTGAGAGGTACTCTCATCTGATTTGGTTCAAGGAGGGAACAGCAAACTTAAGTATATAAATCTAAGTAGCTCTATAGGCAGTTGGAGGGGAAGGGGGAAAGAAAGGGGAGGGGAGGATAAAAGAGAGGGAAGAAATAGTAAGGGTAAAGGAGAGTAAAAGGGAGGGGGGTGTTGAAAGATGGAAGGGAAGGCTGTGGAAGGTGGTGGTCAAAAATTAAAACTCGATTGTGCAGGGGAAGGGAGAAGGGAGAACTAAAAGCACAAACAGTGGGAAAGAGGATGGAGGGAAAGACACAGACAGTAATCATAACTGTGAATTGTGAATCAGATGAACTCTCCCATAAAACGGGAACAGATATCAGAATGGATTAAAAACCATAATCCAACAATATGTTGTTTACAAGAAACACATTTGAAACAAGGGGATACACACAGGGTAAAGGTAAAAGGTTGGAGCAGAATATATTGTGCTTTCGCTGTTGTAAAAAAAGCAGGGGTAGCAATCCTAATCTCAGACAAAGCAAAACCAGTAATAGATCTAATGAAAAGGTATAAGGAAGGAAACTATATCTTGCTAAAAGGCACCATAAATCATGAAGCAATATCATTGCTAAACATATATGCTCCAAGTGGTATAGCATCCAAATTCTTAGAGGAGAAGTTAAGGGAGTTACATGAAGAAATAGAAACCAAAACCATACTAGTGGGGGACTTCAACCTCCCCCTCTCTGAACTTGATAAATCTAACCAGAAAATAACCAAGAAAGAAGTTAAGGAGGTGAATAAAACTCTTGATAAGGTAGATATGAAAGATCTCTGGAGAAAATTGAATGGAGATAGAAAGAAACATACCTTTTTCTCCACATATACAATATTTGACCATGTACTATGGGATAAAAATCTCATAATCCAGTGCAGAAAGGTAGTGATAGTCAATACATCCTATTCAGATCATGATGCAATAAAAATTTTATGTAATAAAGGGCCATGGAAAGATAGACCAAAAATTAATTGGAAATTGAATAATCTAATCCTAAAGAAGGAGTGAGTCAAACAAATAATCAATAATTACATTCATTCTTTTGAATAAGAAGATAACCTACCAAAACTTAGGGGATGAAGCAAAAGCACTTCTTAAGAAAAGTTTTATATCTCTGAGTGCTTACATGAAATTAATTGGAAACAAAATAATCCTAAAGAATGAGTGGGTTAAACAACAAATCATAGAAATAATCAACAACTTTATTCAAGAGAATGGAAATAATGAAACAACCTACCAAATGTTATGGGATACTGCAAAAGCAGTTCTTAAGGGAAGCATTATGTCTTCGAATGCCTACATGAATAAAATAGAGAAAGAGGAAATCAATGAATTGGGCATGCAGCTGAAAAACCTAGAAAAGGAACAAATTGAAAATCCTGAAATAAATACCAAATTAGAAATACTGAAAATCAAAGGAGAGATTAATACAATCAAAATTAAGAAAACTATTGAACTAATAAATAAAACTAAGGGTTAGTTTTGTGAAAAAAAACAATAAAATTGTTTGGACAATAAAATCTTTGGTCAATTTGATTTTAAAAAAGAAAGAAGAAAATCAAATTACCAATATAAAAATGAAAAGGGTGAACTCACCTCCATTGAAGTGGAAATTAAAATGAGAATTAGAAATTACTTTTCCCAATTGCATGCACATAAATTCAACAATCTAAATGACATGAATGCTTATGTTAAAAAAAAATATAAATTGCCCAGAATATCAGAAGAGGAATTTGAATACTTAAATAGCCACATGCCAGAAAATGGAATTGAATAAACCATTAATGAACTCCCTAGGCAAAATCTTTAGGGTCAAATGGATTTACAAGTAAATCTACCAAACGTTTAAAGAACAGTTAATTCCAATACTATATAGACTATTTGGGAAATTGGGGAAGGAGCCCTCCCAATTTCTTTTTGTGATACAAATATGGTTTTGATACCTATACCAGGAAAAGTCAAAACAGAGAAAGAAAATTATAGACCAATTTCTTTAATGAATAAAGATAAAAAATTTTAAATAAGATTTTAGCAAAAAGAATACAGCTACTTATCATGACAATAATATATTATGATCATATAGATCATATCAGGAATGCAGGACTGGTTAAATATTAGGAAAACTATTAGCATTATTGATCATATCAACAACAAACCAAACACAAAGCTCATGATTATCTTAATAGATACAGAAAAAGTTTTTGACAAAATATAGCACCCATTCCTATTAAAAACACTGTAGAGCACAGGAATAAATGGAACTTTCCATAAAATAATAAGCAGCATCTACCTAAACCTTCATTAAATCATTATATGTAATGGAGATAAGATAGGTGCATTTGCAATAAGGTTGGGGGTGAAACAAGGATGTCCATTATCACCACTATTATTCAATATGGTACTAGAAATGTTAGCTGTAGCAATAAGAGAAGAAAAAAGTTGAAAGAATTAGAATAGGAAAAGAAACTAAGTTATCACTCTTTCCAGATGATATGATGACAAACTTAGAGAAACCCAGAGATTCAAACAAAAAGCTACTTGAAATAATAAACAACTTTGGCAAAGTTACAGGTAACAAAATAAACCCACACAAATCTTCTAGATTTCTATATATTATTAACAAAGCCCAACAGCAAGAAATAGAGAAATCTCATTTAATGCTACAGTAGACACTATAAAATATCTGGCAGTTTACCTGTCAAAACAAATCCAGGGACTTTATTAATACAATTACAAAATACTTTTCACACAAATAAAGTCAGATCTAAGTAAGTGGAAAAACATCAGTTGCTCATGGGTAGGCTGAGCCAATATAATAAAAATGACAATTCTACCTAAATTAATTTACTTATTCAGTGCCATACCAATCAAACTATCAGATAATTGTATTCTAGATCTAGAAAAAATAATGTAAAAATTCATCTAGAAGTACAAAATGTTCTCAATATCAAGGGAATTAATGAAAAGAAATTCTAGGGAAGGTGGCTTAGCTCTACCAGATCTCAAATTGTATTATAAAGCAGCTATTATCAAAAACACTTGGCATTGGCTAAGAAAAAGAAGGCTAGACCAGTGGAATAGGTTAGGTACTCAAGACACAGCAGTCAATGAATATTGCAATCTACTGTTTGATAAACCCCAAGGACCCCAGCTTCTGGGATAAAAACTCACTGTTCAACAAAAATTCCTGAGAAAATTGGATAACAGTGCAGTGGAAACTGGGCATAGACCAATGTCTGACACTGTACACAAGAATAAAGTCCAAATGGGTACATGATCTAGGTATAAAGATTGATACTATAAACAAATTAGTGGAGCAAGGAATAGTGGATTTATGGAGAAGGGAAGAATATTTGACAAACGAAGAGATAGAAAGCATTATGAAGTACAAAATGGATAATATTGATTACATAAAACTGAAAAGTTTTTGCTCAACCAAACCCAATACAATGAAGATTAGGGGGCAAGCAGAAAACTAGGAAACATTTTTTGCAACTAGTGTCTATGATAAAGACCTCCTTTGTAAAATATGTAGAGAACTGAGTCAAATGTACAAGAATACAAGTCATTCCCCAATTGATAAGTGGTCAAAGGATATGAACAGGCAATTTTCATAGGAAGAAATTAAAGATATCTATAGTCATAAAAATGCTCTAAATCACCATTGATTGGAGACATGCAAATCAAAGGTCAAAGGATATGAACAGGCAATTTTCATAGGAAGAAATTAAAGATATCTATAGTCATAAAAATGCTCTAAATCACCATTGATTGGAGACATG
>CM053770.1:334823557-334878704 GCA_028658325.1 Potorous gilbertii | reverse complement strand
GTAAAGACATAAGAGTCAAGGCCTCTGTATCCCAAACATCTGAAATAGGTATCCCATGGGCTCAGGCCATGGAGGAGCTCAAAAAGGATTTTGAAAATCAAGTTAGACAGGTGGAGGAAAAACTTGGAAAAGAAATGAGATGCAAGAGAAGCTACCTCAAGATACTAGTGTTCTAATTATGCTTCCATCTTTGAAAACACTCATCTCTTTTGGATTTAGCTTCAGAGGCGATCATTTTAAAGCATTTGAGTGCATAAGGGACACTAGAGCAATGTAGTTCAAATCTGCCTTATTTAGAGGATCAGAAGATTTAAAAGATGGAAAAACACCCAAAACAACAAAATTACCCAACCATTCATCTCATGCTAGATGAGAAAACTGATTCACAGAGGTTAGGTGACTTGCCTAGGGTCATGCAGATATTTATTGCCACAGCTGGAATTTGATCCTGGGTCTTCAGATTCAAAATCCAGCTTTCTTTCTATTATTCCATGCTACCTTACATGAAGAATATTAGGGCAACTCAGTGAGTCTTTTCCACTGGGATCAGAGAAAAACTGTAAAACAGGACTGGGAAAGATAAGAGGAGAAATACCTTCAGCGATATGGGACCTCAGGACATGTTTACTATTCATCAGGTTATGACAAAATTCACTATGGTCTAGGATTCTGGGTCCATGTTTCAAGGCATCTCAGGTAGTTCCTGAGGACAGCACAGCTGACTCAGCTCAGGTCTCACAGACCCTGGATCAGAGCACCTCATATCTTTTATAGAGAAAGGTTGGGTTGCACTAAGTGGGTCTGACCCCACTAAGTGAGTCTCACCCCTGAACTCAGTAAAGGATGTTGAAATAAGCTAGAAAATGGAAGTTTTCAAGTATAGAGATTTAGAGATATGTTAGGGAGAGATGATAGAGTCACAGAAGAGAAAAAACAGGAGGGAGGGGTGCCAGGCAAGAGGAGGGGTGTGATTAAAGAAGAGATAGCCTGATGGAAAGACTAAGCTAGAAATATTTGAAGTTTTTTTTTCCCAAGTTATCACACAGAAAATACAGTAGGCAGATCCAACCAATTAACTGATCAATCCATAAATATTTTTCAAGCACTTACTATATGCTGGTAATTTATATAACAGGAACTGTGCTAAAGACTGGGGATACAAAGAAAAAAGTAAAACAAGTCCTTCCCTCAGGGAGCTAATATTCTGTTGAGGGAGAAAATATGTACCACATACATATATATACATGCACACATACACATGTATGTATGTTCATGTACATGCGTGTGTGCATGTGTACATATATACATACATATATGTGTTTTGGGATATATACCACACACAATGAATGCCATTCATAACTGGATGAAGGAGGTGTTTCGAAAGGGCTTTGTAGAGAAGATGATGCTTGAATTTAGTTTAAAAGAAAAAGGAGGTACTCCAAAAAGCATACATGAGGATGAAGAGCATTGCAGGCATAAGGGATGACCAGAAAAAAAGCTTAGAGTCAGAAACTTAAGATCATCTCCAAATGACAAGCAGGGGTCTGAATGGAATTTTTATGAAGCGATAGTATGTCAGAAGCATGTGATAATTAATGGCTGGCCCTGGGGCTATCTGGATTCAAATCCTGAATCTAGCACATGCTGGCTACATGACCTTGGGCAAGTCAATCTCAAGGGCTCAATGTCCTGGGAAATTCTCTAAGAATACATCATAGTTGGGTACCCAACCTGTCTCAGTGGAGGGAACTTCCATAATAAGAGTTGCTCACACCAATGAAATCACAGACCTGGATCCCAAAATAAAATAACAATGAAAATAAATGTTAACTTCTATAATAGGTAAGGATATGAATCTCTCTCTCTCTCTCCATAGGACTCACAAAATCTTTATGATTCACTTTAGAAGAAAACTATTTATTGGCTCATAGAACTTGAAAGGACAGCAAGAGATTATCTAGTCAATTCCATAGCATCAGGTCAAGACTTTACTCCAATGCCAAGGGAAGTGAGGTGATGCATAGGATGAAGAACTCAGGAAACCTGAGTTAAAATTTGACCTCAGACATTTACTAGCTGTGTGATGCTGGGCAAATCATTTAACCTTTATAAGCCTCAGTTTCCTCATCTTTAAAATGAGGATTATGATAGTGACTGATTCCCCAGGGTTGATGTGAGGACTGAGTTAGCTAATGATTATAAACTATTTAGCACAGTACTGGCACAAAGTAAGTACTATATAAATACTAGCTATTGTTATTATTTTTGTGCCAAAGAACAAATGTCTACATCTTTCTTGAAAGTCCCCTGAGAAAAATGACCTATTAGTAACAAATTCTAGACTCTAGTCTCCATTATAGTGAGGCAATTTATTTTTCCTCTGGCTTCACATATTTCATACGTACTGAAAGTCCGATCCCTTTGTCCTGTCTTCAGTGGAAATAGAGAATACCATCACTTTCTCCTTTGCTCTCTTCCCAAAAACAGTTTACTTTTATTTTTTTTTTAGATAAAGACCATGTCCTTGTGAGGAAATCAGAGGTCACACAGGCTGTCAAACAAAATCTTTGTCAGTATTGAAATTAGAATTAATTTGACTTAATAGAACTTGACAAGGGGAAAAAATGGCTCTGTGCCGGAATAAACCAGCTGCTGAAAGTAGTATGGGGCAACTGAAGGAAATCAGACTGTGGTCTGATGTGTAAACTTCAAGTAGTCTATGGCTACACAGAGGATCATAAAAAGAAGTGACAGTAATAAGATCTTCTATCTTCTATGCAATTGTATTCTATTTATGACTGGAGAGGGTACAGTTTCTTCAAATGGTTACATTTTACAATCAATTCCAGTTCTGTCTAACTGTCATTTTATTGTACTGGGGTTAACTGAAGTACACTAAATGATCCTGAAATTAAAAAGAAAAAAAAACCTGTCACGTTGGTTTAAAAATAATTCCTTCTGGTTTCTTTCATGTGTTCTTTTCCAGAAAAGAGACAGAATCAACCTGACCACTTCTTGCGTCATTTTATTACATTTTTGGTTTGATCCTAATTTTGTTTTTTTGGCAAAGTAAGAATGTTTCTTAAGGATCCTTGGCCTTTTTATGGAAAATTGTCTTTATTAGGGTTATAATCAAGATCAGGTTGGGCCATCACCAGTCATTTTGACTGTTTTCTTGTCATTGGACTCTGATGATTCTGGAGGAGAGAGAGTGAAACTGATGGCTTTGCACAGCTCTGCCTCACTTAAATACAATTCATGCACAAATAGGCAAAACATTTGTGATGTCCTCTTTAAGAATGACATATAAAAGTGTTTTTTTATACTGACATCAAAGTGCCCGACGACCCCAAGGGATCTCTAATTGGGCTATTGTCCAATTTTTGGAAAAGAGTCCATAGAAAAGTAGCAGAAAAAACCCTGGTGATGCAGGTTCTAGTCTGAGCTCTGCTATTTACTAACTCTGTGATTGAGACAAATTATTTCATTTCTCTAGGACTCAATTTTCTCCTCTGAAAAAAGGAAGATGGCCTAAGGCTTCATTCAGATATAGCATTCTATTAGTTTATGTACTTGACTTTTAGGGCCTTGTGCATGAATCCATCTATATCTCAAATACCAATCATATAACCATCTTTCTGTGGATAAGCACAGATTCTGTCAAGTGACTTGCCCAAGGTCACACAGTTGATAACTAGACTCAGAGGGTCATTAAGATGGTAACAGGAGAATGGCGTATTTTAACCCTAGAGTTAACAAACAGACTTCAGGTCTTTACTTTTCCCATTTTCATTTCTCATATGTGGCTTACTGGTCATGAATATGACTTCTAGCAAAACATGGATATTTTTGTTTTCTGCTTGTTTCATTCAGTTAGTATTTATTAAGAACCACTTATATATAAAGCACTAAGGTAGGTCCAGGATATGAAAAGACAAAAATAAAATAGTCTGTCTCTCAGGGAACTTAATTCTTATACAACCTTCAGTGTGCATTCAATCTAACAGTCTAGAAGGGTCTAGAGTTGCTCCCCAAGGGATATTAATCATTAAGACCTGAAATTCAAAATTTCTTTCTTTCATCAAGTGCTTGTGTGACCATAAGCAAATTGCTATACGTTTCTAGCCTGATTTCTAGATGATGCAAAAGGGTTAACCATACAAACTTAAGAGTAGAAAGGTAGATGTGAGATAATAACTTTAGCATCGCTCAAAGAAGCAAGTAAGAGGGAAATCTCAGTTATTCCTACCTAGCCTGACAACATGATGCAGTGGGAAGAATGCTGGGTTTGAATCTAGAGAGATTAGGGAGAAATTCTGGCTGTATCACTTCATATTTACTTTCCATTGAACAATAATAATAGCAATATTAATAAGAAGAAAATGAATAGTTTTATGGGGGTAGGCCAGAGCCCAGAAACATAACGTCAAGTCTCAGAGAAAATGTAAACTACCTTGAGTAAATGTAAAGAGCAAAAGAAGCTCCAATTATCCCATGGGAGAACTTGAACATAAGCCTGGCCACCCCTGGCATGATGGCTTCTTTGTTTTATTTCTATATAATACCTGATCTGGCCTTCTGTTGGCACAGGGATCCATCACATCATTCTGTCCTCTTGTCACCAAGGAGTGGGTCTCATGAGTAAACTCCCTCTAATAACCCAATTAACCTAACAAACTTTAATATGTATGTATATATATGTTATTTAATATATGTACATATATATTTAATATTTGTGTGTGTATGGGTGGGTAGGTGTACATGCACACATACATAAAACACACACATGTACATATAAACACAAACAAATACACATACATACACCTATACGCCCCTCTTTTTTCGGTATCTCACTGTTCTCTTAGAGAGTCTGCATCCCTACAACTGGCATATCAAGGCAGAACATATCAGGCACCTTACATTTGGCTTTATAACTGACATAATTGGCAGGATAGCCTGCCTCCCCACCAAAAAATGTCTTGTATCCTTACTAGTTAACATTCATGTAGTACTTAAAAATTAACAACATTAATAACTAATATTTACATAGCCCTTACTATATCCTAGGCACTGTGCTAAGTGCCTTATAAGTATTATCTTATCCTCACAACAACCCTACTATAATCTTGATTTAACAGATAAGGAAACTGAGGCAAACAAGGTTTAAGCTACTTCCCAGGCTTACAAAGATACTAAGTATCTGAAGTTAATTCTCTTATTATCCCCTGTTTACAAATGAGAAAACCGACTGAGGGAGTTAAAGTTACTTGTCCAGGTTCACATAGCTAGTGAATTTATGATGATGAATATCTTCTTGATTCCAAGCCCAGCATTCTATCCACCATGTCACCCAGATATCAAGCCATTTAAATTCTCTTAGACTCAGTTTCCTCCTTGTCTATAAAATGAATACGGTTTATTTATGAGGTCCCTTCTGAATCTAAATCTTAGATCTAAGGTTTTTCTGCAGTGAACTGTGCCAGTGAAGAGTTAAAAGCTTCATGATGCTCCAGGGGTGACTTGGAACTTCCCAGAGAGTACAAAGGATAGTGTTATTCTTTTATAAGTCTCTCTTCAGATATTTACCCATTATCTCTTTTTGTCTGGATCATTTAAATTCCATTTTTGCCACTCTTAACAATAATTTTATTGAATCAATATCCAATTGTTCAGAGATTAACATTTAGGAAACTGACATGCACTTACCTGTCAGATTATATTTCTGCTGTAACTAATGGATGGTTTCCTAAAACATCATTATCCTCCTAATTGACATTGTATAGCAATTCATTTTGCAAGATACTTTGCATATATTATTTCATGAGATCCTCACGTTTATGCTATGGAATGAGTTCTATTATCATTCCCATTTTACAGATGAGAAAATACCCTAAGAGAAAACAAGTTACTTGCCTACAAATAACATTGAAAGTATCAGAAGCAAGATGAGAACCCACTTTTTCTTGAATCCAATTCATCTCTCTATCTACAATGTCATTGATTATTGAATAATTTCCAAGGAAATGATTTCCATCCAGAAGGGCTTCCCACAGATGTAATCTAATCATTTTCACATTTTAGTGAGGGACTTTCAGAAACAGAAGAAGAATGAGTCTTCCCTTTTCCCAAATTGCCTATGAAAGGTGGAATTCTCACTATTCAACTCTCACTTAGAATACACAACAATAAATACCCCGTATAGACTTCCCTCCCTACCTTCCAATTCTCTTGTTGGAGAACATCCATCGGGAAGATGTGGTGATTAGAGGTACTTTCATTTTCAGGTGAAAAAGAAGAAAGCTTAATATAGGAGTAGTAACTTTTTTTCCCAAGAAATGGAAAGTAGATTCTCACTCTCATGAAAACACTCAACTGTCTTCCATAAAGACAATTCTTAGAACGTTTACTTTAAAGAGTTACAATTTCATGAAAGCTAAAAAAAATAGGTTCCTTTAATTTGCAAACATGAAGACTAAGAAGAAGTGATTAAAAGCTCTGATGTCATGTAGAATATGGAGTGGGTGAAAATGATTCACTCAGTCTTGTGATAATAAAATTAGAGGTTGACCTTTGATGAATTAAATACAAAAAAAGAGGGTACTTTTCTATCCAGAAGGTAACATAAGGAAATTATTGACCCAATTAGTGGGCAAGACATATTCAAGAAAGATTTGGATAAATTCATGAATAAAAGTTTCATAATAGGTTATTAAGAGGAAATTGATCAAGTTCAGAGTATACTAGAGTTGCCAAAGACGACTTTACAATTTAAACAATTTTGTTCCCCCACAAAATGCTTCTTGGTGCCACTATCAAAGATAGAATGTCATCTTAAGTAGATTATGTCTGGGAGTCCATTTTAACTTGGTTTCATATCTAATGGAATGTATGCTGGACTGAGAATCATAAGAACTGGGTTCATTCTGCCATCTTCTAGTTATGTGAATCTGGGCATTTGCCCACTCATCCTTCCCAGCCCTCAGGTTTCTTCTCATTTGTAAAATGGGAATCATAATATTTGTACTACTAATCTTACATGATGTTTATCAAGGTTCAAATGAAATAATGTGTTGAGGTAAGGTATTCTCTAAGCCTTAAATCATTCTGTAAATGGGGAAACACTATATATAACATCCATTTTGTGCCAGGCATTGTGTTAAGCACTTTTACAAATATTGTTGCATTTGATCCTTACTATAATCCTAAGAATAGGTGCTATTTATCACCATTTTACAGTTGAGGAAACTGAGGCACACTTAGGTAAAGTGACTTGCCTAGGTTTATATAACTAGTGAGTGTCTGAGGGCAGATTTGAACTCAAATCTTTCTGATAACAGGACCAATGTTCTATACACTGAGTTTGACTGGGCTTAATTTCTGAGTGAGTCAATCTACCTAATCTATTGGCATCACTTAGCTATGCATTGGCGATTTTATATGTTTAATATTTTGAGATACAAGGAACCATTTGTTCAGTCATTTTTGAGTTGTGTTCAACTCTTTGTGACCCCATTTGGGGTTTTCTTGGTAGAGAAGCTGGAGTAGTTTACCATTTCCTTCTCAGCTCATTCTATAGATGAGGTAACTGATGCAAACATTTGTGACTTGCCCAAGGTCACAGAGCTAGTAAGTGTCTAAGCAGGACCATTTGCTGTAGAATTAAAGGGATCTTAAAGTCTGAAAAAAGATTTTTATTTTCCCCCAACCCCCATGCTTCCAGGAAGCCCATTCCTAAAGGAAATGGGTCTATCTTTGTTCATAAAGAGAAAAATAAGCCTCTTGCACTTGTCATTGGACTAGTCCAGTTACTTTGTAAACAAATGAAACTTAATAAATAATAACTCTCCCTCCCTGTGTACTTATTATTAGCCATTTCATCAAGGAAGGTGCTTCTATTAGGTAGCAAATCCATTTCCCCCAGAATCTCATTGCATGCAATTTTGCTTTTCTCTAGAACCAGCACTAATGCTGCTTAGGGTACAATTACCACCACATCTGCAATATAAAATGAGATGTGTGTTTCCACAGGCTCTTCTCATTTTTCCCAACTGTCTATGGGAACTGTTGGGGGCAAAGTTAAAATGCTTAAAAATCAGAGTAATCAAATCACCCCTGAATTAAGTGAAATACTGCAGCCTACCCTGGCTAGCACTTTTCTTACCTGTGAAGAATGAAGATGTTTTATAAAGTGTTCTTGCCTGCCATCCATGTTGAGTTATTAGTCGCAAAAGAAACAAAACTCTTGCCCTTGGGATGCAAGCTCTTCTGCCAGTAATAAATTTTCCAAAAGTGCAGTCTTATCCTCATCTCTGAATGCCTGTAAACTCAGAATGATTGCTAATGGTCTAGGGGTTGGATCAAGATTACCAGGAGCTAAAAGGGGTCTGTAAATATGGGTAAGCATACGTACACCCATATAAGCATGCATGTAACATTCTACAGTGTGTTGGAAGGTCAAGTCATGGACTGCAGAAAAGTCATTTAGTTTCTCAGCCCTGGTCCTGTTCTAGATCAATGAATTGGTGATTAACTGTTTGATGTCCATATGTCATGAGTTCAGCATGGTGGGAGTGGGGAGGGATACTCTGAGGAATATAAGAGAAAAAAACAGAATAGATGATCCCTGTCCTCAAATAGTTTATAATTTTATTAGAGAAGAATGAAATAACTGAGGAATCATAGTTCTAGGATGAGGCACAGCTAGGTTATATGATGGATGGAACATCAGACTTGGATTAGGAGGACCTGAGTTCAAATCCAACTTCATAGATTTACCAGCTGTGCAAACCTGGGCAAGTCACTTAACCCTGTTTGCCTCAGTTTCCTCATCTTTAAAACTGAGTTGGAGAAAGAAATAGCATCTCACCAAGAGCACTCCAAATGGGGTCACAGAGATTTGGAAACAACTGAATAACAATGAGAGTTCTAGGACGATTGCCTTGGAGAAACCTTTGTATTTCAATGAAAAGGTCGTTGACTTTGGACTCAGAGGGCTTGAGTTCTAATTCCAGTCTTGACCCTTCCTATTTGTATGATTTTAGGCAAGTCCAACTTATTGGCCTTGGGGTCTCCATCTATAAAATGGAGAATGAGGAGATCAGATTAGATGACCTCTAACAGACCTTTTGTCTCTAAATCTATATTTCAACCTGCTCATTTTATAGATGAAGAAAAAGAAACCTCAAAATCTGAAGTGATTTGCTGGAGGTCACATGGCAAAGTCAGAGCTAAAATTAAAGTTCCAAAGCTCATAGGGCAACATATTTTTAAATGCACCATCTATAAAATAGAATAACATGCCCATTTGCTTATCAACAATTCCCACTTTAGCCTTTATATCTAAGTATTTTTGAAGGAAGGAAAAGAATCATACACAAGCTAATATGTGTTAAAGCAATCATAAAATCAGGGATCTTTTCTATTTATGAAGCAGCTAGGTGATGCAGTGAACAGAGTTCTGGGGCTGGAATCAGGAAGACTCAAAGTAAATTTAGCCTCCAACAATTACTCACTCTGTGACCCTAGGCAAGTCTTAATGTCTATCTTTCTCAGTTTTCTCACCTGTAAAGTTGGTATAATAGAAATGTCTATCTCCCAGAATTGTTGTGAGCATCAGATGAGATGATACTTGTAAAGCATTTTAACATAATGTCTTACACACAGTAGGTGCAATTTTTTTTTTATTCCTTTCCCTTCCTTCCTTTTCTCTTCTGCATACTACCAACGGGAAACTCCACACCAATTCCTTTCCCCTCAACCCCAGAAATGGTTGCACAAAACTTGACTTAAATTTTCAAAGGTGTATCAGATAAAAATCTACTTAAAAATCACTCATTTCACTAGGTATAACTCTCTTTGATCATATTTAAGGGATAATTCTAACTATCTATCTATCTATACACACACATACACATACATGTGTGTAGGTTTATATATATATAAATACGCATATAGAACATTAAATATATTTGCATTATTCAATGCTTATTACATTCATTCTTCTGTTTCTCTGCTTGAAATATTCAATTTATCCAATTAATGGCATCCCACCCAGGCCTACTAATAGTAGTTCACACAGCTGACTTCTCTCCATTGTCCTTATAAGCATTTTCCACAAGTGTGGTAAAAATAGTGTCAGCAAGTGAAAAGGCACAGTAATTGAAAGGAACAACTGAACATTTCAATAACTTGAGCAACACAAGGACATTTTAGTTCCACAATGATGCAGAGTAGATGCTCAGCCACTGTTTGTGGGCCTATACGATGCATATCCTGAAGACCTAATCTGAAGAGAGCTCTACCTCCAGAGAAAAGTATATTGATATCCAAGGCAGCTGTGCAGAAATTCCAGGCGAAGACCTTTTGAATGATCAACTTGGATACATGATGCCACAGGAGAGATATGATGCAGTACTTGTTTCAAAGCCATTTGAAAGAGAAAAGGCTTTTCATTATCACTTGAGAGATGTTGGTGTCTTTTTGAGTCTCTATAAAGTTTTGTTTGGAATCTCACAGGTTTCAATGTCAGAAACCTACATGAATTATTAAAATGAAATAAACTGGTGTTGGGCTAGGACTTCTGTAGTGGAAAATAATTGAAGGTTTGGTATAAGATGAAGTCAGACAGGGTAGAGAATTTTAACCTTTCAGTTTTGGAGTGGAGGACCACCCACTTGTGGGAAGGAGGGAACAAACATTTATTAAGTACCTAAGTGCCAGGTACTTTATATGTATTATCCCATAGGGGGCAGTTAGATGGTGCACTGGATAGAGCACCGGTGAAGGAGTCAGGAGGACCTGAGTTCAAATCTCACCTCAGACACTTGATATTCACCAGCTGTGTGACCTTGGGCAAGTCACTTAACCCCAATGGCCTCATCCTGGGTCATCTCCAGTCATCCTGAAGAATATCTGGTCACTGGATTCACATGGCTCTGGAGGGGAAGTGAGCCTGGTGACCTGCACAGCCCTCCCTCACTCAAAAAACAAAGTCAAGTGCAAGTCATGTCATCATTTCTCTGATAGCATGGTCTTCTTCAGCAATGAAGGACGAATACACACACAACAACCCATAAAGGTGATATCCTTATGATCTTCACTTCACATTTGAGCAGTGAGACAGAAAGAGGTTAAGTGACTTACCCAAGGTTACAAAGCTAGTGTCTGGGACTGGTTTTGAGATCGGGTCTTCCTGAAGTCAGGCTCACCACTCTATGCACTGAATCACCTACCTCCCTTTGTGGGCATTACAGGGATCTTCCCACTAGCTCTCTGGATTCAAGGAGATGCTTGCATGAATAGGAGGGGATAATGGTTCTGCCTGAGGATGCTGTGAATAATAAAAGTCCACAGATTGTGGGCTGAGCTGTCTATTGCTCAGTACCCGAAGTACAATGTAGAGAGAGTGGAAGCAGGACTGCATCACGGTAGAAGTTTTCAAGAATCTCTGGAGAGGAGCTAAAAATGGTCTGATTACAATTCTGTACTCAGAATTCAAATATAAATAAAGTTAATCATTTAAGAGTGGGGGCTAATAATTTTTAAAATTTAATTTGAATTACAATTAAATGATATAATAAATAATATAACAGAATATGTAATATAATAATATTATAAATTAATTAATATAATTATTTTTGAAAATTTAATAAAGTTTATATTCTTTGACCTAACAATGCCTCTACTATGCCAGTGTTCTCCAAAGAGAACAAAGAGGGCAATAAAACACATATCCAAAAATATAAATCTTAATAATATTTCTTTTTTTGTGGTGACAAAAAAATGGAAACTAAGGAAGTATCCCTAAATTGGAGAATGGCTCAATGGATTATGGCATATGAATGCAAAAGAATTCTATTGTGCCATAGAAAATGAAGGAGATGGTTTCAGGAAAATCTATGAAGATTTGTATGAACTTACACAGAGTGAAGTGACCAGAGAAAGAAAAATAATTTATATAGTAAGAACATTATAAAGACAAGCAGCTTTGAAAGACTTAAGAATTCTGATCAGTACAATTACCAAACACAGTTCCAGAGAACTTATAGTTAAACATACTACTCACCTCCTGACAGAGAGATGACAGATTCACTTTGAGTCCATGTATGTATATGTATGTGTATGTGTGTGTGTGCATGTGTGTGTATATATATTTGACATAGTCTTGATTACATATTATAAGGATTTTTTTCTCTTTTTAAAAACAGAAGATAAAATAGATTTTGTTAATAAAAATTCAATTTAAAAGAAAAAATGAAAAGAAATTTAACCATAGTCTATATAATAATAAAATTTATATGTTGCCAAATATACACAGGCATTGTGCTAAGGACATTACAAATATTATCTAATTTAGTCTTCACAACTATCCTGGGAGGTAGGTGCTGTTCTTACTCTTCTTTTACAGATGAGAAAACTGGAATGAACAGAGATGAAGTCACATAGTAAGTCTCTGAGGTAAAATTTGAACTCAGGTCTTCCAAAGGCTGGCTCCCTAGCAACTGTGCCATCTAGCAGACAGGTCATGTCTTTACGTTCACAGTGTCTTACCTGATTAGGAAAGACCTTGACCCGGGGATCTTTTGAGATTTAATACCTATGTGACTTTGTACAAGTGTTTAACTTCCTTGGTCCTTAATATCTTTATCTGCCAAATGAGGAATTGAAATACATGGACTTTGAGGTCCCTTCCCACTATATATTTATAATAGTAATTTAAGAACAGTTACTGCCCCATTACTACTGTTCCCTCACAGTCCCCCCCACTCTTAAAAATACCCTTGAATGTGAGCATACACAGACACACACACACACACACACACACACACACACACACACACACACTGTAATCTCATCTTGTGTTTGTCCTTCATTTTTGAAGAGGAACATGACATCAGAGAAATGATGACATGACTTGCACTTGACTTTGTTTTGAGTGAGGGAGGGCTGTGCATGTCACCAGCCTCACTTCTCCTCCAGAGTCATCTGAATCTAGTGACCAGATATTCATCAAGATGACTGGAGATGGCCCAGGATGTATTGGGAGACCTTGGTCTCTTTGGCCTTGGACCTATACAGGTACTCACTTAGGATGAGGTAAGGCCCATACAGTGAATAGGCCTGTTTAAGAAGTAGTCAGGGAGTAGTCCTTTTAATGAACAAAAGAAAATAACTAAATCAAGCTGGAAAGGAAGAGAAACAGTTACAACTGATAATCATTCTTTAGCCAGGAGGGGTCCAGGAAGAAGCCCTTAAGTGGAGTTTGGGCAGGGACCTAGTCTATGGGCTTCAGGGTGCAGTAGGTTTAAGTTTTAAGGTCAGGAAGGGAAATGACAGGAGAAGAGAGGACAGGAGAGCATCTCATTCAAGGCATAAGGAAGGAGAAAGAGCTCTTCTTTATAATGGATATAATTCTCTCTGTCACTGAAACCTAAGGTCATTTATATTCTTTACCATGTACTGGATATGGGGAAATTACCAACCAGATGTTTAAGGAGTTCTTGAACACTGGTTCATGGGGACTATATAAGTGACAAAGTAATGATGCTTAATCATAGGGCCTGTGGGCTCCTTGAGGTGTTTTCATTAGCCTCCTAATGTATTATAGGAATAGTATATGGAATAATTGGAATAAATGCTATATTGTTTCCTTGTTATTGGTGGTGGGCCTTCCTTCTTGAAGAGGGCCCAACTAATGTTAGAGCCACTCTGATTAGCTGTGTGAAGTAGAAAGTGACAGTTTCCATCCACCTCAAAAGTATACAGCAAAAGCAATCATGTCTCCTCAGAGAGTAAAAAAATCGCTAGTCAATAGACAGCAGTCACTTACTAGTTAGCATCACTAGTTCAGTAATACAAGGTGAAGAGAAAATTAAATCATCTCAATTAGCTGATCTTATAATGGTTTGTGCTGAAGAAAGTCAAGGATGAGACTTGGAATATTGTGCATGTTTAGAGAGGTTCATAGACAAGTAGTCTGACATTGGTTTGCAAGGGTGGAAAAAAGGAAATAAAGTATTATGGAGCAAGGCTTTCAGACTCAGATCAAACTCTACCTTCTATATGAAGTCCTTCCTAATCCATCACCTCATCCTCTCTCTCCCCTGTAATTCATCATCCTCTACCCTTAAAACATGCTACAGCCATCACTCCCCAAATGACTTTGTAATCATTTGATCTATATTCAGTGTATAACTATATATATATATGTATATATATATATATATATATATATATATGTGTGTGTGTGTGTGTGTGTGTGTGTGTGTCTGTATTTGTATACATATCTCCATTGACAGAATTTAAACTCCTTGAGACCTTGAGAGCAGAAACTGTTCTATTTCTATCTTTGTATCTCCAATACCTTGCACAATTCTTGGCACATAGTAGACACTTAAATACTTCCTAATTTGCTGCAAAATGGATAGGGAGAGAGTTACTGAATGGAGCTGCCATGCATTTATGTGACCAAAAACTATTTCATTAGTAAAGACGGAGAGAAACAATATTGTCAATATCTTGTGACTTACAGCTATTGGGAACTGAATGGCCCCTCCCAGAACTTTATGTGCACAGGGCACCCTAAGTATCTCTAGGCCTTGCCAGTTGCTCTACTGCTACCCCTTAAGGACAATAGGGTCTTTCTATCTTCCCTGCAACTAAATTCTCCTATATGTATCATCTCCCCCGTTGGAATGTAAAGCCCTAGGAGACAGGGACTGCCTCATTTTTTCAATTTGCATTCCTAGTACTTAGTCCAGTGTTTGGTTTGATCAATGTTTTCCCCACATTCCATACCAGAAACTACTGTAGAAGGTCATCTGAATTCCCTGACCTTTCCTGGTATGTCCATAAGCAGAGCAGACAGGAAAGAAAGGAGAGAGACTATGTATAAGCTGGAGATCATAGGATGTTATTAAATAAACATAATATTTCCCTTGTGGCTACCTAAGACATGAGCACGTAAAGACAATTTTAAGCCTCAGATATGGCGAAACCCTCTGAGGAGAACCAGAACTTAGTTCCAAATTGGTTTCATGGAGCCTCTTCCTACATAGAAAAAGCAGAGATTGATGCTGGTAATACTTATTCAGGATTTGGCCCTGCCTTCCCAAGTCATCAAAAAAAAAAACAAAATAAAAATAAGCCATTTACAATCATTAGGAAACTAATGGAGTGCTTGATATACTGCTATGGAATTCCATACTCCATAGCTTCCGATCAAGAATCCCACTTTACACCAAGAAAGTCTGAGTTGGCCCAGGAATACAGAACATAAAATGAACTTTCCATATACCATATCACCCTAAAGCAACTGGCATTGTGGAATGCTGGAAAGTGTTGTTAAAGACTCAAATAAAACAGCTTTAGGAAGGCCATACCATACCCTGCTGCAGAGTGGTATTGCAGATGGTTGTTTTATGCTTTGTGAGGGAATATAATATAATGTAGGCATTTTGAGTTGCTGTGGGGGTGATCTATATCTGGTAAAGGCTGTAGAGAGTTGATATTGGTATTAGTATTACATTGCTATATGCCAAACAAATGATCCAGAGCACCCAAATACATGGACCAAGTCTGATTTCAAAAGTCAGTCCAGTCACTGAAACTCATTGCCCAGGAGAAATGTTCCTCAACTTTTTTGGTCCCTGTACCCTTTGAATTTCAGTAAACATCTCCACAATTCTATTTTATATGAAAGGAAATAAGTTCTAGAATTTACATATATGTACAAATATAAACACACACATGCATATATACACATGTGTGTATAACATTAAACTGTTACATATGTATATGCAAAATTACCCACATATGTTTAAGATCACATATACATATATCTATAAGATCATGCATATACATATCATATAAGATCACATATATACATATATGTACTGGACTATACATATAGCATGAGATTACACATATATATGATATATAAAGATATATATAAAATGAGATTTTTTAAAAGTTTGCTTTTTACTAACATTACAACTTTGGAAATATCTAAGTAGGCTAATATAAATATTTACCAAATATTTCATGTACTCTCTTGACAAACTTACCAGAGTATCTATATCACAGATCGAGAGCCCTTGCCTTGTACATTATAAGGACTGACTCTAAAACATCATATTTTTTTGGAGGAATCTCAGTACCTAAGACTCCATTAGATTTATCCTTGCCTTCTTAAAAAGATGCCAATAGCAATATCCATACTCTCCATGGGAAAATAAATATACTGAATATAGAACTTCCCTGATCAACACTCCCTCTACTAATACACATATGCATAATTGTTTTGTCCCATGTACAGTGCTGTAGAAGACACGTGAAAAGGAAGAGGAAGACTATCTTAGTGGTTTTCAAGATGATTATGATGCTTATGTATAATGATGGGAAATAAAAAGAGAATTCAATCAGTAGGTATATATAGGTTCACCTAATACATATAATATTTTGTTCCATCCTTGTATTTTAATTTTGTGTGAATTTTTGTTTCTCAAATATTTTGTTGTAAACAACATAACTGTTGGATTCTTCTTTCTAGTTCATTCTACCATCCTCCTCCATTTTATGGGTGAATTCATGTCATTCATGTTCATAACTGTGTATTTTCCTCCATTCTATCCTTGTTTATTTTTCATTCTCTTTGCTCCCCTTCCTCTTAAAAAAAAAAAGATAAACATGCTGAATGAGAAGGTGTGCTAAACACCAGTGATGTATACAGTTTTCTTCTGTTCCACTACTCCTCTTCTCTTCCCCTCACCACATCCCCAATCTCAGGTAGACTTTTCTAGGAGAAAGGAAGGGAAGGAATAGGAAGGGAAGAAAAGAGGGAAGGAAATAAAGAGAGTGTAGTTTATACAGTCTTTGTCCAATGTGGTGTTGTAGAAGAACCTTGCCCTGATTATCAAGACCTTTCCTGTAAACAAAGTCACATACCAGATATCCAGAGCTACTTTCTGAATGACTCCTAGCAAAATCAATAAGAAACTCAGGGGAGACATGACCTTTGTTGTGCCTAAAGTGGTGTTCTTTCTTCTAAGTGGTGTTCTTTCTTCTAAATTACCTGCATATTGATTGCTCCCCTCTCCATAATTACCTAGTTCACATTTAGTCTTCTGCTCACTACATCTATTGAAGACCTGGAAATAAATAAAAGCCCTTGCCACCACATCCCTCGTCACTGTCACTGTTCAACATTAGAAACGGATATGGTTTTATCAATGAAAACGACAATTAAAAAGAGATGTTATCATTTGCTCTAAAGCTGCACTCTAGGGACTATATGACTTTTCTATCTGAGTTGTAGCTGAAACCTGACATAAATGTTTACACATTATCATGTGAGCTCCTCCAGAGCAAGGGACATCTTTTCTATTTGTATCTCTAGCACTTAGTGATTTGCATAATAAATGCTTAATTCATTCAATATTATGATTCTGTAGATTTCTTCAAGTTGTTTTTTTTTTATAACTTGAAGTGACTGTTTCTAGTGTCATCTCATCTAAAGTAACCTACCATCTACTTCGTACTTATATGTAATGCTGTTATAAACCTGTTGTCCTCTCCTCCCACCTCGTTAGAATTTTAGAAACTAGCCCCTTGTGAACAGGGACTGGTTTTGCTTTTTTATTGTTTCCTCATTATTAGCACAAAAATTGATGCATAGTAAGGTTTTCATAAATAATTGTACCTAACTAGCATCTAGATCATATTTGCACAACCTGAGACCTGCCAAAGGATTTTGGGTGGCCCTTGAAAAATGTAGAGGAAAAGAGGAGAAAAATGGAGAGAAAATTCTTTGTTATGCCATAAGCAGTAAATGGGCCACAAGTTGTGCAGGCTGATTTAGAGAGAGCTTTAAGCTTTGCAAAAGATTTTGCATAAATCATTCCGTTTGATCCTCAAAGTCAACCTGTGGGGGAGGTGCTATTGTCATCCCTATTGTATATGTGAGAAAACTAAGGCAGAGATAGGTTAAGTGACTCTCCCAACATTTCACAGCAAGTGTGGGACAAAATTCAAACTCAGGTCTTCCTGATTCCAGGTCAAGGATTTATGCCCATTGTGTCATCTACTTTGATAATTATTGATTGAGTGGAGGAAATTTGAACAGGTATCAATGCCAAAACCCCATAAAAGTTTAGAAGAGCTTACATTTGGACCTTGAAAAACTGTCTGACACAGAAGAAAAACTCTAGAGGAAAAAATACAGCCAAACAACAAAAAACCCAAGCCACGTAGTCTTTTCTAAATGAGCCTTGTCTTAGCATTCAGAGGACAAAGAGAGCTCGATTCCATTTGCTAAAGCATCTACAATTCTTTTTATACCCTGCCTTTTATGCCATCAGTTCAGATTGCTATAGTAGAGCAGGTGCCACAGTTCAGCAGCTTCTAATGTGAAAATGAATGATTTTGTATTTTCCCCCTATTATGACCCACTCCTTTCTGACTCTAGGAGAGCTATAGCTATATCCTATTAATGCTTCTCCCACCAACCTCCCATTGACCTGTGACCATCACCATGAGCAATAGAGGTTGAGCATCATAACCATCTGCTTCATTGACAACACACACCCACATAGACACACACACACACACACACACACACACACAAACATAGCAACAGAGTAAGGACTCAGAAAGATACTAAGAAAACTTAAATCATAGAAACCCATTTCTACTTTTACTGAAAAAAAGAATGGAAAAGCCCACCCCTGGAGGCTGGGTTATAAAACCAGAGGTCTAGTTTGAGTTGTTGCCATATAAAACTGGAAGATTTTAGGCAGATCTTGTCTGCTTTAGTTTTCTCCACTGTCGTTTGGAGGCCATTGACCTAGAGCTACAAAGGACATGAGAGATCATCTAGTTCAAAATTCTCATTTTACAGATAAAGACATGGAGGTCCAGGTAGGTTTAATGACTTGGCTAAAGTAATACAGGGAGTAAACAGTAGACATGGGATTTGAATCTAGTTCCTCTGGTTTCAGAATCAGGCTTTTTCTTCTATTCCCTTTTATAGCTTCCATGATGGTAGCATTATGTCTCATTAAAGTAGCATCAGAATGATGAGTTGGGAGTTACCTACCAACCCCAATTAAGCAGTGAGTCCCTTCTACGTATTATTGTAACAGTAAGCACCCCAACATACACGGCTATCACAATTTCTTTGATCGGCTTTTCTAAAAGAAAAGGCAACTTTTGAGGGGTCAACAATCACTTTAATCAGTTAGCATTATTCATGTTAATCATTTAGTATTAATTGTATTATTCAGTTAGTTCAAGGGGAAAAAGCACCCTGAACTTCAGAGAAAATATTGAAAAACTAAAAGTCAACAAACATGTTTCCAAATGTCTAACCATAAACATAGACACATCTTTATCAGAGAGGGAAGCACCAACATCTGAGTTTTCAAAGCCAGGGGGCTGCTTAGAGGCTTCCCAGGGTCTCATCTGGAACTTCCAAAAACTAAGCCTCAAAGTAAAATCCAACCTCAGAGTCTTTATCCACTTTTGTAGAACCAGAGCACATCACATCCCTTGACAACCAGTGCCTCATTAACAAAATGTGTGAACCTTCCCACAAATCTTCCCAGGTCAGAACAATGAATGGGAAAGATCCACCTTAATCACATCATTCAGAGGCATTATATTTCTTGGTATAAACAAAAACAGCAAAACATTCTACTTTGCTTGCCCTCACAATCATCTATAAAAAATCTAAATCTAAATATTTCCAGGATAGGGAGCCCATGATCTCCCAAAGCAATACGATTTTTGGAAGATTTATTAAAGAATTTTTCCTTTAATATTAAGACAAATTCAATTGAATTCCATCCATTAAGCTTTCCTTAGGTATCCACTATATGCAAGACATTGTGTTAAGGTGGATATAGGAAAAAAAAGCTCTGCCTTTAGTTACTGACATTTCACTGCTCCTATTTCTTTCCTCAGGCCAGCCTTTAGAAGACTAATCCCTTTTCTAACTGACAGCTCTTCAAATACATAGAAGGAGCTTTCATATCACCACTGAATTTCTCTTCACCACCCTACACATTCTCAAGTACTTTCAACTAATTATAGGGTTAACTTACTTCATGGAGTTGACATGCATATAAAGAATAATATTAAAAAACTTGGAAAGCAAAATATAAAATGCTCATAATATGCATATATTATGTACGTATATGTTTCTAGTATTTGTATATACACACATATACATAAATATGTACAAGTAGCACATCTGATCTTGAATTCAGGAATCCAGGGTTTGAATCTGACCTCAGAAATTTACTAGTCTCCAGCACACGTATGTTTGAACTAGATGTCATCAGAGAGCCCTTGACGTGACCCATCATGAAACTGGTCTCTTCAAAAACAAACTTCTGTATTCCTTTGGGAGATGGGGAAGGGGTTGTGTGGATACTTGTGAGACAGGTGCACTTGTACAACCATCCAGGAGAGGGCAGTAGCAAATACCAGTGCCTTACTTCTAGGGCATGTCTATGACAAAAAAACAACTGATTGAAAGTAAAAGTTAAGTTCAAGCAACTTTAGACATAAACTGGGGGGAAGGGAGGGGGAGATTAGCTTTCTTTTTCTGTATTCAATTTTTTTAAATATATGGATTTTTTTTTCTTGATGAATTTAGTCAAAGTGATCTGGAAGTAGATAGAGCTTTACTGGAAGTTCCCAACAAAGTTGCATGTTTCCTTGTTCCAACCTTTCTTCTCCAGTCATCACTTTCCTATTTGTTTGCCTAGAATGAATAATACTTCTAGCCTGTCCAGCAGGGGGAAAAAATAGAATGTTTTCACCACATTCTTTTTTTTTTACCTGCTTGTTACCATGTGAAAAGAGGCTGTCCTAGTATAAGCACTTTCAAAGAGCTGTTAAATGTTTTGTAGTTATTTGCACGGTAGCTTGGAAGGATTTCCATGGAGGAGAGGAGGGAAGGGCTCCAGGAAACACTTGGATAAACAACACTGACTATTTTTCCCTTTGGCTCCCCTTAGTCTGCAACTGTTCGTACATTGAACTCTCTAGTAAAATCATTGATGGTTTTTCAGGGCAGGGTAACATCTCCCAGAACTAAGAGAAAATTGGCTTAAAAAAATGAAAAAAGTTCAGAAGTCTCAGTATGAGACTTTCCACTCATACCTTCTCTCTACTATATGATGAGTAATAAGTTCAAAAATCTGAACATAAGCTTGGTGGCACAATGGATAGAGAGTTGTAGGAAGACTGCTTTCTTGCCACCTTGATAAGGGGTGATTTCTTTGAACAACTACTAGGGACACACTGGCCATTCTTCCTATTTTAACTTAGAAGGGCCAATTTGTTGGACTTTGTGACCTGCACAATTGGACATCAATGGTTTCCTATACCACAATGATTTTTTTTAATTTAATTTTATTTGTTTTTCTTGAAGGTAGAAGAAGAAACTGAACAAATTCTGTAAGACAGACATTGTTAACATTACTATCAACAAACAGCTAAGTTAATTCATGGACAGAACACTGAATTTGAAGTCAGAAAGAACTGAGTTCAGGTTCGGCCAGAGACAATCACTAGCTGTATGACCCTGGGCAAGTCATTGTTAAATTGACAGTTGACATCAGTCTCAGTTTCCTCTTCTTTAAAGTGGGAATAACAATATTATCTACCTCCCAGGATTGTTGAAAGGATCAAATGAGGTAATATTATATATAAAGTCCTTTGCTAACCTAAAGTGTTATATAACCTCTAGCTATTATTCTATATCAAAGCCTGAACTTGAAAATAGGTGGTCTAACTCTCTCACTCACTGCCAGTATAGCTTTGAGCAAGTCATTTCCTCACTGGAAACCTCAGTTTCCTCCTGTATAAACTAAGGGGATTGGATTAACTTGTTATTAAGGGATTTTTCACCACTTAATTTTATAATCCTCTGATTCAGACAGCTTAAGATATATTTCTGGGCACTTGAAAGGGACAATTCACTTTATAAGCTGATTCTTGCAGTGCTCCTTTGATTGGCAAGATTCCCCTGAACATTGTAAGGATCGAATCAAATTAACAAATATTTCTTGAGGACTTAATATGTACAAGACATAGTATTGGATACAATTGGGAATATAAAAAAAATAAAAACATGGTCCTAGCTCTCTGGAAGTTTAAGTATGATTCTATTTTAAAAAATTCCATTTATATATAGATATTTAACAAAGTAATTCTTGTGTGAACAGAGGTCCACCCAGACACCATCAGATACATAGCATCTAGGTGGTGTAGTCGATAGAGCACTGAGTCAGGAAGACTCATGTTTGTGAGTTCAAATCTGACCTCAAATACTTCCTACCTATGTGACCCTGAATAAATGACTGAACTCTGTGTACCTCAGTTTCCTCATCTGTAAAATGAGCTGAAGAAGGAAATGGCAAAGCATTACAGTAGTATCTTTGCCAAGAAAACCCCAAATGAGGTCATGAAGGGTTGAACTATTGAAAAATGACTGACCATATCATTATCTCAATAGATAGATAAGATTTATAGACATTTACTGTTATGTGGAAATTGATATATGAAAATTCAAAAAAATGTTCATATTTGAATGCCTTATATGAAACATATCTCTATCTCTTTGTGGCTGAAAACTTGAAATAGATGCTGAAACTATTAACCAGTCAACCTCAGCAGGAATTACCTTAACATTTCATGAAGTTAATCATTAAGTTTAGGTTGCATCATTTTTATAGTTGCAATAGCTATTCAATTAATGAATTTGTTCTGGTATGCCTATAAGGAGTATTTGGGTTATTACCTATATTTCTCTGAATGGAGGGGAAAGTAAATTTCACTCTTCTCAAGTACCTTGACTAAGATTTGTCAGTATCCAAGCTAAGACTGAAAATCAGAATCCCAGACCTGCATTTGGAAGGAGGAACCTCAGGCTTAGATCAGAACTCAGTCTCCGGGTTAAATTTATCCCTGGTTTGATATTAGAATCCAAAACCCCAGAATTGAGATTTAATTTGTAACCCTAGCCTTGTGATCAGTATTTATACTCCCATGGCTCAGACAAGAAAACTGGAACTCTACCTTAAAAGAAGATATATGAGCTTTAGGGCTATTATTGAAACTTTAAGCTTCCAAAGAGCTTAGCTTATCTCAGGGATGAGACTGGAACTCAGATCCTCAAGGCTTCTGCTATAGGAGCCCCAAAAGTCAGAAATAACCTGGACTTTGAACTTGAGAATTATGATCAGAACTTGGAACCTCAGGACTGAGAGTGGAACTCATACTGCCAAACTCAGTTGTCTATCTTCAATTCTTATTTGAGAATCTTGTCACGTTGGTCAAAATTAACCACTGAGCTTTTAAAATAAACCATTTCTTTCAGACATGATATCATGTGCACCGTGGGTCTTTCAGCATCCCATGTCTTGGTTTCTCATACTACTTTGTCTATAATCTGGCAAAGTTTTTTATTTGTTTTGTTTTTTTTGTTTTTTTTTCTACTTTTACCAGTTGTTTACATCCGTTGCTCTGCCTCATGAACTCTTTCAATGTAACTGGTAAGAAACTAAGGACATTCATTAAAGATGGGTGCTCCCAATTCACAATCCTTCCTTAGTCTATGTAATGTAGACCAGTTATACAAACACACAGTCGTGATGTCAGAGGTGGGAGTAACTGTGGTATCTTAGCAATTTAAGAAGGTGAAGATCAAAGGATATTTTTTTCTACTCACAGTTTTGGGGAATGACTAATTTTACCAACTTAGACTGTTTCAAATTAATAGGCTCGGCAACTTCAGAGAAGAACAAAAAAAGTGGGGAAGGGGTAAATAATTTGAAAAGCAAAAGTCAGACAGAGACAAAGTGAAGTTGAGTATTCAGGAATTCTGACACTATTTATTAGATCATTTCGAAAGCTATAATCATTTGGCCCTCTCCTGATTCTCATCCACATTGCTAATATGTCAGTTTTCACAAAATGTAAGATGCATCTCTCAAGTTCTCTTATGTGTAAATCAAAGATTCCTCTTTGCTTAAGGGGGAAAAAAACAATCTTAAGAAAGTTAGATTCAAGTGAAGTCTATTAGTGTATTTTAAAAATGTCATTTGAGTTGTGTTGCCCACCAGATGTGAAAGGTTGGATATAGATACCTTGCTAGCAAATCTATCCAACTAGAAATTAAGTCACAACATTTGGCAAATTCTAGGCATGGGATCAGTGGTAATAAAAGTAAAAATATTACATATATATAAATTATGTATGTATATAATATTTCAGATGAAAGAAAAATAACAGAGAGACACAGGACTGACAAAATCAAGAATAAAATGTAAACGGATTGGTGCGTGGGGTATTATAGTAGAAAGAGCTTTGAAGTAGGTGTGAGGTCATGGGTTTTATTTTTTTAGCTTTAATTTTTATATATTTTTTTCCAATTACATGTAATAACCATTTTAACATTCTTTTTAAAAAGATGTTAATTTCCAAATTCTCTCTCTCCTTCTTCCTCTCCTACCTCCTTGAGAAAGCAAGCAATTTGATATAGATTATACATGTGCAATCATGTAAAACATATTTCCATATTAACCATGATGCAAAAGAAAACACAGACAAAAAAACACAAAAAAATAAAGAAAATGGAAAGGTATGCTTCAATTTACATTCAGGCTCCATTAGTTCTTTCTCTGGAGGTGAATAGCATTTTTCATCATAAAGAGGACATGGGTTTAATAGAAGTTATGTTGCTAAGAAAGTTGTGTGAACTAAAGCACAAGAAATGTTTTAAGAAGTAGAGAACAGTAGCAATTGAGAGAATAAAGGAAGGTTTTATAAAGGAGGAGTCAACTGAACATAAAAGGAAGATGAATAAAGGTTTAACCTTGTTGACAAGAGTACTTCCATCTATGACTACAATCACTCTGCAACTTTGGGTCTCAGTGTTCTTATCTGCAAAATGAGGAGACTAGATGAGATTATTTCTGAACTTCCTTCTAGTATTCTTTGAGCAGGCTGTAGTCTTCTGTGGCAAACAGATTAAGCTAGCACATCAATAAACATTTCATCAAGCATTAATGAATTAGATTATACCTTTCATATTTATAAATATGGCGATATTTTTCTAGTTGTCCAATTTACAGATCCAGAAAACTGAGACTGAATACCAGCATCTGTGGAAAAAATTCAAGGTCTGGAGTTAGAGTTTCAAGCTTTAGACTTAGAGAAAGTTATTATTCCCCTCTATGTCCCAGTTTCCTCATGTAGATGACATCTATGGTCTCTTCTCATTCTAAATCTGTGGTACTTTGGCTTTGACAGGCAGCTGGGTAGTGCAGTGGATAGAATACTGGGATGAGAGTCAAGAAGACATGTTCAAATCCTGCCTTGGATATTTCCTAGTTTTGTGACCCTGGGCAAGTCACTTAACCATTGTCTGCCTCAGTTTTCACAGCTGCAAAATGGGAATGATAATAGCCCCTATCTCACAGGGTTATTGTGAGAATCAAATGATTTAGATTTATTTAGATAGGTATTGTTTGACCACCACCTGACATATAGTAGATGCTTAGTAAAAATGCTTCTTTCCTTCTTGATATTATATTTCTTTCATCAGTTGAGTTGTTTACGTAAAAAGATTGGGTAATTCACATGATAAAATTTTGATTTTATCCTTCTAATGCTCTAGAGCCAGAGTAGGAGGGAAAAATCTACCTTCTTTCTCCAGTTCATGAACTCTATTTGAACAAGGAGTTTCACTATTTTGAGTAACTAGTGACTCTAGGGCCACTGGAAGTGTTATCTTCATGAAGCCCCCAAAAGAGATTGATTTAATCAGTTCAACCAAAAATCAGACAGTTGTGTAGCAGGTTAAATAGAGATTCATTCAAAAAGACTCATCTGGTAGACTAGTGCCAGCCATTGTAGACAGTCATACTTTTCTAAGTGCATATGAAAGCATTGTGGTTCTGTCCATGCTTGATCAATGCATAAACTTAGAGGGATGGCTCATGCTAACCCTGGTCATGCACTCACCAACGCTGCCCCGTGACTGAGATTTTGCGCTTGGAAGGAAGTATTCCCAGGAGCACAATAGAAAGAAAAATTTTATCAATAAGGTTAGACCTTCACTCAGTTTCAATTTATGTTCAGTTGAGTAGAAGCCTTTTCTTATTCTCTTAGCTGTTAGTGGTCTTGGTCTCTTGAAATGACTTCACAAGTCCTACATATATATTATCTATCTATCTATATCTATCTATCTATCTACCTACCTACCTATCTATCATCTATCTATCTATCCATTTATATTTATTTATCCAAGTCTGCTTACTTATTCATTCACTCTTTCATTCATTTCTTCATTCTTTTTTTGGTTGTCTGATTGTTTATCTGTGTATGGGCTGCATCTTCCCAGTAAACTTGAGCTGCCTAAGGGTTTCAATTGTTTCGTTTTTGCCATTGCATTACCAGAGCCCAGTACAATGTCTTGCATAGGTGGGCTCTTAATAAATACTTGTTGAATTAAAATGAATTGAACAGAGCTACACAAGTTTATTTCTGATCTGTGGTTCAAGAATTATATTTACTCTTTGTACTTTCCTTTTAACTCAAACTGAGATTAGCTTTAGGCTTCATGAATATCTAATAGCAATGTAGGATTAGCAGGAATTTTTTATATTGTTTTGTCAAAAAATCAAGGTGAAACAATTAAACAAACATTTGTTGTGCACCTATGGTGAGCAAAGTAAAAAGAACATAAGAGCAGGAAGATTTGAGTTCAAATCCTGCCTCTGTCACCTCCAGTCAATCTTGGGCATTAGACTCTAGACAGCTTTCTAGAAATATAATTTATAGGTGAGTTGCTAGTCTCTATTTGTGGATGGAGTTTCCATGTCAGAATTTTACTATACCAATGAAATCACAGATTCAGACAAAAATTAAATAAAACACACAAAGCAGTGTGGGTAAAAGGTGAAAAAAATATCCTGTTTTTGGCCTCAATGAGCTTACAGGAATAATAGTTGAAATTTACATGGCTCAAAACTTCCATGACATTGCTAACACAGGTTTTATTTTATAGGAGAAAAAAAATTAAGGTCCTGAGAATTCATTGAATTGCCACAGAGTTAACAGTCATCAACCCAGGACTCTTGATTCCAAGTCCATCTTTCTTTTCACTACACCAAATCCCCTCTATTAGACAGGAGCCACATATAAATACATGTCACATAAATGATGGACTGTGGCAGGAGCAGAAAAGAAAGTGAAAAAAAGTATACTAGGAACATTTGAAGTGGGAGAGATAGTTTTTTATCTAGGATTTGGACAAAGGAAATCAAAATAAGCTCCGTGGAGATTATTCACGTTGGATCTTGATTGAAGTTATTCAATTGTTTTCAGTTATATCCAATTTCTTCATGACCTTATTTGGGGTTTTCTTGGCAAAGATATTGGAATGCTTTGCCATTTCATTCTCCAGTTCATTTTACAGATAAGGAAATTGAGGTAAATGGTGAGGCCCAGGGTCACATAGCTAGTAAGAGTGTGAGGCCAGATTTGAACTCAGGAACCTGAATTTTCCTAGCTCCAGAATCAGCAGTCTATCCACTGGACTACGTACCTGCCTCTGGATAGAAGAGAAAGATTTTAATAGATGTGAGATAAAGAAAAAAATGTCTTCAATATATGGGAGGTTGACTGTAGAGTTCCCTAGGGTAGAAGATGACAGGATAAGATCAGTAATTAGCAAGTTGTAGAAGAATTTGGTTGGAAACTAGAGGACAAGACAGGGAATAGATAGAACAAAGACTGGAAAGGTAGTTTAGTACCACACTATGAATGCAATGTCAAAAATAAAGAATTTGGAATTTAGCCAATAGGCAGTAGGGAGTCACTAGAAGCATTTGAGACGGAAAGAATTATGGTCAGATTTGTGCATTACAAAAATTGTTTTGGAAGCTGTGTGAAGAATCAACTCTAATAAGAGTCCTTAACCTGTTTTGAGTGTCATGGATACCTTTGGAAGCCTACTGAAGCCTATGGAACCTTTCTCAGGATTGTATTAAAAATATAAAATAAAATACATCGGGTTACAAAGGAAGCCAATTATATAGAAATAGTTTATCTATCTATCATCTATCTATCTTTCTCCATAAATAGGTATCTATAGATTTTTATAGATAGATTAGATGATATTGAAGCAGTTATTTTATTTCTATATAAGTGTTTTGTAATCCTATGTATTTGTGTGTGTGCTTTTAAAACATTATAGGTGCAGCTAGGTGGTAGAGTATTGGATAGGTCACAGGCCCCAAGTTAGGAGGACCTGACTTTAAATCCAGCCTCAGATACTTGATACACTGTCTGTGAGACCCTGAGCAAGTCACTTAACTACTTGTCTGGCAAACAAACAAACAAATAACTAAATAAATAAATGAAACATCCTGAAGTGTCCATAAGCTTATATGAATTAATATTAAAATCAATTATATCTATCATGTCTCTCTACATACACACTTATGTGTATATAGCTATACATAACTATTTCAATCTAATTTATTTTCTTTGCAGTTCTGCTTATTTTATTTTATATTTATAGTTAGACATCGACACAGACATAAACATAAACACAGATAGAGATAACCTAAATTCACAGAACCCAGGAAAAGAATTCCTGGACTAAAAAATGGTAAACTTGTTGGAAGTTACCATTTAGTTACAGTAGTCTAGATGAGAAGTGATAAGGAGCAAGCTAGAAAGTTCCTCATGTGGATAGAGAAGAGTGGATGGATGAGAGAGAGGTTTTGTAGGTAGAATTCAAAGGATTGGAAAGCTAACTGGACTCAAGGAAGTAATAGAAGGTAAAAAATCAAAGATGCCTCTAGGTTTTCAATCCTTTTTTCAAGATAGCATGCGTTCTATGTCACTTTTTCAGGAGTGGGGACCAACTGAGCTGAGACTGCCACGCTTTCATTCAGTCTTCCAGATATTAAGGGTGTATATGATGGGAAGGCAATGAAATGATGAAGTGTCCACGACTGTTTTGGATATGTCAGAAGGAGGACCTGACCTGATGGCTTCCTAATTTCATATAGTCTTTTGCCTTGCATAGTCTGTAGGGAAATGGTTCATATAAGGATGGAATGTATGCATTCATAAGCACAACGTACAGTGCCACAAAGTGCAGCTCCATAGGTACCAAATGATTTAATGTCTAGCAGTGAGTGGTGAAAAATGAAGTGACTTCCTATGCGAACCCAGGTTGAACACAGAAGTAAATCAATCATGTTCCATTTTAGCTGCATCTGAAAGTACAGGTCTCATTCTTCCTCTTGCGTTCATCCCTTCTTTGTCCAGAAGTGGACGGCACCTCTTTCCATCAGGAAATCACAGTTGACCATTACATTGGTGAGAGTTTTTATGTCTTTCAAAGATGTTCATCTTCATAAACGCTTGCTAATTGAAATTTTTAAAATTACATTTAAAAATAAACAATTTGCATCATATTGACTGCTGACAATAACTCATATTTATATATCCCTTCACAGTTTTGAAAGATTTCACATTATCTCATTTGAATTTCATAGACCTGTGAGATAGTTTCATTTTATCATTTCCATTTTATAGGGTCAGAGAAGTTTAGTGACTTGCCCAAGGTCAGACAATTAGTAAGTGGCAAAGCCAGAACTTATGTCTTCTGATCCTAAATCATATCACATTTAAACAGGGCTAGATATTTACTAAGTGCAGCACTCTGCACACAGAAAGTACTCAATAGAGTGAAAAGGTACTTGATCTATGTCCTCATGTATCATTCCAGTATCCAACAATTTCTGTTGCCTCAACAAATAAACATTTAGTGAGATCACACTTGCTAAGGTTTCACTTATGTTCTAGTGGTGAAAACATAAAATATTAAAAAATGAATTCATGAGGCATTTTCTACCTTCCACCCTTTCACTTTTAGATATCATCTTAGACCATGATTTTTATCTGTAAAGATAGGGGCAAACTGGCTACTTCAGAGATCATGTTTCATGCTTTTCATCACCTATGATCAACCGATTCCTCTTACTTATAGATTTCCTATTTGAAGTTCTTAAACATCCTTCCTCTCTCTGGTTGTGTTAGTTTATAGACCTCCAGGGCATGCTGTGAAACAGGACTTTCTCAGTTAAGCCTTTTCTGATTTGTAGGACAGGATGACTGGGTGCTCTGGAAGCACAAGGACAGTGTTTCCTAGTTTTGTTTTCTTAGGATGGTTTGTGGCAGACCTAAAGGCTTAATGGAAAGGATTAATTTTAAGAACAATGGGATACCCAGTATCTCCTGACTCTTTCTTGTGTCAGAATGATCTGTATGTGAATGTTTGTTTCAACTTCTCCTTGGCAGTGGCAAGTAGCTTTCAGTCAGCAGAATCCTCAGCCTACTACTGCTGCAGATGGACTGTAACCCACATCCCCGTTCTTAAAGGCAAAGATCAAAATTGGAGGAAAAGTTCTGAATCCTCCTTCCCATGTTAGAGCTTAAAGCATTTAGTATAATTTTTCAATTAAGTGGTGTGGATATTCCCAGTAAATAATGCTTATTCCAGGGAAGGCAATATGCTACAATGTAAAGAACACTAAATCTATAGGCAAAGGAACTGGATTCAAATGGCAACACTATTATTTCCTACTTCTATGACCTCATGCAAAGCACTTTCTCACTGTGGGTCTCAGTTTCCTCATTTGTAAAAAATAAGGAGGTTTAATTAGATAACCTCTAATCTTCCTTTTGGTTCTAAATCTGTGATCTCATAATCTTAGGCAATGAAAACAACATCATTGTTCAGTCATTTTAGTCTTGTCCAACTTTTCATGACCCCATTTGGGATTTTCTTTGCAGAGAATCCTCCTTCCTTGGCATGATTTGTTATTTCCTTCTCCAGATTATTTTATAGATAAGGAAATTGAGGCAAACAGGATTGTGACTTACCCAGGATCACATAGGTAGTAAGTGTCTGAGGCCAGATTTGAACTCAGGAAGATGAATCTTCCCTTTTTCAGGCCTGGCACATTAGCACATTATCCACTATACCACCTAGCCACCCTAAAATAATATTAGGCATGACCAAAAAGCCAGAGTTATCAACAGTATAATCAAAAGCAAATTTTAACACTTCTTTCACCTTCCCTTTATATCTGCCTTTAGGAGTACTTCTGGCCCAAAGTTCTTCAAAATATCAAAACTATAGTGAAATGGTACCATGTTTTCCTATTCCACCAAGAGGTACGGAATACTAAGTCTTCACCAAAGTAGTCAGATTTCTGCACATGATGGAAACAGTCAGCAACTGCCCTAGCTGAAATTGTAGAGTAGGTGGTCTGTCTTTGTGATTCAGACATCACATATGAACTCCCTTCTCCCTAACCATTCATCTATCCCTTCCTCCTCCTCCTCTCCCCAGACACACTCATTCGCTATGTGACCCTGGGCAAGTCACTTAAACTTTCTTAGCCCTGTGTACTTATCTGTACATTGAAGATATTAACAGTATTCCATAGGTTCTTCACAAGGTTTCTATGAGAATTAACTGAGACAACATTTATAAAGTATTCTACACACCTGAAAGTGTTAAATAAATATTAGATACTTTTATTATAGCAAGTTGATTGCCTGTTTCCTTCATTCCTGGTATAGTTTCAATCAACAAGCATTTATTTGGTGTATATTATATGTCTATCAGTATGCTAAGAGCTGAGATTCTTTTTGGGAGAGACAGCATGTACATACGCACAAAAGTATGTGTAAACTTTGGACAAAATAAATCCAAGTTAATTGAGGAGAGGTCATGAGTAATTGGAAGGATCAGGAAAAACCTCAAGAGGTGGTGTTCGAGCTGAGCTTCAAAGGAAACCAGCGTCCTTAGAAACAAAGTTAATTCATTCTAGGAATAGAAAACAGACAGACCATGCAAAGACACAGGCATAGGGTGTCATATGTTAGTGCAAATGTAGCCAGTCTATTGCGGTAGTTGGTGGTGCAGTGGATAGAATTCTGGGTCTGGAATGAGGAAGAAGACCTGAGTTCAACTTTAGCCTCAAATATTAGCTCTGTGATTCTGGGCAAGGCACTTAACCCTGTTTGCCTCAGTTTCCTCATCTGTAAAATGATCTGGAGAAGGAAAGGAAAAATCACTCCAGTATTTTTGCTAAGAAAACCCCAACTGGGGTCATGAAGAGTCAGACACAACTGAAATGACTGAATGGCTACCAAAGTCAAATCCATTAGATTCACTATCACCACTCCTATAAAAACATAGGATCATAAATAAAAAGCTGAAAGAGACCTCAGCTGTCATCTAGTCTAAGCCCCTCAGTTTTTAACAGAGGAAACTGAAATCCAAGGAGACATTGACTTGCCCAAGGCCACGCAAATAATGACCATTGAAGGCAGAACCTGAACACAGTCTTTCTGACTCTAAAATTAGTATTCTTGTTCTTTTTGACTCTCTTTTTGTAGATTCAGACATTTATTCTCAGAGAGATTAACTGTCTTTCCTAAAGTCACATAGGAAGCAGCAGAAGCAGGGTCTCATTTGAAATCTTCTGATTAAATCTAATGTTTTTGTTTTCTTTTTTCCCATTGATTCATAAGTTATTTAAATATAATTCTCATCTGTTATTGTAGATTAAAAGCTTTTGTCCTGGAATTTCAGATATTAGTGAAAAGGGGAAAGAAGATATGGAAGAGGGGAGAGAATGGGTAGGGTAGAGTCTCCCTGTATCTTCTAATATTCCATCTCCATCTCCGAGGGAGGCATTTATTCTCAATGGCCAAGATGGCCTTGGGAAATATGAGTCCCAGCCTCTCAAGAAAATGTGGTCTTCCTCCTCCTCTTCCTGGAAGCACTGAATTCTTTATGGGAGACTGAATTTTCTGCTGGGAAGAGGCGATAAAATGGATTGGCTCACTGAGGGATACGCTTCAGAACAGAGTGAGGAAGTGACAGGTTCTTCTGAAAACTATTTGGAAAATTTGTCTGCCTAGATTTATTTTCATTTATCAAATATTATTTTGCTAGCGTACCTAAGGTGGTGTAACTAATGTTCCCAATTGCCCTTTACCACACCCTGGCATTGTGCCCGCCGGCAGTGCAGGAGACAGACATCAAGTGACATAGGCAAGACTGCTCTTTAATAGCCCAGCGTTATTTTATTAAGGAAAATTTGTATTGCACCTTTCCCTCTGAGATGAGCCAAATGGACAGATTTCCATTTTGCTTGGCCAAGGGAATTAAAGACCAAGGAAGCCACTTTGTTCCCCTCTGGCTCTTGACACTGTAGCAGACGCTAAATTCAGGAGGTCCCTGCTGAACCCAATCTTCCTGGAGCAGCTAAAATTTCAGGTTTGAATTTCATCTCAGAAATGCACAAAGCTATAAGGCTGGTGACAGTATCCTAGCTCAGTTGTTGTCAGTTACCTGTTATTCTATTGCTAATCACAGCCAGCCCAGGTGTATCCCCCCTAGGTAAGGCGGGAGGCCCTGCTGAATACCAGATCTCTTTGTTGCATATTATCTTGTTAGTTAAGCTGTCATGAAAGTTGCCAGTAAGAGTGGGGAACTCAGAGTTTAATCCAATTAAGCCTTCACTGACTTTTCCACATTCCTGGTACTAGGAGCCCAAATTAGTAGGAATCTTTTCAAAGTGGGGGTGTCAAAAAGAGACCTGGCTAATAAAAACTGTTTGTGTAGCAACTGGGTGCAATTTAAAGCATAAGGTATTAAGAAGAGAATTTGGGGATAGGGGGAGACAGGAGCTTCTTTTGACCTGAGCTGATGGTAACCTTTCACCTTCAGCTGTCCTGGCCTTGGAGAGCTCTCTGAGCAAATCAGGCAAAGAGAAGAAGAGCCTGCTCTGGACTATCTAGTAAGGAAATAATCTTTTTTTTTTCTCAGATGTTTCAACCAACCTGACTCCTAAGAAGACATTTTGTGTGATCCTAGGAAATCATTCTTTTATTCCTTTTTTTTGGTGACTAGAGAAAAAAAATTCTAAGAATGAAAACTAACACATATCTTCAAACTGAAATCTACATACTTCATATATTGACACATGCTGACAGTTTTACTGATGTATCCTTTCCCTTTCACATTGGAAAATAACATGCCATGACAATATAACATGACGCATTATATTCTTGAGGAATTCCAACAGAAGCAAAGATACCATTGAATTCCTGTTTGATGCATGTGAGTTTACATATATAAATACACACACGTACGCATATAAGATTATAGATCAATTTTAGTTTATTGAGCTACAGAAGGAAACAAGAAACCACTCCAGTATCTTTGCTGAGAAAATTCCAAATGGTGTCACAAAGAGTTGGACACAACTGAAAGAACTTTAACAGGAACAATATAAAAATATTATTGTAAAATTATTATTGTGCAATCTATATTAAAGACAATGTGTTCCCAAAGTCTTATCACGGTTTTAAACTAGATAACTATAAAAGTGCACTAAGGCTATTGGGATACTTATTGTTATATGTATATGTGTATGCATGTATATATGTATATATACACATACATGTGTATACATGTAAATGGATATCTGATTACAATAATAGAGGGGGAAGTTCAAGGTAAGAATTACTTTCTGACAATACATATTTGTATCTGCTCTGCAATTTTTTATTATAAAGTTTATGATTCTGAAAGATTGTGAGTTGGCCAAGTCATCCTGACCCTGAGGCAAACTCTATTCATTATTCATCTCATTTGTATGTGTAAACTACTATATACACACATATAACATATAGAGAGACATATAGGTGCAAGGCATGCATGTATACATATATACACATGTATGTGTATATACATATATGATGAATATATTATAAATTAAACTATAATAAACATAAAGTAAGTTTATGATCTCGTATATACTTCTTATTCATATATTTTTATTTCTTAATCAGATATTATTATTCATACATAGAACAATAAGGTTAGCAAGTGATTTTTTATTCATATGCTATTATTTATACATTTAGACATAAATATATAAAATATATACATTATATATACATATATACATAAGATATAAGATTAGCAAAAGTATTAAACTCTTTTTTCCAAATAAAATGGAAAAAAATGCCCTTTTTTACTAGAAAATATCTAATCATGTTGAAAATAGAGTTATATTTTTATAAGATACTGAGTGAGTTCACTTAGAACTTCATGAGAGGCAAGAATATTTCTGATTCCTGAGAGTTAGCATGGCCTAGTGGATAAAATGCTGGAAACTGGAAATGCAAGAGTTGGACTCACATCCTACGCTATGATACCACCAGTTGTATCTCTGTTTCTTCATCTGGAAAAAGATAATATTTATAGTAATACCTTACAGCATTGTTGTCATGATTCCCAAATGGGATAATGTACATAAAATGTTTTGTCAAAGTTAAAGGACTATACAAACATTTAATATTAGTCATTCCTCGTCTGTTGTAGGTAGAAAAGGGAGGTGCAATGGAGGGATGAACATTATGGAGTGTAAAGGGAGGAACCAAATGGAAAGCCCAGTGGAATGAAACCATTCTGAATTATTGCTCAAACTTTGTTGAATTTTCTATTAAAGAAATGTTTCCTTTTGTATGATAGGTTCAGGTTTGTTCATAAGCAAAGATCTGGGAACTCCACGCAAGAATTCTTTTGTGGCCTCAAGTCATTGCAGAAATTTTGTTAAAAGATCTACTAAATGCTATTGTATGTGTCAGAACCTTACTGAGCACTCAGGAAATGTAGGATGAAAGCCTCAGTCAGATACTTCGAACAGGCAACAGGACAGTTGAGCCTGAAGGGAACTCTCCCTATGTGACTCACCCATTCTCAATAGTGTTTTCTTTGGCCCTAGAAAGACAAAACAGTAACACTCTGGAGACCACTTTTCCCAGCCTGAGAAATCTAGATATCAGTAGATTATTTTGGGGGAATTTACATATGAGAAAGAGATTCCATCACAGTCCTGAGAATACTGCAGTCTCATTTGCATGGCACTCTAAGAGACCATTCCACCCAGCTGTTTGTTACTCACACTCTAGGTACCCTGATATTTTGGAATATGATCTGGCTAATGTTAAAATCACTAATGGTCTTAAGTAACCCAGTCCTGTCTTAAATGCTATATGGTTAATCATTGTTGCCATTTAAGCAGCATTCATTGATATCTTTTCTCGGTGTTAGGGGCTATACTGTTATGTCTGCCTTCACTGTACCAATCACAGTTGGCAATAGCCAAGGGAGGAATTGTTCTCCTCCCCACCCCACCCCACCCCCCAAAAAAATAAAATAAAAAATGACTTCTTTCTAGCTGGAGAAAATCTAATTTTGGAAGAGATTGTTTTAGAGTTATAGTCTCCATGTAGAGATGATCTTGCTTAATTTTCTCTTACTCTAATATACTCTTCAAGGAGACTATTCAGAGGAGACATGCAAAATTTTGATAACAAGGACTTAAATCTTTAGGAATTTCCTTCAGAAGAAGGTTGCAAATAAATGAAATCACATGAATGGTTTCCTTTGCTTGTCTAGGATTGTTGTCAGGGGACTCTCACTTAGATATACTTGATTCTGGGGTTAGTAGCCCAGTGACATTTGATTCTGAACAACCCAGAGATTGTATCATCATCATTAATTGTTCCCACTAGGACACATGGAGAGTTGACAAAGAATATCTGAGGCATTTATTTCCTTAACAGCTGCTCTCCAGTTATTATCAATTATCAACATAATTATGCTAATTTTATTTAGTTTTTTAAAAAAGTTACAATTTTGATGATAAAAATATTTTTCAAATTAAAAAATTAGTGTTTTCATAGTACTGAGTCATTGGGCAGAACATTCTGTTACTCAGTAAACAGATATTTATGAAGTATCCATTATGTCCCAGGGACTGTTCCAATCATGGGAGAGTAAAATAAGTGGTGAGTATTGAGTGATTACCAGGGAGGGAGGGCAAGATTATGATTTCCATTGGTGAGGTGTTAGACATCTGAGGGAAAAAAATGATAGCACGGGTATCTGTGACTGAAAGAAACAGTCCAAATAGGACAGCAAGGGGTACAAATAGAGTGGCAGGAAAGAGTTATACAGGAACTTGATCAATTTCACAGCTTTATCTAGGATCAAATGTTCTTTGGAGTCCCTAAATACATAGTCTAGTGTTTGGCCAGTTTGAAAAATCTTTTTATCAGAACTTTTGGGGAATTCTGGAGCATCCTTAGAACCTGCTTCTTCAACTCTGAACTTCTGTGACTAAAGAGTTTAAAAAGCATCCGCTATATTCCTCAACTCCCCACCCTGACTTCACACTGAATCATACACTCACTTAGATCACCTTGAAATTGGTTTAGGAGAAGAGAAATCAGAATTAAGGAAGCAAAGAAGTTTGATTCAACAAGAAATTCTAACTATTCAATACACAGAAAAAAAGCAGTTTTATTGCACATAGAGAAATTCAAACAATATGCATGTAAAGTTTGTGTTTTTGTTTTCCCCAAGAAGAAGTCTTGCCAGGTGTCAGTTGAGGGAGAGATACATGACATCATAATTAGGAGCACCTATTTACATATCAACAATTAATTTACTGCCAACCTTAGAATTACTTTGTTTTCCTAAATAGTAGCAGCTGTTTCAACAGTTGACATACATGTCATGATTTAAGGTTTGCAAAGGATATTTGCTCTTTAGAGCAACACTTCGTGGTAGGTTAAATTTTGCTCCTATCATTTTATTTGCACTTATCCAACTAAGTGAAGTGGTTTTTTGCCACTCTTAATATTTAGCACAGGGACTGACATACTAAATGCTTAATAAATGTCTGCTGACTTGACTTCTTGCTATAGAGCAAAGGTAAATTTCATTTGGGATTAAGATGAGTTTCAATAAATATCTATTTAATTGGGTCTGAATTCTCATGGTACAGGATAAATGAATACTTTATAGGTTTTAGTTACTCATAGAAATAATGGATTGTGGATAGAAATTACTCATATCTTTCCTAGCATCCCAAACTTCTTTATTAATTAAACTTTAATTTTAATCTGGATTAAGTCTGAAAGGTTAGTCTTGAGCAATGTGCCTTTAGAATATCTAAATAGTCTCAAATTTTTGGATTGAAGATAAAATCCAGTTTCTGACTCACCACACCTTACCCCAGGATTAAAAAAAAAAAAAAAAAAAGGTTCAGCTCCACTAACTGGGAAGTCCTAAAACTCATTGGCAAATTGGACATTAGATCATATTCTTCAGTTGATGCAAGCATGGATGCTTCACATACAGTGGGACTGGTGATTTCTAGTCCCTTTTAGGAAGTTCAGTATCACCAGTGAGCTAGCCCACATTAAAATTGTGCTACTCAAGAAAACGTGCTGTCAGAACACCAGCCCAGGCCAGTTTTCCTAATATCGTAGAATCACAGCCCGAGGTAGAAGGGCTGAAAGGATTTTCTTTAGAATGCCATCCTCTTTGCAGGCCTTTTGGTAGTCAGTGTACCCTATCAGCAAGTAATTGTAGGAGCCTAGCCCTACATATGCTTCACTACTTAGACACAATGAAATGGATTAAGTTTTAGAGATTTTTCTCTGATTATGCTGGGCCCTTCAAAGGATCGGGACACGTTATTTGCCTCAACTGGTGACTTAGACCCCTTGAAATCCATTCTAAGGACAATTACGTGGGTGTATACAAAGCAGTTAATTCAAGATCTCAAAGCACACAGACAATAAATTGTTTTTCTCTCTATTTTATTCATGATCACCAAATAAATTTAAGAACAAAGCTGTTCTACAATCTTCAAATTCAAGCAAGTCTAGGGAACACCCTACCCAGGACTTACATGAACTCTTGTTGTCAAGTGAGCCCTGAGATCTGACTGAGCCTGTAAGTTAGCCTTGCTGAATCTACTAGACCAGAAATGAAGAAAATTACTCTGGAAGATTAGGAAATGAGCAGTTTCATTCACTCTGGAATATTGATAGATCAGGTTCATTCCTCTTCTAAAGTGTTAAACTATCAGATTTTTTTCAGTGACGCTAGCCTCAGCATTATCTATGACTTGGCCCTTCTTTTAAAGCGTTCTTGAAAACCTATCCTATATATATCTAAGAAACTTCTACTTTTTCTTTAGACATTTATTTGTCTGTTATTCTGGGACCATAAATGGCCATTTTTATTTTATAAAGAGCATTCAAAAAAGTCCTCAATCAAGCAGGAAGATTAATGCCTGAAGGAAACAGTCAATTTGTTATAAAAATAGTATTTTAAAAAAAAAAGGTTCATTTAATCAATGCAAATCTGACACTCTTCAGAGGATAGAATTTGGGTGCTGCAATATATTCTAATAGAAAGTAAAATTAGGGGTTAAGTGAAAAAATAGGGAGAAGTTGATGTACCTATATGAGTGATCTCAGAAATAGAGCACTTGCTTAGAACATTCAGGTTGAAATATTTGCTAATAAGGAAAGGGAATCTGCATTAGCCTAAGTAATGGTCTACATGGATCACATTCACAGGATGAATACTCCATGTGACTTTTCCTGTCTGATACAGACCAGCTACTAAGTCAAATTTCTTACTCTTTACGCTATTTATAAAATATAAGCCAATTTTCCCTTTCCCCAGATGGCATAGAAAGTCAGCTAATGTAGTTAGGTAAGGGTCAAATTATTTCCAATAGAAGACGATTTCCAAAGTTCAGGGAGGTTGACTTTCCAAGGATGAAAATTTAACATTTATTTAGCACTGTAATGAAACTAGGGGCTAAGAGAGGAAAAGCAAAAAGGATAATTAAGTCACAACCCTGCCCTCATTAAGTTTATAGTCTAGGAGAGAGCTAAGTTTTTATAGCACCTCTGAGATGAAGCTTTCCATGCTGCACATTTCAAGGGCATTGTACAGCAGGGGTCCTCAGGCTCTCAACTTTAAAGATGGGGAAAATTGGCTAAAGGCTCAAGATTTGAAGTGACTTGGTTACAGTTATATAATCATAGAATTTTAGAGCTGGAGGTCATCTAGTCAGACTTCCTTATTTTGTCAGATAATAAAAATAACTCGCTTTTATAGGACACATTAAGGATTACAAAATGCGTTTCTCCATCTCTGAGAGGGAAGTAGGCTCCCAGAGGTGAGGTGATCCTGTTGGTGAAAGACAGAGTCTAGCTTTATCGTTGTCACATTCCAAGCCTGGTGCCTTTTTCCATATATAATAACACTGACTGATAAACTAACAGAGACCCAGAGAAGTGAAATGATTTACCTAAGGTCGTAGAGAAGGTTGTGCTAAAACCAGCTCATACTAGCTCCTGAGAGCTGATTGTTAAATTTTTAAGGTCAACATTTATACCTTTTGTTGCTGTTCTTGAATTATTTTCAGCTCTTTGTGACTCTATTTGAGGTTTTCATGGCTAAGATAGTGGAGTGGTTTAACATTTCCTTCTCCAGTTCATTTCACAGATGAGGAAACTGAGGCAAACAGGGATAAATGACTTGTTGTCTAGGGTTACACAACAATTAAGTGTCTCAGGCTGGATTTGAACTCAAGTCTTTCTGACTCCAGGTCCGGTACTAAGTCCTGCGATTGCAAATATAACTCTCTGTCCACTGACACTTCCCTTATTCTACCTCCTTCAGCAAAATCTGCCATCAAAGAAATCCAAACTGTTTACACAGAAGGAAAGGGAAGGAATTACTCATAGTCATGTTTTCCAAATAACTGGAGATAAGTTTCAATGGCTCTCAATTTTTGCTCTTCAGAGGGTAAGGATTACTGCCATACTGTTAAAACAAACATGTAAAGCTTCCATTCAAAGAAAAGCTAGTTTGTTAGAAATGTTGTTACTATGAGAGAATTCCAACTCACAGATTATCTAATGGAATCACTGAGAGCTGAGAAGTGGCAAATAGTTAATAAACACCTACCATGAACATTATATGAGTTACAGGAGACAAAACTAAAGGGTGATAGGGGACCTATTATCATGGAGTTAATAGGGGAGGTAAGTCCTCAGAGACATACAAACAGGAGTGTGGTAGTAAATGTTTCACTAATAGTTTGGAGGGAGAAGAGAAAAGTGTGCATACATCACACTTTTAAGCTTAATCTTCATCATTAGCAATTTCTCCATCATTTTCTCAAGTGTAGAAAAATCAAGAAAACAATAAATCCAGTTTCTATTTGTTGTATTTGCCAGTTTCTGAGATATAAACTGTTTCTCTCGTTGAGTCATTTTTCTGTTGTACTTCACTCTTAGTGATCACATTTTGGGTTTTCTTGACATAGTATATTTTGCCATTTCCTTCTCTAGACCATTTTAGAAATGAAATTGATGCAAACAGGGCTAAATAACTTGCCCAGGGTCACACAGCTAGTACTTATAAGGCCAAATTTGAAGTCAGGAAGATGAATCTTTCTGACTCTGGGTCCAGCTTTTTATCCGCTGTGCCATCTAACTGTCCTATGAGGTATAAATGCTCATCTTGAAACTCTAATAATTGGTTCTTAGGAGCCTATATGAGCCAGCTCCAACATACTGCTTATTATAATCTATATATCATAAATATATAATAATATATAATCTCTATATTACAATCCATAGCCTATATTTACTCTGTAATTATCTACTATAAAACATGTGAAGTCTAGTAAAAAGTTCCTAAGACATGAGGTCTGAGGTTCAATCATGACTAGTAATACGTAAAGAAGTAATATTTAAGTTGGACTTTAAAGGGTAAACAGCAAGTAAAGAAAAGAAGGGATACTATTGTAGATATCAAAGGATTATGGATTTAGAATTGGAAGCTATCTTAGAAGCCAAACAGAGAAATTTACAGTTCATCTTAGAGCAAATGGACAGCCACAGGAGTTGAATGAGGAAGATAGGGACTTTATCATATATACATTTAAGGAAAATCACTTTGACTCCTATGATGAGGATGGATTGGAGGGGAGAAAGAAGAGGGGAGAGGAGACCACTTGGAGGAATATTGTAAAAATTTAGAAGAGAGATGATGAGCTCCTGAACTAGGGAGTTGGCTGCAGTTTTAGAGGGAAGAGGACATTGGGGAGAGACAATGTGGTGACAGAAATAATACTTAACAACTGACTGGATGGGGTGGAAGTGTATGAGATCAAGGAGTTGAGGATGATGCTTGAAATTGCCAACCTGGATGATTGGATGGTGTCTGATCCTCTAAAGACCTCCCACTTGTGAGAAATAGCTAGGCAATTTCATAAAAAAGTATATTTAAAACTATATAAATATTGCAATGAACCTGTGATTTCATCACTAATTTTTTGCTTAGATATCTGTATCAGATCTGTTTCATAAAAGGAATCTGATAGGATTCCTTCTTTACCTATTATTCCATTTTTTAAATATTGGAATTAGCTGATCCTTGGATGTTTCATAGGATTCACTTGTAAATCTATCTGGCCCTGGTGCTTTTCTCTTAGGAAGCTCATTTATGGTCTGTTCAATTTCTTTTTCTAAAATAGGTCTATTTAGATAGTTCATTTCTTCTTCTGCTAATCTAAGCAAATTATATTTTTGTAAATATTCTTCCTTTTTGCTTAAATTATTAAATGAATTGGCATATAATTGGGCAAAATAACTCCTTATAATTGCTTTAATTTCATCTTCATTAGTGGTATATTCACCCTTTTCATTTTTGATACTAGTGATTTGTTTTTAAAGTTAACTATCCATTATATGTCAGGCACTGTGCTAGCTGCTATAATATAATTTTTTAAAAAAAGATTTCAAGGATTTTAAATTCTCTTGACATAGGTATTTCCTCTCAAGATGCCAATTCAACCTATTTATGCCTGGCCATCCTGAAAAACTCTTATCTGGAACCAGTCAAAACATGTACAACTCTATATCAATATTTTCCCCCTCAAAATAGTCACCTTAAGAGACTATGTACTTATTCCCATGATGGTGTCATTGCTCAGAACATGTCTGGAACTCTTCTTTTGTAATTACCTTCACGGCCAGTTCACAAAATACCCAACAGCAATCTCAGAACGTGACTTGATAATCACACTTTATTTTGACCTCAATTACCTACCATATTCACCAGATGAATGGTGAATTTTTTGCTTTAAGCAAATCCTGGATATTTCCAAAAATTAAATCCATTCAGGAAGAATGAAGATTTTCCAACATGATAGATAACTTAAAAGGTTGTGCCCTAGGCTCTAAAGACAATCTGTCTCATCATTTTATAATCATACTTTATGTGATCTCAGTTATCCCTGGATCATCTTTAAAGGGATTCATTACTTTCATTTTCAGATAGAAAAAAAACAGGAACAAAAAGAAGGTAAGTGACTGATCCAATATTGCATAGATAGCAGGAAGATAGCAGGTGGCTAGATAACATTAGTTGATGTCAAATTTGGTCCTATATGGTAAGCTCTAACTTGGCTGGTCATCAATAGAAGATATTTACAAGATGTACAAATCATTTTCTTAACTGCAGCCTTTAGTGATTGTGGATCAGCCATATTTTACAGATGAGGAAACAGAGGCTTATTAAGGTAAGTGACCATGGTTGCACAGCAAAGCAATTTTGGAGTTAGGATTTCAACCCCAGTATCCTGACTCCAAGACAATGTCCTTGTTGCTAACTCAAACTACTGCCAGTGAATTCAAGTGATTAAAGTTTAGGTAAATTACATGCAAGGAGACTGAAGTAAATTGAAGTCATACTCTCAGAACCAGGATCGGGAATCTTTTGAGAAATTCTAAAGAACAAGAGAATTCTACAGTTTGGGATGAAGCAATTAGAACAATGCTTTCTTGGCACATAGCAGTCAATAAATTATTATTGATTGTTGTAGAATAATGACAATATGACATTTACTACCAAGTTTATAATGAATAAGAACATATAGAGAATATTTTAAAAATAACATTATAATGCAATAATATGCAACGTGATTTTTAAAAACCAACTCTAATCCCTCCTTCCACAATGAGAACATTGTCCCTAAATTCATTTTGAATAAAGAACTTGTTGGTCTCTTTTGTCTTTCCTCTACTTTGGCAGCTGTACTCATTAATGCCAAGTGTATAAAGGGAAGTAAAGAATTTCAGATTACTTACTTCTTTGGGGTTATAAGTATACAATGCTTCATTCTTTAGGGTTTTCCTGGAACAAAAGAGTCTGCACTTACTGTACATATTATCCATGTTGATAAACATGCTTATCGATGGTCAAAAACACACATTGAGCAATGCCCTATACATCAAAACTTCATTGTAAAGTCAGCAAAAAGAAAATTAAATCAATAGCTCACTTGTGCTGGTACTCTTTAGTGACTTGCAGTGGCTTAGCAACTTGCTGCAAGGGTATAACTGCTTGAAAACAGTTTCTGCATTTCAAGGTAAGAGAGCATGAGACTACAGTCCTAAGACTGGTCTACTGTAGGCCTCAGAGACCTGGACATTCTTCAGGAGCCCAGGAGGGATGGATGGGTGAATGGTTAGCTACGCAGTTATATATCCAAGGGGAAACTAAACCGCTTTAATGAGGGTGAACATTTGTGGACAGGCCAGATTATACTGGACTCCTAAACCTGCTTTCAGCTCCTCTATCTGGCCAGTGCAGGCAAATAGGATTTGTTTTGGTTGGAATGAGCTGGGAGAACTCTGTTTAGATTTGTCCTGACTGAAATAAATAATGAAATCCTTGTTGCAGGAGAATATTTGCCCTATCCAGTGTCAGAATGCCCGGGAAAAAATTTTACTAATAAATGAGAAGAGAAGACAAAAGGGAATATGAGAATCTCTGTTGTCTAGGGGTAGCAAGAAATAATACCACCTCTATGATGTTTATTGTTTTGATGTATGAGAAAAAGTTACTAAAGCTTCAAAGAATCACAGAATACCAGAGTTAGAAGGGAACTCAAAGACCATCCAGCCTAACCCATCCTGAATAATAGTTTTCTTCAGTATGACACATGATCGTCCAATCTGGTCTTGGCTTGAAGATGTCTAGTGAGGTGGAACCCATTACCTCCCAGGTGTAACAAGCAAAGTAGGATCTTTGCTGTTTTACTGGATTGATTTGTAGTCAATTGGATATGTACAAATAGGTTCTAGTAAATCAGATACTGAGTAGAACCGTATGGAAAGAGAGAACCAGTGTTGAGAAAGCATATGTGAAGAGAGCCAGCATGGAAGGGGTGAGCCAGTGTTGAGAAGAAGAGAGCTGAGAGCTGGGAGGAGATCTCTGAGTCAGGAGGAGTGAGAGAGGAGACCTCTGGGATGAGAGAGGAGACCTCTGAGCAGGGAGACCTCCAATGACTCTGGAGACTCAAGGATACCTCTGATGGCAGAGACTTGCTGAAGGAGCCTCCAAACTTTGAAACAGAATAGGGATGTAGGGCATGAGGCTAAGCCCTTTGTGAGAGCTGTTAAAGTGAACTGAACTGTTAACACAGAGCATCTGGACTTTGGAGGTGAATTGAGATGATGATGCTGGTAGTGTGTGGTTAGTACGGTTGGCCTGCTGAGTTTTGTTTTCCCAGTGGCAGAAGGTGTGGGGTGGAGCAGTCCCCCTGAGCTGAGACATGGAACAGGATGGAAAAGTTGTCTATGTGTGAATCCAGGCAAGAGTCGGGAGTGGTCAGCCCACAGAGAAAAACTCCTGAGACTTGGAAGTCAACCTTGAGTTTAGATGAAAGAGGACTTTATTTGGACACTTGGTATTGATTAAGGAGATTGTTCTTACTCTGACCTAGAGATGGATATTGTGTTATTTTAAAAAAGGACTTTACTTTGATACTTGGTATTGAATAAGGACTTTGCATTGTTATGATATATATATATATATATATGTATTTATGATATATATATGTATATATATAACAACAATGCCACCTCCATATATATATATATGGAATGATATATTTTATTTAAGGGTGTTGCTATGAATGTTATACTTTATTGAACAATGCTTGTTCATTATACCATGTGATTAGACCTTTGAAATTATTCACATCAGCAGTCCTCAGGTATGCTACCATGATTGGCTTTACACCAGAGTAGCCTCCATGTCCTAAACTGTAAAAAAAAGACATTAAAACCACCTTGGCAGAAGGCCTTTCCTGTGCTCTCCTTTCTACCTCCACCTCAATCTAAAGTGCTTTTATGATTCCCTGAAGGCCATTTATGGACCAAAAACCTATGGTGCATCATAATTACTCAGTGCTGATGGAGCCACATTGATTAGTGATAAGAATATGATCCTAGAGAGATGGGCTGAATGCTTCCATGGTATTCTCAATATACTATCATTAGTCAATGCTGAGGCCATTGACCATTTACCTTAGGTTGAAGTCAGTTCTTCTCTAGCTGAACTTCCAACTGAAGATAATGTTTTGAATTCCATTAGGTTCCCATCATGTGGTAGAATACCTGGTGCTGATTCTATTCCAGCTGAGATTTATAAGGTAGGGGATCCATTGATCATACAAAAGCTGACTGAAATTTTCCAAGCTATATGACACGAGGAGGTTATCCCCTAGGAATTCAAGGATGCCTCTGTTGTCCATCTCTATAAGGATAAAGGAAATAGATTGTCCTGCAACAGTCTTGGGGTGAGGTCTCTCTCTTATTCATTGTTGGCAAGATTCCGATCAGTTTTCTTTAATAAACTGAACCTTCACCTGGAAGATGATCACCTACATGAGAGCCAGTGTGACTTCAGAAAAGGTCGAGGAATGGTCAATATGTTTGCTGCACAATTCCAGGAGAAATGCCAGGAGCAGAACAGAGGCCTGTACCCAAGGCCTTTGACACCGTTAGTTGTGAGGGCTTATGGAAAATTATATCAGAATTTGGTTTCTCAGAGAAGCTCATCAGTGTTATACATCCATTTCATGATTGCATGTTTGCCCAGATTCTACATAGTGGGCAATGCTCTCATGCCTTCCTAATCACCAGTGGAGTGAAACAAGGCTCTGTACTTGTTTCCATGCTTTTTAGTACAATGTTTTCAGTCATGTTGTCAAATCAAGGTCAGCTACTGCACGGATGGTAAATTCTTCAATTTGAAAAGGCTACAAGCCAAGACCAAAGTGGAGGGATTATTGGTGAATGATTTTCTGTTCACAGATAATTGTGCACTCAATGCAGCCTCAGAAGCTGAGATGCTACAAAATATGGATTGACTCTCTGTTGCCTGTGCTAATTTTGGCCTATCAATTAACACCAAGGAAACACAGACACCACCACACCATCCATAGGTGGAACCATTGGTTAGAGTAAATGGAGAAGTTTTGAATGAAGTGAATAAGTTCATTTACCTTGGCAGTGTACTTTCCAGGGATGTACACATGGAAAATGAGGGTGACCCATACATTGCCAGAGCTGGATCAGTGTTTGGGAAGGAAAAGTATGAGAGAGAAGAGATATTAGACTGATTACCAAACTGAAGGTCTATAGAGCCGTTGTGCTAATCTCATTGTTTCATTCCTGTGAAACATGGACAGTCTACCAACACTATGCCAGGAAACTGAATTGCTTCCATTTGAACTGTCTTAGGAAGATTCTGAAGATCACCTGGTAGAATAAGGTACCAGACACTGAAGTCTTTACTTGAACTAAACTGCCAAGCATTCAAATTATACTTCAGAGAGCACAACTCTGATGGACTGGCCACATTGTTCAAATGAAAATGTACTCTTGCCAAAAAGACTATTTCATGGAGAACTCACACAGGGCAGGCAATCACATAGGGGTCAAAAGAAGCTATAAAAAGACACTCTGAAGGTCTCTCTCAAGAACTTTGGAATTATCTTTCATGGGAGATACTGGCACAGGACCGTTCAGTATGGTGTGTCCACATCAGAAAGGGTGCTGTGCTCTATGAGCAAAGCAGAACTGAAACAGCTCAAAGGAAACACAGTATGTGCAAATTTAGAGTATCCACCACAAATGTTCTCATGGACTATTTGTGCCTAATCTGTGGTAGAGCATTCCAGGCTCATATTGGTCTGAGCAGTCATAGTTGTACACATTGAAACTTGACTTTATAATAGTGATGTCATTTTTGTCCTCTTTGAGAATGAAGGACAAGAACCAACCAACCTCAATGCTAGTGCTTTCCCTTTACAGTGTATATCTTCTATCTTCACAGTTTTATGTTATGTTGTCTTCCAAGTTACCATCTGGGCTTTTTGCCTTTCTTTGTATCCCTAGCATTTAGCAAACTGATAAGGAAAGACCCTCAGATTTGCTGGCCAAAAGAGAAACAACTACTATTTACAATTTACATTCATCCTATCCTAGGAGGGCAGGGACCTATTGTGGTCCAACCTATAAGGTCCAGAATGAATTGAGTTTAAGGCTTGTTCTTTGCAAAAGAAATCAAGAGAGTAAAGCTGAAGTTAATGAAGCAGCTTTCAGGCAACAAATATACCTTCTTTTGGGCAGAGTACCCTCAAGTGAATAGAGGGAGAGGAAAAGGAAGAGGGAGAGGGAGATTTGATTCAAGAACCCATCCCTTGACTTACTTCTTAAAGAGGACTATTTACTGAATGGCATTACCTGACTCAGAGTGAGAATCTGAAAAGAGTTTAGCCTAAAAGTACTAGGGTCTCCCATTACATCCTGGACCATCTCCAGTTCTCTTGATGAATATCAGTCCATTGGATCCATATATCCCTGGAGGAGAAAGTAAGGCTGGTGATCATGCACAGCCCTCCCTTATTCAAATCCATGTCAATAGCAAGTCATGTCAACATCTCCCTGATGTCATGGTCCTTTCCGAGAATGAATGACAAACATTTAGCTGACTTTCTGGCATGGAGGAGGTGCTTAAAAATGCTCATTGACTGACTGACTGATTTGGTGCTTCTTTAGAGTTTGTGAAAGAATCCCAGAACTTGAGAGCTGAAAGGGTCTCAGATGCTTTCTAATAAGTATAATTAAAAGCATTTAGCAGTTATTTTGATGAACTATAAGAAGTTTCATTCCAAATACAAATCTAGAAAGAGGAAGTTTAATAGAAATTTAAAAATTAATCTCACAAGTACAAGATTGGGAACATATATATAGACTGAAAAGAGACCTGGAGGCTACAGAAGTCAGCGAAGTGAGTCAACATTTGAATGAAATGATAGCCATACAAACTGAAGCTAGACCATGTATCACTTATATCAGATTGCTTGCCATCTTAGGGAGAGGGGAGGAGAAGAAGGGAAGGAGAATAATCTGAAACTCAAAGTCTTATAAAAAATGAATGTTGAAAATTATCTTTACATATAATTGGAAAAAATAAAATACTACTAAAAAAAAAGCTCAGATGCTAGAGAAACATGGTGTCCAAGGCTGGGGAAGTGACAGTGCTATAGGGATTGGCCCCAGTCAGACCATGTATGGAAGACTGTTCAATTCTAAACACAACACTCTAAAGACACTGATCTCTGAGTGTATCCAAAGAAGCACAACCAGTAAGGTATATTCAAAGTTAATCCATATGAGGATTGCTTGAAAGAACTAGGTTTATTTTGCCTGAGGAAGGGAAGACTTAGGATCCTCCCATAATAATTGTTCTCAATTATTTTAAAGGTCATAATTTGGAAGTAAGATTAGACTTTTTCTGCTTGGTTTCTGAGCCCAGAACCTAGGAGCAGAACCTGGCAACTGCAAAGAAAAATTTTGTCTTGATGTAAGGAAAATCTATTAAGAATTAGAGGTGTCCAAAAGTGAAATGACCTGCCTTCAAGGTTAAGGGGTTCCTTTTCATTGGTGAAGTTTAAGCAAATAAAGCAGATTCTTTTTCAAGTATAGAGTGAACAAGATAGCCCATAGGATTTCCTACCTTCCTACTCTGAGATTCTGCAATTTGGTGATACCTCAGTATCAGTACACACTTATGTACTGGTATTATAGACATGTGTATGTGCATGTGTGTATGAAAATGTCAATTGTTTTATTGATTGTCTATAATACTACTACAGAACTCTATCTACCTATCTATCATATTCTGTAATTCAGTGACACTTTCAGTGACCAGAGGTTCTCAAAGATCATGTCAATAGAGTGTTAACTTTTGCAGGTCTTATCAAATTGAAGTGTCTTGAAATACAAACAATATTACATGACATCCAGGCTTAGCAAAATTTATACAAGTTCATCAGTCCAACTGTGACCACAAGTGGCAGATTTTTTTATTGATTTATTTATTTTCAGTTTTCTACAATCACTTCCATAAGTCTTAAATTTTCTCCCCCTCTCTCCCCCACCCTCTCCAAGATGGTATGCAATCTTATATGGATTCTACACATACATTCTTATTAATCACATTTTCACATTAGTCATGTTCCACATATGAATCAAAATGAATAGGAGAAACTATGAGAAAAACTCAAACAAAACAAAACATAACACAAGAGAAAATATTCTGCTTCACTCTGCACACTAATTCCATAGTTCTTTCATGTGGATGGCATTTTGCCTCAAGAGTCCTTTGGGAATGTTTTAGGTCCTTGCATGTGACCGATGTTGTTTAACCTTCAGCAACTCATGAACCCATTCACTAAAGATGGTATGTTGGGATTCTGATTTGTGCTTGTAGAGAGGACCCACCCTAATGAAATAATAGATCTGAAATGCTGAAGATTTTTTTTAAAGTAAGAATCATCAAGCAACTTAAGAGGATGTAGAAGGTTTCAGTCTGATAACTCTATGGGTAGATGCTGTAAGATCTGACATGGGATCTTTTGAGATTAGGTCATGGGGGAGATGGTTGGAAAGACAATTTAGAATTTTAGGAAACCCTTTACTGAAAACAAAATACCTGCCCTGGAAAACAATCAAACTGAGATTTATCAAAAGCAAGGAAAAGAAAGATGCCTAGAGAATGCAAGGTGTTCGCAGATGTGCTGAAGGAAAAAGCCTGGGGCTTAGTGCTTCTTATTTATTTATTTATCATCTATTCATTCATTCATTCATTTATTCATTCATTCATTTATTCATTCATTCATTTATTCTTTCATTTATTTATCTTTCCATCCAACTATTCATTTATCCATTTACTTATTTATTTACTTATTTACTTATTAATTTATTATTATGGTTGATTAGTTCAGTACGTGTTTAGTGAGTCACTTTGACAGTTCACCAAGTTGAGTTGGCAAACGAACTCATTGGAGGATCTGACTCCTAGCACAAGCTTAGTGACTTCATTTCTCGTGGACTTTCCTTCCAGCACCAGTAAAGGTTCTGTGAATAATCATTTGAGAAGGAGGGTACAGATTAGTGCTGGGGAGGTTTACAATATTCACCAGTCCATTGTCCTCTTTCCATATACCTCATTTCCTCTGAAAATTATCTTAAAACCTGTGTCTACCATGAAACCTTCTCTGATCACCCTTTCACTGAAGTGTCTTGGAGAAGTCCAGATACAGAATAAGATATACATTCATATATTTTCAGAGATAGTTAATGTGGGGATTTGTTTTACTTTCCTATTCATATTTATTATCAAAGTTTTTCTTTCTTTTTCAGTTTTGGGATAAGGGATGAGAAGAAGAGGAAGGCTAACCATAAAGTAACAAAAAAATGAGAAAGGGGCCATTGAAGTATTTTTAACTAAATAGAAGAAAACTGAAGAAAGGCCAGAAAAAAATCACATGAGAAACAAAGTAGCTTTAAAATTATATGATGAATCCATTGTATATATTTAAATGAAAATCGATCCATGTAGAAATGGCCTCACAATCCTTTTTCTCTGCTATAAATACAGATATGCTCATGCCATCTAGAAAAGACTATATTAAAAATGTAAACAATAAAATTATCAAGGAAAAAAGAAATGTCTTGGAAGGAGAATAGGCAGAGGAACAGATACATAACTTATATCTACTTTATATTTATAAAACATTTTCATATTCATTACATGTTTCAATCTTCTCGAAAACTCCATGAAGTAAGTAGCAAAAATATCATTACTAGAAGGTCAGCTCTGCAAATTCGAGTTTGTCTTTTAAAGCCCTTGATAACTTTCACAGTTCCCCCCTCCTACTTTTCCAGGTTTTTTGGCTTATCGTCTATTGCCACCCCAATTTCTTCACCCTTTCCTCACTCCCATGTACACTATAATACAATGACACTGGCCTCCCTTTCTTGACATTCCTTGAACAAGATACTCCATCATGGGATGGGGTATTTTCATTGGCCATGCCTAGAATTAATGTACTCTGCCTTCTGTCTTTCTAGATTTCCTTCAGGTCTCAGAAAAAAAAAATACTGCCTTTTATAAGAAATCTTTCCCAGTCTTCCTTAATCCTAGTACTTTTCCTCCAAGATTATCTCAGAATGAGCTCCTTGAGAGCTGAGGTCAATTATTAGTTTTGGTCCTGTTTCTTGACTGTGGTTTTTTGTTCATTTTTGTCATTGCTTGCCTTTCTTTGTATCCCCTCATTTTATTATAGTATCTGGCACATAGTAGTGCTTCATAAATGCTTACTGACATGATTTGAAGGAAGGGACTGTCATGTTCTTATCTTTTTGTCTTGCCTTGTCTTTGTATCTTTAGCACATATTAGGTACTTAATAAATGCTTGTTGACCAATCAACTGAATATTGCATGAGATTTACAAGTAAGGAAATTGAATCTCAGAGAGCCTCTGCACCTTGGCCCAAGTCAATCTAGTAGCAAGTGGCTGAGCTAAGATTAGAACTCAGATCTTCAAAGGATTAGCATCCAGTATATCTATCTATATGCACCATCCTGTCTATTTAGCGCTTCTAGTTTGTATCATACACTGGTGTGCAATTATATTCTGTCATATTGTTTATGCAGTTTCATGTCTTGTTATATACATCATCTCATGAGTTAGATCATGAGTTTTTAAGCTCAGAGAGTAACTTCTTGTCCCCCATGTGGACAAAATTAGGCACATAGAACAGACACCATATTCTTTCTTAGTATAATGCATCTTAGCCTATGACCTGCACTAATGATAACCCTGATGAATATTGTCTTTGTTACATATAAACAGATGGTGATGTGTTTACACCCTGTAAAAATCTAAGACCCAGCTATTTATCTCAGTTTCTTTCTCCCCTTCTTTGAACTCCTGTTATACACTGGCCATTGCTCATTACACTTTAATTTTCCACCTGACCTTTCCTACCTTTCCAGTCTTCCTACATTTAATTTCCCAATGTGTATTATTTGATCCAGGGATGTTCCACAAATAAGATACTCTTGGCTCCATGAATTTTCTCTGGCTGTCCCACACACCTGGAATGCTCTCTCTCCTCCTCTCTGACTACCAACCTTCCTAGCTTCCTTTAAGGCACCACTAAAGTCCTACCTTCTACAGGGAACCTTTTTAAATTCCATTTAATTTATTTTAATTATTTCTTATTTATCATGTATATGGCTTGTTTTGTATATAGTTATTCGCAGATTTTCTCTCCCATTAGATTATAAGATCCTTAAGGGCAGGAACAGTCCTTTGCCTCTCTTTTGTATCCCCAGTCTTTATCACAGTGCCTGTTACTTAGTAGGTGCTTAAAGGATGTTTATTGAATGATATTTATATTTTTTAACAAACATTTTTTTCTCCTGGGTGGCTAGTTTTGGGACGTCTGTCTTTTATTATGCAAACCACCCTAGATATGTTGCAGTCTACCCTGCAGTCTACCCTACTCTCTTTCTCAAATGGAACAGGAGCCTCTGGACCTCCCTTTCTCCCACTGCCTCCTGGGAATTAATGTTCTCAGTTTTGGTGCTTTCTTCCCTGGGACTGAGAAGTCCTACATGATGAGTATTGAGTACAAATTCATTTGTACAAGAGCAATCTATTATAATCTAACCCAACTGAAGCCTAGTTCTACGTTCACCTTCCCCAGATACTTTGCTTTCTGCCCCAACTCTGATGTTCTGAGATTTTGTGAGGGTCTAAAGATTCAAGGATTTTCCCACATTTACTGAAACTAAAAGCACAATAGAGCTATCAATAGATATCCTTATATCTCCCTCTCCTCATCCCCCACCCCTTCCAGGAACTTTTCTTGTCTGGGAACTGTAACAAACCAATACTACTATTGTTTCTGGAAATAGCTTATAATTGACTGTCCTACAGCATCACTTACTATTCCTGTGACTTCTCAGACCAAAATTCTTCTTCTGGTCTTCACTCTTCTATACAGCTATGTCCTCAAATAATGAAACCTCCAAAGTGGTCATTCGAGTTTATATTATTTAAAGTTATGATTATGTAAAGTGTGGTCATTAGGTACAGTGTTGATATATTCACAGAGTGAATTCAAATAATTCCAATAATCAGGGATTCATTATTTCACATTAATTGGAACCTGTCTATATGTTTCTTTTTCAGCAGGCATAATGATATAAACTTTCATGAGGGCATGCAGAGAGGCTCATTTCAGTATTCTTTCCTAGGAACTTAGTACAGTGACTAGTGCATTATAGGCACTTAAATGCTTTTTCATTCATTCATCCATCCACTCATTCTTTGAATCCGCAGAGCTCCTTGCATATAGTGGAAGAAATAAATATTTGCTGAATAACATAGTTCTATAGTGCTCTAAAGTTTTCTCATATTTCTAAAGTGCTTTGTGGTTTGCAACATACCTGTGACAACTAAAGTGCCATTATGGTTGTCTCTACTTTATTAATAAGGTAACTGAGATTCAGAGAGGTTATGAGAGATCTTAACAGTCATAGAACTTAAAATGTCGGCAGTAGGATTTAAGCTGAAGCCTATCCCAGTTCCAGGCCTGGAACTATTCCCCCTGTTCCATATCATTCACAACTCAACATGGCATGTTTCAGGCTATTTATTTTATAACTTTTATTAGAATAAAAATAATAGAAATAATGGTAGCCCATTTTACTGATGAGAAAACCAAGTCTCATAGAAATTCATTGACTTTCTCTTAGCCATAAGCCTAGTTAATATTCATCAGCATCTCCTTGATTTCCAGTTCTTGGCTACCACAAAGAGTGCCGCTATAAATATTTTTGTACATATGGGTCCCTTTCCCATTTTTATAATCTCTTGGGGATACAATCCTAGTAGTGATATTTCTGGGTCAAAGGGTATGC
>CM053770.1:334658846-334823057 GCA_028658325.1 Potorous gilbertii | reverse complement strand
GGTGTGGGGGTATAAAATCTTAATTTTAAGGAAGTGATTGTAGAACATTTATAAATAAATAAAATAAAAAAAGAAAAAGAAAAAGAAAAAAAAATATTCTTCAGCAGCACACATCAAACCCTTGTTTCTCTTGTCTCCAGCTATCTCTCCTAGGTTATGTACCTCAAAACTTTTATGGAAACATTCTAATAGTATACATTTATATAGCACTCAGCTCATAACAGCTCCTAGTGTTTTTCTCCTGGATTGTCAGCTTTGGGAGGCCTATCTTTTATTAGCCAAACCATCCTAGATATGTTGCCATCTACCCCGCAGTCTACCCTACTCTCTTTCCCAAATGGGAACAAGAGCCTCTGGACCTCCCTCTCTCCCACTGCCTATATAAACAAAAAGTATTTATTAAGCAGCAATCATGTGCCACACAGAATGTTAAAAGTTTCATGAGTATTATCTCATCTCATAACAGCCTTGGAGGTAATTTCTATTATCATCTTTATTCTAGAGCTGAAGAAACTGAGGCAGACAGAGGGGAGAATATTTACCTTAAAGGATCATAGAGACCAACATGTCCAACCCCCTAATTTTATAGATTAGTCAATTTCAGGTCCAAAGATGTCACCTGACTTATCCAAGTTCACACAGGTAAAATCAGAGGGAGAACCTGAGTTCTGGGACTCCAGAGCTGGTGCTTTTCTATGGTACTATGTGGTCTTGGGCAAGGCATTTAATGTTTCTGAACTTCAGTTCCCTCATCGGTAAAAACTGAGAAAATAATACCTTCATTACCTACCTCATGGGATTATTGTGAGGGATTTGTTTTGTAAACTATAAAACCCTAGACAAATGTTAATGTTAATTATTATATATTCCTAATATAAATAATAATTACTATTAATTATTACATGTAATTGTTAATGTTAACATTGTTTACAATTGTTGTGTTGTATTGTCACATGAAGTATATATTATACTACATTATAATAAGAGTTACCCTTGCTGCTGTTACCGTTACATCCATGGTCCAGGCCTAGCTTGCCCTTAAGCACTTCCAGCCAGTGAAGGAAAATGGGCCTTCCTGTGGATTTTTGGTTTAAACTTCCAGCAAAGCATGAACATTACACTTAATTTAGTCTCTGGGTAGGTCTTAGATCAGGGATTCTTAATTTTTTTGTGTTTCGTGGACCCTTCGGCAATCTGGTAAAACTTATGGACATCCAAATGTGCTTTTAAAATAACAATTATAAAACAATAATAAAATAATGCATTTTTTATTACATTTGAAGGAAATGCTCAATTTCAGCTAGAGTTTAGTGAAAAGAAAGGCGTTTTTCTCATTTATATTCATGGACCCCCGAAATCTATCCAAAGACCACTTAGTGAGTCTTAAGAACCCCCTGCCTTAGACCATTTCTACATTTTATGTTTCCAAAGGGCTTGGAACTATCAGTCAGTGCCTGGAGTTACACATCAGAGAACACAGCTTCACGTGTCAATACACCTGCTAAGACCTAGATTCAATGAAGATTCCTGGTTGGTACCAAAGGGAAGACCTAGTTCTCCACTGCAAGTGTTTCTTTTTGTCTTCTTGACCTCAAAGGGGAAAATCAATTCAATTGATATTTCCCCATAATCAAAAGAGAAAAATTGGTGGTAAGATTGGCAGATACATTACCTGTCTTTGAGTATTTGTAGAGTTGTCTTTTTGTTATTCTGCAAGGTCCCTGAGGTCAGAATTAGGAGAAATGAGTGTCAAATACTGGCTCGGTATAAGGAAAAACTTCCTATGCATCAGAGGTAAGGTTCAAAAAAATTATTTGTCCCTGATGGTGTTCAAGGGAGTTCTGGATGATCCCTCATTGGGGATGATGTCTAAGGGATTTCTATACAGGTCATAGCTTGATTAGCTGTAGCCTTTCAGTTCAAAGATTTTGTGATCATTAACTACTTCCTCTTTCTTCCTGAAAAACAGGTCAGGAGGCTCTGGGCTTATAGAACTCATATTTAGTCTTTAGTCTGACATTGACTAGCCATTTATATTTATCATCAGAGTGAAGTCTACAAAGCAGTTACTTCCAATCTAGACCTGCATTTCTCTGACGGTGAGAAAGGTGACTTTGGCCAGCAAACATTTCATTTGAAAAACACAAAGAACAGAAAAATCCACAAAGATGAAAAAAATCTCATTAAAACAAATGCTTCAAGAGCTAGACTTAAAACAAAAAATTCCTGTAACACAAAACAAGTCAGATAATGGAGCTGATTGTGTTGCTGGACACAGTTGTTGAAATCTGTTTCCCAACTTACCTTACGGCCTCAGGTTAAAAATCTGTGATTGGTTAAACAATCATCACCTTTAAGGTGAAAAGGTCACTACTCTCAAAATGGTTTTAGTCTGGAGCTAAAACTAGACCTGACCATATGTCAAGTGTCCTGAGACTCAAAGCAACCACACATATACATAAACACACACACACACACACACATTTTCCCCACACATTATACAGTAGAAATTTCTCTTTTCCGTTCCACCTCCAGATGTGTTTCAGTAGGGAAATTCTTAATAATCTGTATAGCAGCATGAGTTTTTTGATACTTCTTTTTTCACATTAACTGTTGTGATTATAGTCATAATCCTAAATTCATATCAAACATGACTATTTGGAAAGACTGCAGTGATGGAGCCACAACACTTTGACTACCATCTCTGTGTTGATGATTCTCAAATCTATCCTTCCTGCCTCAATACCTATGCTGACTTGCAATCTTGAATCGTCAAATGTCTTTCAGACATCTTGACCTGGATCTTGAGAAGCCATCATAAACTTAACACATCTAAAACAACCCATCATCTTTCTCCCTCAACCTTACCCCCACCACCTTCCTTATTATTATAGAAGGCAACATCCTCTTCCTCAGTCCTTCAGCTTCACAAACTAGGAGCCATTCCTGACTCCTCACTATCTCTCACCCTTCATATCCAATGAGTTGATTTCATCTTTGCAATATCTCTCACAAATGCTTCCTTCTCTTCTCTGACACTGCTACCATTTTGGTACAGAATTTCATCACCTTGTAGTTACAGTACTACAATAGTTGCTGGTGGGGCTTTCCCTACTCCAGTTCGTCTTTCATTTAACCACCAAAGTGATTTTGCTAAAACACAAGTCTGACCAAGTCATCTCTTTCTACTTGCTAAAGTCCAGAGGCTCCTGTCACCACCTCCAGGATCAAATACAAAATCCTCTGTTTGGCATTTCATACTCTTTACAACCTAGTCGTCCCATCCCTATACTTTGCAGTTTTATTGAGTCTTATTCTCTTGGTCAAATACCCTCCAATCCTGAATCCTTGGCTCTTTCACCAACAAGACACTTTATCTCTCAGCTTTAGACATTTTCTCTGTTTTCCATGCCTAGAATTCTCTCCCTCTCCACATCTGCCTACTGACTTCCCTGACTTCTTTCAAGGCCCAACTAAAATCTCATCTTCTGCAGAAAGTTATTTCTAACTGTTCTTAATTCTAATGTCTCCCTTCTTTTAATTATTTTCTATTTATCCTGTATATAATTTATTTGTACATTTGTTTACTTTTTGTCTCCTCCATGAGATTGTGAATTCCTTGGTGGTAGGCATTGTCTTTTGCCTCTTTTCATAACTCTGGTCCTTAGCACAGTGCCTGACGTATAGTAAGCACTTAATAGTGTTTATTGACTGATGTTTCCCTCTATCACTGTGAATGAGTTATTGTCTGCATAATTTTGTGTAAGATCATGGCATCAGAGATTTAGAGGTGAAAGGAACCTTAGAGATCATCTAAATCAAAATATTCATTTTACAAATAAATAAATTGAAGCCAAAAGAAGTTAAGTGTTAAGTAGTTAAAAGTTAAGTTTCAGAAATGAGATTTGAACTCAGGTCTTCTGGCTCCAAATACCACATTGTTATCACAAATTCATAAGATGTTTGAAATGTGAGTGGATAAGTGTTTCCTCTTCCTGAAATTGTTGTGAATTATCTTGCTATATTGTACTTACTGGGCTGAAATTACAGAGGTGTGTTGACATCTCTGAGCTCTCCCCAAAATAAAGAATTTCTTTTTTTTAATCAAATAATCAGCCAGTGATGGAGTATGGGTAAGAATCGGGGAAATGTTAGAAGCTTCAAGACACTAGAAAATGATATTGTGGGTACAACTGTCCTGGATCACGTTAAAAAGAAAGAATTCATAGAAAAATGATACAAAGGATTTCACCAAAGAAATGTGTGCCTGGAAGAGAAGATGTGGGTCATTCAACAGTTAACAAAAAGATTTATTTAGCTATATGGTGGAAGGATATGCAATAAAGATAAACACTGAGGACAGCTCCAGTTGATTCAAAGCAACCCTCCCTCTTGCCCATCATAGTACACTAAGCATCTTGGTTATTTTGTACTTAAACCAGGAAGTGATATCAACTGCTTAAGCCTTTAGTCTCTTAAGGCAAGAAGTCTCTCTCTCTCTCTCTCACTCTCTCTCTCTTTACACACACACACACACACACACACACACACACACACACACACATATATTTATATACACATATATGTATGTAAAAATACATATACACATGTATATACACACATAACTATGTACGCACATATATACATGCATATGCATATGAATATACATACACATTGCATATGTGTATATGTATATATGTGTGTATGCATATACATTTATATAACCTTTTAAGGACAAACTAGCCTAATTTGAAAAGGAACGGGGGTTAGTATATTGCCCCTACCTCATATAGGTAACCCACATCCTTCACCGGTATCACATCAAGAAAATCTACAAAGGACTCTAGCACATTAGGTAAACCCCTAGGATGAACACATAGGAGAATGTGGGTGAGACAGTTATCAAAGATAGATAGCCCTGGATAAATTGAGAGTTAAACAGTTGGAAGGAATTCCCACAATAATGAGATCAAAGATTCAGCCTAGTATTGGTCATATGGGTATCTTTTAAGAGGGAACCGGATGATGTAGTGGGTAGCAAGGTGTTGCAGTGGTTAGAGTGCTTTACCTATAGTCAGGAAGATCTGGGTTCAAATCTAGTCTTACTAGCTGTGTGACCCTGGGCAAGTCACTTAACCCAATTTGCCTCAGTTTCCTCATCTGTTAAAATGAGCTGGAGAAAGAAACCTCAAATTTCTGCTAAGGCAATGACCTCACAAAGAGTCAGACACAACTGAAATGACTGAATAAGGACTGATGTGGCAAAGAGAATGCTGGACCAGGAGTCAGGAAGACATGAGTTTAAATCCTGTCTCAAAAACTTACTAGCTGTGTGACCCTACCAGTGAGATGAATCACTTACCCTGGGTCAGAACTAGCTTCTTCATATGTAAAATGGGGATGATAATGGTACCTACTACCAAGAATCATTGTGAGGGCAAAATGAGACAATATTTGTAAAGTCTTTGTAGACCTTAAAGTGCTATACAAATGCTAATTTTGTTATGATTATTCAACGATTCTTTCATTGCCTTATTATAATATACAGACAATTCTGGGCCCTACAAGGCCATAAATACCAGCTCTCTCAAGTTTTATCAAGCTGGAAAGGTTTTGAGTAAGGGCCCAGTGAAAACTTCATCTTCATCTGAGCCGTAACTCAGTTAATGGAAAGAAGTTTATCACCAGGATGGCAAAAAGGTCAATTTGGGGCCAAAGTAATGACAGAAGAGTGTTAACTTCATTGTAGAAGGGTTAGAACCTTTCTTTAGTGAAAAAAAAAATCCCTATTGATGAAACCATACATTTTGAAGTGAGGAGGTAGTGAAATACCTCCTGATGACGAGGTGATAATTCAGTTCAGCAATTCAATTCAATTCCACTTTATATTCCCAAGGCACTGTTAAATAGACAGTGTTGTCTTTGTTCATTCATTCATTCCACTGAGACATGCTTGAACCCTTTGATGATCACTTCTAAGTTATTCTTTGTCTTACTGGTTGAGTTTGATACAGAGTAGTTTCAGTAATAAACCAAAACTTATTAAAATACTTACTATGTTCTAGGTATTATGTTAAGTGCTAGGGATAAAAAAAATCAGTCTCTCAATAAATATTTATTAAGCACCTACTATGTGTCAGGAGCTTTGCTAAGTTCTGAGGGTATAAGGAGGGAAGTAGGGTATAAAGAGGGAATAAAGAAAAGGAAAACATAGTCTCCATTGACTAGCACCTCATAGTCTAATGGGAGACAAAATGCAAAGAACTATATATAAGTAAGCAGTATACAGGTTACATTTGAGATAGTCAGCAGAGAGAAAGTACTAGAAATAATGGAGATTAGGAAAGGTTTCTTATAGAAGGTGGGGTTTTATCTGAAATTTGAAGGAATCCAGGGAATCTAGAAGGTATATTTGAGGAGAGAGTTCCATACAAGGAAAACAGTCAATTAAAATGCCTAGAATTGGAAGATAGAGTTTCCTATTCAACGAATACCAAGGAGACAGACGTCATTGTACCTCTGAGTATGTGGTGGGCAGTAAGGTCTTAAAAGACTGGAAGGGTGGATGATGAGTAGATTGTGAAGGACTATGAAAACTAAACAGAAGATTTGATAGTAAGAAGGTCAAAAGTATTATCCCTGCCCTCAAGAAATTCACATTCCAACGGCAGAAAAAAAATGGAGTTTACTGAGTAAAGGGATCATGGTGTCAGACCTGCACTTTAGGAAAATCATTTCAGCATCTGCATGGAGAATAAAGTGGAATGGGCAGAGTTAAGGTAAGTAGATCAGTTAGAAGGATATGGTAATAGTCCATGGGAAAGAAAATGAGCACCTCTACTAGGGTATTAGTGGAGAGCAGAAGACTCTATTCAAGAGATATTGTGAATGTAGAGGGTCATATTGGATATATTAGGTTAAATATGCTTACTAGTCATATAGGTCAAAATATCCAAAAGTCAGTTGATGATATGGAACTGGATTTTAGCAGAGGGACTAGGACTAGATATAAGGGTCTGAGAATCCTCTGAGTAGAGATGATAATTGAACTCATTACACCTGATTAGATCATAAAGCAAAATCACATAGAGAGACAAGTGACAGATGTCCAGAATAAAACCTGTGTGTTGTTCAAAGTTATCAGTTATGACATGGATTAAAATTCAGCAAACAATCCTGAGGATCTGTCAGATAATTACAAAGAACTCAAAAAGAAAGCAGTATCATGAAAACTTAGAGAGGAGAGATAATGTAGAAGGAGAGAATGATCAGCAGTTTCAAAGACTACAGAGAGCTCAAGAAGGATGATGATTCCAAAATGGCTGTTCAATTTGATAGCTACGAGATCACTGATAAATTTAGTTGAATGATGAAGTCAGAAGTCAAACTGAAGATGGGTAAGAAGACAGTGAGAAAAGAGAAAGGGGGCACATATTGAGGACAGCTATCTCAAAAAGTTTAGCAGAAAAGGAATAGTACTCCAGGATAACAACTAGGAGGGATGCCCAGACCAAATAAGAATGTTTTTGTTTTATGATAGAAGAGATACAAGTGTATTTGTAGGCATCAGGGAAGGATACAGGAGACAGGTAGAGAGAGAAAGAGAGAGAGAGAGAGAGAGAGAGAGAGAGAGAGAGAGAGAGAGAGAGAGAGAGAGAGAGAATGATAAAGGGAGTAACCTGGAGGGAAGAGGAAGACCAAGGGAATGGGGCTGAGTGAATGTAGAAAGATTTCCACAAGCAGAACCACCTAGTAATCAGGACAACAGTGAAAGAGGTTATAATGGAGAAAGATCAGATATTCTTCAATATCAGGAAACAAAGACTTTGAGTACAAAACACAGTGTGAATTTGAAGTATTTCACCAAGAACTCAAGATAGGAAAAGGATTGGAGTGTTATCACTCCAATGTGATGAGCAAGAGCATGGTAAGATAGGATTTAGGATAGTGAGACATAGGGGAAAGAGTCATCTTAGACACTAGGTAACATTTTTTGCTAAGATGTCATTTTATAGGTAAGAAAAATGAGCAAAGAAAGGTAGCTTTCATTAGGGAAAGATGTTCTGATGTTCCCTGGGGCCATTCCCAACCACTCTCTGACACAGGGAGAGGTAAGGGAATAAAACCAGTGAATTTGGCCGCCCAGTCCTTTCTCCAATCACTACACATGCACAAGTTTGCTTTTCTTACCCTAGATTTGATGTCATGCCCTATGCCTTGAAAAACTAACAGGCAATCAAAAGAAATTGGTTCTCACAGATATTAGATTCCCCTGGATATTTCACAACCATTTAGCACATGAACTTTTGGGACTTGAATTGCCCTGTTCTTTATGATGTCTATAATATTTATTGCCAGTCTGTCTAATTTCTCTGAAAGACCTCTTCTTTTGATACCCTTTGCTACAGAGAAGAAAAAAAAACATGTTATGACCCTATAATGTTGGAAATTATCCAGTAAATCAGATGGAAGAGTTTGAAACAAAAAAAAACATGAATGTACACAGGAAGAATGTGAGATACGTGCAACTATAAGCCTTCCATTCAGAAGATAAATGATCACAGCATTTTAAAATGCACTGCTGTGAAAAGATGAAAAAGAAAGAAAGAAAAAAAGCATGCAAATTGTAAAGAGGAGCTATGATGCAAACTGTAACTGTTGTCCACTGAGAAAATTAGAAAGCACTGTTTTACTCAGAGCAGCATTAAAGTTTAGTGGGACCTACCAGCAATAAGCAAAATCAAACAGCCCACAAATTGAGCATCTATTATGTGCAAAGCACTGTATTTAGAGTTGGAGGTGAGGATAAAAAGATGTATAAGTCTTGTTTCCTACCCTCAAAGAACTTACAATAGAGTGTAAGACAAGAAATATACCAACAAAAAGACAACTAACTCTACAAAGCAATACACACCAAGTGTCATGTGAGAACTGACACAAACTTTTTATATACACATAGAGAGCGAGCATTATCTGGAAGGTTAGAGATAGATGAAAAAAAGAGGAGAGATTTGGCTTCGATGTTGAAGTAAGGCAAGGTTACCTGTTTGCTACTCTATGCAAATAAAACATTTTCTTTTCAGTAAATTATCTATTACTAGTTGATCAAAAAGATTAAATTTTTTAGCTTATTAAAACATGACCGATATGGAGTTCTATGTGAATTCAGGTGCTGTGAATAGAGTGTTGGGATACCTTAATTAAATCCAACCTAAAACACTTATGAGCTATATCACCTTGGGCATGTCACTTAACTTTCATCAGTCTGTTTCCTCATCTATAAAACTGGGAAAATAGTAACACCTGCCTCCCTCCCGGGATTGAGATAATATTTCTAAAGCACTTTGGAAACCTTAAAGTGCTATACAAATGTTGTTATTGTTGTGGCTGTTGTTGTTGCCACCACTCCTAACACTGTAGAGAGGAGAAAGAAAATCATTCCAAGTGGGGAAACCTAGTGTAAACAGTGTTATGGGATGAAAATGCAAAAGTCAGCATCAGGGCTCCATGAACAAGTCAGTCCACCTAGAGCACAGTATTCTCTGAAGGGTTGTGGAGAGTATAAGAACAGCAAGGAATAAATTTGGAGAGTCAGTCAGGCACTAGACTGTGGAGAATCTAGATTTCTAGGTTGGAGTGTCGGGACTTTATGCTCTGGGTATTTAAGAGTCATGGAAACTTTGTTTATTTTAAAATATAATTCATTTATTGTCAGTTTTCAACATTCACTTCCACAAGACTTTGAATTCCAAATTTTCTCCCTATCTTTCCCCTCTCCCCACCTACGACAGCATGAGCCCCCAACCACCCTGTCCCCAATCTGTTCTCCCTTCTGTCATCTCCTCCTATCCCCCTCTCCTCTACTTTTCTGTAGGGCAAGATAGATTTCTATACCATATTGCCTGTACAACTTATTTCCCAGTTGCATGCAAAAAACAATTTTAACATTCATTTTTAAAACTTTGAGTTCTACATTCTCTCCCTACCCCCTTTCCTACCCACCCTCATTGAGAAAGCAAGTGATTCAATATAGATTTATACATGTGTAGCCATGCAAAACACTTCCATAACAGTTATGTTGCAAAAGACCAACCCCATTTCTTTCTATCCTGTCCTGCCCTCCATTTATTCCATTCTCTCCCTTGACCTGCCCCCCACAATAGTATTTGCTTCTGATTACCCCTTTCCCAAATCTGCCATTCCATCTATTTTCTTCCCATTCCTATCCCTTTCCCCTGCCTTCCTGTAGGATAAGATAGATTTCCATACTCAACTAAGTGTGTGTTACTCCCTCCTTAAGCCAAATCCAATGAGAGTGAGGTTAACTTATTCCCTCTCACCTCCCTCCTCTTTCCCTCCCTTGTAACAGCTCTTTCATGCCTCTTTTATGTGAGATGCTGTACTACATTCTATCTCTCCCTTTCTCTTTCTCTATGGGACCTTTTTTTTTAAAGAAGAGTGATGAAGGCCTGATGAGGGAAGTGGGAAGAATGATTGCAAGGAGGAAAGGGTTTGCAGAGAGATGAGTTAGGGAGTTATAAATATGATTCAGACTTGAGGAAATAAGAACATGAATTAGAATCATAGTGTCAGCACTGGAAGTGACTTTAGAAACCTACTAGTTCAACTGGTACCTGAACAAGAATGCACTGTGTAACATTTCACAATGCTGGCAACTTTTCAGATGAACCATTCTTAAAAACATGATCATCAATTGACACCAAGGTATCACATCAATTTGGAAAATAAGGAATGCAGAAGATGAGGTGCATAATTATTTACTCCTCCTCCAATCAACTTCATTCAGAACAATGGTGAGTACCAACAAGTCATTGTGAATTAGACTAGGGAGATCATGCACAAGGCAAAACTGAATCAACTGTTGTATAAAGGGATGGCTCTTGTCAATAGATCATATGGAGTATATAATGAGGAAGGTCTGGTTTTTGCCTCCAGCATTCAAGTGAAAAAATTAATTAGCCCTAGATTCTAGCAAGAAGAAAACTAAGAACATGACTGGAAGTATATTAACTAACCATACCAGAGGAGTGTCCAGGGCTTAAAAACACTTATTGGGGTAGTCTTGCTCTTTTGATCATTTTTTCCCTGCTCTGATACTTAGTGAACATTGAATCATAGATTTGGAGTGAAGAATGACTGAATAAGTTGTCTAACTCAACTTCCTCATTTTACAAATGAGGAAACTGAGGCTAGACAATTTAAATGACTTTAAAAAGTGTCAGACAAGAGATTCAAACTCAAGTATTGTGACTCCAAGTATAATGTCTAAGTTTTGAAGATGGCTAGTCTAGGTTCTCCCCCAATGGAGACTTTAGGAAAAGCTCATCCATAAAAGAAGGGATTCATGGAAGAGGAATCAGGAGGAAGCTGAATCATGGTGACTAAGTCAAGAGAATCTGGGATGGCTGGTCTGGGCCTTCTCCCAAAATGGAGGTTCTATGGGAGCACTCACCATTGAGAGAAAAGGTCAGTGGAATTTGAAGGATAGATCTAAACAATATTATAAAGGAAGTTTCACCATAATTTAGCAACTTGAGGAGCATGAGTTAAAGGTACCTCTGAGATCCAGGTCTAAATGCCAAGAAGAATGATAATATTATTGATAGAAAAAGGAAAGTCAGAAGGGAGAGACTGAGATGAGGGAGACAAGTTAGGAGATTATGAACTCTCTTCACCCTGGTGCTATCTTCAGGGCTTGGCTATACTTTTTATCTCTTTTACATGGAGGAACAGAAGAAGATATTTAGTCCTGCTTATTCATGAAAATCCTGAGAAATTACATCTATATCTATATATATTTATCATATATATCTATATATGTCTATATATCATTTATAGATATTTATATAGAAATGACATCTGATATATCATATATTATATGTACATATGTTTTTATAACTATATTAAAGACATTATTTTAGTGATACGAATTAATATATGAATATGACAGGAGACAAAAAGGTAATGTTCTGTCTATTATAAAATCTTCCATGATCTGTAATAATTGTTTAAGAATAATTTATAATGAGAATGTTTGTAAATTATAAAGTGCTACACAAATTTCAACTATATTATTGTAATGAATGCAAAATCAACTGCTAAAGGTCTTACCTATAAAGAGAGGAAGGGAACATATACTTATTAAGTACCTATTACATTCCAGGAATGCTAAGTGATTTACAAATATTATCTCATTTGACCAATATGATCTACAATTACTTTATTATTTGCTTCAGAAACATTTTTTGAAAACACATAAGAAAAAGTAATTACACAATAAAGCTATTTCTTTTCTATAGCAGCTTGAATTTGGCAATATTGTCATGCTTTTAAAAAGATGCTAGTTCATAGGGTCACAAAATACTAAGATGATTCCAAGAAGAGACACAGCAAAGGCATGACAAATAGCAATAATCCACTGGAACTTCCTCTAGTATAGGACAAAAATACATATCTCACAGCAAGATGAATGAAATTTTATATCATCAAATCCTGTAAGGGTAGCTGTGGTATGATGGAAAGAAGACTGGATTTAAAGTTAGGTTCTACCACTAACTGGACAAGTTGTTTTCCTTCTCTTACCCTCAATAACCTAATCTGTAAAATGAGAATAAGAACACTGTGTTACCTTCTATCACAAAACTGTTATCAGGAGCAGTTGAACTAATGTATGTAAAGTGCTTTCAAAACATGAAGCACTACATAAGTGAGAACTATGATATTATTGTTGTTGCTGTTATAATTTTTATTTCTCTGAATACGTTCTCAGAACCCTCAGGTCTGAAATAACTCTTGGTACAATGAATGTGAACTGGATTAGATGACCAGCAAAGGGTAGGGTGTTCATGTTAAACCTTAGTCTTCACCTTCCTCCTCTATGTACCAGAGCAGCAGAACCACTACTTTATCTTCAAAAAACATCTCAATACCAACAGTTACTTTCTTGAGGGCATCATGGAGGTGAGAGTAGAGTACATTTACCTACCATTCAGTAATGTAACAACCACTGGGCAAAGCCCAGTCAGCACCATGGCCAGCAACTGCCTGTTTTGAAACTTGACTACTTTTATGAGTACCAAGGCTCATATCCTGACTACAGCTTTGGGCAATTATCAAATACTGCCAGTGTTGTCCAGATACTGACTCTTTTTTCTCCATTCATACGTATGAAAAACTAACCATACTATGGCCTGGGCTATTCACCAATGTATTATATGTGGAGCAAGCTGGATTCACATTGCAGCCCTTCTTACTACTTTTGTGATCCTGCATAAATCATTTAACTCTATCAATCTCAGTTTCCTCACTTGTGAAATTAGAAGGTTGGACTAGATGACCATTAAGATCCCCACCAGTCGGGTCCACTAGCATGGTGCTGTGAACAGATCATTAGATTTAAATTCAGAAGACTGGGTCCAAATATTGCCCCTTCCAGTTATCACCTGTGTATCCATGAGTGAGTCACCAAACACCTCCAAACCTCAGCTTTTAATCAGGAAAATGAAAAGGTTGGACTAGCAAACCACTAAACCCTCATTTAGTCCTGAATATATGATTCTATATCCATGATCCTCTACATTAACCATGCCTGTGAATTCGTACATTCAAGGCAAGTGTTTCCAAATGGCATTATATTTTTCTGGCCTGACATTCCTCTTTCCTGCAATTAGTCTCTATGGCAATAGAAAGGGCACTAAAGATAAAGGGTAATCTGATGCACCGAAAACCAAGAAAGATTTTTTTTTTCCTTTAAGACCCTGGCTAGGAATTAATCAGAAACTTTCTAAATAAAACTACAAATTGGCCTGAGAGAAATTCAATTAAATAAAAATATGATGCTTATTAACCACTCACATGCAGAACCAAGTGTTAGAATCTGGTAGAAGCACAAACTTTAAATGGATTTATTCTTGAAGTCCTATCCAGGTTTATTGATCTCCGTCTATCATGAAAATCTCAAAAGACTCTGACCTAGTCATTCCTTTCTTTCTGTCTTTATGTTCTTTCCCTCTTAACTATTCCCAAGATTCAATTACTGACTTTATGCCACTTACTTCCAAGCCCTAATTTCTTTCCTCAACTCCACACTTGAATCACCAAATTCCTCCTTTGTTTTCACTGAGATGTCCCACCAGCTTCCAAAACTCAGTGTGTCCCAACCTAAACTCTAAATCTACTCCTTTTCTCCATTCTCCAGTTCTTATCAAGAGTGCCACTATTATCGCATTCTCCTGGGTTCTTGATTATTGAATCTTCCCTGTCTCTTGCCCTCTTACCCTCCCATATCTAAACGGTTCCAAGACGTTGATTTTGCTTCCACAATATGTGTCCCATTCATACCATTTTTCTGTTTATATATTATCAACACCTTAATTAAGGTTCTCATGATCTCATGCTAAAGACTACTGTAATCTCCTCATCAACGTTCTTCCTACCTGCAGGATTCACCCTTTTTCAATTCATCCTTCATAAAGATGCCAAAATGATATTCCTAAGGCAAGTTATAATCATGCTATTTCTATTACCCCAAACTCTTTAATGTCTCCTTATTACCTTTGAGCTAAAATGCCATACTTTATAACCCAAAGCCACCAAAAAGTCTAATTTCAGCCAGTATAATGCAAACAAAAAAACCCAGGAGATTCAGAGTCTGAATTCTATCTCTGTAACCTCTATGAACCTGGGCTAGTCTCTTCACTTCTCTGGTCCTTTGTTTCCTCAGATATAAAATGACAGGCATGAACTAGATGAACTCTAGTTTTAGGTCTTCCAGTTCCAAATCCATAATCCTATGATTCCATTTTATTTCATTGCCCTCAACTTTACCCACTCTATGTTGCAACTAAAATGGTCTTCTAGTTAATCCCTGAACTGCCTATGTGTGCATTTTCTTAGGCTACCCCCATAGTGTGATGCCCTCCTCCTAATATCAGTATTCTAGATTTCCTCTTCAAGGTTCAACTCAGATACCACCTCCTCATGAAGCATTCTCTGATTCTGCCATGTGATGATAGTGTTCTCCACCTTCTCAAAATCCCTTTCCTTTCACCCTGTCACACCCCACTTTTTTGCTATACTTATTTGCGTATATGCCTCATCTCTTTTCTCTCCCCCAGTAAAACACAAAAGCAAAAACTAAGTTCTGTATTAGAAAGTATATCATTTTCTATGTACCTCAAATACTTCACATACAGGGCCTTGCACAAACCAAATGCTTAATAAATATTTGTAAAATTAAATTGATAAGATATGCCCTCTTCCTTCACATATCTTGGAGTCTATTATAGGAAATGTCAGGCATATTCAGTGATTTCAATATAAAATCACATACAATAAGTACACAAAAATAAGTTTAGGTAAGGTGCCACAGAGGTCAAAGGTTGGAGGAACATTAGAGCAAAGAAGGCTTGATAGTAGAGGTGATATTTGAGGTATAAATTCAACAGGCAGAGTTCTTGAGGATCATGAAAGGACATTCCAGGTGTATAGAACAGCATGACAAAAGTACAAAAGGGAGAAAATTCAGGGAATACTGAAGGAATATCAAGTACTGGCTACCTTCTACACATACAAGTTCAAACATTTTGGGGGATTAGATTGATCCAAGCCCATTTACATGAGCTAAACAAGTAGTAGTGACATCTCAAATGCTTTTCTAGTGCTCGTAAGGTCATGCTAACTATCTGGTAAATCTCTTTGGTTATACCCTATACTTCCATAGAGAGACCCAGCATGAATCTGAATTTATCATAGATGGCTCTAGGTACTGGCTTATGTCTTGACTATTTGTCCATCATCATGTAGATATGACCTTTATCTGGATAAATAAAAAAATGACGTCAAGCAAAAGTCTATGCCTTGGTTGTGGAACTGTCAAATGAGACAAAATTCTCTCAAACTGGAGTTTTGAAGAGATAGATGATGGTTCTCTCTTTTCTCAAAGATTAAAATACCTAAGGGATCCATAAATACCTTTGCCTCCAACCACCAACTCCTCATTCTGAGAGAGATTATTACTCAATAGAGCAAAACAAGGGGCAAATAGTATCACATTCATTTAATAAATGGAAGAACTGAAGCACAATAGGACAAAATGAATTACTTTTCTTAATCTAATAGTGTCTTTTTGAACTAGTATATAATCTAACTAGTACTTGGGTCTTTACACTAGAAGTGCTGTAAATTTGTTATTTCAAGCAGGCAATAGGTGTTGCTATGCAAATACAGAAAATGATGTTGGGAAACGAAAAATTACTTCCAGTCCAGTTCACTGTGGGTCACTTTAATGCCATCAGAGCAGTAAAGTCTTAAATCTAACCTGTATAGCTAAACAATAGCATCACAGGCTGATTAAAATTTTCATTGCTGGTACAGGCACTTTTCCAATGCGATACAATCTATCTATGCTCAAAGACCTATCTTGATTAGTGTTTAAGAAATAATCACTAATAAAAACATTAGTCATAATACTGTTGCATATTATCCTATAAAATGGAACATGAAATTAGTGCACATTTTATATGTATACATACACACAAATGTGTATAAATATATGTGTATATACACGAAATCCTCCCTGCTCAAAGACAGATTACTGTAACAATAACATTCATCATACAACAACTATGAGGTACACAAAGTGTCTTTCAGAATTCAGTAAATGAATAATATTTAACCAATAACCAGCATCATAGCCTATAAAATGGGGAAATAGGATCAGTGGAGGAAAGGGAGAGGATGAAAGGCCCCCAAATGCCTCCTTTAGAAAACCTGAACGAAGCACCACAAAGTCTTGAAAATTCAGCTTTCTTTCTCCAGATTGTCCCCAATGACAGAGTTAGATGAGGTCAAGGTCTCACCAGATGATGTAGTTGAGGCTGGCTGAACTTAATTACCTTGGACTACGGTTTTTAAGTTTTAACCTTTGTTATTTATTTCCATGTCCTTTTCAGTGGTAATGGTTTCAAGAAGGAAAGAAAGGAGGAAGAAAAAAATGAAGAAATAATGATAATGTAAATAGTTCAGATTGTTTACTTCACCATAGTTTTGGGTAAAAGGAAGTGATGGGGACATCGGTTTTGATATCTGTGCATAAGAAGGATAAACTGACTTTCAAGTGTAAGAGATTCTCAATTCTATACCTCTAGTTCTACACTCTCTAACCTAATATATAATGCACCCAAGATAATACTCAAACCAAAAACAAAGAAGTTTTGTCCAGAAAAACTAACACATGCATTGGTCTTGGATTCTATAGCTTTAACAGAGGATTTTCTGTCATCCTGGAACATGAAAAACATAGCATTATCTGCTTTCTTTCGTTTCATCAGTAATAAACATAAGAAGGAGGTTGGAGTTTTGGATTTGTCTTGTGGAGCTCTGACTCCCTACAATCCCATTCATATTTTTTAATCTCTGTCCAAGAACTATCCAAGAATTTCATTGAAATACATTAAGATGAAAGAAGATTTTCATTTCGTGTTCAACACCTTATTTCTTTGACTACCGTGTTGGTTGTCATTTTGTTTGCCAAAGTCAACTACCAATTGATTTTGAGGTGTGTTTTCACACTCTTAAGAATCATAGCTTCTTGGTCAGAATAAGTCACCTCCTTTAAAAATGATAAGATATATTTCAAAGGTCACATATGATTGGATTAGAACTGAAACTGCTCTTTATTTAATTGTAGAATTAGCTGTCCTTTAAGAACCTTTTCATATAGATTGGACAAACTGACTCACCTGCTTCCTAAAGAATACCAAGTTCTTGGTCCTACAAAATTAATCTGAACATTTAGATATGATTGCATTGTATCAAGGCCCAGGCTACTTTCCTAGAGCACTAGAGTATAACCAAAAGAAGTAGGTCACATTACCTGGTTTGGTGTTTTCTGTGTATCAGGATTAATTATAGGTAAATTTTCCAAATTTTTTTGAACCTTGTATTGCTAAGCACCAAGGAATGAATTTCAGGATCCCTAAATGCTCATTCAATCTAATGATCAAATGATACTTTGATTTTTTGAGTCAAGACGCTCAAAATAACTGAAATGCAGGTATTTGATGCAATTATTTTTTTTCAATGATGGGGATTTAGAACTAAGTTTAATCAGTAATTTAAACCATTTCTTAGTTCTAGAATTGCATGAAGTTGGGTCACAAATTTAAAACAATCAAAAATTGTACCTGAATTTATGTCCCTCCGAAACCTTATCTAACCTCCTTAGAAATAAAATCATTGCAAAACACCAATTTCTTGAACACCTTCACATCTTTCTGCTAGTGAATTTGCTGGCATGAGAAAATCACATAAATATGAAGAAGAAAGGAGAAATATCTATTAAATAAAATAAGTATGTAAGTTAATGATAATGTATTGGAAACACAATTTAAATTGGAAAACCAACTTGAATGCAAAGCAATTACTGACATGTTTAATATTAGCCAGACTAATAAAGCAGCAATTAGATCTCATTATATGGCTATAAAGTTGGTTTGTAATAGATTGATTGCACCAAATGCTCTGAATGATGTTTGGTGGCATCACGGACAAGAGAATTATTCCTTTTTTATAACGCTATGAAAGAAAAATAATAATTTCTCCTAATGGATTTCAGATGTTTGGGATTCATGCTTTCAGGTGGACATCAAAGATAATGCAAACAAACAAACACAAGAAAAGAAAAGCTATGCAGGACTCTATATGTCTGTCTATTTCTTTTCCCGGGGGAATCTCAGTTATTTCAGAATCTTCTTGCCAGAAGCGCTGTTTGGAACTCTTACAGCAGACTGGCTCCTTTGTTCACACTCAAGGTATGTGTATGAGCTACTGGGTGAAGGTGATGTGAAAGCACATAGCCAAGCACACAATGATTACATGATCTCAGACATTTGAAATAGCAGACTCTGTTAATGATTCCAAAGAATAAAGGAAAAAAGTGGGGGCCAGCGTAAGTAAGAGACTACCTTGTTATTCAACATTCTGAAGTGTATTTATTTACTCAGCTAAATTCTTTAACTTCCTAAAGCCTTAGAGATGCTTATTGAGCATCTCTTAAGAGAAATAAAGTTAACACTAAATGGAAGACAAGGAGACATCTGACTCCACACATGTAAATTGAAGACATTAATGAAAACCAAAGAAATGAAGTGAACTAAAGCTGATGTGTGATGTTAACCACAAAGAAAGATGAAAGTTGGAGTTATGTCCTTACACTTACTTGTTATATCCTTAAACCTCTTTTGGACTTTGGGAAAAAGACATTCCATTCTGTATTAATAGAGCATAAAGCAAGCCATGTAAGCAATTGTCTATTGAATCTGGGTGTTATAAGTAGAAAAGGTTCATCCGATCCCCTCCACTACTGAATATCACAAATGTTTGAGCCATTAGTAACTGGTTTCCATTTAAATGGTGTTTTAACTAAAAAAATTCATCACTTTGGTGCCCACCTTGTCACCTGCTCCTAGAAACTTAGCTATGCTTTGCTTCAGATAATGGGTATGAGCCTCAAACATGGTCCAGTAGAAAGTGCATCAGCTATGGGCTCAGGAAATCTGGGTTCAAATTCTGCCTCAATTGCTGTGTGACCTTGGACAAATCACACACCCTCTCTAAGCCTCAGTTTCCTCATCTGTAAAATAAGAGAATTGGACCAGATGCCCTTCCAAATCTAATTTTCAGTCATGATCTTATGATACTGTACTTGAAGATTTCCATTTTGGTGTAGTAAGATTAGGCAGAGTTTGTGTTCTGTTGGCACAGCCTTTATCATTATATCATCATCATCATCACCATATTACTACAACTCATAGTAACAATGCCACAAATGTTGTTAATAACCAATATGTACATAATCTAAGGTTTGTAAAGCACATCATCTCAACACTGCAATGAAACTTCAGAGTAGGATTTAAGTGGAAAGATCCAAATATAATGCTATTAAAACCAAGAGAATTTGCAATCAAATTAATTTATTTGTTTTATTCATCATTTTCATTAATGAGTTTCTATCGTAATTCAACAAATTTAGTTTGACAAATATTTATATAAAAGGCAGCAACCCTGAATTCTCATTCTCAGGCAGTACTCACATTACCATTTCCCAAGTTGGGCTGAATTGTTTACATTTTTTGAAACATGAATTTTAAAGTTTTCTTTTTACTCATACAATGTGAAAACTATTAAGAGATCTTAAAAGGCATCTAGCCCAAGACCCTCATTTTCCAAATTAGAGAAATGGGCCCCAAAGAGGTGATGCCATGCCCTAAGGGACACAATTAGACAAAAAGTATTTAATTTACATTAGCATTAATATTTTCTTACCCCCAAAAACCCATAAATTAAATATTAAGCTTGAACTACCTTCAAGTTATTATATATGATGATTTCAATTCATATTTATTCAGACTTTACTAAAGGTTTATAATATTTGTAAAAATTTATGAGATTTGCTAAAAAGTGCAAAGGAAATTATCAGCATTTAACAATATTTAATATTTTTCTTTAATAAATATTTTTAAATTCCTGGTCTAATATTTTTTCCTCTTAAACTAAACATCTGCTAGACTTCACATGGTGATTTATTGATGGATAAGTCTTCGAATAGAGCATCAAAAGCACAAGTTTTCTTCTCTCTTTGGAATTACTGATGCCAAAGTTGATATTATATCTTTTCAGAAATCAATGAAATAAGCCATGGACATTATGTACTTTGTGTTTGTTGCCTTCAATATGTGCATATTGGTTCATACGAGAAGTTCTTGATATCTGTTGTACAAATGATATGGAACTATATCTTGTATGGGGCTTCATTTTCTAGGCACTTCAGTATGTTCTCTCTCAACATATATACTAGATATTCAGATTTATGTCTATATATATACATGTAAATATGTATGTATATATGTATCTACATCATTTACGTGTACATCTATATAGATATAGCTATATATACATACAAACCTTGATGAGAAATGGATGAATTCTTTCTAATAGGCAAATTAGAAATACTATGACTTAGGCCTACCCTGGAAAGGACCTTAGAAGTGATATAATCCAGTGCCTTCATTTTACACAAGAGGAGACTAAATCTGAGATTTGGAATGACTTATCTATGGCCATATGACTAGTAGTGTCAGGACTCCATACCATGTAGGCTCATTTAAAATCCAGTGCTCTTCCAATTACACTGGTTTACAAATATGAAGAACTAGACTTACATCTTTATACTTAAGTAAATAAGACTATTTATAGCTCAAGCTTCAAGGAACAAACCAAAATTCAAAAATCTTACATATTTATGGATTTACAAAAAAGAATTGGGAAATTAAAGAAAGAAAGATATGAATGGTATTGTGTAAGAGGCAGCATAGAATCAGGAAGACCTGGGTTCAGACATTCAGCCTCAGCTACTGACTAACTGTATGATCCTGGGAAAGTTATTTAACTTCTTTCAACCTCAGCTTCCTCATCTGTAGGAAGTGAGTAATAATGTCCATAGTATTTGTTTTAGGGTTGATGCAAGGTTTGCATTCATTTATGTATATAAAGCATTGTGTAAATCACATAGCTCTCAGTCAATTATTTGAAAATATTTTAAAATACATACTATGTGTCAGACACTGTGGTAGTCACTGGAAATACAATGACAGAAAATAATCAGTCCCTGACTTCAAGGAGTTTACATTCTTTGGGGAAAACAAAATGCCACAAATAAAAAATGTCACCTGAATAAATTCGAATCATGGTTATTCTTTTCGTGGGCACATGGTTTAAGATTGCTTTGTGTTGGATTGAAACTTTATTTGTAAGAAGAGAAAGTATGTGGTTTTTTCTTGGGGTGGGGAGTGGGATATGGAGAAAGGTAATTTGTGTAGACTGTAAAATAGTCAAGATTGATTTAAACAGGGTGAGAATTTAGAAAAAAACCTTGATAGAAATCTTACAAGAAGAATCTCCTTCAACAAAAAAGAGCTGATGAATGTAGAGGGATTTCATGATTTCAGAAAAAGACTGTTTCTTCCTTAATGAATAAACCAATCTATTCTTGCTGGGAAGAGACAATGGTTCACACTAACAAAAAAAAAAAAGACATGCCACCAAAAATGTCAACCAATACCCAGTCCTAAAAGCTAATGCACATACAAATGTGTCCCCATATTAGGTTCCTTTATGTTCTTTAGTACCTTTGCTTTGGAGAGAACAGTTTCCTTATTAAAACTCTTCAAAAGGCAAAAAAACGCCTGGAACAAAGTGACTGTAACTGTAAAAATGTCCTTAAAGGCCAATTAGAAATTGCAATACTGTGAGTTTTATTATAACCAACTCCTCCTTAATTATCAATCAATGGATTCTGTTGGAAAAAAATCTCATATTCACTGCTGGGGAAATGATGCTAATTATTTTCTGTTAATTAAGGCTGTTCTGGGATTCAGACTGTCATCCTTCAACTAAAAGATTGACACATCAATGCTAACATAATGTTCAAGGCCCCCTTCTAAAGACTTTATAAGTAGCAACAATAAATTGATGGCATGTTATTTTAAATCTCTTGAATAATCATGACTTTGTCTCTCTATGAAAAATGCATATGCATGGAGTAATATAGATATGTACTTTAATATGCTATAATGTATAAACTTGCAAATATTTAAAGAAGACTTTTTCACATCGGACTGTACACATTCATATTTTATTAGGTAAATCTAAACACAATATCCATATAAGGTTAAAACTGTAGAGAGACTTTAGGGGATTATTTTGTCCATCATCATTTTGGAAACTGACATCCAGAAGTTAAATAGAAATCCCAAGATTATATAGTGAATTAATAGCAGTCAGAAACTGACATAAGTAGTAATTTTTATACCAGGTACAAATAGTAGTCAGATTAAACTTACCTGGGATACAGGTATAACATGGAAGGAGGGAAGAAAATAAGCACTGCTGGGGACTCCTGCACTTTCCTAAGCTTCTGAACAGAAAACAAGTCCAGCTAGAGCTCCACTACTATATATGTTGCTGCCACCACTAGAATAAGATATGCAGGGAGACAAGCATGCTTCAAAATGTTGCTGTCCTCCAAAGTTTTACACCCTAGGGCACAGATCCATTGGCCCCAACAAAAGCTATGATTCAGATAGGAAAGGTTTCTTCATTACCACATCATGGTAATTGTTGCTTTACAAGAGAATTTGATTTTGTCAGCTGAAGTATAAAAGTAAAACAATTCTTTAGGACCATCTAATTCATGAGAGATGGTAAAGTACCCAATCTCATTAAATTGTGTGGGCCATTTCCAGATCAGGTGCTAAGCAATTGATCAAGTTATAAACAATTCATCTAGTAGTATTGAAAGTAAGAAAGTAACAGCTTGGTAACCTAACACATAAAACTATAATATATGTCCTTCAGTTTGTCCTTTCTTTCTGCATTGAGGGGAATGACCTAGCTTAAATACAGATTAGTTCTAATAGAAGACCAACCCAGAGCATGACCTTAGCCCACATGACTGAGGATGTGATAGAACCCTTAAAGTTGCCGCCTGAAATATAAAGGAAAATAATTAAAATGCATATTGCTATGGTAATAATCTTTGAATGGCCTGTTTTTCATTTGGGTTCTTGAATCTATCTTGGTTCCACACAGAATTACAAGGAATATCCAAAAGGGGATCAGATCTTACCTCATTTACTCCAGCGGAAATGCATTAGGTCTTCAGAGAATCTGAGATTGGAAGATAATGTCCTTATGTAGTCAGGCCCTAATATTACCAGCACTTTACTGGCTGAAGGTGGAACCATGTGTCTCTTCTTTAAACAAATATAGCCCCCTCAGATATAGAAAGTAGAAGATTGACAAGTGGTTTCTCTACTTTAATGGTGAGCCTTATCTTCATAACTGCTATAATCAGTCCTGATGTTATCCAAAGCTAAAATGGGTAAGCTACAATCTCTTTATGTTTATATAACTCTAGTTTTTGAGGTCAAAATCGTTTGATAGGTAAGGTATCATCTTCACCAGGAAGATAGTACAACATGCTGCCCCTTTTGTATATGGATAGTATTATTTCTAAAGGGGGAGGAGAGGAAAACAACATTTATATGAGAAAAATATGATAAAATGAACTTGTGAAGAAACAATCTCTTAAATAAAATGTTGAGAAAAGACAGAATCATTGGGGGAGTAAATAGGGAATTGCTCTTAAAGTGAACGTATCACTGTTTAAAGACAGAACAATTACTGGAATAAAGTTAACTTCAGGGCATAGTGATCTATAAGTTTTTTTTTAATTTTTACTATTTTAATACTTTTAAGTATATAAGTTTTTTTTTAATTTTTACTATTTTAATACTTTTTAAAAAAATGCATTTATTTGTTTTCAGTTTTCAACATTCATTTCCATAAGATTTTGAGTTCCAAATTTTTCCCCATCTCTCTCTTCCTCCCATCCCAAGATGGTATGTAAATTGATAGAGGCTCAACATGTACATTCATATTAAGCCTATTTATACAAGTCATGTTGTACAGAATTCAAATTAATGGAAGAAACCATGAGAGAGTAGAAATGAGATATTGAGAGTGAGAGAGAGAGCGCAAATAATATGCTTCAATCTGCATCCAGATTCCATAGTTCTTTTTGTGGATGTGTATAGCATTTTCTATCATGAGACTTTTGGAGGTGTTTTAGATCCTTTCATTGTTAAGAAGAGTTAAGTCATCAAAGTTAGTCATCACATAATGTGGCTGTTACTGTATTCAGTGTTCTCCTGGTTCTGCTTATTTCATTCAGTATCAGTTCATGAAAGTCTTTCCAGGTTTTTCTGAAGTCTGCTCATAATTTCTTATAGCACAATAGTATTCCATTACATTCATATACCACAACTTGTTCAGCCATTTTCCAGTTGATGGATGTCTCCTCAATATGTTTTGTCCTTCTGGGTCTTCCCATTTTTATGATCTCTTTGAGATACAGACCTAGAGGTGGTATTGCTGGATCAAAGGGTATGCACAGTTCACAACTCTACCAACAATGCATTAATGTTCCAATTTTCCCACATCTTCTCCAACATTTTTGTTTTGTCATGTCAGTCAATCTGATAGGTTTGATATGATAGATGTGATATCTAAGAACTGTTTTGATTTGCATTTCTCTAATCACTAGTAATTTACAGCTTTTTTCATATTATTATAGATAACTATGTTTTTTTTTTATTTGAAAACTGCTTGTGCTTGTCCTTTGACCATTCATTAATTGGGGAATAACTTGTATTCTTATAATTTGACTCAGTTCTCTATATATTTTAGAAATGAGGCCTCTATCGGGAACATTGGTTGTAAAAATTCCTTTCCAGTTTTGTGCTTCCCTCCTAATATTGATTACATTGGCTTTGTTTGTTTAAAAACTTCAAATTATTGTAATAAAAATTATCCATTTTTCATTTCATAATTTTTCTATCACTTGTTTGGTTATAAATTCTCCATAATTCTGACAGGTAAACTATTTCTTTCTCTCCCAGTATGCTTATGGTTTATTTTTACACTTTTAATAGTTATTACAAAAAATTTAAATTGAACAACTTTGGAAGCTAGTAAAGATTATGTAACAACTCTTGAGTTCATGCCTTAAGAAAAAAATTGTAAGAGAAACCACCATAGATCATCAGCATTTCTATATATTACCAATAGAAATTCCACTTAAAATAATTGTAAAATACTTGGGAGTCTACCTGACAAGACAAACTCAGGAACTATACAAATAGAATTAAAAACACTTTTCACAGAAATAAAGTCAGATGTAAACAATTGAAAAAATATTAATTGCTCTTGGGTAGACCAAGCCAATATAATAAAAATTACAATTCTACATAAATTAATCATTTACTCAATCTATTTATACCAAACTACCAAAACAATTATTTTATCGAGTTAGAAAAATCACAGAATTCATCTGAAAAAACCAAAGAGCAAGATTGTTAAGGGAATAATTGAAAAAAAAATGTGAAGAAAAGTGGTCTAGTCATATCAGGTCTCAAACTTTATTATACAACAACATACATCAAAACTGGTTCTGGCTAAGAAATAGAGTGTTGAATCAGTAGAATACACAATAAATTATAGTAAATTATCATAGTAATCTAATATATGATACATCCAAAGATCCAAGTTTTTGTAACAAAAACTCATTATTTAACAAAAAAACTGCTGGAAAAACTGGAAAACATGTATAGACCAACACCTCATACTATACACAAAGATAAGGTCAAAATGAGTATATGATTTACACATAAAGGATAATACCATAAACAAATTCAGAGAGCATGGAATAGTTTTTCTGTAGATATGTGGAGAAGGGAAGAATTTTGGACCAACCAAAATAGAGCATTATAAAATATAAAATAGATAATTTTGATTATATGAAATTAAAAAGTTTTCACATAAATAAAATTAGAAGGAAAGCAGAAAATTTTGAAAAAAATTTCAACAAGTATCCCTGATAAAGGCTTCATTTCTCAAATATACAGAAAACTGAGTTAAATTGATAAGAATATCAGTCATTCCCTAATTGATAAGTATTCAAAAGATATGAACAGGTAGTTTTTAGGTGAAGAAATCAAAGTGTATGAAAAGAAATGCCCTAAATCACCACTGATTAGAAAAATTGAAGTTAAGACAATTTTGAGTTACCACCTCACACCTATCAGAGTGGCTACTATGATAAAAATGGAAAGTGATCAATGTTGGAGAGCATGTGGAAAAACCTCTGAGACATTCATGGATGGCTGGGGTTGTGAGCTGATTCAATCATTCTGGAAAGCAATTAGAAACTACATCCAAAGGGTGATAAAACTGCATATCCTTTGATTCAGCAATATTACTACTAGGTCTAAATGTCAGAGATATTAAGAAAAGGAAAGAAATGATTTATTTGTAAAACATATTTATAGCAACTCTTTTTGTAGAGGATAAGAATTGGAAATCAAGGGGATGTCTATCAATGGGGAATGACTGAATAAACTCTTATATGATTGTGATAGAATATCATAGTAGTATAAAAAATGACAAGTAGGCTCAGATGCAATCTAGCTCAAACTCATTCTAGCTGGGATTTTATCTGGCCCGCTTGTGACTACAAGTGCTGCAAATGCTTAGGCTCCTTAAGAGGCAATACAATTTGGTCAATCTTTAATAAACTTTGTTTTCTTTGGCTTTAAGAAGACTTGAGTCAAATACATTGGAGCATGCCCCAGACTATCAGTATCTTAGGGTCCCCTATCACCCCTCAACTTTGTCACATGGACCTCCTACCTCTGCAAAGAAGTGGGAGTAACCTTAAGAGCATGATGGAGATTCCCAAAGGACAACTAAACTGCACATATTCTTTGATCCAGAAATACCACTACTAGGTCTGTATTCAAAAGATCATAAAAAAGGGAAAAAGGATCTACATATGCAAAAATATTTGTAGCAGTCCTCTCATGGTGGCAAAATATTGGAAATTGATGGAATGCTCATTAATTAATGAATGGCTGAATGTATATGAATATAATGCATATGAATATAATGGAATACTATTGTGCAAGGAGAAAGGATGACCAGGTAGATTTCAGAAAAATCTGGAAAAACTTGTATGAAGTAATGCCAAGTCAAATGAGTAGAATCAGGAAAACACTTTACACAGTATCAACAACATTGTTTGATGACCAAATATGAATGACTTCACTCTTCTCAGCAACACAATGATCCAACACAAGCACAAAGGACTCATGATGGAAAATGCTATCCATATCCATATGAAGAGATTTTAAATTTAGAAGGCTTATTGAAACATACTTTTTTTTATTTAAAAAAAAGAAATGACAAGTAGATTTCAGGAATCTGATGATGAAGATGATGAAGAAATAACAAATCATTTCAGGAAATCCTGGAAAGACTTACAGGAACCAATGCAAAGTGAAGTGAGTAGAACCAGGGGACCATAGTATACAGTAATAGCAATGCTGTACAACGAAGAATTGTTAATGATATAGCTCACCTCATCAACACAATGATTCAAGACAATTCCAAAGTAGTCATGATGAAACCAGCTATCTACTTCCAGAGAAAGAACTGATGTTGTCTGCATACTAACTGAAACATGCTATTTTTTTCATTTTTTTGTTTGTCCTCTTGTACAAAAATGAATATTATGGTAATTTTTACAATTGCACTTGTATAACCTATATCAGATTGATTACTGTCTCAGGGAGGGGTGAGGACAGGGAGGGAAAGGGGGAATAGAATTTGGAACTCAAATTTTTTAATCTTAAAAATTATTTTAACACAATTGGGGAAAATAAAATATTATTTTAAAAAAGAAAAGTAGATTTCTTAAGTTTTATCTCAAAGATAAAGATGAGTCATGGACCACTATAGTTCTGTGATTTGAGACATTGACTAATTCTGAGGGTCCCAAAGGAAAAGAATCTACAGAAAGTAGGGTAATAAGTTGACCTTAGTTGTAGTCCTAAGAAATGAAAAAGAGAAAACATAGAAGGCTTCTAAGACAGCCAACTTTTCAGGTGCTTTACCAGGAATTTGCTGATAGGAAAAGAGGTATTTATTTGCTTACTAGCTGGAGAAATGATGGCACAGCTTCTAGAGGCTTTCTGGAAGAGAAGTAAATCCTGCTAATTTGAGAAGTATTTGAACCTGTTGCTGTTCATTGCCATCTAAAATCACTAAGAGGGGTAAACTCTCAGGTTTTCCTGTATTGCTATATATGTCTGTTTTTACTTTTAGAGGGATAAACAGAAGGGAAAAGACAGCTTCAGACTTTTTTTTCTCTGAGCTTAGCTTTCCTGTGAGAAGAGGCTTTGCAGCTTATTAAAAAAAGCAGAATTTACTGCTATTTGCAGATCTGAGGAACTTAATAGAATTATAAACTCTCCAAATGAAAGGAATTTTCTTGGTCATTAATAAAAGCATGACACTCTTTACCAGCCCTATTATGGGTGACAGTGAACAAAGAGCTTTGCCCAACAGCAGAACAGTGAGAATCAGAAGGGAAGAATAGCAGAGAAGTGCATTCTGTAGTACATATTTTTGCTGAAGGGAACAAGGTTAACAAGACCCGAAGTAAAGAGTTAAAAGTTGCCTTGGGCACCTAGCTTCCTCCAATCACATTTCTTCCCAGATATGTATCTGTGTTTGTCCACTCATTCCCAATAAAAACCATGTGCATTGGTGGAAAAATGTGACCCAGGTTTATATGTGGGTTTATAGTGTTACAGTGAGTAAATTTTGACCTTCTTGAGTATATATTCTGATTATTTCCACTCTTTCTTTGCAGTCAATTTTGTTATTTGTTTTTATCTTTTATTGAGTAAAAGTAATAATTATTTCTATTTTACTTTCTAATGAATAATTGCAACCTTCGATTGGTCTTGCTTTTGTTTTATCATCAAGTAAATATTTCATGTTTAAAACTAAATAGTGAAAGTCTTCCTCAATAGATAAGTGGTTAGAGGACATGAATAAATATTTCTCAAAAGAAAAATTATAAGCTTTCAAAAACCATATTTAAAAAGTTCCAAATTACCACTACTAAAAGAAATAGAATTCAATACAAATTCAATTTCAACTTACACTCATAAATTGACAAGGCTGATTTAAAAAAAAAAAAGTAAGTCTAGGGAATGTTATAGAAAATGGTGAAAGACAGGCATATTGATATACAATTGGGAGAACTCTGAATGAGTATGACCATTCTGAAAAACAAATCACAGTTATGTGAATAAATTGACTAAAAATTCCACATCTTTTGATTCAGAATTCCTACTGCTAGACATGTTTAGGTCATTACCAAAAAGAAAGGCTCCACCCATACCAAAATATTTATATCTACACTGTTTGCAGTATCAAAGAGGTGGATACAAGATTTCCATTGATTAAATAATGGCTAAATAGATCAAATGCATGAATGCAGTTCTTAAATTCTTCTTAAATGTTTCTTAAATTATTTATTTTAATTAATAAGTATTTATTTTCTGCCTCCTATTCCCAATCCATTGGGAAAAACCCACATTTCTTATAAAAATACGCAGAATCAAAGAAAAATATTCTTTCACTGGCCATGTTAAAAAATATGTTTCATTTTGTACTGTGAATTCATCACTTCTCTGTGAAGAGAAGGATAACATAGTTCATCATTATTGAATCATGGCTGGTCATTACATTAATCAAAGTTCTTATAGCTTTTAAAGTTTGTTTTTACAGTGTTATTATTATATAAATTGTTGTCCTGTAATCAGCTTAAAAATCTCTTCAAAATTTTTCATTTTTATAATATTGATATTGTATTATAAATTGTACTTCTTACCAGGAGGTCCTTATACTCATGAAATGAGATGTATATGCATGCATGTGTGTATACATCCACACAAACACACACATATATGTTTAATTTTTTAAAAAGTTCTTAATATTCTTCTGGCTTCAAATTGTATATATATAGAATAATATAGCATTGCTTTTCACACATACACACACAATTTTCTTGCTAAACTGGATTACTAACTCTTCATGTTAAAACCAAACACACCTCCATTCCTTTGCATAGCTATCCTCCCGTGTCAGGAATACTTTTCTTCCTGCCCTTCCCGTCTTGAAATTCCTAGCTCCTTTCTAGGCTAGACTAAATGCCACCTAGCATGCCCTTCCTGATTTGGGGGATATCACTCTGAACTGGTTTGTCTTTAAAAATCTTTTTCACTTACTGTGTACATGCTGTCCTCTCTTCCTCCAAAATAAGTATTTTTTGAGGACAAGACTGTTTTTTCCTTTTGTCTTTCTAGAACCTAGCACCTTGACTGTAACATAGTAGAGAATTGATAAATGACTGATGCTTTGAATTAAATTGAAATTATCTTCAGTATATGCCTGTGAGGTATGAGACAGTCATCATTTATTTTATCATTTTACAACAAACCGAGGCACAGGGAGAATATGTTACCTATCCCGATAAATCTATAGAAGAAATAGGCCTGGAACTCTATGACTCCATTTCATTATTTCACAGATTGCCTTCTGCTCTCTCTATTCCCTTCTGCATCAAAGCTTAGATCCAGCCTGGAAACATAAATTCATTTCATGGGAATTTCCACAAACTCAATTTCCAACCAATTATCTTCTGAAGTACAGCCTATAATTATCCTTCATACATGTTAACCGTCAATTAATCAACAACTATTTATTAAGCACATAGTATGTGCCCAGAATTGCCTTAGATGCTAGGGAGAATATAAAGAAAGTTAATCCTTGATTCTTTACTTACTCCCTATGACTATTCTGACTCTTTTTCTGGCCAAGTGTATAACTCCGATATCTTTTACTCAATTTTCCTATGCAATTCTTTGGTAACAAGCTTCAGCCTCCTCACCCCACCATGCACCACTTCACTGTCCTTTGAAAGACCACAACTTTGGGTATTCAAACTGTAAAACCATGACTCAGAAACATACAGCATTACAAAAAGATTATTGACACTCATAAATGGGGCCAGGAAGAACACAACGATTGCCAAATGATTGCTTTCTGCAAACCTCTCTAACCACAAAACCTGAAAGAAATTATGGACCTGAAGGAATGATGGACCTGAAAGGAATTATGGACCAATTATGCAATATCCTGAAAATTGCTACAGAGGCATTTGAAGTACCTTGGTAGCTACATAGATGTTACATTCAATTTGGACTCTTAATTTTACATTTTATACGACTAAGTCAGACATCTTTGGCAATGACAGCTCTCCCCGTTTTATGTCTCTGTTGACTGATAATCAACAGGAATTATCTCTTTTATATATTTCAAGGAATTTTGTATGATTTTAAAAGTTTATGCACATTGAAGAGTATTTACCTGTTATTCATTGTAAAAAATAAAAATAGTATAAAGTACAAAGAGCAGGTCTCACAGTCAGGAAAATATGGTTTTAAATCTCATCTCTGATACATACTAGATGTGACTTCAGGCAAGTTACTTGACCTCTTAGTACACTAGCTAACCACCTAAAACTGAAGTTATAGTGTAGGTACCAATCTGCATAAGTAGAGGGAACTCCCTGGGAGCTCCCTGTAGAAATGAAATTATTGTTGCAGTTTAAAAAAAATGCATAGTATACACTTCCTTGTAGAAGAAGCACCACTTTGTGCCATTTTTTCTTTTTATATATTATCCTATTTCTTGTATTCTATTTCTAGTCTTCTTTCTAAGATCATCCTAAAATACTTTTGGGATGCTCTGGCTCTACTGATTCTCTAGACCAACTTTTGTAAACTTGTTTTCCTGTCTACCATGTCCTTGTTTGAGGTGGCAATAATGTTCATAGTCATGGTCAAGCAAACCCCTAATAAGATGTTTACAAATTAATTTACCTTCTCAGCCATGGTGCCCTTGCCTATCCTATGTCCCTTTTGGCAGAGCCAAGTACTTTTAAGGGTGGCTGAAACACATGCTAGTGATGTTCTGGATTTTTAGTTATGTCATTAGGAAATAATGAATTTTGTTGAAATCTTTATTTTTTTTCAATGCTTTTTTTAAAACTCCTTAAAAAGGTCAAGTTAGAGTTGCCTCAATTATATTCCGTATCTTCCCATATTTAATTCCTTCAATTTTTTGTTAATTCAAAATTTCCCCTAACTGTCTAATATTTACAGACTCCTATATCAGTACTAAATCATTTGTAGTCATTTAGACTCTAGTTAATTTAATTTTTAAGGACATTGATTGGTAACTATGTCTAACTTTTGAAAAAATATTGTTATGATATGCAAGTAAGAGAATTCTCTATAGTCTATAAGCCGTTGTCTTTTCTTGATTGTTACTTCCGAATCAAGTTTTTCCATATATTTTCATTATTCTTCTGTATTCCCATCTTTACATTGAATTCACGAAGTAGTACACTAAATGACAATTTAATTTGGAGGATCTTATTGCATTCTTCGTTAAAATTTTCTCTCCATACTCTGCCATATTTGCTATAATTATCTTCCTCTCAGTCTGCTTGCAAATACTTATGATGAGTATATACCTAACATAATAAGTAACTCATAATTTGTATTTAGTAAGTATTTTCTTGCTTTATTGAGAGGACCAATATTATATAAATAGCTTCTCCAAAGACAGCCTATGTACCTCTTTTAGCTGCAACTAGTTTTTGTTTTCTAGCTTTCTTTATAGCAAGAACATCAAATGGTATACGAGAAGACAGTGAAGAATATGTTGGAAAATACAGTCTGAGATGAAGGAGGAAAAGTGGCAAGTGATTTTTAACTGCATAGAAATCTCATGTATAGCCCTGATGATTTTCTTTAAGAAGTGAGTAGGAAATGATGGAAAGGATAAGTATCAACTAACATTACAACACATGATGTTAATTCTCTCTTAACATATAATACATACTGATTATCGGTATAGGACTCATTTTTAAATTATCTGTATATGCACACTAAGGCCATTTACTGTAATAAAGATAGCAATTAATAGCAAAAATGACAAAGTATAAATACTTATGGTTAATTAGTCAACAAATATTCATTAAGTAATTTGTATGTGCCAGTGTTCAAAATTTGGCATACAAATATAACACAATGAATCAAACTAAAAAAATATTTTCATATTAATGAGAGACACAAGAATACATTTGAGCATATGCAGAATCAATAGGAATAAATACAAAGTAGTTGCATACCAAGTCATTTATGATGGAGAGCACTATCAGTTAAGGGGTCAAGAAAGACTTCTTGTGGATATAAAGAAAACTAGAGTGATACAAGGAATTCAAAACAAAGAAAATTTAAGGAATTAGTTTTAAATCATTAAAAAGACATAAAATATGTAAAAACCAGGTATTGTGGCCTAAACTTGGGAAAGACAGGATATGCATGGGAATAGACTACTTTAAATATTGGATTTCTTAGGTTTGTAATTCTTTTATTTTTTCTACACTTTATTCTTTATAATGAGAGTTCTAGGAGTGGAAGAGGAAAAAATAAACCTTGGGAACAACATATTTGTAAACTTATAAGACAGCAATCATATCAGTGAATAGAAATGGAATATATTCACCTATAAAAAGTAGCAAAGAAATAGAATGAATAAGGAACTAAAATTGATATTTATAAGGATCATGTTTGGAACATAAAGATACACACGAAGTCAAAATAAGGAGATGAAACAGAACTCATTTTGCTTCAGCTAAATGGAAAAAAGGGAGTAACAATCATGGTCTTAGAAAAGGCAACAGGAAAAATACATATTATTGAATATTATATTTAAAGGTGCCACAGATAATGAAATAATATCAATAACTAATATGTATTAAATTTCATGATATCTAACTAATCAGAGGAAAAGTTAAACTTAAGGGAAAAACGTTCAATAAAGCTATAATAGTAGGAGGCATCAATTTTTCTCTTCTAGGCTTTGAAAAAGATTATCTAACTCAGTAGAACTTGAGAAAATTGATGCAATGTGATAGACCTCTGATAATGAATGAGAAAATAAAAAATGTAGATAAATCTTATCTATACATGACACTTATTCAAAAAAATGACCACATACTAGGATGTAAAGTTCTCATAAACAAGTACAAGAAGTAGAAATATGAAAGGCATCCTTTAGCAAGCACGATGCAATATGAATTTTAATCAACATAATACCTCTAAAGTAAGTACTCAAAATTAAAGAAGACTAAATAACAATCTTAAAAAAAGATATAACAAAGAACAATTTTTTAAGTAACAGAAAATTTAATTAAATAAAAAAGTATGAGTCACAATGCAACAGTATTTGACATGTATCTAAACTCTCCCTTGAGGGAAAGTTTATCTCTCTAAACACTTTTGTTAACAAAATAAGACAAGAAAAAGATCAATGAGTTGGACACAAAACCAAAAATAAGAGAACTATTAAAAGGGAAAAAGCATTTGAAACAAAAATAATTTCAAAAATGGATATTTGGAAAATCAAATAAGAGTAAAATATTTTTAAACTAGTGAAATGATCATTAAAACCAAGATTTGGTTTGCTAAAAAGCATTTTCTGAAGAGGCAGAGCCAAGATGGTAGAGAAAAGGCAGGAATTTTTCTGGAACTTTCCCAAATTTCTTCAAGGCAACTTTAAACCATGCCTCAAAACAAATTCTGGAGAGACACATCCCACAAAGGTATAGGGTAAAATAATTTTTTAGCCCAAGATAACTTAGGATTGCAGGAAAGGTAAAAGGGGAGCATGGTTTATTGCAGGCAATATCTGAGCTAGCCAGGGGGATGTTCTGGGCCCAGCAAAGATCAGCAACTGAGGCTCCTTGGTCCATGCTTAACAGGCCAGCAGTACAGCTGGCCAATTATAAAGCCTCTGGGGATGCAGCAGGCTAGTGGTCAGGCCTGGCAGACTCAGAGATCTTAGCACAGAACACTAGTGACCAGTGTCTTGGCCACTAGCACAAGAAGCTTGGGACAGTGCCCTCTGTGCTCCAGGAACAGAGTTGAATTTTAAAAGTCATGAAATAACCTGGAAAATGAACAAAACACACAAAAAGTCATTATCATAGAAAGGTACTAGGGCAACAGGAAAGATCAAAACACAAAATCAGAAGAAGACAACATTGTTAAAATATCTACATATAAAACTTGGAAGAGAAATATGAATTAGTCTCAAGCCCCAAAAGTCCTCCTGGAAGAGCTCAAACAGGACTTTAAAATCAAATGAGAGAAGTCGAAGGAAAATTGGTAAAAGAAATGAAAGCTATACAAGAGAATCATGAAAAACATCAACAGTTTAGAAAAAGAAAACAACTCTCTAAAAAGTAGAATTGGTCAAGGAGGTATAAAAGTTAATAGATGAAAATAATTCCTTAAAAATTAGAATTGGGCAAGTAGAAACTAATGACTGTTAGACATCAAGAATCAATCAAACAAAATCAAAAAGGTAAAAAAATAGAAGAAAATGTAAAAAGTAAAACTGACCTGGAAAATACATTCAAGGAAGATTATTTGTGAATTATTGGACTACCTGAAGGCCATGGTAAAAAGAAAAAAAAAGAGCCTGTACAATATCTTTCAAGAAATCATCAAGGAATACTCTCCCCTATGCTAGAAACAGAGGGTAAAATAATAATTGAAAGAATCCACTGATCACCTCTGGAAAGAGATCCCAAAACAGAAACTCCCAGGAATATTTTAGTCAAATTCCATAACCCTTAGGTCAAGGAGAAAATAATTCAAGCAGCCAGAAAGAAACAATTTAAATTTAATGGAGTCACAGTCAAGGATTACATAGGACTTAGCAGTTTCTACATTAAAGGATCAAAGGGTTTGGAATACGGTATTGTAGAAGGCAAAGGAGCTTGGATTAGAACCAAGAATCAACCACTCTCAAGAACTGAGCAAAATGTTTCAGGTGAAAAAATGGATATTCAATAAAATAAGGTTATTTCAAACATTCCTGGTGAAAAGACTAAAGCTAAACAGAAAATTTTCAAATACAAGATCCAAAAAGTAAATGGGAAAGTAAATGTCACTCAATAAGGTTAAACTATTTACATCCCTACACTTGAAGATGAGCCTCATAACTCTTAAGAACTTTATCTTTATTAGTGAAGCTAGAAGGTGTATAGATAGACAGATAGGAGTTGATTTTGATGGGATGATATATTTTAAAAAATTAGGGGATGAGAAAGAAAATTGCACTAGGAAAAGGAAAGGAGAGGTAGAGTGGGCTAAATTATGTCACATGAAGAGGAAGAAAAGACCTATTACAGAGGAGGGGAAGAGGAGATAAGAGTGAGCATTGATTGAATTCTATTCTCATTAGATTTGGATAAAAGAGGAAATAACATACATACTTAGTTGGGCTTAGAAATCTGTCTTACCTTTTAGGTAGGTGGGAGGAGAAGGAAACAAGAAAAGGGGACAATGATAGAAGGGAGAGCAGACTGAGGGACAGGGTGGTCAGAAGCAAAATACTGATGAGGAGGGACGGTAAAATAAGAGACAGAAAAACAGGGAAAGGATGGAGAGAAATACACAGTTAGAAATCATAACAGTGGATGTAAATATGATGAACTCACCTATGAAACATAAATGTATAGAAAAGTGGATTATAAAGCAGAATCATACAATACAATGTTTATAAGAAATACATTTGAAGCATAGACACACACACAGAGTAAGGTAAAAGGTTGGAGCAGAATTTATTATGCTTCAACTGGAGTAAAAAGAACAAGGGTAGCAATCATTACCTCAGCCAAAGAAAAAGCAAAAGAATTGATCTAATTTTTTCAAAAAACAATGAAGGTTATTTTGCTAAAAGGTACCATAGACAATAGAGTAATATTAAAACTAAACATATATGCGCCAAAGGATATAACGTTCACATTTCTAAAAGAGAAGTTAAATGAGTTACAGGAGGAAATGGGAAAGCTATACTAATGGGATACCTCAACTTTTCTTTCTCAGAACTAGATAAATCTAACTGCAAAATAAACAAGAAAGAAGTTAAGAAAGTGAATAGAATTTTAGAAAAGTTAAATATGAGAGGCCTCTGGGAAAAACTGAAAGAGGATAGAAAGGAATATACAATTGTTTTTCTCAGTGATCTGTGGTAGCTACACAAAAACTGACTAGGCATAAAAAAACATACAATCTCATGCAGATAAGCAGAAAAATTAAATTCATCCTTTTCGAGCCATGATGCAATAAAAATTACATTTAACAAAGGGTCATTAAAAGATGGATTCGAAATTTATTGACAATTAAATAATCTAATCCTTATAAATGAAGGGGTCAAAGAAGAAATAAACCCACATAAATTATCAGTCTTTTATATTTTATCAACAAAATTCAATATTAAGAGATAGAAAGAAAAAATCTATTTAAAATAACTGAAGACAATATAAACTTGGGAGTCTACCTGTGAAGACAAATCCAGGAACTATATGAACATAATTATAAAACACTTTTCACACAAATAAAGTCAGATCTAAACAACTGAACAATATCAATTGCTCACAGGTAGGCTAAGGTAGCATAATAAAAATGACATTTTTACTTAATTTATTTGTTCAGTGCCATACCAATAAAAAAGCATTTTATGGAGCTAGAAAAAAATAATAACAAAATTCATCTGGAAGAACAAAAGTTCAAGAATATCAAGGGAATTAACAAAAAATGCAAAAGAAGATGGCCTAGTAATGCCAGGTCTAAAACCATATTACAGAGTGGCAATCATCAAAACTATTTGGTACTGGCTAAGAAATAGAGTGGTGAATGAGTGGAATAGATTAGGTACTCAAGACACATTATTAAATGACTTTAATAATCTTCTCTTTAATAAACAAAATTTCCAGCTTTGGGGATAAAACCTCATCATTTGACAAAAACTGCTAGAAAAACTGGAAAATGCCTGGCAGAAACTAAGCATAAATCAGCATCTCACACCATATACCAAGATAAGGTCAAAATGGGTACATGAATTACACATAAAGTGTGATATCATAAGCAAATTGGAGATCAAGGAATTGTTTATCTGTCAGGTCTATTAAAAAAAGAAAGATTTTTTTTTATCAAAAAAGAGACAACAAACATTACAAGATGTAAAATGAATAATTTTGATTATATTAAATTAAAATCAATGCAACTACAATTGGAAGGAAATCAGAAAGCTGGGAAACATCTTTTTTGCAGCAATTATCTCTGATAACTGCCTCATTTCTCAAAGACATAGAAAACAGTGAAATTTATAAGAATATCAGTCATTCCCCAAAAGGACAAGCACAAGCAGTTTTCAGATGAAAAAACATAGCTATCAATAGTCATATGAAAAAATGCTGTAATTCACTATTGACTGGAGAAATGTAAATTAAAACAACTCTGAGGTACCATCTCACACTTATCAAATTACTAATATGACAGAAAAGGAAAATGATAAATTTTGAAGAGGATATGGAAAAAGTTGAGAGACTAATACATTCTTGGTGGGAGTTGTGAACTGATTCCAAACATTCTGGAGAACAATTTGAAACTATATTCAAAGGGCTACAAAATGGTGCATATCCTTTGATCCAGTGATACCACTACTAAGTCTATATCACAAAGAGATTAAATAAAAAGGGGTAAAAGACCTACATGCACAAAAGTTTTTATAAGAGCTCTTTGTGTGGTGGCAAGAAAATGGAAATTGAGGAGATACCCATCAATTGGGAACAAGTGGTTGTATATGAATATAATGAAATATCATTGTGTCATAAGAAATGATGAGTAAGTACATTTCAGGAAAAATTCTGGAAAGATATACATGAAGTAATGCAAAACTAAATCAGCAGAATCAGGAGAACATTGTACACAATAACAATAACATTGTATGATGATCAAGTATGAATGACTTAGCTCTTCTCAGAAATGCAATGATCCAAGACAGTTTTTAGAAGAGTCATGATAGAAAATGTTATCCACACCCAGAGAAAAAACTGATGGAGTCTGAATGCAGATTGAAGCACACTATTTTCAATTTATTTTTTGAGATTTTTTCTTTTTGTCTGTTTCTCCCTTCACAGCATGACTAATATAGAAATATGTCTTACATGATTGCACATATATAACCTATATAAAATTGCTTAGGGGGAGTTGAGAAATGGAAAGGAGAAAAATTTAGAATTGAAAATTTTTTTAAATGAATGTTAAAATTACCTTAACATGTAATTGGAAAAAAATAAAATACTATTTATTTTTTTTAAAAAAGAAACAGAATAGGAATGATAAAAAATAATATTTGCTACACCATGGAGGTCAAAGAGCCCAGAAACTACCTTAGCCAGCAAGCATGTGATGTGTTTGCCAAACCAAGAGACATGACACCAAAGACAACATCATGTATAGTATAAATGCATTTGCAAAACTTTGTAGGAGAAAATGATTGATTAGGAATAGTATTGTCTCATAGCACCTGTGGGATTCTATAAAGGAAAAAATGAATTCTCAGAATGCTCAGAATGTCTGAATTAATTTACATCATTTCAAGGACTTAGAAAGACATAAGGATTTGTAAAGTTTTAAAATAAGTTTGCGGGGGTGTAGAGCCAAGATGACAGAGTAGAAAGACACATATATTCTAGTGCTTCCACCACAGCCCACAAAATACCTGTAAAAAAGGACTCTCAACAAATTCTAGAGCAGTATAAGCCACAGGACAACAGAGTGAAAGAGGTTTCCAGCCAAAGGTAACCTGAAAGGCTGACAGGAAAGGTCTATCTCATGGGACATTGAGCAGGGCAGAGTCTAGCTCTGGTCCTGTGGCACTAGGAGGTACAGAATCTGAACAGACTTCCAGGGCAGAATTCCCAGCAGAGAGGGTCCCAGATCCCTCAACTCACAATGACAAAGAAAGCTCCAAAAGTCAGTGTGGGAAGGCTTTCCCAGCTGGGTAAGAGGGGAATGGGGTTCCCCCAGTACTAACTTCAGGTGGCAGCGGCAGCAGCAGTGGAAGGCAGAAAACTATGGTGCCTGTGGAAGCAGCCTGAGTCCATTGTCCAGGCAGCTCAGTTTAAAGCCTCTGGGAGAATTGAGCAGCTGATCCGAACCTCAGCCCTCAGTGGCAGCCCTACCTTCCACCCAAAGCCCCTGGGGAAGGTGAGCAGCTGATCTGAATCTCAGCCTTGAGCATGGTACTGGGGAGAGGAGGAGCACTGGGACCTTCCTCTTGACAAAGGATTCAAAAGTCAAGTAACTGGCTGGGAAAATGCCCAAAAAAGGAAAGAAATAAGACCACAGAAGGTTACTTTTTAGGTGAATAGGTGTCTCCTTCCATCTTTTTGGATGAGGAAAAACAAGGCATACTGTCAGAGGAAGTCAAGGCCTCTGCCTCCAGTACCTCCAAAATGAATATGAAATGGAATCAGACCATAGAAGAGCTTGAAAAGTGTGTCAGCAGCCTGCTAAAGGAGAACCAAAAAAATGCTGAGGAAAATAACACCTTTCAAAAGAAGCTAACTCAATTGGAAAAAGAGGTCCAAAAAGCCAATGAGGAGAAGGAGGCTTTAAAAAGCAGAATTAGCCAAATGGAAAAGGTGGTTCAAAAACTCACTGCACAAAATAGTTCTTTAAAAGAGAGAATAGAGTGAGTTCAGGGAAGCTAATGACTATGAGATAAACCAAGAAGTTAGAAAACAAAATCAAAAGTTTAAAAATAAGTTTGCAAGTAAGCTAATGAACACAAAAAATAGAATATTTGTTAGTATTTGTATGTTTTCTTTATCAGTTACTTCAATTACCTTTTGGTATTTATGTTTTTTATGATTATTTTTTCATCATGTAAGTTCCTTGCTTAAAAACATCAGCCATAGTAACTGAAGATACTCAGTAGAGGGTTAGCTAATTAAAACACACAAAAGATTTACTTGAGAAGGATCAGTAGAAATAAAAGAATTTTTTTTTCAGATTTCCTATCCTCTATTGGAATTACAGGGCAAAAATTAAAAAAAAAACATGGTGAATCAAAGGGTATACCTATTAGATTGCATTTTTCATGAGATTTGGGGATGTGAAAGAATTTTCTATATGTCTGTACATGGACACAGTGATGTCTTCAGATAAAGATTTTGATTCATGAGGAGTTTTTACAATGTGAGGCTTAAAAATGTGGGCAAGCCATATGGATGACCTCATGGGAATGTAAAGACATAGTTGGAATAGAGGGAAAGAGCTTAATTTCTGGGCCTGCAGTAGTGAGGATTTAAAGTTTAATATCATGTTAAAACCATGATGATGTTTACAGAGTTAAGAGTTTTCTATTGTTCTCCAGTCTACCACCAAAGTATTCCTAGGAAAGATTTCAGAATACAGATGGCACTGCACTCTAAACTTCCACAATTCAGATTCTGAGTTGCAAAGTGAATTACCTTATTTACGTATTTGCAAAGTGAATTTACCTATTCTAGGGAGTCAGAAAGACTAAGTGGACATTAAATTATAGTTCTCTTGGAGCTATAGGAATTATACCCTCTTGTTTATATCACTGCTTTTATCTTCCTTTCCTTATTATTAGTTATATCGTATTATAACGTTATGCTTTGCAATTGAATTTATGTGTCTAGAAATAGAATAACATGTCAGATGGAAGCTTGGGTCAGCCTTTAAAATAGTTGTTTTCTGCAATAGGAGAGCTATATTTAGAAAGATAATTAGAAGAAAGAGACAAGGCTTTTTATATTTATTTGTTTATAATTTGTAGATATATGATATTTATATATAATCTAAATGGCAATTTATATATAAACTGAGTCTGTGTTCATCCTTAGTTTTTGAAGAAGACCATGACATTAGAGAAATGATGTCATGACTTGCACTTGACTTTGTTTTGAGTGAGGGAGAGCTGTGCGAGGTCACCAGCCTCACATTCCCCTCCTGAGCCATCAGGATTCATTTACCAGATATTCATCAGGATGACTGGAAATACCCCAGGATGCACTGGGAGACGCTGGCCTACTCAGGTAACTCATTTAGAGTGAGGTAACTCCCATTCGGTGAATAGACCTCTTTAAGAAATAATCAGGGAATGTCTTTTTAATGAGCAAAAGAAAAAATAAGTAAATCAAGCTGGGAGAGAAAGGGCAACAGTTACCATTGATAATCACTCTGAAGCCAGGAGGATCCTGAGAAGAGTCATTAAGTGGAATTTGGAATAAACAGGGATCTATTATTGTGCAATGTATGGGATTCAGAGTGCACTGGGTTTAAGGTTTTGGGAAAGAAAGAAAGGAGGAAAGAAAGAGAAAGAAAGAAAGAAAGAGAGAGAGAGAGAAAGAAAGAGAGAAAGAAAGAAAGAGAGAAGGGAAGGAGAGAAGGAGGGAAGGAGGAAAAGAGGAAAGAAAGAAAGGAGGAAAGAAAGAAAGAGAGAAAGAAATCTGGTCTGTAAAGCCCAAGTTAATATGGAATTCTCTATTTATTTCTCCCTTGCTAAAGAATTTCACCACACAGCAGCCATTCTACTACTGTTTTCTTAGGTTGCCATTATGGTACATGATAGGTCAGATACACTCTTGACATAAGGCATCATCATTTCTCTGTTCACTCATACATTCCTACACACATATCCATGTGTAGATGCATGTACATATTATACATATCTCTGGTAGAAATATCAGTAAGAATAATTTTTGAATATTCAGGTTGATTACAGTTGATTTCATAAAGGACATTTGCCTACTGTTCAACAACTTCACTCTACATGGTCAAATCCCAAACTGATAGGAATGTTCTAGATGGGCCTATGCAGCCTGCCTCCTGCAAATAAACAGAATATTTCTTACCTATGATAGGTGATTATGTGGCTTTCACTCAGCTCTTGTAATTCATTCTTGCCTTCTGGCATTCATGAGTCATGGGTCTTTTACACTTGTCAAAGAAACCTAATCCTTACCCTTCATGGGCCAGCTATCCTAAAGATAGCTGAACATGTAATTGCCTTGAAGTGTAAAATATTTCCCACATTATTTATTATAGCAATGCCTGCTAGCACCTCTATAGTTGAGGTTGTGTCAGCATTTTCATTATAACCCCCTATTTCCAGCTGTAAAAATGTGCTCCAGGCTCAGATTCAACACATGGGAGCTAAGTCCAGAAGGAAATTTTCTACCTTTTTTTTAACAAATAAATTGGTTGGGGCATTTTTAAAGTTATATCAGCAAAAGAGAAAAGAAATCATGAAATAGACTTTTAAAGTTTCTTTTTTGTGCATTTAAATCTAGGATTAAGATAAGGGTATGATAACTTCACCAATCACCATGTGTACATATACAGATGGGGCAAAGTCACAAAGTTGCTGCCTCCATCAATTTCTCATTCCTTCCACCTCTTTCTCTGCAATTTAGTTACAAGGGAAGAATGGACACAGGACTGTGGTCTTTTGAATCAGTACTGGTTATGGAACTGTTAAGTAGCCTTTATATGGAGTAAAGATAGAAATTACTATTCTAGTCATATCAAATTAATATTAAAAACTCACTGTCATATAACCAGGATATATTTAATGTATATAAAAATGTATTATACATATATGTACTTATATAAATATATGTACATATATGTGTGTGTGTGTGTATATATATATATATATATATATGTATATATATATATGAGAGAGAACAAGAGAGGGAAGAGAGAGAGAATGAGAGAGGAGGGGGGAATTACTTGGAAACAGGGTAGTTTTTTTATGTGTTTTGTTTTGTTTTATTTTCCATTAGATTGTTTTGCTTGCTAAGGACTGTGTTTATAAGATACGAAGATGTCAATGGATGAGTAGAGAGTTGCACAATGACAAATCATGCAATTTAAGGACCCTGTGTGTCTACCAAGTTTGAGAGGAAGTATACCAGTGTGGTGGGACAGGATAGCTGAGGGATAAGGGAATTCAGAAAGAAAGGCATGTAAAATGCTAAAAATAATCTTTATCTACTTGACCACTTTACCTTACTCTTTGTAGGCTAGATTTTATTTATCTTTGTATGCCTCTTATCTACAGAAACAAAGTACTGCGTCAATCAACCAACAAGCATTTATTAACATTCTACACACTTTGCTGCTCACTGAGGAAATGAATTCAAAAGCAAGACAGTCCTTGTTCTCAGGAAGCTTACAACGTAAAAAGGTATAATAAAATTAACATTAGACTCAACAGGGGTTGTTCAGTCATGTTCTACTCTTTTTGACCCTTTGGACTATGACACATCAACTGTCAGATGAAGTTTCCTTGGCAAACACACTTGAGTGTTTTGCCATTTTCTTCTCCAGCTCTCTTTACAGATGAGGAAACTGAGACAAACTGGGTTAAGTGACTTGCCCAGGGTCACACAACTAGTAAGTGTCTAAGGATGGATTTGAACTCAGGTCTCCCTACCACAGGCCCAGTGCTCTATGCACTGAGCCAACTAGCAAAGGGCCTGAGGTGCAACACATTATGTGTTTGACTAAGGATCAAAATATTCTAGACTTGTCAGAGGAACTGTGTTCAAATTCTATCTCTACCAGACAAAGAGACTTAAATATCAGTAACTTATATACTACTACAGGGTTTCAGACACTTAGTAGCTGTGTGACCCTGGACAAGTCACTTAATCCTGCTTGCCTCAGTTCCTGATCTGTAAAATGAGATAGAGAAGAAAATGACAAACCATTCTAGTATCTCTGCCAAGAATATGCCAAATGGGGTCATAAAGATTCAGAGATAACTAAATAAGAACCACATTATCATACTCTTATGATAGGGTGAAATTTAAACATTTAAACATAAAACACCTAGTGAGACTGCCCGTAAACATTGCATTTTGGTTTTTCACTACCCAACAATTCCCTCTAGTTGTACAATTTTGGCAAACCAGGCCAGAGCTTGGACTTATCCTCCTGTTAGTGGCCATCTCCTCCTCCAAGAAACATTGCAGTAGATGAAGGGAGAGGACATACCATAGAACTGAAGTCCTAAAATTTCCTGACCTCTTTAAACTCACAAGACCACCTCCAAGGTTGAATTCATCCATTCAAAGAAGATTCTGTTTAGTCACCTTCAATCAGGGAAGGAATAAAAACATGAAAGTGGCTCCTAGGGCTAGATGACTCAGTGGATAGAGCACTGAGCCTGGAGTCAGGAAGATTTGAGTTCAAATCCAGTTTTACTAGCTGTGTGATCTTGGGCAACACACTTAACCTGTGTTTTTCTTAATCCACTAGAGAAGGAAATGGCAAACCACTCCAGTATCTTTGCCAAGATACAAGACAATATGGTCCATGGAGTCATGAATGACAGAACAACAACTACATGGCTGAGATCCAGGTTTAACTTCATGTTGACAAGATAGGTGTTTTGGATTCCATACACTCATATATGCCATGTGGCAGGGATGGAAAAGAGGATCAGTCCCAGGGAAAGGTTTCAATAATCCTAATGCAATCTACACATTGGAAGAGAAAAGTGCAGCCAAGGATGAAGGACTTTTAAAGATCCACTAAGTCATAAGCTCTTCCTGATCAGAGGCCAGCAAGAGTATTGCTTCATCATCTCACAATGTAAGCCCTTCAACTTTGAGTCATGTTTCCCCAGAGTGCTCAGAATTTTGAAGAGGAGTTTTAGTTCTCATTCCATGGGATAGCCCCTATAAGCCCATTCCCACATATGCTTCGATTGTTGCTTCAGCTTTTATTATCACAGAAGGATTATGATTCTATATTAGATTTCATGAGTAATATGTTGTCATCTCTACCCAACAAAACTGAGTATGATCCTACAAGTGGACTTTTAATGAGAGGACTTTCAAATATTCCTGATGAAAAGACCAGAGCTGTAGAGAAACTTTGATATACAAACTCAGGAGTCAAGAAAAACATAAAAAGGTAAAAATGAATGTGAAATCAGATGGGACTAAATAAGGTTAAACTCTTGACATTCTTATATGGAGAGGTGACACATGTAACCTCCCAGAACTTTATCATCACCAGGAATGCTAGAGGGAATTTAATTAATTTAGACCCAGAAAAGGTCATAGGTGTGATTCCATTTTTTTTGGATGATCTCTAAAGAAAAATGGAACAGTAGAGAAGAACAGTGGAGAGAGACACACACAGAGAGAGAGAGAGAGACAGACAGACAGACAGACAGACAGACACAGAGACAGAGAGAGAGAGAAGAGCAGGGAATGAATGGAAAAATGCTCTCACATAAATGGAGTGCACAAGAAAAAGACTTTTTTCTTTTACAAACAGGGAGGATAAATGGGAGGGTGAGGGGAACAGACATTTGAACTTCATATTAGTTAAAGAAAGAAGAATACACAAACACAGAACTGGGAATAGAAATTCATCCTTCCCAATAGGGAAAGAATGAGAGAAGATAGGTTAAGGGAGGTAATATTCAGAAGCAAAATGGACTATTAAAGCGGAGACAAGGAGAAAAGAAAAGAAAAAGTGTAAGGAATAGAATGGGGAGAAATATAGTTAGCAATCATAATTATGAATGTAAATGGAATAAATTCACCCATTAAGTGGAAGAGGATAGCAGAATTGATTAGAAAACAGAATCCAGTTACATGTGATTTATAAGAAACACATGAAACAGAAAAATACACGTAGAGTTAAAATAAAGGACTAGGTTAGTCTTTTAAACTTCAGCTAAAGCAAAAAAGGCAGAGTTGACAATCATGATCTCAGATAAAGCAAAAGCAAAAATAGATTTGATTAAAAGAGATAATATGAGAAACTATATTTTTTCTAAAAGGTACCATAGACAAATAATTAATATGAATAATGGACATTTATGCACCAAATGGCACAGCACATAAATTATTAAAGGAAAAGTTAAATCACTTAGAAAAGAAATTAAATAAAAAATCACAATAGTGGGGGGCCTCAATTTATTCCTCTTAGACTTATACAATTCTGACTATAAAATAAACAAGAAAGATGTTAAAGAGATGAATGGATTCTTTTTTAGGTATGATAGACCTCCAGAGAATGTCAAATGGGAATAGAAAGGAATACAGCTATTTCTCAGGTGGGCATGACATCTTCACAGAAATTGTTCATGTATTATGGCACAAAAACTTAAAAAAGAACTATAGTAAACAAGATATTAAATACGTCCTTTCCTGAGTCAATAAAAGTTACCTATGAAAAAGAGTATTTTAAGACTAGGGTAAATGTCTATTGGAAACTAATTGACATAATTCTAAAGAATAGGTGAGTCAAAGAACATATTAAAGAAGCAATCATTTTCATTAAATGTAATGACAACAATGATACAAGATACCAGCATTTGTGAGATGAAGACAAAGCAGCACTTAGGGGAGAATTTAAACATCTAAATCCTTTCATAAAGAGAGAGAGGGAGAGAGAGAGAACAAGAGAGAGAGAGAAAGTAGATCAACAAATTAGATAAAGAACTAAAAAAAAATCCCTAGAGAACCAAAAAATTAAAACACCCCAATTAAACAACAAAACAGAGGTCCTAAAAATCCAAAGATAGACCACAAGTTTCAAAGTTTTAAAAAAAGTAATAATAAATAAAATAATAGTAGGTGGGGTTTTTTTGGGGGGGGTGGGGAGTAGATAACCCATTTGATTAAAAAAAAGAAAGAAAGAAAGGAGAAGGGGCAGAGCCAAAATGGCAGAGTAAAGGCAGGCATTCACCTGAGCCCTCCCTGCAAAGCCTTCTAAGTAGCTTTAAAAAATGACTAAAAAAATACTAGACCATTAAGATCCTTAAAAATCAATGAAACCAATTTCCAGTCCAAGATAACTTGGAAAGTCTGCAAGAAATCTCTCTTGAAGCAGGATGAGAGAGGAGCACAGTCTAGTATGAGCCATACCAGCACAAACAGGGCCCCAGTAAACCCAGAGCAGGCTTCAGAGTGATTAAATTGCTGCTAGCAGTGGCAGTTTCCAGACCTTTCAGCCCAAAGATGCCAAAGACAACTTAGAACATCGGGAAGAAAGGTCTCTTGCACCTGAGTGAGAGCAGAGTGCAGTCCAGCACAGGCCATGCCAGTACAGCCTTTGCACCAACAAACCAGGAGCAGACCTTGGGAATGATCGAATCAATAACTGTACTAGCTGCTTCAAGAGCTCTCAGCCCACAAATGGTAAGGGAGTCAAACAATTGGTCAGGAGATAATAGGAATTTTTTTGCTAGCACTGAAGCAAGACCCTGTTGCTTTGCCCATACTCAAATCTGGGTCACAGTTCTGGGTGGCAGTCCCAGAGTAAGGAGGTACACTAGCATAGCAAAGCTTGTAGCAACAGTGGAGGGGGTACCCTCCTCACAGTTCCAGGGCAGAAAAGAGTGCTTGTGGTTGTTCATACACCAGAGCATAGGTCAGCAGAGTAGAAAACATTTCTTATTTGCCTACAGTATGTTGGAAGAACTGAAAACTTAGAGGTCTCTAGAAGTATCTCAGAAAATAGCTGCACAAAACCCCTGAAACTTGGGATAGTGCACTCTCCCCACTGGAAGCAGAGCCCTACTTTAATAAACAGTTAAAAAATCAAGAATAGTCTGGGGAAATAAGCAAACAATGGGAAAAAAAACCTTAGACTATTGAGTTATGGTGACAAGGAATATCAAAATACACATTCTGAAAAAGACAACAAATTCAAAACTTTCTAAGAAAAGTATTAATTTGTCTCATGTCACAGAAGAACTCAAAAGCTATTTTGAAAATCAAGGAAAAGAGAGGAAAAAATGGGAAGAGAAATGAGAGTGATGCAAGAAAATCATGAGAAAAGAGTTAACAGTTTGGCAAAAAAGAGACACAAAAATATTGAAGAAAATAACACCTTAAAAAAAAAACTAGGCCAAATGGCAAAAGAGATCCAAAAAGTCAATGAGGAGAAGAATACCTTTAAAAGCAGAAATGACAAAAATGGAAAAGGTTCAAATGCTCACCGAAGAAAATAATTCCGTAAAAACTATAATGGAGCAAATGAAAGCTAAAGAGTTTATGAGAAATCAAGAAACAACAAAACAAAACCAAAAGAATGAAAAAAATAGAAAAGAATGTGAAATAACTCATTTAAAAAACTGACCTGGAAAACAGATCCAGAAGAAATAATTTTAAAAAATTTATTGGACTTCCTGAAAGTCATGATCAAAAAAAGAATCTAGACATTATCTTTCAAGAAATTATCAAGGAAAACTGTCCTGATATTCTAGAACCATAGGGTAAAATAGAAATTGAGAGAATCTACTACTGAACATCTCCTAAAAGAGATCCCAAAATGAAAACTCCCAGGAACATTATAGACAAATTCCAGAGCTCCCAGGTCAAAGAGAAAATATTATAAGCAGCCAGAAGGAAACAATTCTAGTCAAGATAACTCTTGTCACAGTCAAGATAATGCAAGATTTAGCAGCTTCTGTTTTCAGGGATTAGAACACTTGGAATATGATATTCTGGAGAGCAAAGAATTTTTCATTTTCCCTCTAAAATTTGAAACTTTTCTTTTCAATCATTTTAACCAATCCCATGGGTCCAAAATGTTATCTCAAAGGTGTTTTAATTTGCATTTCTCTGTTCAATATTGATTTAGAATATCTTAATATAACTAGATATTATTTTTATTTCTTCATCAGAAAACTGTCTATTCATATCATTTGACCACTTATCAACTGGAAAATGACTTGTATTCTTAAACATTTGACAAAGTTCTTTATACATTTGAAATATGAGACCTTTAACTGAGAAACTGTCTATAAACTTCTCCCCCAATTTTCTGCTTCTTTCTTATCTTGGCTACATTTGTTTTATTTATAGAAAACCTTTTAAATTTAATGTAGTCAAACCCATTTCATATCCCACTTTGTTCTCTATTGCTTTTTTATTCATAAATTGCCTATTTGTAAATCTGACAAGTAATATCTTCCATGTTCTTCCAATTTTCTTGTAATATCTCTCTTTCTAAGTCATGCAACTATTTTGATCTTATCTTGGTAAATGGTGTAAGATATTGGTCTATGCCCAATTTCTGCCATACTGCTTTCCAGTTTTCCCTACAATTTTTACCAAAAAATGAATTCTCATTCAGTATTGTATTGAGAATCATTTTTAAATGGAAAAGGATACCTAACAAACAATACCACATCTCCAACTATACTACAAAGCTGTAATCATAAAAAAATAACCAATGTGATACTGGGTAAAAAAATAGAGATGTTGATCAATGGAACATAATAGAGGCACAGTATAAAGGAGCAAATGAGCATAGCAACCTAGTGTGTGATAAACTCACACTACTTGGGTAAGAACTCCCTACAGGGGAAGTATTCATGACAGAGAAGTTCACTGGAGATAAACTAGATATTTTTGATGACATAAAAAATTTTAAAGTTTCTGCACAAAAAAACAATGCAGCTCAAATTAAAAGAAAGTAGGGAAATGTAGGGGATCCTTGCAACAAGTTTCTGTAATAAAGCTTTCATTTATAAGCTATGTAGGGAACTAAGTCAAATTTACCAGAAAAAAGTCATTTTCTGATTGATACATGATCAAAGTATATGAACAGGCAGTTTTCTGAAGAATTCCAAGCTATGAAGAGTCATTAGGAAAAAAATACCCTAAGCCATGAATTATCAGAGAAATGTGAATTAAAATAACTCTGATATATAACCTCACAGTCATTTGATTAGCAGAAAAGGTGAATCAATTCACCCATACTGAAAAACAATTTAAAACAATTGTTTTCTTTTAAACAATTCTTTAAAACAAAGAGCTAGTAAGTTATACATATCCTTTCCTTAGCAATGCCACTAGTAGGAATATGTTCCTAAGATCTCAAAGAAAATTTATGTGTATATGTGAAGAAAAAAGTACCACAGTCAGCTATAATCAACCTACACTACACTATACTACATTGTACTGGAAAGGGTACCAAACTTGCAGCAGGAAGACACATATTCAATATTTGTCTACAGCAATGATTAACTATATAGCCATGGGGAAAAAAATAAGCTCTTTAAGCATCAATTTCTTTATTTATCAAATGGGCATAATCATAAACTTACTTTCTAGCATAGGAATGGGGATTAAATGGGAGAATATGCTTAAAATGTTTTTAAAACTTGATCACTAGATAAATATCAGTTATTCAATTAAATAACAAATTTCTATTAAATACCTATATATCAGACACTTTTCTAGGCCCTGGGGTTACAAAGATAGAGAAGGAAACAATTCCTACTCCCAAGAAGTTTAACAAGTACATACGGAATTATATACACAGAATACAAATAAATATAAAGTGGTTAAACACAAAGATGATGGGGAAGAAGGGCTACAGCAGTTGGAGAGATCAAGAAAGATTTCATGTAGAAAGTAGTACCTGAGCTATGTCTTGGAGAAACAGAAGGAATCGATGAGACAGAGAGGAGTGAACACATTCCAAGCTTGGGGGATTGCCAGTGTAAAGACACAGAAATGGGGTTGGAATGTCACATATAAGGAATGGAGGGAAAGCAGGAACTTTCAATAACTGAATGGAATATCACAGCTAAAAACAAAACCCAGAGTGGTCAGAACATGTAATATGGGCCTAGCTGAAAGAACAGTGGTGAAGAAGGCAGGAAACATTTACCCTTGTCCAAACTTTCCCACAACTGAGCTGTATGTCTTTGAAGAAGTCACAGCCTCCCTGCCTTTTGGTTGCTGTAGGGGTGCGTGTGTGTGTGTGTGTGTGTGTGTGTGTGTGTGTGTGTGTGTTTCCAGATTTAAAAGGGCTCTCCCAATCTCTACTGGATTACATAACCTCTATGGCCAATTCCCTAGTTTTAAAATTCGGACTGTCCTACACTCAGATTAGCAATCATCATCTATCAAACACTAGTCAGGGTTATAGAATCTTTTTTCCACCTCCAGAAAATCATCCTCAGGCTCCCCAAGGAGAGCCTGAGGACACACAAGTAGGGTTACACACCAGGTCTGTTTTCAGAGTCATGCTGCCAAAAGAACTCATATTTTCATGGACTGGCATCTCTCTGAAGAAAACTACCCCTGGGAAAATAAGAGCATTGTGATTTCTTATTTGTTGTTTGTTTTTCCCCAACTCTTTCCCTCTTTCAAGATACAAGATAAAAGGAATTTTAAAATGATGTTTTTTTGAACTTTCTTTCTATGGTCCTTCTGGTTTGTGTCAGCTTGGAGCAATTCCTTATACAGTCTGAAGTGATGGGATACAGTGCAGTGGTGACCTGCTGTCAGGCTGTAGCATTCAAATAAACTGCTTTTTGCCCCCCAAATCCAACCTAAACCTCATTAAAACTTTGAAAAAAGAAATAGAAACCAAAAGTTATAACTTGTCCCAGAATATTCAGGGGAGAGATTATTTTTTTTGTGGTCAGGGAATACAGGTGAGGTTACTTGAGAAATACCTAGGCAAATTAGGATGGATTCACTCTTGTCAAAATCTCCCATCTCAGGGAGGATCTGGGAGGCTTCCTAGGCCATGCTACAACATACCTTGAGTATTTGAATGTAGATTAAGTCTAGCCTATCTCTACTCTCCTACTAAGAGACAGTTTGACTGAATGTAAAACACAATGAACTAAGAACCAGAAGACCTGAGTTCTCCACTCTCTATATAAGTATCAATTATTGTTATGTTGAGGGCAGGTAGGCAGTGCAGTGAACAGAGTGCCAGGCCTACAGTCATGAAGACTGATTTTCCTGAATTCAAATCTAGCCTCAGATACTTACTAGCTGTGTGACCCTGGGGAAATCACTTGACCCTAATGGCCTCAGTTTCCTCATCTGTAAAATGAGCTGGAGAAGGAAATGACAAACCTTCTTTGTGGTCAAGGAATGAAATTTTTTCCATTATCTTTACTAAGAAAACCCCGAATGGGATCCTGAAGATCAACAACTGCACAATATGAACATGAGCACAAAAAACTGAAATGACTGAACAACAAATTGCTATATTACTAATAATAACTGATATTATCACTGCTATTATTAAATGGAAATGAGGGTCTTCAAAGAAGAGGTATGAAAAGACCTCCACCCTCATTTGCAAAGGTGAGAGACTATAAATATAAAACTGCATATTTCAGACATTTTCACTGTATTAGTTTTGCTGAACTGTAGACATTCTAGGTTGAGCAGGAGAAAAGGATGCTTTGGGAAATTTAGGTGATATCAAAATTGTATTTAATATATAGTATATAATATAGAAATATTATATTTTATATGCATTTTGCCATGTATATGGTATAGATAATTTATTTTAAAGAAACACATAAGTCAACAAACAAATTCCAGGTGCAGAAAATGTGATTAGTTATGCATTAATTTAGCTATTGTGAAAAGCAATTTAGAATTATGAAAAAAGTGACTGAAATGCTACAACTACTATTGCTACTGTTACTGTCATTACCACTACCAGTACTGTTGATGATGACGATGATGATGATGACAGTGGTGGTGGTAGTGGTGATGGATGACTAAGATTTGCACATCACTGCAAGATTTACAAAGCAGAAACTTTGGAGACATAACTAATACTAATAGGCATATATACTCCAAAGAAGTTAATAACAAAACAAAAGGCACCATGTACACCAAAATATTTATGGAAATCCGTTTTATAGTAGTAATGAAGAATTTAAAATAGGGTAGATGCTCATTGTTTATAGAATTGAATTAACAAATTGTAGTATATGAACATGATTTAATATTGCTGTGCTCTTTTGATGAATTATGAATATAATAAATACATGGCAGCATAGGACTACCTAATGAACTAATTAAAAGTAAAATAGGTAGAACTAAGAAAACAACATATACAGTGACTAACATGTAAATGGAAAGAATAATAGGAACAAAAATTAAAGTTGTAATTAAAATGACTCAAGCTTGGCTCCAAAGAAGACCTATGAAGACAGATCTTTCTCCTCTTTGGAGATACAGAGGGCTGTGGATGTGAGACTTTGTATACATTGTTTGACTTGATCAATGTGTTGATTTCTTCGCCAATAGGCTTTTTTTTTCATTTTTTTGCTTCTATTCTTTGTTATAAGAAGTGATCTCTAGATAAAGGATCAAGGAGGATATATTTGGGATTGAATTATTGATATTCAAAGAAAAAGAATGGATTCTCACAGCTTTTTTACCTCAACTCTGAAACAAAAATATTAAACCTGCTTTATCTATCTCACAGGTCCTCTATAAGAATACAGAGAGGTAAAGTCTTATGAAAGTCTAAAAGCTTTATAGAAATATAGTTGGCCATGATTCAATCCAACACCTTCTTAGTAAGTGCCTAAATTTGAATCACAGATTTTTAGCTGGATGGGACTTCATAAGTCATCTCCTCCAACTCTTCTATTTCACAGACAATATCCAAAGAAGTTAAACAACTTTTACAAGACCACACAGTTAACAGAACCACAGTCTCAAATCATGTCCTCTAAGTTCAAATACAATTACATGAATGAGACAAAAAAAATGTTTTGCTTAAGTGACTTACCACTGTAAATTCTTTATGTAGCTCTACAGTGAAAATTATCCAAAAACCTTACCACTAAAAGAAATTTTTCCCCTGAGGAATCAACTGGATCATATGCTCCTAAAGGATTTGTGTATTTCTTCTTCTATAATCTTCTATTCCATCAGTAAAGAAGCGTTTTTTCAGTGATTGCTATGTGCCCAACACTGTGTTAAGCATCAGAGATGCAAAACAAGGCACAAGGACACTCCTTTTCCTAACGGAGCCCATGATCTAATGGGGAAAACATTAAAACAACTATATACATATGGGATATATGTAGTATAAAAGGAAGGTAATCTCAGAAAAAAGGCATGGGTGGGGGAGGGTGATAGTCTTTGCAGAAGGTGGAATTTGAGATAAGTCTTGAAGGAATCCAAGAAAGCCAAGGGCAGAGATGAGGAAGGGGATCATTCAGGGAATATGGAGACTAGCCAGTGAAAAGAGATATAGTTGGGATATGGAGTGTCCTATCCAAGGAATAACAAGAAGATTGTTGTGTTTGGTTTGGATCATAGAGTACATTGAAGGAGGTAGTAAGGTATTATGTAGAGAGTATTCTATCCTAACTCTCTCAGAACAAGGTTGGCTATATTGCCCTCTCAAGTATATGTTACCCTCTCCCTACTGTTAGCTGCTGTCACTAGCACCCAGTATCATTTAACTATTTAATATCTATTAGCTTTTTACAAAGGAATATTTACTTAAAAATACAACAGAATAAAGGTATAAATATTTTCCTTTAGCAGCTCCAGAGTAACACTCTCTTCCATACCCTTTCAATCTCTGGGGAGACTGAGCTCTTCTGTGATATAATTCCAATATACCATTAAATCCATCAAGCTCACATTCAAATACACTGTCTCTACCAGATAAATCCTCTTTTTAGATGTCCCTGGAATGGTCCTGAAGGTTGTTGCTCAATCCCCAGGACACTGATGCTTATCAGACTGAAAAACCCATCATGGACTCAACTTCCAGTCTCTTGAACCAAGGTTGTATGACCTGGCTCATTAAGTCATGACCTAAAACGTATGTCACCTAAAACAAAAGAGTAAACACTAAGGCTCACATTCAAAGGAAATGCATGTTGCTCTCAGAGGAAAAGAACGTAAGGCCTCTCCTCATACTGCCTCATCTCTTACTGGATGCCATATTTGGGAAAGAGAAGGACCACATCAAAAATGTCACCAAAGATCTATTTGGCTAGTGACCTCTGCTAAACAAAAATGTGTCTCCTCACCGGTTAGCAGAACCAGTCACAGAAGGACCATACATTATCCCAATTATAGATCACCCTGATTCTCTTGAAAGGAGTATTCCTGGCCTATGCCATGTAGAGAATTGTATTAGCAGCATTTGATATGTGCTCCTAAGGATTAGGTTAAATGTCCAATCCCCCTATTACAGTAAAGTATCTGGAAAAGTAGGAAGGGAACTGGTTTCAAAGGGCTTATTAAACCAAATGGAATATTTTATTTTTGATCCTGGAGTTTATTGAGTGGGAAGGCGACCTGGTCAGACAGAGCTGTGCTCTTAGTAAGATCATTTTGTCAGCAGAGCACCTTGCACATGCTCAGTAATAATCTACTGATTGCTGTTTTGTAGATCATCAGAATTGATAGTCTTTGAGGCATGTCATTACTTTACTTTTGTTACCTGTTAATAACATCAGAGAGGAATATCTCATTCTGGGTTTTGGTGGGAGAATAGGGTGTATCTATAAAGTGCCATCAATTCAATCAGCCTGATTTACTTCACCTAATGAACCTAAGTAGCTTGAGCAATTGCACCAATTACCCATCTCTATTACATCTTTAATCCCTAGACCTCAAGTTTATGTTTCTTAAAGCCAGTTGTTTGCTGGAAATCAGAAATTGAGCCAGGGTGAATTTGCCAAAGAGAGAATACCAGTCCAGTTCCTTTCTTTGTTCACTCAAGACTGTTTGTTTTGAGGGCTTATTAGAAAAAAGGAATTAAAAAAAGGAGGGAGTTGGAGAGGGATAGGCTTGAAAGATTATTATACAGTATAAACCCTGAACACTAATTAAGAAATTAGAGAAAGTTTCTTGTTAGTATTTCCTCTGTAGTTACAATCGAGGTACTAAAATGTGCAAACAGCCCAGATTAGCCAGAGTTAACATTTAGGGCAGGATTAGATTTCTTCAGCCTGGTTTATTGGGCCAGTGAAGTTTTCCATTGGTATACTCCAGTATGTTATTTATTCTGTTGTAAAACTGGATATACTTAGGTAGTTTGTATCCTTTCCTATATATATATATTCTCCCCCCTCCCCAAAAAAGGGACTAATAAGATTCTTTTAATCTTGTCTTACTTTGGTTTGTTATATGGGTCATATATACAAGAAATGCAGTTGTAACTCATTTTATTGGGGTGGTCCCTAGTCTGCTACTATTCTGGAGAATCTCCTATGGAATTGGGCCATTAGTGTCACTCTAGGGAGAGACGTGCTGCGTGGCTCAGTGCTGAAGGACTTTCCTTGGTGATGATGAAACACTCTCTCATGGGTCTCTGTGATTGTCAAACTTCAATGAAGATGAATGGCCACTGGGCCAGGAAGAGCTACTCACTCAAGAGACTATAAGAGGGACTGAGGAGAGATAACTTTCTATCTCATTCCTGTCTTATGAGCATGTCATGTGGGACTCTGTCAGTTCACTCTCAGATTCCCTCTGGAAAGAGAAAGAGAATTTCTTCCTTGTTCTCCCTTACCCCACCCCCAACACATACACACACACACACACACACACACCAAAAGTTATGGTGACTACAGAAACTTGATAATGAGAACACAAGAGATTGTAAACTCTTAGAGGGTGGAACATGGTTTAGCCTTTCTATCTCCAGCAAATTTCACAGTGCCTGGTACATAGCAAGCATTTCATGTACACTTTTTATTTGTCTTTCATTGTCAAAGAAAACCAATGATACCATAGAATTATATGAACTTATAATATGTGAATTGGATTTAAATGAGGCAGATCTGCACATTCATCAGCCTCACTTGCTCTTCCAGGGTCACCAGGAGGAAGGCAAAATCAAGATGACTGGAGATGGCCCAGGATGCAGAGCATGACCTTGTCTGAACAAGGTCTGACCAAGTTCTCAGCAAAATTCTTATTATTGCCTAAATTCTAAGTGTTCCATGTGCCTGCTACATGCACATACACACATGCACACACACACACAAACACACACCCCACAAGGTACCCTGCAATCTCAAAGTACTCAATTTAAAAAAAGAAGTATTTTTGTAAGATTCCTAGACCTAATATCAAGAGAAATGAGAAATGTCATTTTCCAGCTTCATTGCTGAATAAGAGATAGAGGTTATAATGGTGCTGGTGGCCTGGAATAACTAAGGTGGATCTCAAGGGAACCACATGAAGATCAAAATATTTTCTGGATTATTGTCAACATATTTAATTGTGACCGAACTTAAAGGTTCAGTGATAACAAAGTAGAATCATAAAATTTTAAAGCCTGCATAGACCACAGGTATAACAGAGCAAAGGACCAAGGGTCAGGAGATTTGGATTAGAATCCTAGTTCAGACTGTGACATATAAACAGACAATAAACATGGGAATGTTTATTGATTGACTACTTATCTAGGTGAACTTAAGACCAGAATTCAAGCCCTCCAATTCCCCATTCAACAATTGTTTCTTCCCTTGACCACAGGTCACCAAATAGTAGTCCTAGGGATACCCAGCCAGCAGTAATCTGCAAATCATCCATTTTATATAGCATTTGGTGTCTTTTGAAGCTTCCATTTTTTTCTCTCTAATAAGTAGATTATGTAGCATTTTGTTTTTTCCTATCTCCTCTACTATCCACTAGGATAGTCATGTCAGACTCAAACAGAAATAGAAGCCACTTCTCTCCACATAAGAATCCTATGCAGGTTGCATATTGATTTGTTTTTTAAAATGTAAGACTATCTGTTTTTACTGTATTTTTACTTATTTTGTTGAATATTTCCCAGTGACATTTTAATCCAATTCTGGCAACACTCAGGAGTACTGAGGCAGCAGGGCATATATTTGACACCACCTCTGTATTAGGACAAATATTTGCATCTTATCAGGAAATGGTACAGAGGAGAAAACTCTGGATTTGCAGTGTGAGGATCAAGGTTTAAATCCCAGCTCTCATGTCTGTGTGACTTTATGCAAATCTCTTATACTTACTGAACTATTGCCTATAAAATGAGAGGAATACACCCAATGACCTCCATGGTCCCTTCCAACTCTAAACTCATGAATCCATGAGACCATGAGGGTCTTGAACTAGTTATCTTGCCTTTCTCATCCGTAAAAGAAGAAGATCCCTTTCAACTCTACGTTGGTCATCATAAATAGTAACCTTTGATGGGAAAAGTATGAGATCTTCATCATAGAAGAAAAAGTGCATTGCAAATCCATTTTTCTATTGTTAAGTAGAATTTGGCAAGTGACCCCATATTTGTATAACATAAGGAGAAAGATGTTCAAAGATGTGATGGCCTCCAAAGCATCTGAGACTATCTAGAGAACATTTGAGGGGGGCAGCGGTTCTGTTATGAGGGGAAGGAAAGCAATTGAGCAGAATGGGAGAGAAAAATCCAAGAAATATACCCAGCTGATGCTTCAAAATTTAACATTGAGTCTACCAGAAAAAGAAAAATACCCCTTAAAAAAATTCTTTCTCTTACTGAATAGACATTTCCCCTCATTTTAAACAGATCAATCAAGGAAGGGTTAAATTTCACTACTTTGGAGCTCAGCATGATCAGTAGTTTAAGTTCCTTGGATCCTCTCTGAAGTCTGTTCCTTCCTTTCTTTTCCCTCATTCCCTTCATCTTTTTTTTTTCTTTTCCTGAGACATTTCAGTCCTCTCAGAGAAAGGTAATGCGGTTTCTTTAAGAAAATACTTATAGTAATAAAAAATGACTTTAACAGCAAAAACTAATAATTGCTAAGGAGCCAATTAAATTGTGAAAGCGAGATGAAACCCTTCTTATTTCCCCTGGTGATTTTATGCTTTAAACTTGCTTCCGTGTTGGAGGAGGGAAAAAAAAGGGAAAATATAATTTCAGAAGCTGACAGAACTCATTGTTCAAGAAATTTTAAATTCAAAAAAGTTAATAAAGCCCAACTATAAGATGAAGGGAATTTGCATTTCACAGATTAACAACATGTACAGCAAGAAAGGCGATCCGCCTCGCCCCAGGTGATAATTTAAGAAACCTTTGCATATTTTATTTAAAACTGGGCCCAGTTTGGCTGGGTAATAAACCAGACAGATAACGATTGGAAGGTCGCCCCTCCAGGGCACACAGCTTGGGCGCTGGCAAACACCAAACAATGAGCCCACAAGCCTGGCTCGCTGAAGATTAGTCTAATTGCCTGCTGATGGTTTTTTTTTTCTGAAGTTTCTCTCTTCCTTTCTCCCCACCTCCTCACTCCCCCTACCTTCCACACACCCCCAGCCCCCACTTTCCCTTATCCCTCCCTTTCTTTCCTTGTTACTGCTAAACAGGGTTGTAGTTTGGCATTTACATGTTTTGCTGTTCTGTGCAGTGCACTCTATTCTGCCCAAGCTCGTTCTCTGGTTCTCAGACTCAGCCTTTGTCTCACTACGTATATTGCTTCACTTATACTTTGTCAAGACTCATCAGGAAGGTGATGAATCTTATTCCATATTCTAATTTCTCCTGCAGTCAACTCTTTAGGTGATGTAAAAGTGTGCAAATTAAAAGATCAATAGTATTTGAGGTTCTCACCATCTTTATATTGGACTGATTCCGATATCTTAAACAAATAACACAGAACATGAGGGTATACACATGCATATCCTAACCTCCTATGGATTGTGGATAACAGAGTATTCTACTCAGACAGTTCAGACCTACATTGGAGCCTAGTTGAGTTCACACTAATGACCAACCGGAAAATTCTTCACAGATGGTCACCTTTTGGTGATTGAGGAAATGAATAAGAATGCTTAAGAGAAAATCCAGGAAGTGGGATCCATAGAATGTACCTTGCTCATTTACTATCACTTGTGTAATTTAACTTGAATTATTCATGATAATACTTCAAAGGACAGTTGTCAATGGCTAGCAGAATATTTTGTAAGACAGTAATGAAGTCTTAGTAAAAGGAAGTCACCCTTCAGTTCTTTGCAATCATTCTTTGACGAAAATGAAGTTGAGTCTACTTTGGAGGTGGGGAGGAAAGGGGGTGAAGTAGAGGGGGGAAAAAAAGCTTGATATGACAATAAACAGGATTATTTTAAGAATACAGTTTAAGAAATAAGAATTACTGAGTTTCTTACTACTCAGAGTACACATTAACTTACCTATGAGTTTACACATGCATAATACATGTATTTACCTGCACAAATACTTTGGGAGGAAAAAAAACAAAACAAAGATTTCTGCAAATACTCAGTTAATTTAAGGATTGGATTCAGTTGATAAATGATTTATTGCATTCAATTTTTGGTGCAATAGTTTTTTTTCATTTTGATTCCAAATAAGTTGACATAACTTTTGCTCCTAAGCTGGTTTGTAAGTCCAGAGTTAGATAAATGATAGCTGATTTGCAGAATTTTAGAGCCAGGTTCACTCATGAACATCAAAAAGGGTCATCAAGTCCAGATGTTTCCAACCTAGATAATACCTAACCCATTGAAAATCTTGGCAATTGGGTACAGAAAATATTTGATAACTATATTACTGAAATTAATCCTTTTTTCTTGTAGGTATATGAATGGTAAATTCTAAGATGAATATTAACCAAAGAGTGTATGGACTGAAAAAAATTGGGAACTTCTAATCTAGTCACACCCTTTCATTTTACAGATGGGAAAACTGAGACCAAGAGAGGTTAAGTGATCTCAATTTGATGCAAGTAGTAAATAAAACAGATGTGTTTTGAATCCAAGTTTTTCTATTGTACCATGCTGCCTGGAAAAATAAAAAAACCTTAAACTATATTGTTTTAACAAGATTATAATTATATATGCAAGTAGATAAATCATGGCTAGCTCTTTTAAAAAAGCAGACCTATTATTTCACTGGTGTAAGGAACTCCCAAAGGAGAAGCTTCCCCTATAGATCTATGTAACTACCATGTATAAGAGGTAGACCTTGAACTCAGTTGACCCCAAGGCCAGCTCTTTGTCCACTCAATTCATTATAGATGTGTGTGTGTGTGTGTGTTCTTCCTTTGTTGCCAAAGAAGACCATGCCATCAGAGAAATAGTGACATGCACTTGACTTTGTTTTGAATGAGGGAGAACTGTGCAGGTCACCAGCCTCACTACTCTTCCAGAGCCATCTGAATCCAGTGACCAGATATTCATCAGGATGACTGGCGATGACCCAATAGGGCAATTGGGGTTAAGTGACTTGCCCAGGGTCACACAACTAATGAGTATCGAGTGTCTGAGGTGAGATTTGAACTCAGGTCCTCCTGACTCCTGCACTAATGCTCTATCTACTCTACCACCTATTATACATATACACAGATATGTATGAATTAATGCATATTCTTAATATTTCATAAGAGTAATAAATATTCTTTTATTTTGAGTCTTTTCATTAAAATATATTAAATTACAAGGAAATTTTTAAAAATATAATATTTAGGAACTTTCTATATCCATATAGTTGTGTTTCAGATGAAAAATAATTCCATAAAGTCAAACAATTTTTCAATATAAAACTCCTATGCAAGAGACACAACAAGATGACAGAAGGTTGAAGTCAACCTCAGAAGAATATTTGAAACTCTAAACATGAATCTATATGCACCCATTTCTTGCTTCTTTTCAATATTCATTGACTAGCAATAGTGCACCTAGTGCTATACGAACCACAGACTCAAAGGGTAGAAGTACTGAACGAGAGGCTCAATTCATCAGTAAGAATTCATTAACTACCTACAATATTCTGTTCCAGATACTTTGAATTCACTGTAGAACAAGTGTCTGTGTGGCATAGTGGGACATGGACTAGATAAGGGATCAGAAGATTCTGGAAAAACTCTGTCTCTAAGTCACATTCACTATGTGATAGGCAAATTGCTCTCCCTCTGATTTTGTTTCTTTATTAAAAAAATAAAATAAAATAAAGAGATTGGGTGAGTGGTTCTCTAAGTTTTCTTGCAGCTCTAAATCTTCTGTATTTCTGATTAACATCATATCCCATTCTCTGAATAATTGTACATCCACATGCTAGTGAGAGAGAGAAGTTTATTTTGAAGAAACAAAACTGAAGGCTTAAAAGAAAATGTCAGTTGACTACTTATGTATATGAAGTGTTCCCTTTGCACAACCTACTTCCATACTAAAACTCATTGGTTATGTCCTCCACAGAGTGACTGCTACCATTGATTTAAAGGTATTCTAAGGGGAATAAACTTCTAAAACAAGAATTTATCAGCCCTGAATGGTGCTTTTACTTAGGTCAGTAGATGGGCACAATTACCTCAAAACAAAAGTATTTATTAAGATGCTATAGTCAGAATAGTAGTTGCAAAATATTCCCCCAATAAATCTTGGATGCTTTCTCTCACAAATATACACAATATTGATGAGAAGAAGAGTACATACATAAAGATTTATGCTAATGAGCTGTGCCCATTGGGAACAAGTGACCAAGGCAACTCTTGTCTTTGGTATTGTAAGATATTCATGTCTTCCCTCTTCTCATGATATTCCTTACATTGCTTCTTCCCAGGAATAGAACCTGTTGAACAGGTGATTCATGTAAGTTCTGGTCCTACTTCTCTCCTAATTACCTAAGTCTCTCTTGAATCCATAGTTGGCTCTCTTCTCTACTGCCAGGGGCCACAGTCCTTTGAGATACCTCCTGACTGGTTCTCTCTGCTGCATTCAGTGCTTCCTACTGGAAAAGTAGTTCTGCTGCAAAAAACTATAGTTAATGGAATAGGGGAAAGAAAAATAATCACCACAGAGATACAAAAGTAAAGGCAAACAGGGATATCTTCTCAAGGGCTTCATTCTTCATCCACTGGAAGATTTTCCCTCTGTCTCTAGTAGCCACACTCCACAAAGCTCTTTTGCCTCCTTGGTTATCACCAGGACTGGCAAGCTCACTTTTTAAAGAATACTGAAGGCATGGGATATCTTTTGCCAACCAGTAACAAATTGCCCCCCCAAACAGACAAAACTCTTTCACATGGCAAAAAGCAGCAAAAAGCTATAGACCCATATCTGTTTCCTGCACTTGTGATTATATCATCTAGGTTGGGGAGGATCAATTGATCAAAAATATCTTGGCCAACTCCCCTCCATGTGTTATAAGTTGCATGCTTTTGCAAAGCAAGTAAGTAAAATACAACTACATAATGCTCTCAAGCACAGATAATATGTGTTCAGCCCATGACTGAAGACGAACATTGCAGTAACGTTAATAACAGAGAAGAATCACAGACTCATAGTACTTCTGGACTGGAGACCTAGAAAAGCCTCTTAGTGCGATAGTTAGCAAAATCATTTACAGCCTTATTAACAATAAGTGTAAACACTAAACATGTATCACTAAGTTTATCTGCCTTAAGTAGAACAATTAGTACCAGTCAGGAATGACATTGTATTTGGATTTTTACAATATATCTCCAAAAAGTCCTATTTCTATACTTCTTTGTAGTAGGGAAGTTGTATTTGGTTCTCCAAGGATATGTCAGTGTAGCATGATGTCTGGCAATCTCTACCATTCTGGAAAGATTTCAAGTAGGGACTTTACAAGAGAATGTCTTTCTGAAGTTCTTTCTAAATATAGTTCATCAGCACGAGGGACCTCTTTGCTGATTTGGGGGAGAATAACCCATGAAACCAATGAGTAACCAGATACAAAATGCCCCCCAGTCTTGCACAGTCCCCTTTCACTTCTGCAATGATAAACTCAAAGTGGTGGATAAGAGGGCAGAGGCTGGTAAGAATCGGTTTCAGACTCTATGAATTCAATGTAGTATGAGATCCTCATCCCATGACCAGGGAATGGACATACAACAAGAGCAACTGAATTATAACAATCTTAACAATTTTTTGTATGAGATTAGAAGAAAGTTCTAGCTAAATATCTAATTATATAGACATTATCCTTAATTATGTAGACATTATCCTTTGAGAGGCAAATAAAATATTTGGCAGAGTTGGTTTAATTATGCATCCAAAGTCAACAAGAAATACCATTTCAATGGATGTTTGACCATCCAACATGACATTCTCATGAAAACTATTTGCAAAAGAAGACAAAATAAAACCATTTGTAGCTTATGCAGACATTTTTTTCTCTTCTCCTCTTCTATCCATGTCAAAACCTGTTGATATTATCCCTCACCTAAGGTGGAACTTCTCCTGTCAAAGCCAATCCTGACCCTCTACATTTACCCTTGATTCCATTCTCTTATCTCTGCCAGGGGAGTACCACCACAAATACTTTTCCCTAGTCTTCCATCTCTCCCAGTCTACTAAATCCTTCCCTCCCTACCTACAAACATGCCTAAATCTTCCCAGTCCTTAAAAAAACACTTCACTAAGTATAAAAATAAAACAGTACAGGAGCAAGGGAAGTTTTAATGTGTAGATGTATGAGTAGGTGAAGAGTTCATAGCTAAAAAAAAAAGTAATGGAGAGGATCACAAAGAAAAAATGGACAATTTTGATTATGTAAAATTAAAGTTCTTGTGCAAACCTAATATAGTAAAATTAGAGGGAGACCATTAAACTGGGGTGGGAGAGATCTTTGCAACAAGTTTGTCTGACAAAGTCTCCTTTCAAAGACATATAAGAAATTGATTCAAATTTATAAGTCTAAAAGACATTTGCCAATAAATGACTAAAGGATATGAACAGAAAGCTTTCAAAGGAAAAAATCCAAACTACCAATAAACATGAAAAAAATCACTAACAATTAAAAAAAGCTAAAAACTGAAGAAACTTTGAGGTTCTACCTCATTGCTAACAGATTAGCTGAGATGACAAAAGAGGAAAATGACAAATGCTGAAGGGGCTATGGGAAAAAATGGTATACATGTTACTGCCTCGTTAACCAATCTTTGAACTGCTACAGCCACTTTAGAAATAAATTTGAAACTATGCTCAGAAAGCTACCAAACTCTGCACATCCTTTAAAACAGTTACACTACTACTAGGGACAATACTATTAATTAGAGGTGTCTAGATGGTGGGGTAGAGCAAGATCAGGCCTGGAGTCGGGAAGAACTGAGCTCAAATTCAGTCTCAGATATTTCTTATCTATGTGATTCTGGTCAAGCCACTTAATCTCTATTTACAACAGCTTCTTCATCTGTAAAATGGGAATAATAACATCTGCCTTCCAGGGGTGTCATGAGGATCAATTGAAATAATAATTATAAGTCCTTTAGAACAGAGCCTAGGACATAAGTATTGTTGTATCATTTCAGCCATGTCCAACTCTTTGCGACATAGTAAGCACTGTATAAATGTTAGCTATTACCTATTATTACTAGGCCTATGACCCAAAGAAATTTTTAAAAAGTGGAAAAAAGATCTACATATACAAAAATATTTTTAACAGATCTTTGTGTGTTAGACAAATGTTAGAAACTAAAGAGCTGTCATCCTATTGGGGAATGCCTAAGTAAATTCTAGTCTATGAATGTAATATAATATTATTGTGCCATAAGACATGATTAAAATGACGACTTCAAACAAAACTGGAAAGACCTTTATGAAGTGGTACAGAGTAAAGAGAGCAGAACAATTTATAAAATGATAACATTATAGAGAAAAACTACTTTGGAAGACTTTAGAAATCTGATCAATGCCATGATAAACCTTAAGTCTAAGAATGAAGATGTTACATACCATTAATCTCTTGACACAGATGATCATCTTAAAATTTAATGGAAGAGACATATATTTGCATATGCCTAATATAGTCATTTGTTTTTCCAGATAACGTAGATAGAGGGATTTATTTTTTGTTGCGTTTTCCTTTGTTTAAGTGGGAGAGGGTAGTAGTGAGACAGATGCATAAAAGACACTTGTAACTTGAATTTTTAAATTGAAAATAAATGACAGTATTACATTCATTTTAAAAAGATAATGAGGCAGAGCTTCTCAATGAGAAGTCCCTAGCCTCTAGATGTTTCCTTGATTCCATTTTCTTCCATCTTCTCCAGTAGATTGACACCACAATCACACCCAGTTCAAACTTCAATCTCTCGCTATCTTCTGATTCCTACTACCTAAAAATATGTCCAAATCTACCCCAATTTAAAAACAAAAACCTTTCACTGATGCTGTTTTGACCCTCATACTACATCCTATATTTCTCCTATTCTCACAGTCAAACTCATGGTAAAGGTTGTCCACATTCATCACCTCCACTTCTCAACCTTTTAGAATCTTACTTGCATCTCATCATTCAAATTTCTACTTGGTAAAGTGCACGGAGTACTGGGTCTGGAGTGTAAAAAAAATGAGTTCAGATACTTACTAGGCAAGTCAGTTAACCTCTGCTTGCCTCAGTTTCCTCAACTGGAAAATACAAATAATAACAGACCTGCTTTTCAGGGCTGTTGCAAGGATCAACTTTGTAAAATGCTTAGTGTTTAATAAATGCATGTTTCCTTCCTTCTTCTTTCCAAAGTTATTTGTGATCTCTTAATTGTGAAAAGTGATGGTCTTTTTTTTTATCCACATTCTTTTTGACTTCTCTATCACACTTGACATTGTCGACCACCCTCTCTTCCTGTATATTCTTTCTGCTCTGAGTTTTCATGTCGCTGTTCTCTTCTGATTGTTTTCTTTCCTAACAACTCCTCACTCTTCTTTGCTTGACCATCATTCATGTCACAACTTCTCATTGGAAGTGTATCTCACTGTGGTGAAAGTAACATCTTTTCTATGTAGGTTGGGCTTATTTCCCTGTAAGGGTACAAGAAAGTCTTTTTTCAGGGTTATTATTTGTCTGGTTCTCTTAATGTTTGAGGCATAAAAGACTCAGCCTCTGAGTAGTAGCTACCAAAGTTTGTTTTCTTTTTTTAGTAGAATTCTCATGGTCCTTTGGAAATGCCTTTCTGATCTAATAAGACATTGCCATAGTGCAGAGATAGAGAGAAGAATAAGCAGGAAGGAATAAGCATTTTTAGGTGCTTTCTATGTACCAAGAATTGTACACAGCCTTTTTTTTTTTTTACAAATATTGCCTATTTGAATTATATTCTTTTTAATCATATTTATTGTATTCCATGTTCTACAAGTATCTCATAACATTCTTACTCCAAGCTTGAGTAAGGCCTGGTCCAAGTTTAAATCAGCACAAGTTGAATGCCATGATATGTGGGTAACTGCATTGTTGAAATGGAGAAAGATGATGCAAAATAAAAAGAGTCTTGGATTATGGGATGGCCAGACACAGGAAAATGGTTGGCTTTTGCTGCAGAGATTTTAGACACACATGGGAAATTCTCTTGATGGGATAAAAAATATGCTTCAATTGATCATGTAGAATTCATTTCATAGGTGCTAATGGAACTTGAAAGGGATAGTGGATATTACAAGATTGCAATATCTCCTAGTTGTTATGAATAGTTTTAGAAAAACCGTATCATGAGTATAATGGAAATGAAAATAAATTGTCTATGTGTATTAAGCAATTCAGAGACATTTTAAAATATGCTCTTGATTTTTAAGGTCTGTGTCCTAAAGTCAGAAAACAGCTTATGGTCTTGGTATCACCAGAAGTGGAAAAGGCAATAATAGTAGAGGTAGGGACTGATAGGGAATAGATGGAAAGCATGATTTCTCACCCTGAGGTTTTCCTGGAGAATGTGGTTAGCCCTGTTGAGATTAGGACTATAAATAAGAGCAAAGGTATGGACAAGAGGAGTGGGAATAAGTGATTGTGGGAAGAAAGTCTTGGACCAATAACCTTCCTTTTTCCTAGGATCCTACTTCTTAGGGAGTAACTTCCTCCACAGGGGACTTAGAAAGTATGAAGGCTTTTATCACCAAGGAACATAGGAGGCTGTAGGAAAAATTTAAACATCAGGGTAATGTGTCATTTAAAAATGCCTAAGGAGCATTACATGATACTCTAATAGAGGGGTACGCCAAAGGTTTTGTCATTTACAGAATTCCACTGACTTAAGGATTCTTGGTGAGGAACTGGTCTTGCAAAGTCAATTGAACCAGTTAAAGTTCCAAAGAGGGACTTCCCTTTGTCCCTTTTGAGGTGGATAAAATTGGAAACAATATATTTAGACCCCAAAAGATGAGTTCCCTCTATGGTGAAGTTCTTCTTTGGGGAAGTTCGGCACGAAAAGGGGTGAAATTTTTAAAGATTTGAAAGAAAGGATTTATGTCCCATACCTGTGACCTGTAATTCCTTATGATCAGCCCAGTTCAATAACAATTACATCCTGATTTGGAGGCACAGCCTCATCTGAATGATGAGTAGGTAAGGCTTAGGTATGGACTTTGCCTGCCAGACCCCACTAGGAACCTAAGTAGATCAACTAGTGAACTTCAAGCAGGTGATTAGGGTATCTCCAGTAGTCTTGCCTGATAGGGCTATCCATGCAAATAGATGCTCTGGGGATGATGTAAGTAAGTATTATGCCTACTTTCACTTTAGGTGAGTAGAGGATGATAACTTTTTGTATAAGATTTGGGCAGGGATTTTAAAATATGAGGTTGACAAAAAGATGATTGAATCAGACTGGGGGTTATAAAATTACATCAGAAATTTGGAGCTAGTGCAATAAGGCATCCTTTTGCACCACTCAAATATACAACATTCTTAAAAAAAAAAAAACCTTACCATTTGATCATTCCTTATCCATCTGGCCAGTGGTTGCTTTCACAAATTGAATGGCTATTGAAATGACTCCTCTTAGAAAGAGGGCTAGGGTTCCTATGAGGTTCAAGCTGTTTTCACTTCAGGACCCCAGACAACAAGAGACTATCTGCCTAAGTGAGATAGGTGTGGAAATGAATGGTCACCAAAGATATAAGGTACTCCTAGATAGTGGAACAAGGTAACTACTATACCAGGGGATCCCCCAGTGGGTCCATAGAGGTACCATAGTCTTAATAAGCAATTTTTTAGAGGAAGTCTACCAAAGGAAGGCATACCATTACTCACTTGGAGATGAGTGGAAGACCCCTATCTAAGTCATGGCTGTGATGGCTAATCTCAGGGGAGTATATCATGGATATAGTTATTATGAATTTTGGGAAGTTAGTACATCTCTAAGAGATTATGGCAATTATTATACTGGTTTCCATGGACAGGATCAAATAGAAGCTCATGGATTTGCCTCAATCAACTTGGATATTTGAGTTAATGTTAAATAATATTGAAGGAAAGGGATATTACAAGAAACTATTTTCTCCAGTAGAATAGAAGAAACATTAGACATGGTCCTTAATATCACAGTCTCTGAGGTGCTTACAGTGGAACTAGAAATGTCACAGAAGAAAACAAAGATAGGAAAAGCAACCAGATTGGATTATGTATATAAGAAGAAGACTCATGTCAGAGGCAAAATATTGTGAAGGCATTGTTGGAATGATACATAAGGTATCTAAAAGGGAAGATCATACAAAATTTGTTGGAAAAAATATTAAACTGTATTGATTCCCAAAACAGATGACCAAGAAAACATCACCAATAACATTTTTATATACCTGCTCTCCCTTCTACACAAATTCTTTATGAGGGATATCTAGAAATGAATTGAAATATGAAAGTATTAGTGGGGAACAAGCAGACTTTTGCAAATGATATTCAACAAAGGACCCCATCTTTTCTATATCTCACAATTACCTGAAAAGTATAGAGAATATAAGCTATCATTAGGCTTATTGTTAATTGAATTTAAAAACAAAGTAGCAAATATTTGACTTGATAGAACAAAATGTCAACTCTAAAAGATCTTTAAGGTTTCTCCTATCTCCATAGAAAGATCATACTATATTCCTCAGAAGATGTAACAGAAAGGATCCTACTCAATGACTCTCTGATAATAAACAGTGAGCAAAGGACAAAATTGGGAGAAGGATGTTTTCCCAAAGTAGTCACTATTTTGAGGAAGGAGATCCAGTGCAGTCTAATTCAAGTAAGGATTCCCTGTGGATGGTAAGGCCCTCCAGATATCGTTGTGGCTAACATTGAGTTAATTGCATCAAGATCCAAGGTATTTCAGAACCTTATGGAATAGATCCAAAGTCACTCGAAGAGGTATAACCTCTCCATTCACTTGGAAGAGATATGTCTGAAGAATATCTATTACCCATATTCCAATATGTTTCTTCTAGCCTCCAACATACTGGATATGGTACTAAGTCTAACTACCCCAGCTCTAACTTAGCTCTTTTCTTAGGAAGCAATCTCTTTTTTCTATAACTCTATAGGTTTGACCCCTGGACCATACTCTAACAACCACATGGGATCTCTCCACTTAGGCTGGAAACAATATTCCACAAACTGACAGAAAAACAGATACATGCACACACTTATGTATCTTTGATTTAACTTTATTCAGTAATAGCTACAATGATATATATTGCATACCCAGCCATTCCCTAGCAGTGAGGAGACATGACTATCTTAGTTCTCTCTTGAGGTGCAAGTATGTTTATTTGATTTCCCCATTGGACACATTTCCCAGGTCTGTATGATCACATGCCAGTGAAATGCATATCTATAGGCATAGATAACACAGTTTAGCTGTCTATTTCTTTGTGTGCTTCTGAGGAAGCATTTCTGCTCCTTCATTCAGAGCTATTCGTTTAATTGGTAAGGAGGTGTGGTGGTATCTTTGATTTCTTCTCTTTGATCCTCACTTCAAAGTTTTCTGGCCTTTTGATTGGTCATGGCCTTGCTTGTGGGATGGTCCCATGGCATGTAGCCTAGATCTGCAAAACATCTTATCTTATAAAAAGATGGGGCCCTTTCAGAAATACATCAGGAATATTGCCAAGGAAGTGAGAGCTTTACACATGTATTTCCACCTAATGATATATGTATTTCTTTTGCTCAGTGGGTTAGGGGGTATTTCCCAAATGGAGATTATATCTTTGAGGTTGCCTCACATGCAACAGAGCTTTCTTAAATTGCAGGGTATAGTGGAATGTTTGTATAAGCAAGCATTTATAGAAATCCTAAAGGGGGTTTCTACAATGAGGGTGCTTACCTGTACTTCCAGGAGAGCTATTCAAACCTTCCATGTCCTGAGGCCAACCTGACAGTTGACTTTTGAGCCATCTCAATACACCCACTCACATTTTGAATGATTGATCTTGGACTTCGCTTTAATGTCATGCATTTCAAATTCTGTTAGCTATTGTAATAGGCAAATCTCATGTTTACTTATGATGAGATTCAACAAGGGTAGAATCAAAAGATTTGGCAACATTTTATACAGGTGCTGAAAAAGGTAAAGGGCTAGGACAGCTTGAGGGAGTGGTCAGACCCCTATTTCTCTCTATGACAGCATCTTTTTTCCATTTCCCCAGGACCACAACCTCCCTGTCATCCTCAACTACAAAAACTTTCCATTCCAACCTCCACAACAGATCTGAAGTACAGATGCTTCTCTCTTTTCACACAACCAGAAACTTAGTTCTGGCTCGTCTCACGTTTTCCTAGACTGCCGCAATGTTCTTCTGATTGGTCACCCTGTCTCAAGCTTCTCACCACTCCAGCTCATCCTCCATACAACTGTCAAATGGAAGATCCTTATGCACAGATGACACCCTCCACTCTCCCATAAACTCTACTGCCTCCCTATTGCCTCTAGGATAAAATACAAATGCTTCTGTCACAATCTGTCCCCAACCTATCTTTCCAGATGTATTTTACTTCACTCCTTTTCCAAACCCTGAGATTCAGCCATTTTGCACGTTTATCTGTTCTTCACATACAAAACTCCATATCCAATATCCATATTTTTTCCATTGGCCTTATCCCAAGTCTCTTCTCTTCCTTTAAGCCTTTCCTCTTATAGTTTTTCCTCATACCCCAACTGCTAGTTCTCTCTCTCCCTAACTAACATGCCCATATTTATATTTTCTTATATTTATATATGTGTATCTGTATACACATATATGTATATGTATGTGTGTGAGAGAGAAAAAGACAGAGTGAGAAAACTCCCCTAATAGAATTTGAGCTTCTCAAAGATAGGGATTGTTCCGTTCTTTGTCTTTGTATGCCTCATCCTCAACACAGTCATCAATACTTGGCAACTAATAGTTCTTAATTAATGCTCATTTATTGATTTAAAAATAAAGTAGATGAGACCTATGTTTTTAGGTTTGTAAGTTGGAAATACATGAGACAGAAGGGATGAATGATGGAGCAATGTCATAGAGGAGATGGAATTGGAAATTTAATTAGAGAGGTTAGTTGATATCATTTGATCATAGATTTAGAAATGGGAGACAGCTGAAGAGGCATCTAGTCCCAGCTCTCTCTTAGCCAGGATTATACAGCCCATAAATGACCATCAGGATTTAGTCTTCTGACACCAAATCCAGCATCTATAAAACCCTGACTCTTAATATGAGACATTACAGGTGTTCTGTGGAATGCAACAGTGAATAAGACATTATCTCTTTATAGCCTACTAAAAGAGTAAAGAAAAATATACAAATTATTATAAAAGAAATAAAGAAGTAAGTATCATATAAAAATATGAACAAATGGGCTATGGGAATTTAGAAGAGGGATAAGCTAATTTTGTCTGAAGCAATTTCACAGTTTTTGACAGTTTTTGAGATGTACTGTTCGAACTGAACTTTGAAGAGTGGGTTGCAATTCGATAGAAATGGAGAAGAGGACATTCTAAAGGGAATAATAAAGGCAAAGATACAAAGGTGAAAACCTCACAATATACCTGAGGAACAGTGGATAATCCTGTTTGGCTTTACAATTCAGAATGTGAAGGAGATGAGTCTGAGCTCTTTGAGGACAGGGACCACATTATTTTTTTGTTTTGTATCCCTACCTAGTACCTGGCACTGAGGAAGTGGTTAATAAATGCTGGTTCAGGTACCACATCACAACTATCAGATTGAATAACATGATAAAACAGGTAAATGACAAAATGTTGAAGAGGATATGGGAAAATTGGAATACTAATGCATTGTTGGTGGAGATGTGAACTGATCCAGTCATTCAGGAGAGCAACTTGTAACTATGCCCAAAGGTGATTAAACTGTGCATACTCAGCAATATTGATTGTAGGGCTGTATCCCAAAGAGATCGTAAAAATGAGAAAAAGGACCCATATATACAAAATTATTTATAGTACCTCTTTTTGTGGTGACCAAGAATGGAAATTGAGGGGATATCCATCAATTGGGGAGTAACTGAATAAGCTATGGTATATGAATGTAATGGAATACTATTCTTCTGTAAGAAATGGTGATCAGGTGAACTTCAGAAAAACTTGGACTTACATGAACTGTTACTGAGTGAAATGAGCAGAACCAGGAGAACACTGTACACAGTAACAGCCACATTGTATGATGGCTAACTTGGATAGACTTACCTCTTCTCAGCAATGCAAAGATCTGAGACAACTCCAAAACACTCATGGTGGAAAATGCTATCCCAGAGAAAGAACTATGGAGGTTGAATGCAGATGGAAGCATACTATTTGCTCTCCCTCTCTCTTTTTTATTTCTTCTTTCTCATGGCTCCTCTCCTTGTTTCTAATGCTTCTTTATAACATGACTAATGTGAACATCTGTTTAATGTGAATATAACATGTTGTCTGTATCAGATTGGATGCCATCTTGGGCAGGGGAGAGAAGAGGGAAGGGAAGAAATTTAGAACTCAAAATCTTATGGAAGTGAATGCTGAAAAGTAAAAAATAATTAATTAATTAAAGAATAAATGCTTGTTGATTGAAGGATTTGCTACAGAATAGCAAAGAGTAAGTCCGTTTTCCTGCTCCCCTTCATCATCTTCCATCCCCCAAATATACAGAAATAATAGGAACCCTTTGCATGGTTTGACTATTGTACTTCCAAAGAAACCCACGATTTGTATTCATTTTTACAGAACAAAGTCAGAATCAGGATGACAGTTTATAAAAAAAACAACACTGAAAAGACGAACAACTCTGAAAGACTTCAAAACTCTGTTGACCAACCATGATTCCAGAGGACCATATGTTTTTTTGGACATGACCATTGCAGCGAAATTTTTTAGGGGAGGAGGCAGGTGGGAGGGAAAGAAAATAAATTATTTTTAATTTAGAAAAGAAGAATATTTGTAGGTTTTTTTTACTACGTGGTGATCCAGTGTAGTATTTCTAAACAAGCAAGTTGTGAACAGTTTATCCACCTTATGTACTCAGAATTTTTGAAACCATGAACCATGGATTAAATCAATTCTGCCACTGTTCCTGGAAAGGTTGTAATCTACTATCTTTGTTGTACTCATCCTTTGTTATTGAAGAGGACCATGACATCAGAGAAATGAGGACATGACTTGCACTTGACTTTGTTTTGAGTGAGGGAGGGCTGTGCATGTCACCAGCCTCAACTTCTCCTTCTGAGCCATCTGGATTCAGTGACCTGATATTCATCACGATGACTGGAGACTGCCTAGGATGCAATGAGAGACCTTGACCTTTTAGGCTAAGGCCTTTTCAAGTATTCACTTAAAATGAGGTAGTGTCTATTCAGTAAACAGGCCTACTTAAAAAGTAGTCAGGGGGATGGTCCCTTTAATAGAAAAGAAAAAAAGTAAATAGATAAATCATGCTAGGAGGGGCAGGAGCTTCAGGGTTGTTGTTTCAAAGAGAAACTGTTACTACTGACATTCACTCTAAGCCAGGAGGATCCAAAATAGCCATTGGATGGAGGTTGGGCAGGGACCTTTCCTTGTTCAATCTATGGTCTACAGAGTGATTGGGGTATAAGGTTTCAGGGGAGATGAGAAGAAGAGGAGAGGGGAGGGAAGAGGAGGGGAGGGGAGGGGAGGAGAGGATTCTACTCCCTATAGTCTCCCTTACTGCTTATGTAACTTTCTGGACCAAGGTGCCCTTCCGTCGCCACCACTCCATTTTACATAGTCTCCTTCATTCAATGTCTCCCTGAGGGCAAGGACTGATTGTGCTTTTGTGTTTGCATCTCCTTAGTGTAGTCTTTGGCATATGGTGTTCAATGGATGATTACATTATCTTCCCTCCTCTCCCCTCCCTTTTCTTCCTCTACCTACTACCTTGAATAATTCCTTTTGCTTTTCTTGGCCTCAGTTTCCTCAAAATAAAGTTGTCAGAGTAGTTGACCTCTCAGTTCCTTTCCAGCTCTGAACGTATCATCCTATGATCTAGGATCCTACTTTCTTATGGTGCACACTAGTATCAGAAACAAAACTTATTGTTTATTCTTCTTTGGTCACACCACCTCTGGGGTACTGTTCTCAGTTCTGATTCCAGTACTTTAAAAAGGAGATTGACAAGTTAAAATATGTCCATAGAAGAAGCAAATGAAAGGACTCAAATCAATATCATATGAACATTAGTTGAAGAAACTGGTATCATTTAGCTGTGAGAAGAGAAGAATACAAGGGGGAGGGGAAAGAGAGGTATTGGAAAGAATGATGAACTTGGAATCAGACAACCTGGGTTTGAACCCAGACTTTGCCATGTAATAACTGTGGCTTTTGGCTAGTCACTTTACCTTTCTGAGCATAAGTTTACTCATCTTTAAAATAAAGAGGTTGAATTAAGTGACCTCCAAACCCACAGGCCCTATGACATAATGGATAAGGTCCTGACTTCGGTGCCCAAAAGCCTAGAGTTCTAGGATACTTACTAAACCAAGTGACTGTGGACAAGTTACTTAACCTCTGAACCTCAGTTTCTTCATTTGAAAAATGGGAATAATATAAATTCCACATGATTGATGTCCAAATGAGATAATACATGTAAAGCACTTTGTACACCTTAAAATGCTATAGAAATGCTTGTGATTATGGTTATAATGTCTCATGTACAATACTGGCTTAATGACTGGTTGTCTTTAGATTCATGCAGGGCTGTTGTATGGAAGGCAGATTCGATTTATTTTTCTTGGAACTACTGGGGAGAATGAGGACTAATGGGCTGAAGGTAAAGGGAATCAGATTTAAGTTGAGTCTTAAGGAAGAACTTACCTCTAATTAGAGCTCTAAAGCAATTCAACAAGCAGTTCAGGAGGAAATGAGATCCCCTTCACTGGTGGCATTTAAGTACCACTTTTTGGAAATATTGTAGCAGGGATTTGTACATCAGTTAAGGGTTAGATTAGATGACCTCTAAATTTGTTTTCAAATCTAAGATATTATTCCTGCTAACAAGATAAGAAAACTGGCCAGAGATATTAAAGAACTTACACATGTTCACACATGTAGAAAGTGATTGAGGCAGTTTTCATTTTACTGTATCATAATTTATAGACAGTAACTATGAATGGGGCACATGCATATTTTAAATAGGTATAATGGTATTTTATGAAAAATGGGCTTGATTTTTTAAAAAAATTATTATGCAAAATATAAACAATGAATATTCACTTAGTCTCTGTATTCTGGTCTTTAAAAGGAAGGCTGTAGATTAACTTAATCCTAAAATCCCTTTTCAGTTGTAATATTCTAAGATTCTATATTATTAAAACAATCCCTTATGTAGCCATGGGACTAAATCATGATCATTCTGATCCAGACTACATCACTAACAGATCACAATATCTCAGTTTATATCAAAAGAACCTAAGAACTATTATCTTGGATCAGACCAATGATCGACTAAGCCTATGATAGAAGTACTAAATACACATACACATACATATATAAACATATATATGTATATATAAGCATAGTGTAGTTTATGTAAGTGTATGCGTATGTTGTATATATGTATCTATGTATCCATTCATGTGTGCTTATGCATATATGTGGGCATATATATGTACACATATACATAAATATGTAGCCATATATTTGTGTGGGAAAGTGTGGCAGTTGCCTTTTAATGGTATGTGTTTCATGGGGAAAATATTGAGCCAAGAGTATTCAATCTGCCACTATCTATCTATCTATCTATCTATCAATGATTCTGAACAATTCATCTGAATGCTCTGAATCTTCAATATCCCCAAACACAAAATTATCACCAAACTTACTTCCAAATGTCATTCTCAAATGTTAGGATACTTCTTGGTCACTTATTAAGGATTTAAAATCCATGTTCCTATCAGTTTCCCTTCTTGATTACATTTTTTTAGCTTTCCTAACATCTTGGGATAAAAATTTTCAAAATTTACTAACATATGTGCATAGTAGTACTTCATTTGCCCTAAAATAAAATTCAAAATGGAAAAAGCACTGAATTTGGAGTTAGAGGACCTAGATTTATACGGCAGTTCTACTAGTATCTACATCACCTTGGGCAAGTTATTTTAACTCTTTGGGACTGTTTCTTTAATAAGAGCTTTGAGCTATACTGTCTTTACAATCCCTACCAGCTCTAAAACTCATACTCTCCTTCATGTAGTGCAAAAGACTTTTTAAAGGACTGAGTTCTCTTTAATTATAGGTCTTTCAAGCAGAAGCTAGATAATGATTTGTCAGAGATATGTCAGAGTTATCAAGTGCATAAGTTGGGCTAGCCAACTCAAAGGTTATGGGCCAGTCTGAAAAACTCCCAAGTGGAAGCCAAAAGAGATTAAAATGTAATTGAGAAATGTTTAACCAAACAAATAAAAATGCAATACAAAATAGATAATGTTCATTTGTGATTTTCTAAGTTTCTATGTGGATTTAATGTTCCAGGACTACATGACTTTTAAGGCACCTTCCAGTTCTGGAATTCTATGAGTCAGGGGAATTACCTCTTGTTTTAGGACTGTAACTTGTGCTAAAAGCCTAAGACTGTTTTGTCCTTCGTTGCCGAAGAAGACCAAGACATCAGAGAAATGACTACATGACTTGCACTTGACTTTGTTTTGAGTGAGGGAGGGCTATGCAGGTCACCAGCCTCACTCACTTCACCTCCAGAGTCATCTGAATCCAGTGACTAGATATTCCTCAGGATGACTGGAGATATCCCAGGAAGCACTGGGAGACCTTGGGCCCTTTAGGCCAAGGTCTTTGCAGGTCCTCACTTAGGGTGAGGCAGCACCCATTCATTAAATAGGCTGCTTTAGGAAGTAGCCAGGGCATGGCCCCTTTAATGAGGTCAAGAAAAAAAAGGCATCAGACTGGGAGGAAACAGCAGCAGTTACTATCGATAATCATTCTAAAGCTAGGAGGGTCCAGAGGAGCCCTTAGGCAGGGGCCCATTATGTCCCAGCTTCAGAAAGCCTAGGACAATGACCAACCTAAAGGCAGGAAATCATTCTAAGACAAGAAGAGCTCATGGCTGTTGTTGGAGTGATTGTTTCCTCCTTGGACTATGAGAGAACATCAGGAAATTCTCTTGCTGCTGGAAATCATTAAAACAAACATAACTGGAAGGCATTTGTGATGGAATATAGTGTAATCAAGTTAATTGCTGGGAAGATAGAGTATGTTTGGAAGCAGAGAATACTTAGTTAATGTGGGTATGCAAATAATAGACCTATGAGTAAACATGTGACCCATGATGAGTCAATGCCTTTGAGTGTGTGAATGTGGGAGGGGTGATATTTCAGATATGAATCCCCAAACAACTTGAGGATGCATTTCAGATCTTTCTCCAGCAAGTCTGAGTTACCCTTTGAGTGAAATTCCATTTAGGAAATGGGGGAAATAATTAAAAAGAATGGCAGCGAACAGAAACGCAGATACTACCATGAATCAGCCACAGTATTGATGGTGTTCTGTGTCCTAATGCCAAATCCCATGGAGCAACTCAGTGTTTTGGGAACAGTGATGACAAAACCCTGAAAGATACAAATAATATAACTGACACCAACCAGCCTCTAGTGGTTGTAGGAAGAGAAAGAAAAGAACTCAAGGTGACATGAGCTAACTCAGAATCAGAGCATGAGTATGAGTAATAACAATGTATCTCATAGACTATGTGGATTTTAGTTGTTTTATTTTATATTCAATAGAAAGTTCGTGAGATATAAGTGTATTTTTACAATCAATGCACTTCCTCTTTAAAAAACATAAAGACATTCATGAGCTTTGCAGAGGTGGTTGTGGACACTTATCTGAAACCATTCTCCCAGCTCTGATAACCCTGAAGCCCTTAATGAGAAAGAAATACTAAGTCACAGCTGGGGATTAAAGTCAAGCCTTCCAGCTACCATGCATGTTTTATACCAGCTCAGCTACTAGGCAGGCCATATAGGACAGTCTGAATTTGAGCCCTCTGGGTGTTGGCCCCAGTAGTCTGAGTGGATTAGGAGCAGATGCAAATGTTCGCATTGGGCTTGGTCAGAACAAATCTGATTCCAATATGAAGAAAACATAAGGAATCAGGATCATGGTGTTTTCCTCTCTGCTGTTGTCATAAGCAATTGCTCCCACTTGAGATGTACAGACAAGACATTCTCTGGAGTTTAGCTCTTGGATCTCCCAAATTCAGTTTCAACTAGAAATGCAATGAATTGCTTTGCTCCCTTTCCAAAGAGCTAATAATATATTTGTCTTTAGTAAATGTCAAATTAGGGATTAGGAAAGGGATTCATTAAGAAATAAAACAATTAATGTTTCTGGAGAAAAGCAACAGCAAATAAACTCTCTCTCTCTCTCTTTTTCTCCATAGATATATCTGCATCAATATAGATTGATATAAACATAGATATATCAATATAGGCTTTTATATATAGATAAATAGTTATATTTAGGAATACATAGATATCTATATGTGTTCATAGATATAGATATCTGTCTATCTATTTATGTCTATATCAAATGGGATCAATTGCTTATGACAGCAGCAAAGAGGAAAATACCATCATCCTGACTTTTCACTTTTCTTCATATTAGAATCAGAATAGATATAGATACATCTGTCCATATATAGATATAAATTTCTATCTATGCATAGATATAAATACTTATCTATATCAATATATAGAGATAGAGACACAGATATCTATATATATATATACAGAGATAAAGATGATAGAGAAAAAAACTCTATATTGGATCTGATAGGGAAATGCTAGTGAAGAATATCCTTTTACCAACACAGATCTATATTTGCTGCAATTTAGAGTATTAGAGTTTGTCTGGAAGTGAGACAAACCCAAGTCTATTCTGGTTCCAGTGCTAGCTCTCCATCCAGTATACCATACTACCATGTATGTACACAAGTACACTTGTGTATGTGAATACATACTTATATGTGCATGTATCTCCCCTCTTTAACTCATAATGCTTGTATGAGCCTGGGCATATAGCTTAACCTTTCAGTGAAATAATCTAGGTCTAGTGATTTTCTAATAGTCAAAGTTGCTTAGAGTTTAGCCAATTCTCTATGACTTCTACAAGTTGTAATGCAGTAATAGAGTACAGGGTCTAGAACCAGGAAGACAGAGTTCAAATCTGGCCTCAGATATTTACTAGCTATGTAATCCTGGGCAAATCATTTAACCCTATTTGCCTCAGGTTCCTCATTTGTAAAATGAGCTGAAGAAGGACATGGCAAATCACTCCAGTATCTCTGCCAAGAAAATCCAAAACAGGGTCAGAAAGAGTCAAATATGATGGAAAAACAACTGACCAACAAACAATGATGGGACTGAAATGACTGAACAATAATTGAGTAAGTTCTGCCATGGAAGGTACATATCTATACATTCACATGTGTATTTCCATCATCCCCTTCCCTCTCTCTCTTCTCTCTCACTACACATACATAGACATGTCTAAATATGTTTGCACACACATATTCCATTGGTGAGGGAGAGTCCAATTATTTTCTCTTTTATCCCTTACTTTCTTCCTTTACTCCTGCCAAAAGCACATACCAGAAGTAAAAGTATCTTATTTAATGAAATCCTATGCAAAAAAAAAGTGTTCCAGTGGGACAATAGGAAGAGGAAGGTTAGCTACTCCAAAGGTCCAAGCGAAGAGCTTAGTGCATTGGGCTCAGATCCTACTAGTCTAGGCAAGGCCTTTGTGATGTCAGGGAAAGTCTCTGTACTTCCAGCGAAAGACAGTTTTAGAATTTCAACCACACCAGTCACAGAAACAAAAAGGGGCAGCACAGCTAAGCACCTTCTTCTCCTGACTCTGCTACCAACTACCTGCATGACTTCAGGCAAGCTGTTTAACCTGTCTGTACCTAAATTTGCTCATCTGTCAAATGGGGATAACCATACCTGCCAGACTTATCTCAGAACATTGTTGGAAAGATAAAATGAGACGAAACGGGAGACCCTACTTTGTTTATCAGGATTTCTCTGGAGGAATGAGCATACATTCCAAGGAAAGCAAACTCATCCATAAATTAAAATTGCTTTTGCTGATAAATAAAAGAGTTCAAACAGCTCGATAACAAAAATGGCATATTGTAACAATGCTTGTGGTTTTTTGGTATTCCACTAAATAAGGAAGTGCATTACATTGTTCTCAGCCTTGTTGTGTCTCAGGAGGTCTCAGCTGTCACTCAAAGGTAAGAAGGAAAGATTCTCCATCTCTAGGTGCCAGGACCACCTCAGGGTCTAACCCTAGGTCCAGTCTACTATCAAAACATGAATTCCCCTCCTTCTTTGAAATGGGGGAAACTAGGATGTCCCCAAATGTTTATTCCTACACAACACACAGTACTATGCAATAAAGCAATCAGCTAAATTGAAGTGGTGAGGGAAGGTTATAAAACATCCTAAAGAACTAAATGCCACACAACTATAACGTATAAATGGTGCTAACGAGAATGCTGATTTTGAAGCCAGGAAGACCTTGGTCTTTCTTCTGATGAATGAATAGATGAATGAAAGAATGAACAGGTAAATGAATGAGAAGCATTTATTAAGTGCCTACTGTGATCCAGACACTATTGTTAAGCTCCAGGGATATAATGACAAGAGGGAAATAGTTCTTGCTCTCAAGGATCTTATATTGTAATAGAGCAAAACAATATATATCAAGCAGTGGCAGTCAGGGAAGGAAATTTTTGTCTGGTAGTCACAGGAATGGTAAGTGGAGCCAAAGGCCATTACATTGACATGCCTTTTCCAAAGTCAATGCTAGTATAGACTTGATTACTATTTTAAGAGCAAATAGTATAAAATGGAAATAGGAAGATCTTAACCAGATAGGGTGGGGATGATAAGGCAGAAAGGGTATAGATAGATGGCAAGATATTCCAAGATGTCCTAACACATCTGGAGTGAATTAGTAAGAAGTATAATCTGGAGCAGATTTGTGTTGGGAAGAGCTCTAACCAGATTGCTAAATTTTTAATCAATCAATAAGCATTTATTAAATGCCTACTATGTGCCAGACCCTGTGCTAAGCACTGGGGATTGTGTTTGTCCTTCATTCTTGAAGAGGATCATGACATCAAAGATATGATGACATGACTTGCAGTTGACTTTGAATAGAATGAGGGGGTGCTGTGCAAGGTCCTGCAGAGCCATTCGGGTCCAGTTTTATTTAACTTTTAAGCTAAGGTTTCAGGTTCTCACTTTGAATGAGATAATACCCATTCAGTGAATAGGTGTCTTTAAGAAGTAAGTCAAGGAATGGTTCCTTCAATTAAAAAAAAAAATCAAAATGGGAGGAGAAGACTCTCATGGTTGCTGACTAAAAGTGAAACAGCTGCTATTTACATTCACTCTGAGTTAGGAGGGGTAGGGACCTATGGCTGTCCAATCTATGAGCTCCAGAGTGAATTGAGTTTAAGGCTTGGTCTTTGAGAAAGAAACGTAGCTAGAAAGCCCCAAGTTGGCTAGGCAGCTTTCAGTCATCAAAATGCACCTTCCTTTGGGCAGAGCAGAGGAGAGGACTACTCATGGGTTGTGCTTGTCCTTCATTCTTGAAGAGGAGCATGATATCAAGGAGATGATGATATGACTTGCAGCTGACTTGGATTTGGGTGAGGAAAGGCTGTACAAGGTCACCACCTTCACTTTCTCCTCCAGAGCCAACTGGGTCCAGTGGTCAGATATTCATCAGGACGACTGAATATGGCCCAGGATGCAATGAGAGACCAAACACTGGAGATATAAAAAGAAGCAAATGCAATCTCTGCACTCAAAGAAATCACAATGTAAAAGGAGATACAGCATGCAAATAAATATATACAGAGCTATCTATATAAAGGAAAATAGGAAATAAGCAACAGAGGGAAGGCATTAGAATTAAGAGGGGTTGAGAAAGGCTTATTATAAGAGATGGGATTTTAATTGAGACTTAAAAGAATCCAGGGAAGTAGTAGGCAGAGTTGAGGAGAGATCAAGGAAAGAAATAGGCATTATTAAGTGCTTAGTAAGTATGAAGTACTCTGCTAAATATTTTACAAATATTGCAGACAAGGAGACAGTCAGAGAATGCCTGGAACTGAGAGATGGAGTGTCTAGTTCATGGAACAACAAGGAGGCCAGTGTCTCCAGTGAGAAAGGTATGTAGTGAGGGCATAATGAATAAGAAGAAAGGAAAGGTAGGAGGGGGCTAGATTGTGAAAAGCTTTGAATGTCAAACAGATCATTTTGTGTATTATCCTGGAGGTGATGGGGAATCTCTAGAGTTCATTGGGTAGAAAAGTGAAGTGGACTTGTGTGTTAGTGTAAAGCTCAGAAATAGGCAAGTTGCAAATCAGGACTTGAGTTCTGTTGATTGTTTAGACTTGGGAGAGTTATTAATGTAGATTAAATGTAAAAGTGTGTATGCTTGCATTTTTTCCCCCTGAGAGCCCAGTTGCTAATCATTTCCCAGCACACCTCTGTATTGCTCTATAAACATTGCTTGAGCTTAGCAGGAATGTAGTAGAAGGTTCAGAGAATGAAATCATCACTAGTGTAGAGGCCAGGTGACTCGAAATTAGCAACAATAGCACTAATAACCACAGTAACTACAAGGGCAGCTCTACCCAGTGGGTAGAGCACTGGGCTTACAATCAGGAAGACTCATCATCATGAATTCAAATCTGGCCTCAGATACTTACTTGTGGTGTGACCCTGGGCAGGTCACTTTGCCCTGTTTACCTCAGTTTCCCCATCTGTAAACTGTTCTAGAGAAGGAAATGCAAACCACTCTAGAATCTTTGCCAAGAAAACTCCAAACTAGGTCACCAAAAAGTTGGACATAACTGAAAAACAACCCAAGGGTTGTTGGGTACAAGTTGGGTTGGGATACAAATCAATGAAAGATCTGCCCACACCTATGGAGTCAAAAACTTTTTGAATTATTAAGCAATATTCTAGTAAAAATCTCTTTCCATTTCCTCCTCCTTAGTCCCTGCATGAAAAAATAAACAAACAAACAAAAAATCCTTTCTGTATTGAGAGAGGAAATTCAGCCTTTCCCTCTTCCTCCCCCCGGCTTCCCTTTTAGGCTCATGGGCATACAACTTCCCACCAAAACATGGGAAATGGAGTCTTATTTTCCAGTGTAAACTAGTTACTGTCTTTTCCGTAGCACAGAGAGAATTGGACTAATTGATAATAGGCTCCTACCTCCAATTCTTATATGCTGTGCCCAGAAATAACACAGAAAGAATGAGAGAAAAGTATTGTCTTCCAAGTGCCAAACACCTTGCTGAACATTTTATAAATCTCTCATTTGATCCTCCCCAAAACCCTTGGACATAGGTACTATTACTATTTCCATTTTAAAATTGAGGAAACTGAAGTAGAAGAGGTTAAATGACCAGACCAGGTTCACCAGCTAGTAAATATCTGAGGCTGGACTTGAACTCGAGTATTCCCTCATAAAATATAAGCTCCTTGGGAGTAGAGACTACTCCTCCAGAATATAGCACAATGCCTGTCACATAGACACATAACATCAGCATTAATTAATGCTTGTTGACTGACAGATTGATTTATTGACAATATTCAGAAGTCCACCATTGGCGATGAAGCTATGTACTGATCCAACCTTTCTAGAAAATAATTGGGAGAAAATAATTTGTGAGAAAAGTCATTGAACTTGTTTATACCCTCTGATATAGAAATCTCAGGATTGAAAACAATATTGAAAGCTTCCCTACATCACATAATATTATAGCAACACTTTTCTTGTGACAGCAAAAAGCTGGAAACAAAGTGGTTACCTATCAAATGAAGAAAAGCTGGGCAAATTTCATAGTATACGAATTGTGCCACAAGAATTAAGAAGTTCAGAGAAACATGAGAGGAAATGGATGAACAGATGCACAGGTGAAATAGCAATATACACAGCAACAACAAAGGAAACAAAGTACAGCCTGTGGGTCTGTTATTGACACAGTCCTACAACTCTAATTATTTTACTCCACGTGCTACTTTTCTGATTATTTTGCCCCAGAGGTTACCTTATCTGGGGAGATATTCCCTCCCAAAATCATGGTACTCATGTTCATCCTCCTTTTCCACACTAAAGTAAGTGGAAATGACTCTAAAAGGCAGCTGAGCCAAGGTTATGATGATCAATACTAACTAGAAAGAACAGATTAGGAAACACAGTTCCATCCACTGAATGTGAGATTCAGGGCAGGAACAGGAAAGGGACAGCACCATGGGGGCAAAATATTGCACTTGCTATCCAATTCCAACCCTTTTTCAGTTTGTTTTGCCTAACTAATTTTCTTTAGTACAAGTAGGACTGAATACTGTGGGGGAGTAGATACTAGGAAATGACTGTAGTGTTAAATAAATACATACATGTATATATATATATATATATATATATATATATATATACACACACACATACATATATATATATATACACACATACACACACACACATATGGCAAAGAGAGACTTTCTATGCATGAAAGGACATTATGTCTCCTATAAAGAAATTTGGTTAAAAGCTAATTCATATTGCAAAAATACCTTTGTTTAAATGATTTTAAAGATATTGCTTGATGGAATTCTCCACACAGGTATGATGAGGCCCAATTCTGGTGGAAACCAGCATTTTACTCCATTTTATAGATAAGGAAATTGAGACTATGAAAGATGAAGGTCACTCAACAAATCAAACGCCAAATTAGGAATAATTCCCAGGCCTCCTTTTTCTGAGTTCACTACAATATTTATTAGCCTATATTACCTTTCTTAATAAATCATAGCTCCCTTCAAAAGACTAGAAAAACTTACTCCTATGGAAGTTAAACCAATTTGGGACAAAGCTGTTGCCACATTCCTCTCCCTAGGCCATTGCCTCCTGGCATTCTGCATAAGGTACAGATATGATGTCATTCTTTAGTTCTTTGGGTGTTACCTTTAGGAATAAAAAGAACCTTTTTTTTTTTAATTTTCCTAGACAGAACCATCATTAAGTATATTATGCAAAGTGACTGCTTTCTTCTTTGTACAAAAAAACAGGCAAAGCCAACCCTGGGACAATAGGACAACATCTGAGGTATGGTGGCTGATCTCCAATAAGCAGAAAAATACGAATATCTGAAAGTTAATATGGAGTTGGGAATGGATGGGCTAGATTGTAAGATGAATGGAAAGTAGTGTGGTCTATAGAGTGTGCAGAAAAAAATTTTTTTTCAAAAGGAATTTTTTACCCCAGGCCAGAAGCCTTTGTGTCAGGGAGGCTGTCTCATTTCTCTCCTCAAAGGCTGTCAGAGATGACTGAGATCTGAAAACCTTTCTGATGCTGACGAGGTCAAGGCAGGCAGGGCTCAAACCATCAGTCACTGCGTCAGCAATGAGCCACGTGAGTCCAAAAGTGAAAATGTGAGAGACTGTCTCTAGAGGACAAAAAAAAAAGTTTAGAATAGGGGAAAGTGATTAAAAGAGAGGAGGGGCCAGAGAGAGAGAAAGGGAGAAAGAACTCAGAAAAAAAAGAAATGAAAGGAGAAAGGTATAGGTCAAATGGTCAGAAGCAAGTTTGTAACATTAGTATTCAGCTGAAATAAGGGAAAGTTTCTCAGTCCCATTTGGGAAAATTCTGAAGAAAGGAAGCTTACTAGAGGCAAAAAATATATTAATATTACTGTGCTTAATCAATATATAAAATCCTCCAATGTACTTTTGCAAGGCTACACTGTAAAGTTAGTAACTACTGTAGTTTCTGTCTCTACCTAATTGTGTTTGCAAACAGTATAGGTCAGGGGCATCCAAACTTAGAACCATCCAAGGGTGGTACTGGCAACTTGTTCCCTGCCTCAGGGTCCTACTTAGTTTGCATAAAACCAGTCAGGCTTCAGCCTCCCTTCTTTGGAAAATAGAATTGGTTGGCTTGGAGGATATGGGTCTCAGTGGGGAATGTAGCCCTCTGCTCAGGAAAAGATAGACCAATGGTAAACAAGAGGGATAATCTCCACAGGGCCACCGACCTACAATGGGCAGGCCATGCATGGGCCAGATGGTAGGATGCCCTGGAGCCATGAGTGTATTATGGAGGGCTAAAGAGCAATGCCAGTGTCTCCCAGATTCTAGGGAGCGTATGGGGGTGGGATGAGAAAAGCATCTCAAGCAAGGAACTTAGCCAAACTTCTTTGAAATCTCTTCTAAGATTTAGGAGGCTTTACTGACATTTATAGTATCTGGTCCACTGCTCCATAATCATGGCAGGGTTTTCATATATCAAGTCTTTCCCTTCTTCTTCCTTTTCCTTTTTACTTATTTCATTAACATAAGAATAAGAATTTACCTCTTTCCATCTTGAACCCTCACCTGTAAAGGGGGCTATCATATGTTTCAATTAAATTATATAACTTAATTATGGGAAGCTAGGTAGCAAGTGGAGCTCCTGGTGTGGAATCAGGAAAGCTCATCTTCCTGAGTTCAAATCTGGCCTCATACACTTATTAGATGAGTCACTTAACCCAGTTTGCTTCAGTTTCCTCATGTGTAAAATGAGCTAGAGAAGGAAATAGTAAGCCACTCCAGGATCCTGGACAAGAAAACTGGGGTCACGAAGAGTTAGACACTACTGAAATGATTGAACAACAACACGTACAAGTCACTGTACTAGAGACCAGGGATATAAAGACTAAAAACACATAAGATAATCCTGGCCTTCAAGGAGCTGATCGTCTAATAGTTGAGATATGACATAGATACAATTACATACAAAGTAGAAAAGTGATAAAGGAATGATATAAACAAAGAATTTCAGAAAAAATCATGAAGTAGGAGCAATCAGTTTTACATAAGGAGAACAGGAAAGACCTTTGAGAGAAAGTAGCACCTGAGCTGAGTGTTGAAGGAAAGGGACTTTGCCAAGCAAAGATGAGGAGGCAATGTGTCCCAGACATAGCTTAAGCAAGTACATAGATGCTGGACAAAAGCTGGGAACAGATGGCCATCCAATTTGGAGGCAGTAGAGATCAACAAATGTGTGAAAAGAAGTAATGTGAGATAAAGCTCCAAGTATAAGATGGGACTAAAAAAACATCCCTTTGGGTTGCAGATTGACTTATAAAACCACAAGTTAACATTACTTCTGCTGTATTGTATTTTTTCTATTGTCAAACAGTTGTCAATTCCATTTTAATTTGATTTGGCCTTCCTTTAGGAGTTTTGTAGCCTTTAGGGCCATGAGTTTGATCATTCTGCTATAAGCAATAGAGAATCACTAAAAGTATTTGAGTAGTAGATAAAAACAGCTAGAGATTATGAGATATATGCATTAGGACTATTATTTTTGCAGTTACCTAAAGCACTGAATAAAGAGAAAAAGCTATTCAAGGCAAGGCAACTAGTTAGGAGGCCATTAGAACTATCTGAACCAGAGTGATACTAGTATGATTGGATGCAAAAACAAATATCTTCAAGATATGATTGGCAGAACTTTACATCTAGGTAGATTGGGGGGAAAAAGAAAGGGAAAATCCAATGATGACACTGAAGTTTTGGACCTGCTTAATTAGTTCCATCAAGAGAATTAGGGAACATGGGTAGAAGGGCAAGTTTATCAGGAAAGATGATGAATCTGGTCTGAGACATTTTTTAGTTTGACATTTTCCTGCTAGGAAAATCCATTAGGCAATTAGAGATATGGAAGGCTTAGAGGAGTGATTGGGGCTGTCATTGGGTCATTTTTCAGTCATGTCTGACACTTTGTGACCCTATTTGAGGATTTCTTGGCAAAGATAATGGAGTGATTTGCCATTTCCTTCTTCAGCTGATTGTCCAAATGAGGAAACTGAGGCAAACAAGGTTAGGTGACTTGTCCAAAGTCGCACAGCTGGAAAGTGTCTGAGGCCAGATTTGAACTCAAGAAGATGAGATTTCCTGACTCCAGGCCAGCACTCTATCCACTGCACCACCCAGATGCCATGTCATTTGGGCTAGACACAGAAAAGAAAGGCAGCTGTATAGAGATGATAGCTGAAGCTATGGTAGTAGATTAGTGCAACAAGGGAGAAAGAGTTTGAATTCTGAATATTAATTAGGAAATGCTTTGCAAATACTAAGAATTTCATATAAATTATACTATGACAGGGAGAAATGGCTCTCTGTTTTGTCTCTGGCTCCTTCTCTCTCTATTCCCTGTTCCGTCCCCTCTCCTCTTTCCCTTCCCTTGATAACATAATGGTAAGAACACTAGATTTTGGCCAGAAAATCATGGACATGTGATTTTCCTTCTCGGTCTCAGTTTCCTCATCTGTAAAAATGAGTAAGTTGAGTTGTATGCTCTCTAATTAGAATCCCTTCCAATTAAAAACACCCAAGTTCCTTTCTCTCCTGCCTTCTCCCTGCTGGCCCCAGTGCCCTTTATCTTTCCCACTGCATCTTGAATTTTCCATAACCCTTCCACAGTGGAGGTGATTGGCCACCTAGAACATGTTAGCTAAATATTTTCAGATAACCAATGTGGTAATTCACCCAATTCCATTTTGCCACATTACAGTGATCTTGTATACTGGGCTTGGATTATGAGTATCAGTGTTCAAATTAATGCCACCTATTAGTAGGCAACCTTGGATAAACCACTTGATCTTCCTGAGTTTCTAAATAAGGATGACAGTACATTTTCAACATGTCATGAAGGATTGTTGGCCACCTTAGAGCCAGGAAGGCTGAGTTCGAGTGTACCTGACCACGTAGCATCTCAGAAAACTAATAACTCTAATAATTTCACAGAGAAGGTGCCAACCTGCCTTGGTGGAGGGGCTTTCCCACCCAGGAACTCCCTAAGCCAATGAAATCAAAGAATCACAGACTCTATTGCTATCCTTATAATACACATACTACCTACTTTAAAGAGCTGGGATGGCCATTTAAGATAACATAGGTGAAGAGCATTATAAATTACAAAGGACAAAATGAGTGCTAGCAGACGGTTTTAAAGAGAGCAAAAGAAGACTGCTTCTGCTAGGGGTCATGCAATGGAGAGAAACTGCTGGAGGAAGCAGACTGGTTCTCCATTTTTCCTGAATAAAGACTGAGAATTTAAGAATGTTCATTGCTCCTCCTCCCCACATAGGAAAAAAATAAAATTCATAGTTCCCCATGACCAAATCATATAAGACCTCTTTTGTGTATAGAGTAACCTCTTTAGAGTCTGTGCTATCTTTCAAATTCCTCATTCTGCATTATCTCTAGGACGTTTTTTTAATGTTACTGCTTCCCAGTTTGCTGCAGCATTTCCTCAGGTAAATCAGTTACAAAATTTTCCGAGTGGAAATTTATTTTCTCCTTTCCCGCCTACTTCTTCGAGCCCATCAGTCTCCCTTCTCTATGTTCCCTCATGCTTTTAGGACTTCCCCATTTGGTAGCATCTGCACATTTCATAAATATGTTTCTGGTTCCCTCATCCGGATCATAAATAAAAATGTTAAATAGCATGGAACTCAGCTCTGTCTCCCGGGGCACTCCACCAGGCACTGTGCCCAAATGGATATGCTGTGGTCTATCATTACTCTGCCTCAAATTCCCTGAATGAAGTTTGAACATGCTTCAAAGGTCATATGGATTTTGTTAGTGGTCATCCCAGTAGTTGTTACATTCAAGATCATTCCAAACATTTATACTCCCCTTTCTTGGTGTCCAAAATGTCAACATACCTTGTTTGTCTGAATGTGGTTCCCACCCCAAGCTTTGGCTGCAGGAAATTTGAACTGGTTCCTACACTACAACAGACTGTTAAATTTTTACTACATGCAGAATACTATGTTAGCACTCCAATCTCGAGTCAATAGCAGTTAGATGTTGCAGTGGATAGAGTACTGGGCTTGGAACCAGGAAGATTTATGTTCATGAGTTCAAATCTGGCCTCAGACACTTGCCAGCTATGTGACCCTGGGCAAGTCATTTAACTTTGTTTGCCTCAGTTCTACATATATATATAATGAGCCAGAGAAGGTAATGACAAACCACTCCAGTAACTTTGCCACAAAGAGTCAGAGGTGCCTGAAAAACTACTGAATGATGACATAGGTGATGTAGTAAATAGAGTACTGGCCCCAGATTCAGGAAGACTTAAGTTCAAAGCCAGCCTCAGACACTTCTTAGTTCCTCAAAGCCAATCTCAGTTCTGTGACTCTGGGCAAGTCATTTAACCTCTGACTCAACTATAAATAACCTCTATAGTCTCGACTTCACAGTTTTTGGAAGAACCAGATGGGATAATATTTGTAAAATGCTTAGTAGAGTATTTAATATATGCTTGTTCCTTCCTGCCCCAGCCCCCAATCTAGTAGGGGGATAAAATACCAACACAAATAACTACAATATTAGTATCACACACAGGCCTGTTTCAGGCTAATCAAGTGGTTTAAGTTTGGGACTTTAGAACAAACGGAGACACAGACCACGTAAACTTTAACAAAAGAGTTTACTTAATAACATAGAAGGGAGACTCAGTAAAGATACAGTGCTAATTCAGGTACATTCAATCCCACTTGTATCTATATACAACTATATCAGGTCAGCAGGGCCAGATGACTCACCGAAAAAAGACAATCAATTCCAGAGGGACGTAGATTCTTCATGAACTACCATGATTTTATTGCCTGGGCAAGTGAAAAGCCACATCAATGGCGTAAGTACCTAGTTCACCAGACCAATCAGGTTCAGGACAACTCATCCACTGTTTTGACGGTTAAAAATAGCCTAACCCACACAGCAGAGACCCTAGCAGGTAATATTCCAACTATTTGTCACTTGATAAACCACTAAGCTCTATGGAAATGAAGTCAATAGTAAGAGTAGCAGAAGTAATAATGTAATACTATGTTAAGCACATATTATATAACAGCAAGAAAAATAATGAATGATATTAATAAGGAATTCAAAGAACTCTAAGAAGGCTTCACAATTATAATTTTGAGTAGACTCTAGAATAAGATGCCCTCCCAGTTCCAACGCTCTTTGTAATGTGGTATGTGAGACTGTTTGCCATAGTCCCCTTTTCGATTCTCTTCCTTGCTTTTGATCACATTCTCTTATGTTTTCTCTACCTCCCTGAACTTTCTTTCTCAGCCCCTCTTGCCATTTTCTTATTTGTTTGCATTCTGGGCTACTCTGGTAGATTTTCAAGCTTCTCGGGAGAAAAGAATGTTTCATTTTTTTGTCTTTGTAACTTAGTATTGGTGCCTTGAACATAAAATATGTTAAATAGATGTGGAACTTCACTGAACTGAATTCTGCTAATTCTGCACTAGAACTTCTTGTATGTCTGAAGATTACAGAAAGATGGCTCTTTATCCCAATGTCTTTGTCCCCTTTCACCTTTGAGGATGAGCGTTTGAGTGAGTAATAGTTAAGTTTGGAGACACATCAGCAGTTTGGCTATAAAGAGGTGAAACTTCCAGGTTCGACAGTCCTCTAAGACCATTTGCTAAGTCATAGAAGAGGCATGATCTGCTTTGGTGGAAGAATTAACTGCATTGGCTGAAATCACAGATCCTTTGTGTATTGATAATGTTTCATCATCTGTGATTTCATTAGTAATAAGAGTAGCTAGTGTTTCTATAGCACTCGCTATGGCCCAGGCACTGTGCCACATGCTGTACAAATATTATTTCATTTGATCCACAACAACCCTGGGAGGTAGGTGTTATCATTATATTCATTTTACAGATGAGGAAAATGAGGCAAAGGGTCACACAGCTAGTAAATGTCTGGGGTTGGATTTGAACTCAGAACATCCTGATTTTAGGCCTGGCACTCTATCCACTGTATCGCTTAGAAAAGTAACACCCTCCACGACAGATTACAAACTATTACTATGTGGATCAGTCTTATAGAGCCCAGAGAGATTAGGTGACCTGCCCGTGGTCACATTTCTAAAACGTTTCTAAATAATTTCTAAATATTTCTAAAACAAATTGTATTACACGATGTCTAAGGTATTTTTTTATATCTTAATATATGATCCTGTAAAATATCACAGGCAAGATTTCAACCCAGATCTTCCTTTTTCATAATTGAGTACTTTATCCATCAAACAATACTACGCCTATCATTACTTTATGGCTACTTTAGTAATTACTAATCCCAAACTATATCTAATAGACAATAATTAATAAGGGTAACATTATTTAACTATTTAGTGCTTATAGGTATAAATACATATGTATTATACGTACACACACACCACTGATTCTTACCACAACCTTGTAAGTCGTGTGGATCAAGAATTTTCCATCTGAAAGAGTTGAGGTTCAGAGAGAGTAAGTGATTTGCCCTTGGCCACAGCAATCTGTAGTTGCAGATCAAGGTTAAATCCAGGTTTTCTGCCTTCATATTCTACATTGTTTTACCACAACACCTAAGATAAATGGAAAACCAAATGCAGCTTCTGCCTCTACTTGTCCCACCAATAAAATAATCAATTTATGTAAGCCTAAAAAATAGGTCAACTCAATCTAAAATATAACAAGTAACATTCTTGTAGGTTCATTCTTATCGGATCAATAATCTAAAATAAGCAGTCAGTCTTGGCAATATGGTGTTTACTGTTCTAGAGACTAAATTTCACCTGATGCCAATCAATATAATCAATCCAAATCATTCATCCCAAATAATATCAAGGTCCAGGTCAGCAAAGCAAAAGCAGTATAAACTTAAGGAAAAGAACCTATCAGTGCTGGGACTATGATTCCTAACACAACCTCCCCCTTTTCAGTCATGGTGCCCCTACAAACAGTGAAGGGGTTGAGCATAAGAAGGATGCCATATGTCATAGTATCATAGAGTCATGGATTTAGAAGTTGAAGTGATCCTAACTTCATCCTTTTACAGATGGAGAAACTTGGTAGAGTCCTGCAAGTGAAATGACCAAAGACATAGAGGCAGTCAAATGGGATACAAATCTAGGTCCTTTAACTCCAAATCAAAAATTTGCCATGGTACCATCTACTTAAGAGGCAGCTAGGTGCCACAATGGATAGAGCCAGGCCTAGAGTCAGGAAGATCTCAGTTTAAGTCCAGCCTCAGATACGTTGTTATCCTGAAAAGTCATTTAGTCCCTATTTGCCTCAGTTCATTTGTAAAATGGGGACACACTGGAGAAGGAAATGGCAAACCATTCCAGTATCTTTCCAAGAAATCCCATGGATAAGTCCATGGAGTCATGAAGAGTTGGACACAACTGAATGACTGAACAACAGCCATGCTTCCATAATATAATATGGTACAATATGATATGATATAATACAATACAATACAATACAGTATAATATAATATGATATAGAGACTGGAAGGGATCTAGTCCATAGTTTCCCAACAAACAGCGGATCCCAGATCAATTTCTTGTAGTTCACAAAGTTGCAGAACTCTTCACATCTCAAAAATCTATAATCTTTAAAAGAAGAGGCCCACAAACAAACAAAAAACTAAGTGTTCCTTTTCCTTGTATCCCATACCTTTTGGCTTCTTCCTTCTTTTCAGTTTTCTGTTTGACCTTCTGAAACTCTGAGAGCTACTTTGCTGAAGCTGTGGAAGGAAGAAAATAGTTTAAGGTAAAGAAATAAGATATTTTATCAGTTTTTATCATTTACTCAGAAAGAAAAAGTGACTTACCCAAAGACACATAGCTGATTAGTGGAAATTAGAAAGACAATCCAGACCACCTGACTCACAGTTAATGGCTCCCTCCACACCTCCATACCATTTCACAATGAGTTATGACTGAACACTGGCTCCTTTTCTAAAGCATCAAATGTGAGGACACAGGGATGCCTATTTTCAAGGGGCAATGGTCTAATCCAGGAAGAAGAAAAATAGTCTTTCTCAGAACCCTGAACTGATGTGAAGTCCAAGAAAATTGTTCTTTGATGACTTCCTTCCTTGTGTCTTTGCATGTTCTCTGATATTCCAGGCTATAGAACAGTGTTGGCTCTTCTCGAGAAAGGCAATCCTTGTTTATGGCACCACATTTCACAGGGTAGCCATTGATGTGCAGACCTCTGGTTTATGAACCAAAAGGTGAACTAAATGCTCCCAGGCTGGGTGAACAACCAGATAAACATCTGAACCTTAATGCTTTTAGTGCAGGGCCATTCCTTAATTGGGATTCCACTCGTTTCACTGTTTCTCCTCTTGCCTCCTTCCCCTGTCAGATACACTAATTAAATGTCTGTTCTAGAGACTTAGATTTTACCCTCTTCTGTAGAACATGCCAGCCCAAATAAAGAACTTCACAATAATCACTGCCATTTAGGATTGTTATCCCAAATGGGCTGGGGAAGTCGGCTCTGGTGATAGGATAGATTTGACGCACATGCATGCTGAAAGCCCATATCTTTCTACAGTTAAATCCTATCTAATGAGCTTACAAATGCAGCCCATTTTCCTTCCTGTGGTGCAAGCATCTCTGGCTGCTGCCTCTGCATCAAACATCTGTGGCACTTGTCACTGTGACTTGTTTAGATAATTTCCTCTTTTTAACAAGATTTTACTCTTGAGTAAAATAATTTTTACTCAGTGCGTTTTTAGATTTTTTTTTATGACTGTAATCAGTTTTCATTGAAGAGTGTATTTTTTTCCACATTCAGAAGTAATTTATATTAGGCGTTTAAAGGGGGAAAACACAGACACATTGTTTTCTATTAAAAAAAAAGAAAAGAAAGAAATCCAACAACAACTTGGAGTAGATTTACAGTTCCTCAGCCTTTGCTCTTGCCCTGGGGCCTGATGGGACTCTGGTGTCCTTGGAGGAAAGGCAGAAGGAAATGCTAGGGGCCAATTGCTGATTTTATCATTCAAACACAAAATTTGTTACACCACTTTATCGGTCACAGGGAAAGCAATTATATTGTGGTTCAATTTTCCACTCAATGGCTGTACTGGGGATCAAAGTCAGTTTTTATGATGGGAAAAATGTTTTCCTATTTTATTTGTTACTTAAAATAAAATAACAAATGGTACCACAAGTACAGTTAGCACAATACATTCTGAGGGTAGTTTTCCCCTTTCATGAGATACACTTGATTATTTTGGCTCTCGCCCTCCCTTTGATTAAATAATCAGTTTTCTTCCCATCCTCTGACTAGAAGCACAGTGTCAAATTGGAACTGGCATGGTTAAAGGTAATGCAATATCAGAACCAAATCACAGAGACTAAAGGTGGAAACTATTCCCATATCCTCCCCAGCCCCATTCAGCTCTATCTTCTATCCTCTGAGGGAATAGGTAATTTTTCTAACAAAAGTAGGAGTTAAAATGCCCATGTTTGCTCATATATTCATAATCCCTGTGAAACAATTAACAAATGTTTCTATTGTAATTAACTATTTTACATAAAACATGCAGCAGTTGGAAGAAAAGGGGGAGAGGAGAGAGTAATTCTTAGGCAAAAACTAGATTTTTTAGTTATTTTAATAAAAAAAAATCTTCTATCTTCCAGTGGCATCATATCTTTTCCTCTAATACTACTTCCAATTTATCTTTTTTTCACATTTTCAAACATTAGAGGAAATAGAAGATAAGAGAACACACAGAAAAAAAAGATATTTTGTTTTTAGGCCACACTAGAATGAATCTATAACCTGACAAAACATATGTGTCATTGGCATCACCTTCAAGAACATGGAGGCAGCTCCATGTCATGAGGAAGTTTAAACTATCCTTAGTTCAGGTCTTGGTCTCCCATGAACGATTGAGATTAAAAGTCCAGGTTTTGCTGCAGTCAACTCCTATCTTCGTGTAAGAGTTATTTGTTAAATTTTCAGTGCGAGCATGAAAATAAGCAAATGATACAATTGTACTGTGGAAATCAGCAAGGGACAGAAATCACAACTTGATTTATGCTTTTTATTGGTTGTCTAGGCTTTTCACTTGACAGAGGAAATGTTAGTAATGCAGAGTTAACTTAAAAAATGTGTCAGATGAGAGCTGGTTGTTAAACATTTACCAGCATGTCCCCCATTGTTCATTGATATTTGTTCATCGTGTATGACACTTCCATAAATTTTCTGCAGGGTATCAATCTAACATGTCATGAGCAGAGATTCCATGAGTTCTCCTGAAATTGAAGGATACCAGTGGAGCACATGGGTTGTAAAAGACTATTGCGATATGACTGGCTCATCTTTAAAAAAAGATAATAGTATATGTTTCTTTCAAGTTATTCTTTACACCGATTCTTCCCCACCTGACCCTGAGAACAGTAAATGGGCCAGTTCAGCTAGAATGTAGGATTAGTGAAAAGGATTAGCAAAATAATCCTGAAAAACTAGGCTGGCATAAGACTGTGATGATCTTTAAAAGTCAAACTAAGAGATTTGTATTTTCTTGAAGAGGAAAAAGGAAGTCACTGAGGGTTCCCAACAAGGGGCCTGACATAGTAAGATCCTTGAGAATATCAGTTTGGAATTATACAAAGAGTAAATTGGAAAATACATGGCAAGACCATTTAAGAAGCTACAACAATAATTCAGGTGAGAGGTGGTAAGGGCCTGAACCTTAGTTGCCATTAATTGGAGACAAGGAGGTAGTACAAGACATATTGCGAAAGCAGAATCAATAATATTTGTTAGTAGATTAGATTGTCAATAGATTTAAGAATAACTATAAGGTTATAAAAGTAAGCAATTAGAAAGATGGTAGTACCCTCAACAAAAATAAGGAAATGAAGAAAAGAGAAGAGTTTGGGGAGAAAGGAAAACAATACTATTTTGTACTTGTCAAGCCTGAGGAGCTTATTTAGCACATTTGGTTGAAAATATTCTATAAGCAGTTTGGTGAAATGAAACTGGGTTCAGGAGAGAGACAGGGGATAGATAAATAGGTTTGAGATTTCTGTGCCTAGAAAGGATAGTTATACTCAACTCTACACATGACCACAATCCCCTTTGGTTTCTGTAATACACAATATTTGTCCTGGGGCCATTGCTTAGTTTAGAGATGAAGGATAAGATGATATCCCCCTTTGCAACTTCCCTGTAATCAACTTCCTCCACCCATCCCTGTCTTTGATTTAAATTAAATAAACTTCAATATGCCCAATGTTTTTCTAAAAAAAAACTGGTATATCTTACATGCATCTGTAATCTGTTTCTCCCACTGCCCCCTCTATTGAACAAGAAGAAAGAAAAAGAAAGAAAAAAAGAGATGAAGGAAGGGAGAAAAAGAGAGAGAAGATCCTCATCAAAAACATGTATGGTACAGCAGAACAGATTCCCACAGTTGTTCTTACCCAAACATATATGTAGTTCTCTGCATTTTAAACTTATCACCTTTTTGGCAGGAGGTAAGTGGCATGTTTCATCTTCTGTCCTCTATTTTTCATCAAAAAAGTTTAACGTGCTTCATAAGTAGCTAGGTGATGGTCAGTGTAAATATCATTTTACTGATGTTGAAACTGACAGATACGGAGTTAAAGGTTATAACTACCTAAGACAAGTATTTCTGAATTTTCTACAAATTTGTACCCCAAGTTTTCTTCCCTTGACATGAAAGAATTCCAAAGATAAAAGGATATTAGAGTGTAGAAGAACAGGGACCTATTATATCACTAATACTTCAATACCTCAAGGATTTATAGCTTACAACCTTCTATATGTTCACATCATCTTTGAGAGTAGCTGTAATCTTAAAAAATCAGGCATCCTTTGGCCATCCTGATGATAAGTTTCTCCAGAATTCGGCTGGTCTTACACTCGCCAGTATTCAGCCTTTCCTTGTCGTATATTTGGAGACTTTCCAGTTTTAATAATGGAAGGTCATCTCCATTGAGACATCACAATAGGACATTTTTGTGGGTATTACTGAAATCCTTTCTTAAAAATTACATTGTAATGCCTTCTTTAAAATGGGGGCACAGAAAAAGAATGGTTTCTTATATCCTATACAGCATATGTATTCATTGAGCTAAACTTATCACCTACAAATGGTTCTTTGATAACTGATCATAAATAATGACCCCTTAATTGGATATCTCAACAGGAAGTTTCATCTCTAAGAGAAGTCATTGTTTGAAACTAATGTTTTATTTCAGTGTAATATAGTAGAAGAACATTTGACACAAAGTAAGAAGACCTGGGTTCCAATTATGACTTTTCCACACACTTATTTATGTGACATTTAGTTAATTAATTCACCTTTTTTTATCTGGTTTCAATTAAATTAGGTAGCCAGACTATTCAATCTCTGACATAATTTCTAGTACTGAAATTCTAGTTTCATGACTATTCTGCTTTTAAGAATATTCCACTCATTCCTTTCGAGATGCTGCCATCTCGAAATCACGAAACACCCAAAATATAAGTATTTCAGTTAAGAAACTGTTGCAATGCCCAGGTGCAAAGCCCTAAATCTTATTATTAAACCATTAATCTCATTGACTTTCTTGGCTTAGATAACTGTACAAACCCATTTTACATTCCTTTTACTTTGCTGGTTAAAGTGAGCCCGACTGCCCATGTGGTGATCTAATCAATCACTTGCTGATTTACCTGTGAATGGTCAGTCTAAGTGGCCTGACAACCCTAGCCACAGGCAAAATGACCTGATGTTGCTCAGGCCATTGAGTCAGTAATTGGAGTGGGAATAAGTTTCCTAACTTTAAGTTAGGCATGGCCCTTTAGAAATAGAGCTCTCTGAATGAAAAGTGGTGAACACAATACTGAGCATAGCACCAGGCTCCCAGAATTTTATACATATGTATTGGTTGATTTTCCTAATGAGGCAATATTCAATGTATGCTTTTAAATGAAGTCAATTATAAGAATCTTTCCTATATTTAACCTATATACTATTTCTCCTAGGTTGATTTCAAATTATATTTTATTTAACTTCTTTTAAAAGAGGAAATTAAGCTCATACCTGAAATCCATTAAACATATTTTCCTTTGAAGAATTTTATGGGTGCTTGTCTAACCACTATTCAAATTTGGATGTGTGAAATAATACAGTTGTTCTCCCATTTTAAGAAAAAATGATATATAGAAATCTAAATTTTAAGAATGTGGGACAATAAGGGGTGATTCCCTCACAAAAGAATTTATGTCACCAAAATATTTTTGACAGATTTTCCATAAATATTTAAGATGTAATTAAATTTATAAATATGCTTTTTATCTTGGTCTTATTAGGAATAAATTCTTACATATAATGCATATAAATATATACATACACATATATATTTTAATAAAACAAAAGCATATTTTGACTTTGCATGAATATAACCAGCTTTTATTACTTTTGTTATCATAAACTTAATAATACTTTATATTTTTTCAACTTCTATGTTAAAAAAAAAAAACATCAGGAATCTAACCAAGATCTTTTGCTAAATTCATCCCAACCTTTTCCTCTAAAATGTCACATTAGAAAAGACATGTAAAGTAATTCCCCCCCCCAAAAATACCATGGAGCCAGAGTCTCTCTAGAGTCTCTCCTCTAAGAGGATTCCTGTGGAGTTACAGGGGTAGAGAACAAGGCCAACCATTTTCTCCTGCAGTTTTCAAAGCAAATGCTTCCATATTATTTTCTCCCTGGTGAGGGAACAGAGAGGTACCAAAAAAAAGTCTTACCACCCAGAACGTTTCAACAACCCTACAAAAACAAATCTCTGTTTATGGACATTTGATTTCAAGTAATGTGTGAATTCCATTTCAAGTTAAAAAGTAGAGCTGGTGAGAGATATGATAATTACTTAAAATATCTGAAGGGGTTGAAAACCAAAGTGAAGAAGGAATTATTTAGAATAACTAACCAAGAAGAAAGAAAGGTAGGAGGTATAATGGGAAAATACTCTGAAACTAGTAAAAGGAAAATCCCAGGAAAAATAACCATATTTAAAAGGCCTTCAAAGTTTCTTAATAGTATATTGGACTATGCAATTGACTTTGATAGAAAGTGGTAGAGAGAAGTCATGAGAATTTGAACAAAATGAAATGCCATCAAGGACAAAAGACGTATTATTAATGTCATGCAATCAAGAGAAGAGATTATTTTTCCTTTGTAAACCTGAGATTTCAAGATACGTAAATGTCAATGTTTGTCCTAAATTGATTTTAGGACAAAAGAGCTAGTTTTATTAGCTTGATTTTCAAGAGATGATTAAAGTTGAATCCCTCCTTAGCATGCACAAATGCTAATAACTACTCATACACACGCAGAGAGAGGGAGAAAGAGAAAGTAGCACTTTTTTCTCTGTGTGTGTGTGTGTGTGTGTGTGTGTGTGTGTGTGTGTGTGTGAAGAAACTAGGGTTAGCATCATGTCCAATCTAAGGACCCTGTATTCTACAATAATAATTGAATAAATATAACTCATTTTGTCCTTGGATTTTTTTTATTTCTAAAATCAATTTCCCTCTAATATATAAGCCTACTTAGAGTGAAAGAAAAATAAAGATTCATTACTTTTTCCTCCCTAACCATAAAATCCCCAAGATGCTTCAGTCTGACAAATTTAGATGAGTTGAAGGCATCTCCCACATGGGAGTCTGTAGCTTTGGCCTGTGGTCAGAGATAAATTTTTCAGTGAACCTGCACCTAGGGTGATGAAAGAAAGCCTCCTTGATTTTTTTTCCTTTCTCTTTTTCTCAGGCTGAAGAGGGGATAAGCACTGACTTTCCTTTTCCTTTCAATTCCCAAAGGTGTCATGTGGGAAAAGGTCAGTGACTTGAAGTAGCAGCTAGAGAGATAAGACTGAAAGAGGTTTAGAAATCTATGAATGTAAGCAGAGCGATGGTATTCATCACTGTGCCACTGGCTAGTTAGATGTGCCTCCTGAACCTGTACCTAATAATATCCCATTAAAATGAAGGCATTGATGATGAGACTAGGTAGAAAGGGACCAAATGGGTTTGCCTGTAAACTTGAAAGGAAGGTTTCTACCAGGATTCCATTCTTTCCCATGGAAAGAAAGAAATAAATTCATTCTTGTTGGATTATTTCTTTTCTTTGTCTGGAATCCAGCTGTCTGTGCCAGCTCTGTATCTTTTATCATCTTTTGAAAACCGTAGTGTCTTCTTTGCTCTCTCTTCCTCCTCTTTTAGGTTTCTGTGAAGCTTATCCTATTTTCTTTATATATTTACCTGAGCTCTGTCCTTTATTAATTGAATTGAATTAACCAGTGCAGTCAACTAATTAGTTAAAAGCTCAATCAGACCAACTAGACTCATTGGTATTTCAGATGGTTAATTCTGCAAGAAAGGTTAAACTGATTGTGTGTGTGTACAGCAGACCTTTTTGGGTGATTGTTTAGAAGGACCAATAGATTATCAGGGTATTTAATTGGGATAGGTCATTTAGGGAGAAAACAAGCATTTATTTCATGCCTACTATGCAGAGAGCTTTCCAAATATTATTTCACTTGATCCTCAGAGCAACCACATAGCACAGTCTCACAGCAAAAGTAGATGTTATTATTATTTCAGTTTTACCACTGAGGCAGGCAGAGGTTAAGTGATTTGCTCGGGATTACTTCAAAGCCAGTGCTCTACCCACAGTGTTAATAAGATGAAAAATTCAAGCTCCACACTCATTTTTCATCTGGAGATGAAGATGTTTGAGAGTCTAGAATATTTTGATAAATATTTTACCCCTTCCCTTTACTTTGCATAAGTAGACATTCTGTCTTTTTATGCTTCCATGCTAACGTAGGCTTATGTGAGTTACACAGGTGAGGATGCTTTCCTCATGTATTTAGAGATTAGGAGGTGATATGTGCCACCTCAAATCAAGTCAAATCAAGTCAAACAGCCATCACCACCTCAACTCAATTCTCTCCTCAGATCCAGATAGAAATAGTACAGGACCGTGGGCAAATGAGCTGTAATAATAGCAGCACAGTCTCTCCATCCCTATAGCTTAGACTACCAACCTGCTTTCATAATAGCCAAAACAGTCATCCTCCAGGGAATCAACCCTTGTGGAGATGTGGCCTGGAAACTGCTTCTGCAGGTGCTGCAGAACTTTCCTTCTCAACAACCATAGCTATTAAATACTGAAAAAGAAAGTGCTTGAAATCCAAGTTCTCAGCACCATCAGATAGACAGATAGCTAGCTAGAGGGATGAATGGATGGATAGATAGATAGAACAAGTGAGAGAGGGGCATTATGTGCTAAGCACTATGCTAAACAGTGGAAATACAAATACAAGAAAGCAAGGTTGTCCCTGCTCTCAAGGAATTTATAATATATTGCAGGAAACAACAAACATTCATGTAAGTAAATGGGCAGGTAGGTGACACAGAGGATAGAGTCTCAGGTCTGGAGTCAAAAAGACTCACCCCGAGTCTGGCTGCAGAAAATGAATAGCTGTATGACCTGGGGCAGGCCACTTAACCCTGTTTACCTCAATTTCTTCATCTGTAGAATGAAGAAAGAGGACTTAATAATTTCTGAAGTCCCTCCTAATGTTAATATTAGTGTTCGTTCTTCGTTGCCAAAGAAGACCATGCCATCAGACAAATGATGACATGACTTGCACTTGACTTTGTTTTGAGTGAGGGAGAGCTGTGCAGGTCACCAGCCTCACTTCTCCTCCAGAGTCATCTGAATCCAGTGACTAGATATTCATCAGGATGACTGGAGATGACCCAGGATGCACTGGGAGACCTTGGGCCCTTTAGGCCAAGGTCTTTGCAGGCACTCACTTAGGGTAAGGCAACGCCCATCCACTGAATAGACCTGTTTAAGAAGTAGCCAGGGCATGGCCCCTTTAATGAGGCCAAGAAAAAGAAAGACTTTAGGCTGGGAGGGAAACAGCAACAGGGCATCTTTTGGCCATCCAAATTTACCTTCCTTTGGAGAGGAGAAAGAAGGGAATTTGGTTACAGTCTATCCAGAGTTTAGTGAAGTCATAATCAAAAAGTGACATAAGGAAGACTTATTTATGTAAATTAATGGAGTCATAAAATGTCAGAGCTATTAGTCCAACTTCCTCTCTTCCCCTGGTTTTTAACAGATTGGGAAACTGAGGCCCTCAAAGTATAGTAATGTGCCCAAAGTAGGATCAAGATTTCAATTCAGGTCTCTTGGTATATCTTCCAGTCTTTAACATGACTAGAGGAGAGAATTTCCTACCTGTTTTCCAGGAGATAGAACTTTCTTCTACTTCATAAATGATAGAGATATATTTCTCCAGACCAATGTCAGAAATTGAACTTCCTGCAAGACAGAAATGTTAGTTGTATTTGGCTGAGATTCCAGGGTATTGGAATGCTCCTCACTTCCTGTTATGAGAAAGAGAACACAGAATTATAGTATCTGTTTACTGGCCAACATGCAGGTAGAAAAAGTACTCTTTGGTTAGCATAAATAAACTCCTCCACAGCCCTAAGGGCACTTTTAGTATACTTAAATCTTTTTGCTGAATGATTCCCAGGAAGCATTCATTTACCAAGGTAAAGAAAAAATAACAACAATTTATATTTCTATAGTACTTTACTCAGTACTTTTCCATACATCATGACAATAGTCATTAAACAATAATTGACATTTATATAGGATCTTAAGTTTTTCAAATTGCTTCACATTTCATTTGTGCCTCATAACAACCTTTACAAGGTAGATATTGTTAACCCTGTTTTACAGATATGAAAACTGAGTTTCAAGTACAGTTAAGGGATTTACTCATGACCACAGAGCTTGTAAGTTTCAAATGTAATATTCTAAATTAGATCTTCCTGACTCTATACAACACAGGCTATCATGTAGACCAGATACCTTCTTGTAATTTCATTTGATAAACACAACAACCCTGCAAAGCATAAAATTCATGTATATTAAGATCTCCCATTTAGAGATGGGAAAACTAAGGTTCAAAAAAATTATATGTATTGACTATATATGTGTAGTTTTGCAAATGACTTCTATAATAGTCATGTTGTGTAAGACTATATTTCCCTCCATCCTATCCTGCCCCAGATTTCTTCTGTTCTCTCTTTTGACTTTGTCTCTCCCCAAGTGTGTTTACTTCTAATTGCTCCCTCCTTCCCTTTGCCCTCCTTTCCATTATTGCACATCCCCATTTATCCCCTTCTCCCCTACTTTCCTGTAGTGTAAGATAGGTTTGCATACCTATTGAGTATGCATGTTGTTCCTTCCTTGAGCCAAATGTGATGAGAGTAAGTTTCACTTTTTCCCTCTCACCTCCCTGCTTTTCCCTTTCATTGGAAAAGCTTTTTCTTGCCTCTTCTATGAAAGATAATTTTCCCCATTCCATTTCTCTCTTTCTCCTCCCAATCTATTCCTCTGCCACATCTTAATTTTATTTTTTTTAGATGTGATCTCTTCGTATTCAACTCACCCTGTGCTCTCTGTCTCTCTATGTGTCTCTGCCTCTGTCTCTCTCTCTGTCTGTCTCTGTCTGTCTCTGTCTATTTGTGTGTCTGTCTCTCTCTCTCTCTCTCTCTCTCTCTCTCTCTCTCTCTCTCTTTCTATTCCCCAGGTTGCATGCCATATCTCCTCTACAAGACTCCATCTCTTCATTCTGAAGCCTCACGCCAGCCCTGGAATTCACATACTGGAAATGCTTTGTGAGCCTGGGGCCTCTCCCTTTGATTGGATAGCTCTTTAGAACCTGCATTTAAGGAGGACACTTAGGCCAGCCATGTCTCATTCATCTCTAGGCTACACAATAGGTATCCTTTACAATTATCTTGCCCCCAATATCTTTCCCCTCACCCTCTCCAGAATTTTCAGCTTTCTTTAATGTCCCCCTGCATTACAATGTAAGCTTCTTGAGGAAAATACTGTGTGTGTATGTGTGTGTACATATATGTATGTGTATACATATATGTGTGTGTGTTTGTATTGGTCTTAGCATAGTGTCTAGGAGATACTAAATGCCAATTAAATATTCACTGATTGAGTGATCCAAATGTTCTATATTTTCTTTAAAGGGAAATATCACTTTTTAATATCAATTTCCCTAAGTGCCAGGCATTGTGCTACATGCTAGTAATACAAAGATAAAATGAAAACTGTCTCTTTCTTTGAGGACTAACATTTTATCTTTATGAAAGAGAGTGGGAATAAAGATGTCACTAATATATATGTATATTATATAAAATATATATATTATATAAAATATAATATATATATATATATATATATATATATATATATACATACACCTGTATGTGTGTGTGTGTGTGTTTGTGTGTGTGTGCACAAGAAAAAAATGAACTGGCCACATAATGAGATTGAGCTGTAACCACTGGATAGACCACTGTTCCAATTATTTCCCTGGGTGAAGTGTGTGTTCAGTCCATGACTTGTGCATGTCCACATGAGTGAGTCTAGTGGAGGCACTGATGGATCTTTTTGGAATCTTGCCCACCTCTCTCCAAAGAAGGCTATTTCATGCCAGGAGCAGAGAAGGAGAAGGGGCCACAAAGATGGCAGTTCTTTTCTCTGAAAAGAGAGCAAGATTACTTTGTTCAGTCAAGATAGAGGCACCAGTCTCACCCAAGGGAAATTTCCAGATTGTTTCTAGGAAGGGAAATTGGAAATCTGTAACCTATTGAGGAGCTAGATTTTCCCAATATGGCTGTCATTTTCCAAAGTCTTTTTCTTTTTCTCCATGGACATCTGAAAGTCTGGATCTATGTGTGTATCTAAGATACATTAATGATAAATAAATAAAAGTGTTGGTACAAAATGCTATGAGAGATTCCAGGAAAGAAATATAACTTTGGATTGGGAGTATGAGTAGTCATAGAAGCCTTCTTGGAAGAATTGACATTTGAGCTGGGCATTGAAGAATGAGTAGTATTTCAGTAATTGGAAATTGGGGGTCAGGCTTTCTAAGAATAGGTGCTAATATGGGCAAAGTCATAGAGATAGGATTTAATCAGAGCGTACAGGATTACAGAACTTATAATGTGAAATAGTGTGGGATAAGGTCACAAAAGTAGGGTGGCCAGATAGTAGAGGGCCATGAATGCCGGGATAAGTTATTCAGAGACATGCTCCAGACTGACCTTTGCATTGCCAAAGGAGTTCTCATCTCCAGGTCTTTGCTCATATATCATTGACTCCACCTGAAAGATCCTTTTCCCTTCTGTTCTCTTAATAGAAACCATGTTCACAGTTTTAAACTCACTTTTTCCTGAAAGTTTCTGACTACCCTGGCCTACTATGATGACTCCTTTCCTGAATTCCCATAGATTTTATTGTCTGAAACTTGCTTTGACCTTTAATTAAGGTCTGTCATATCATTCTCTAATTATTTTTTAAATAAATGTTGGTCTCATTTTTCCCAACTACTTAGAAAACTCCTTGTGGCAAGGAACATATCTTATACTTGCACTAAATCCTCTACAACACCTTCTTAGGATCATACATTCAATAATAACAGCTATTCCTTACATAGCGGTTTAAGGTTTGCAAAGTGCTTTACAGATATTTTCTCTATTTTCACAACAACCTTGGAAGGTGGGCACTATTATGATCCCCAGGAAATTATTTAAGAGAGATATGGGTAGGGGAAGCTAGGTAGTGTAGTGAATAGCGCACTAGACCTGGAGTCAGGAGGTCTTCAGTTCAAATCTGGCCTCAGACACTTAACTAGCTGTGTGACCCTGGGCAAGTCATTTAACTCAAAAAAGAATAAGAAAGTTATAAGTAGTCAATTTAGTTTTTTTCCAAAAAAATTATTTTCACTATGCTTTGTTATTTTTATTTTTATTTACTTATATTTTTATGTTGTATTGCCTTTTCATTTATTTCGTTAAACATTTCATTATATTTCAACATGGTTCAGGCTATACTCCACAGTTTTGCAGGTCGCAAATTTGATACTTCTCCTGTACAAGCATCAACCTTTCCACAAATGTCTATATAATTATAAATTATCTAAAAATCACCAAGTTATCGATTTTTCCATTTACATTATGCTTCAAGAAGTCAATTTATAATCACAACCATGCCTGCTACCTTTCCTTTATCTCTATTTTTAAAAACGGACAACTAGACTTCTGCTTATGCCTAGCAAGTTTTGAGTGTTTTCTTTTTAAAAATTATTTTGTTTTCAGTGTTCTACAATCACTTCCATATATCTCAGATTTTTCCCTTCCCACTCCCTCTTCCTCCCTACCTCCACATTCCCTCCCTGAGATAGCATACAGTTTTATATAGGTTCTACACATACATTCCTATTAAATACATTTTCACCTTAGTCATGTTGCATAGAAGAATTAAAATGAATGGGAGAAATCATAAAACAAATCAAAAGAAAATGCAAAAGAAAATGATCTGCTTCATTCCGTGATTGAATTCCATAATTCTTTCCCTGGATGTGGAAGGCATTTTGCCTTAAGAGATTATTGAGAGTTATTTAAGTCTGTGCATCTCAGTGAAGTACTTAAGTCTACCAGAAAAACTCCTCACACATTGTGGTTGTTGCCGTGTATAAAGTTCTCCTGAATCTGCTCTTTTCACTCAGCATCATTTCATATAAATCTTTCCAGGCCTCTCTGAAGTCTTCCTCTTAATCATTTCTTATAGCACAATAGTATTGCATTACATTCATATACCACAATTTATTCAGCCATTCCCCAACTGATGGGCATCCCCTTGATCTCCAGCTTTTGGACACCACAAAGAGAGCTGCTATAAATATTTTTGTACATATGGGACCCTATGATCTCTTGGGGATACAGTCCCAGAAGAGATATTGCTGGGTCAAAGGGTATGCACATTTTTGTAGCCCTTTGGGCACAGTTCTAAATTGTTCTCCAGAATGGCTAGATCAGCTCACAGTTCCAGTAACAATGAATTAGTGTTCCAACTCTCCCGCATCTTCTCCATCATTTATCATCTTCCTGTTTCGTCATGTTAGCCAATGTAATATGTGTGATGTGGCATCTCAGAGTTGTATTGATTTGCATCTCTCTAATCAATAGTGATTTAGAGCATTTTTTCATATGACTATAGATATCTTTAATTTCTTCCTCTGAAAACTCCCTGTTCATATGCTTTGATCATATATCAATTGGGGAGTCACTTGTAATCTTGTATGTTTGACTCAGTTGTCTATATATTTTAGAAATGAGGTCTTTATCACAGATACTGACTGCAAAAATTCTTTCCCAGTTTTATGCTTCCCTTCTAATCTTGCTTGCATTGGGTTGGGTTGTGAAAAACTTTTCAGTTTAATGTAATCAAAATTATCCATTTTGCACTTCATATTGCTTTCTATCTCTTGTTTAGCCAAAAATTCTTCCCTTCTCCATAAATCTGATAAATATACTATTCCTTGCTCCATTAATTTGTTTATAGTATCAATCTTTATACCTAGATCATGTACCCATTTGAACTTTATTCTTGTGTACAGTGTCAGGCATTGGTCTATGCCCAGTTTCTGCCACACTGTTACCCAGTTTTCCCAACGATTTTTCTCAGATGGTGAGTTCTTATCCCAGAAGCTGAGGTCCTTGAGTTTATCAAACAGTAGATTGTAATATTCATTGATTACTGTGTCTTGGGTACCTAACCTATTCCACTGTTCTACCCTTCTGTTTCTTAGCCAGTACCAAGTGGTTTTGATAATTTCTGCTTTATAATACAATTTGAGATCTAGTACAGCTATGCCACCTTCCCTAGTATTTCTTTTCATTAGTTTCCTTGATATTCTGGACTTTTTGTTCTTTCAGATGAATTTTGATATTATTTTTTCTAGTTCTAGAAAATAATTATCTGATAGTTTGATTGGTGTGGCACTGAATAAGTAAATTAAATTAGGTAGAATTGTCATTTTTATTATATTGACTTGACCTAGCCATGAGCAAGTGTTTTGTAATTGTGTTTATACAGTCCCTGGATTTGTTTTGGCAGGTAGACTCTCAAATACTTCATAGTGTCTACCCTAGCTTTAAATGGGATTTCTCTTTCTATCTCTTGCTGTTGGGCTTTGTTAGTAATATATAGAAATGCAGAATATTTTTGTGTGTTTAGTTTGTAACCTGCAACTTTGCTAAGAACAGTTAATCCCAGTACTATATAGACTATTTGGGAAAATTGGGGAAGAAGGAGTTCTCCCAAATTCTTTTTATGATGCCAATATGGTTTTGGTACCTAAATCAGGAAGACCCAAGACAGAGAAAGAAAATTATAGATCAATTTCTCTAATGAATATAGATGCAAAAATTTAAAGGAGATTTTAGCAAAAAGAATACAGCAAGTTATTACAAGAATAATACATTATGTTCAGGTAGGATTAATTCCAGGAATGCAGGGCTGGTTCAGTATTAGGAAAAATATTAGCATTATTGAGCAAATCAATAACAAAACTAACAGAAACCACATGATTATCTCAATAGATACAGAAAAAGCTTTTGACAAAATACAACATTCCTACTGAAAACAGTGGAAAACATAGCAGTAAGTGAAACTTTTAATAAAATAATAAGCAATATTTACCTAAAACCATCAGCAAATATTATATGCAATAGGGATAAGCTAGATGAATTTCCAGTAAGGTCAGGGGTGAAATGAAGACAACCATGATCACCACTATTATTCAATACGGTACTAGAAATGTTCGCTGTAGCAATAAGATAGGAAAAAGAAACTGAAGGAATTAGAATAGACAAAGAAGAAACTAAGTTATCAGTCTTAGCAGATGATGTGATGATATACTTAGAGAATCCCAGAGATTCAGGTAAAAAACTACTTGAAATATTTTTACTATACTTTGAAAAGAGAATAGAATAAGTATTTACAGAGCACCTATAATGTACTAGGCACTGTGCTTAGGAAGCAGTTTCATAATTGTATTATTTGATTCTCACAACAACCTTGTAAGGTGGGTATTAGTATTATCTCTATTTAACATCAGAGGAAACTGAGGCAAAGGAGGGTAAATGATTTGCCCAGGGTCAGGTACTAAGTGAATGAGGGAAGATTTGAACTGAGGTCTTGGTGGTTCAAGGATGAGCGCTCTCTCCACTGCAATACCAGTTGTTTCTGAAGAATAAGCTGATCTCTCATCACCAGCTAGATTTTTCTTTTTACTAAGGTTAATATTCAAGGCTATGGGAGAAAATCAGTGACCTGTCCTTGAGATATCTACTCACATTGCATTCATGTGATTTCAGAGCGTTATCATGCCATACTTGTATTATTTGCATAGTGTTCAGTCATTTCAGTCATGTCTAATTCTTCATGACCTCATTTGGGGTTTTTGTGGCAAAGATACTTGAGTGGTTTGCCATTTTCTTCTCCAGTTCATTTTACAGATGAGAAAACAGAGACAAACAGGGATAAGTGACTTGCCCAAGGTCGCACAGCAGTAAGTGTCTGAGGCCAGATTTGACTCCAGGCCTGGCACTCTATTCACTGAGCAACCTTAGCTTCCCCTTACAGTATAACAATAGCCTTTTAGTGCTTCCTTACATCCTTCTTCTCCCTTATCAAATCTATACGGCTGCTGGATTTGATATTCCTTGAACAAAGGTCCAACTGAATCATTCTTTTACTCAAACAGCGAGTTTCAGGGACCACTTAGGGTCTGATACAGTATGATAATAGTGATTATATAGTTCAAAGTTTTACAAAGCATAAATATATATTTAGCTTTACAATTGAGTGTTATTATTCCTATTTTGCGGTTGAGGAAAATGAGGCAGACTAGAGGTTAAGTAACTTGCCTAGGGTCACATAGCTAATCAATGCCTGAGTCTGGATTTGAACTCAGGTCTTCCTAATTCTAGATTCAGTGCTCAATCCAACTAGAAGAAATCTTGCAGGTCATCAGTTTATTTTCACAATAGAAAAAAATGTACCAAAAAAATGAGATATTCAAAATCACATGAGGAGTAAGTATCCATGTTTGAACCTAAGCTTTAGGATCATAGATTTAGAGAGAGATTTTAGAAAGTTATACAGTCCAACCCCCTTATTTTAACAATAAGAAAACTGAGTCTTAGAGATATTAACTAACTTGCCCAAGGTCACACAAGTAGTAAATGGCAGAGCTGGCATTTGAAGCCAGGGTTTCTGGATGCAGCTCTTTGCAGTGTCTCTCACATTACTATGGCACTGGTTACACCCAGGCAGTATTCAATAAATATTAATCTTATTCAGTTGGTTTATGTATATATACATACACATATACACATATATATTGTACACATATATATACATGTATATATACACATGTAATATGTATATATGCACACATATACATTATATATACATATGCATATAGGTATATATAGCTTGTGATCAATACTGTTTATAGGATAATAAGGTCTTTTTTACAAAGGTATAAATCAAATTATTCCATTTTATGGTTCTGCATATCAGTTGCAAGGAAATACTACTTTTTCATGGTGTGTTGTTTTTTTTTTGTTTTGTTTTTATGGGTGGGTTTTTTTTTTTGCTAGTGGATAGGAGGAAAGAGTCTTATTATCTCAATCAACATTAAAATAAACTATGACACTCATATCTCAATTTGATATATCAGTTTTGAACAGAAAAAGTGCTTGATCAGTCATGTCAAATAATAAAATAATAAAAGCTAACTTTAATATTGCACTTAGTATGTATCAGGCACTGTCCTAAGATGTTTATAAGTATTATCTTATTTGATCTCATATCTTTGGGAAGCAGGTGCTATTATGATACTCATTTTACAGATAAGGAAACTAAGATAAACAGAGATTAAGTGATATCCCGAGGGTCACAGCCAGTAAATATCTGAGGTCATACTTGAACTCAGGTCTTCTTGACTCCAAATCTAGCAAATAATATCCAACAAAATGCATTTCTGTGGTCCAACATCAGATAAAATGAATGCAATATGACCAAATACAGATTGTGCCTATAAGAGGTAAGGAAATTCCAGCTCCTGGAATCTTTCTGCCCAAGAAATCCACCTGCAAAAATCATTAATGGAGATGTATTGTAGTTATTGTCTATGTGAAATTCATATCTTTTTCTAGGGAAAACCCAACTTGACAAAATAAAGCCATGAGATGCAATTCCTGGTTAAGACCCCAGCACTGCATAGTACTAAGCAGAACACTATACTTATCAAACTGCATAGGGTAGATCAAAAATCTGTCCTTAGAATTTTAGGAAATTATCTAGTTCAACTCTTTAATTTGGAAAAGGGAGAAGAAATGATGTGCCCCAGATTCGATAGCAAATTGTAGACCTAGGATTAGAACTCAGATTTCCTGAGTGCACCAGTTTCTCCACTGAGCAACACAGCCTTCCTCAGGAAATTAATAGAGGTATTTTTCAGTCTGCCAATGTAAAATACATTTCATTTTTTTCCAGCTTATTTATTTTATCTATGAAATGGGGAGAATCAGTACCTCTGGTGTGAGGGCTTGACAAACCCTTTTCATGCTGCTTATCGACCTTTGGACCAACTGTCACCTGTGCTTCAAGAAACTGTAACATGCTCAGTGGCCACATTCTAGTAAAACTTTCCTGGCAAATGGGCTAAACCAAGTTAAGGATAACCAACAAGTCCCAAACCCATCGGTGAGTAAGAGAGATGTCTAACTCTAACTCAAACATGTGAAGACAGCACCCAGTAGAATGGGGAGAGGAGAGCAATTTGTTATAATGACCACGAAGGTGACTGAGGTGATGCTGGAAGGACTTTAGAGCTTGGTCAAGGTCACCCACTGTATCCCCAGTCATTGCCAGTCATTCTGACTTCTGTCTTGATACCAGACTTTGATGACCCTGGAAGCGATAGTGAGGCTGATGACTAAGTACAACTATATCTCATTTAAATCCAAGTCACATGCCCATCAAGACATGATCTGCAATATCACCTGTCCTCTACAAAAATGAAGGATGAACAACAAAAATTAGGGAAGACAACATAAAGTTTGAAAAATAAATATAAAATATATAACAAGTAATTTGGGAGGAAGTGATTTTGTCAGACTTATTGCAAAGGGGAGGTGGAATTGAGGTCTAAAAGGAGAATAAAGAAAACAGTCAACTTATTATTAGCAACTTACTAAAATAGTTCTCTTACTTTCCACTTTGGGTTAATCTGGATAGAAAAAAGTAAGGTAGTACAGTAGAATGTTAAGTTATGTGAGAGCAAAGATTTTCTCTTTTGCCTTTGCATCCTCATCACCCAGTACGGGGGCAGAGCAGAGGGCAAGTACATAATAAATGTTTGATAAACTGAAATGAGAAATAAAGAGCACACAGTTCTTCAAAATTAAGAGGGCAAAAGCAATGAATCCTTCCAGTGATCCAGCTCTTTATCTTTTTCACATTCTCATTGGATCATAAATTTAGAGATGAAGGAGAACTTCAAGGTCATTTATTCCAACATCTTTATTTTACAGTTGAGGTATTTCTTATAGATAGTAAGTGACAGAGTCAGAATTTGAACCCTGGGTCCTTTCACTCCAAATTCACTATTTTCAGTGACTTTGTTGCCTAAGAGGGACAGGTGCTTCTGACACTGGAAAATCATTAGGTCACTTACTCCATTTGCCTAATTTTGAGCTAGTGGCTTGGTTTATACTTTTGTCTATTTACTTTGGTGAGAGGGGGGGTTGGTTTGGGTTTTTAGGGAAGTTTCATTTTTATTTTTTGTTTTTACTATGCTCCAAGGAATGCTGCCGATGGTGCTCCAAGGAGGTTTGCATCGAAGCCACAAGTAATTGGCAGCAAGGGAATATTCAGAAGAATCTTTCCTTCCTTTTTTGTTTCATTATTTCTTGATATCTTATAAAGTCATTAGCTTCCACTTTCCCAATTCTACCTTTTAGGGAATTATTTCCTTCAGTGAGTTTTTTTACTTCCTTTGGCCAATTCTACTTTTTAAAGAATTCTCTTCAGCAAATGTTTATATACTGTTTTTTTCATTTGCCCAATTCTGCTTTTCAAGACATTCTTCTTTTCGTTGGATTTTCGTCCCTCTTTTACCATTTGACCTGTTCTATTTTGTTAAGGTGTTATTTCCCTCAGTATTTTTTGTGCCTCCTTTATGTCCTTCATCTTTAGCTTTTGATTCTTTTTCATAATTTTTCTTGTGTCATTCTCATTTCTTTTCCAATTTTTCCTCTACTTCTCTTATTTGATTTTCAAAATCTTTTTTGAGCTCTTCCTTGGACTGAGACCAATCCATATATATAAATATATATATGTATACACACAAATACATGTATACATACACATATATAGAGATATAGAGATATACACATACATATACATACATTCACACATGGGAATGTTCATGTGAAACTATGTATATACATGTATGTATGTATGTATACATAGATACATATACACACATAATTGTATGTGTGTAGATATTATATGTGTGTGTATGTGTATAGTTTTGGATGCAGGATTTTTTACTTTGCTGACTTCTTCTGAGTGTGTTTTAATATTCCTTGTCACCATGGTAACTTTCTATAATCTGAAAATTTTTCCCTTGTTGGCTCATTTTTCTAGTCTATTTCTTGACTCTTAACTCTATGCTAAAGTGGGGCTCTCTTTCTCAGGTGGAGTGGGCACTGTCCCAAGCTTTAAGTTTTTGTTTTCAGATGCAATTCTGGGCACTTGTAAGTTTTTGACTCTTCCAAAGTGGTATGATCTAGTGGGAGGAGTGTTTACTATTCTTCTGTACTATGTATTCATTTGTGAGTGACCACAAGCACCCTTTTCAACCCTGGAACTGTGATCAGGGTCTCTGTTCCACTGAAGCCACAAGCTCTGTTATGCTAGTATTTTCCTCACATTGGGACTAAGACTCAGAACTTTGACCTAGACACAAGTATAGGTAATACAACAGAGTCCTGCCACTGGGCCACCAAAGGGACCCCTGTAAATTTCCTTCTGACCCATTGTCTGATTCTCTTACCATCTGTGGGCTGAGAGGTCCAGAAACTATCACTGCTGCCTCTGATTCAGTTGTCCCAAGGCCTCTCTAGATTTCCTGGGATCCAGTCTGCACTGATGTGACCTACACTGTATTGCACTCCTCTCTCACCCTGGTGCAACAAACTTTTCTTATTGAATTTCTAAGTTGTCTTGGACTGGAATAATTTTTCACCCTTTTTGTGGTTTCTGCCACTCTCAAATTTGTTTAGAGTTATTATTTAAAGATATTTGGAGGGTTTTGAAGAGAGTGCAGACTAGTCCCTGCTTTTTCCCCACCATCTGCCTCTCCCTATATTATATAGCATTTTATACAGCACTTTCCTCACAACTATCCTGAAAGGTAAATAGAGCAAGTATTACACCCATTTTACAGATGAGGAAACTGGGTCCCAGAAAGATGGGATGACTTCCTTGTGCTCACATGGATATTATATAGCAGATCCAAAACTTGGACCTGAGTCTTATTTCTTAGCACTGCTCTTTTCATTAGAGTTATGTGTGTGTGTGTGTGTGTGTGTGTGTGTGTGTGCGCATGCGTATGTGTGTGTGTGCGCCTATATTTGCTGCTATCTCTTCAATCCCTGAGCACAGTAGACATTCCCTGTCCACTCCATTCTACTCTCTCTTTCTCTCCAGTGAAAACCTACCATGGGTATAAAGCATGTCAGGGGGGAGACTGGGCTAACTATGTTATTATTATTTAGCCCTATGGGCAGATTAATTCATTTGTTTTGAAAATAGAGCTAGAAGAATTCAGCCATCCAAATTCACTTTTTGACTCATTTTCCCCTCCTCTTGAACCCAGGAGAGAAGCTTTTGTTAGCAGATAGATAGACTAGTGAGGCTGCCACAGCAGCAGGCATCTTATTCCAGGGTAGTGGCCCTACAGTCATTCTCCCATGCAGGATCCTTCCTCGAACATGCTTCCTAACTCAGCACTGCAGGGGCTAAGAAGCTGCAACTTTCAAGTCATCCCTGTCCAGTCCTTCCTGGATTAATTTTCTCATAGAGTGAAGGCAGGGGAGCTCAAGAATGGCATGCTGGAGAGAAGAAGCACAGGAGAGGTTGGAAATGAGATGTTTATCAGAGAATTTCCTGACAGATGTGACTGACAGTATGCAAAATGATACATAGATTTTGGCCATGGTCAATAGTAGAATTTCTTTCTCTTGACTACGTATGTTTGTTACAAGGGATTTTTTTCCATTTTGCTTTAATGGGGAAGTAAAAAAGGAAAATGAGAAAATGAAAGCTGTTTTTGAAAAGAAAAACTATTTTTTAGTTAAAAATAATCATTTTTTACCTAAGATAGGAGTTGAAACACATCAAGTTGCTTGTTGGCAATGTGTGTTTATTGTTTGTTACTAGTCTGTCTTTCTTAGCTATCTATTGCTGCGAAGCTTTGATGTGATTAAATTATGACTTGTGAAGATCAGTTATATTTCATGCTCTAAACTGGATACATAAATATGGTATAAGGAAATTTCACAAAGTCAGGGTATTTTCTTTGCCACAAGTGCCCAAAAATAAACACAAAAATGGAAAACAGTCCTTGTCTTCCCCCTCTTATTTTTAAAGCAAAAACTCTTGAGATGAATCCACTGGATTGTGTTTCTCAAGGGTCCCATTTCTGCTGGACCCTGGATTCTTAGACTCCTCACCACTTTTCTCTGCCCCTACACACATTTCATGTTCTGAGAACAGAGGATATCATTGGCTCCTTTCATTGTGACTGACATTGGAGCGATTTACAAAATTCTTTCTAAAGCCATCTATTCAAAAACACTTCATTTGCTTTCAGGATAAGGTAGGCCTAGAGGTAAGGAGAAACTCAGGAATTAGCTAAATATACTAAGAGAAAGATTCAGTTAGTGAACAGTTTAAATATCTCAGTAAGCCAACATATGTCCTTCTCCACCCCCTTTCTTCTCATCTCCAAAGAAAAGTAAATTTGGATGGCCAGAGGTTGGCAGGTGAACTTGGGGTTCACTGGCTAGATCTCTCTCTCTCTCTCTCTCTCTCTCTCTCTCTCTCTCTCTCTCTCTCTCTCTCCCCCCACCCCCTGTCTCTTTGTCGGTCTGTATGTCTGTCTTTCCCTCTCCCAACATGGCGTCTTCAGCTAAAAAGAAGAATAAGAACGGAAGGACCCTCACTTTGACAGACTTCTTTGCTGAGGATGGTTGCACCGATGGGGAAGGAAGCACTTTGGTACCCAAACCAGTCAGCTGGGCTGATAAAACTGATGAGCTGGAAGGAGATGATCAGTGCAGTGCGTTTGCCATGGGAACCCAGCAATCCAGAAAGGTTGAACGGTTTTGGTTATGCTGAGTTTGAGGACCTGGACTCACTGCTCAGCGCTTTGAGCCTGGATGAAGAGTCTATAGGCAACAGAAGAATACGAGTGGATGTTGCTGATTAAGCGCAGGATAAAGACTGAGATGATCATTCCTTTGGCTGTGACCGGGATCGAAACTGGGATTCTGACAAGACCGACACAGACTGGAGGGCTCGCCCTACCACAAACAGCTCTGATGACTACCCTCCTCAAAGGGGTGATGATAGCTTTGGACACAAGTATCGTGATCGTTATTCAGACCAGCACCGTGATGATCCCTGGTGGGACATGGACCGATATAGAGGTCGGGATCGATAGGATGACAGGGACAGCAGAGACTATGATAAGAGGCTTTGATTCTAGGATAGGCAGTGGCAGAAGAGCATTTGGTAGTGGGCACGGTCGGGATGATGATTACAGAGGAGGAGATCTCTATGAAGACAGGTATGACAGACGAGATGATATGTCATGGAACTCAAGAGATAATTACAGCCGGGATGATTTTAGGCATGAAGACACAGGGTTCCCCCCCAGAGACCCAAACTGAAGCTGCGGAGTGCACCCAAGGACAAAGGTTCATCAGCTAGCACCTCGCAGCGTAGCCGAGCTGTCTCCATCTTTGGGGGAGCAAAGCCAGGGGATACAGTTGCTGGAGAATGAGAAGTAGAGAAACGACTACAAAAGGAGCAAGAGAAACTACAGTGACAGCTGGAGGAGCCGAAACTTGAAAGACAGCCCCGGGAGAGACACCCAAGTTGGCGAAGTGAGGAAATGCGGGAATGGTCAAGGATAGGAAGTGAATCTTCACAGACTGGGAATACAGCACCATCTGGCAGAAACACAGGAAGGAGAGAGAGTGAGAAATCCCTAGAAAATGAAACATTCAAGCAAGGAAGAGGATTCTCAGTCTCCAACTTGCAAGCCTTCTAAATCAGATTAGCTTCCCCTAAAGGTGATGCCTGCACCTCCACCTAAGGAAAACGACTGGGTGAAAAGAAGCTTCAACTCTCCTGACAGATCTCAGAGCTCAGACTCTTCAGAACAGCAGTCTCCCACAAGTGGTGAAGGAAAGGTAACATCCCAGCAGTCTGACGAAGGACCAACTAATATTTCAAGGAAAGCAGACGAGAATAAGGTAGATGGGGTGAGTGTGCTGAAAGGCCAAAGTGGGAACTCCAACCGTGGTCCAGTGGATGGAGGAAGTAAAGACCATTGGAAGGAGTCTGATAGGAAAAGATGGCAGAAAAGATCAAGATTCAAGATCTGCATCTGAGCCAAAGAAATTCGAAGAAAATCTGGCCTCTAAATTCAGTTCTGCAGGTAAGAATGCAGCTCTCTCTGTTAATGGTGAAGATGAAAACGAGGGCCAAGACTACACCGAAACGTCCTTGTCTTGTGCTTTCTCTCCGTCTCTCGCCAACTTGCAACATTCGAGAGCAAATCAACCTCTATCCAGACAAGACAAAATAAAACTCACCATCTCCTGGAGACCTTTCCTAACTTTTTTTTAAGGAAAAGAGGAAAAAACGAAACTCTTTTGCATGCTGCTGCAGCCTTTAAAGTATTAAACTAACTAGAAAATTTCCAACCCGTGTGGCCAGAGGGAGAGAGAGAGAAAGACGTACAAGCTTTTTAAGAGAAAAGTTCTGGTGTATTTTAGCAGCACCAGTACCTAGGGTCCTCCTTTTACAGAAACGTTAATATTAATGAGTTGGTTTCTGAAAGCTGACTGGGCGATAGGACAGATACAAGGAAGGAGGTGGGTTTTCTTCCTCTTGATTCTTGCTATCTTATTATGGCATATACGGATTCTGAAACATAATCTGAGTAGGATAACTAGTCCCTGAGGTTATTTTAGTCTCTAGGAGGCTGCCAGTCCTTCCTTTCATTTAAACCCAAGCTGTTGGGGGCCAGCCATGGAGGGAAATGTCATCCAGTTTTACCCCCAAGGGGGTGGTTGGGAGTTGATGCCAAGAGGACAAGATATACTGCCTGGTGACCAGATGGTAGTGGGAAGGGAAATCTGAGTCTGAGGGTGATGTAAATTCTTTTAGACCAGATAAGGTGAAAGGTTAGAATCTCCAGGAAACATAAGCAACTATTTCTTGTAACATAAGTGTGGGAACTTCTACATTCATCCATAGTCTATTGCAATCCTGAATCTTAGAAATTTCAGGCCTTAAGTTCACTTAAAGACTTATGTACTTCTATTACTACCCACTCTCTTTTTCTGCAGTGTCCCAACTAACATCTGTTTATGTCATGTAACATGTCATTTTTTGGGACCTCAGATACCAGAGAGCTGTCAGGTGAAGAACTGAGTTGCTATTCTAGATCAAAAGAGCTTCTCACTGTTCCATTTTGACCCCTCTTGCCACTCCTTGTTCCTCACCCTGGTCTGTGCCAGCACCAGCTTCCTTGATCCCTTGTGAGCCCCAGCAAACAGAAGAGGTGATCTTAGGAGGTGAATAAGGAATGGATTGATACAGGCTATTAAATTGGTAGACTTTCCCCATCCATTTTCTCCATTCATTTTGATGGTTGATGTTTTTAGGAGTTGTCCTTCTCTCCGCTGGAATCCCACATTGATATTTAGATTTATTATGTGGCCTAGACCATTGTGTGGCTTTTTATTTTCCCTTGAGAGAATAAAAGATGACTGTAAGAGAACGACTCAACAGGGCATTGGTTTCTATTGCAACACAAAAGACCATTGTATTTGATTTTATGTGCAACTTTGTGAGGGTCAGCTTAGTGTAGATACTTTCTTCCCCCTTCACCCCTTCAGATATTAGCACCTATGAGAGGAGGATGCCATCCCAGTCTCTAATACTTGAACAATTCTTCTCCAGGCAGTCTTAGATTTTTCCCAGCCCAGCCAAGTCAACGAGCTGGTATTTGTGTGGCTGCAGCAGTGGGTATATTGAATCATTTTATAAGGTGGAAATAAAAGGTAGACAAATTGAATAAATTACTAAATACAAGCAATCGGCACAGATTGGCCAGTAGCTAGGAAGTGGACCTCTGCATTTCTACTCTCCTTCCAAATAGTTGTATCTGAGAAGCTGTTCTCTCCAATTCCATTCTTCTCCCTCTGTTAGACCAGGTACAAAGATTGATTTGCATCCAACACCTGAAGATGTAAAATTTGTACAAAGGTATCTTCTATGAAAATGATTTGTAATCTGTAGACTTACTACCTGGGAGATGTCTTATGATGTAAAATCCCCATCCTTTGGGTTGAGGGATTTGGTGGTGTTTTTTTTTCCAGGTTTTTTGTTTTGTTTTGTTTTCTCCAAATAAACCTAATCTTTAACGTTCAAAAAAATAAAAAGAGGCCTATTCATTGAATGGGCATCACCTCTAAGTGAGTACCATAATAGGGCTTAGTCAAAAAAGGCCAAGTTCTCCCATTCCATTTTGGGCCATGGCCAGTCATCCTGATGAATATTTGGTCTCTGGATCCAGATGACTCAGGAGGAGAAAATGAGGCTGGTGACCTTGCACAGCCTTCCCTCATTCAAAACAAAGTCAAGTGCAAGTCAAGTCATCATTTCTCTGATGTCATGGTCTTCTTTGAAAATGAAAGATGAACACAAAAAAACAAAACATGTCCTTCCATGATGGAAATATACTCTTTCCTCATCTCTGTCTCTTAGTAGTCATAATTTCCTTTGACGTTCAGTTCATGTGCATTATATCCTTATTCCCTTCATTGTTAGTACTTTCTCTCTTTTCTTAAAATGATTATCTATTTACTTACTTGTTTTACATGTTATATTCCCGTGCCTGCTTCCAATATAGGCTCTTTGAAGAAAGGGGATTTTTCATTTTACCTTTTTATATGCAGTAAAACATAGTGCCTGACATAGAGTAGGCATTTAAAAATGCTTCTTGGATTGGATTGGATGGATATCACTAGGTATACATTTTATTTTATTTTGATTCCTTTAGTTCTATCTGCCTCACTCACAAAATCACTATGTAATATCAGATTATTGTTCCCTATACTTCAGTATCCTTACTTATGAAACAGGGAGAACAGACTAAACTAATAGCTAAGAGGCATAGTTGGTAACTAGGTAGTGCAGGAGATAGATTGTTGGACCCAAATAAAGGAAGACCCGAGTTTTAATCTAATCTCACTTACTTACTATCTGTGTGTACTCATGGGTAAATCTGTTTTCTTCACTTTCCTAATCTGTAAAATGCGAATAGTCCCTACTCCCTTGGGACCTTGTAAGGATAAAATGAGATCATATTTGTAGGGTTCTAGTGTATTGTCATGGATATAAAAGCTATTAGAGAAATTGATCTTAAAGATTTTAAGTGACTGATATTCTATAATCTGAGATTATTTGTGATAGAATCTTTTCTTTAGTGGACAGAGTGTTAGACCTATATCAGGAAGATCTAAATTTAAATCCTATCTCATATACTTTCTCTTAGATCTTGGAGAAGTCATTTAATGTTTCTGTGCCTCAGTTTTTTTTATATTGTTTGTAAAATGAGAATAATGACATCCATCTCACAGGGCTTTTATGAGAATCATAGAGGGTGGTGAGGTGGTATAGTGATTGGGAAACCAGCCATGGAGTCATGAAGGCCTGAATTCAAATCCAACCTCAGTCACTTACTGGTCATGTGACCATGGGCAATTCACTTAAGCCCTATTGCCTCAAAAAAGAAAAGGGGAGAAAGAGTCATATGAAAGGATTTATTAAAATGCTTTGCAAAGTGCATATGAGCTGCTATTACTACTTTTTCAAGGGAGATAAGGATATAGCTCATCCTGCATCTATTTCATAATATCCTGTAATATTAGTCAGGTCATGATAGCTACCCAACAAATCTCAGACTTTATCGGAAATCCCAGACTTTTTCTTCTTGGTAAAAGAAGAAAATAATATACTTAAATAATCTAGACATTTTTGAAAGACACTTCCACAGAGTTTTCCTTGGCTAGTCCAGCTCACATTGGTAATTTGTCTTACATTTACGAATCTTTTTTTGAGCTCGTCAAAACACTTTCCATACCAGATCTCATCTGATCCTCATAAGAGTCCTATGAAGTAGCTAAGGAAAATACTATTACCCTTAACTAGTAAATAAAGAAAGCATGTTTTAGAGAGGTTAAGTAAATATCTCTAGGTCATACAGATCTCTAAGACACAGGTCTCTAATTCAGGCCTTTTAACTCTAAGTCCAGTATTTTTCAACCCCGCTTTGAATACCTATATATAATAACTGTTTTACCACTCATTTAGCACTTAGTCAAGTAGTTTCTTGCAATGGTTCTAATATTAGTGTCTAGCATTACTTTTTCACTCTGGACTTGATGTCTATTGTGGTAGACTTTTTTTAGGCCCTCCTCTGCCTGCTGATCTACCTTAAAGATGTAAGGTACCCCAATGTACAGGAAGGGCAGCTAGGTGATGAAATAGGTAAAGAGCTGGGCTGGGGTCAGGAAGATCCATTGTCCTGAGTTCAAATTTGACCTCAGACATTTCCTAGTTTTGTGACCCTTTGCAAGTACTTCACTCTGTTTGCCTCTGTTACCTCATCTGTAAAATGAGCTGGAGAAGGACATGGCAAACAACTACGGTATCTTTGCCAAGAAAATTCCCAATGCGGTCATGAAAGTTAGACACAACTGAAAAAGACTGAACATGTAACAAAAGTTCTGTGTGATAATTAACTTGTTTTACTGTACCTGTATAGCATGCTTTACAATTAGGAGACCACCTCAGGAAAGGAAAGAGTTAATTAATAAATCCAGACCATGAGCAAATCCAATGGCACCTTTGAGTTTTTTGTTTTGTTTGTCATTTGCTAGTCATTAATTTCTTGAGTCACAAGATCTCTCGCCAAAATCTCAATAAGTTTTTAGCTATACAGATAATGGTCTCACCTATCTGTGTGACTCTGGTCAAGTTGCTAAACCTCTCAGTGCTGTAGGCAACTCTCCAACACTGTGATTTAAAGAGAAGGTACCAATTTTCAATGATAGAAGAAGTTCCTCCCTGGAACCCTCCCACACAAATTAAGTTGTAGGAACAGTGCTTAATTCATTTGTGTGTAAAGTTGGACTCCTAGACTCTGAGAAATTCAAAAATTGAAAGTTTCATAGATTTCAGCCAAAAAATATGTGCACCAAAACTTTGTAGCAAAGTCAATCATGGTTTGAATCAGATTTCTTATCTTCTTTTTCTCCTCCTTCCCTGACACTTCCCCCAACTAACTGTAATGTTCAAATATCCTAAAGCGTAGAATTGGGAGCATAGCCAACAGATAACATCTTGTTTCCCCCACTGATCATTGCCTTACAACTTCTGAGAATAGTCAGTTGTCAATAAACATTCATCATCTACTCTGTTCCAGGAGCTGTGTTAACTGCTGGGTATAAAAAGAAAGGCATAAGACAGCCCTACATTCAGGTGGGAAATGGTATGAAGAGGTACAGATTTCAGAATTGATTTCATCTTGTAAAATGATGAGTTTCTGGAGATCATGAAATCCAGGAGGTTAGCCTGATGGGAAATTATGAGGTGAGAAAGAATACAGGAGAACTGGTGAACATTGCTGTTCAGTTGTTCAGTCCTGTCCAACTATTTATGACCTCATGGATTGTGGCACACCAACACAGTCGATGGGGATTTCTTGTCAAAAAAAAGAAAAGTGGTTTGCCATTTTCTTCTTTAACGGACTAAGGGTAACACACAGGTTAAGTGACTTGCCCTAGGTCACACAGCCTAGTAAGTGTCTAAAGCCTGATTTGAATTCAAGTATTCCTGCCTCCAGATCCAGCATCCTATTCACTGAGGCATCTGACTGCCTCTTTTTTTTGTCTTCATTTATTTGTTTTGTTTGTTTTTGTGAACATTACCAGACTTCAAAAGGGAGACCTTACTTTAGGATAATGGAAAAGTTGAGAAACCATTGTACTGTTGCATTTCATGAAATAATTTGAAGATATGTACATGGGATTGCACAAATAGTTGCTGTAAGTTTCATAGACTTCTACATGAGGAAGATCCAAGGTGCAATTGTCATAGAAAAAAAAACTGCATTTAAAATTACAATGATTTTAGCCTTTTGAGATATAATACATGGACCACAAGTGCAGCATGTCCTAATGCAGTTTTAAACTACTAAAGCTTAAAACTTCACTAGGATCTTTAGGACACCTATATTTCTTCTTTATAGCATCTAATCACAACCACAGAAACAAGAATTAACTCACTATCAATGATACTGCAGTACAACTGCATAAATGTCTTGCTTTTTATTTGTTCTTTACCTGTGCCAATAAAATCTGATTCTTGGTTGATAACACTCTTAATAAAAGTTAGATTACAGAAGTTGCAGTAAAACCCATCAAGAATGATTAAATATGGAAAGGCAAATTAACATGATATTGTTCTGATAGGGGGAAAAATTTCTTGGGTTGAACCGGAATCAGTGAACTTCTATGCATTTCCAGTTAAGTTGCTTCTTTATGGTAGAGAGTAGACAAGACAATGTCAAACCTTGAGACATGAAAGCAGGAAAGGCATGTGTATCACTGTGAGCACAATGTGATGTGTTCATTATTCTTTTAATCAAATAGAACATACATTGTGAAATGCTATGGTTGTAGTTCTGCATACTTTAGATTTCTTTTAGAGGTAGGTTGATAAAACAGTGCTTTGATGCTGCAAAAGCAGAATTTTGGCACATTTTCCAAGAAAGAATGTTAGACTGTGAAACTAAAACCTGCTTAAAGTAAAAACATCCATAGGCACGTAGGCAACCAATATTTTTTTTCTTCATTGGTCTGTGAATGACATTGGGGTGCAATGGATAGTGTACTGGAAGGACAGTCATGAAATGTTTTCCCATCTGGAGTATGCCATTAGCTAGCTTGTTCCTCCTAGCATAGGACTTTGGGTAACACATTTGCCCCTTCACCCCAATTCCCTAATCAATATAAAAAAAAGGTTTGATTAGCTAATGTATAACATCTGTTGTAGCTCTACCATTTTATAACTGTAGTAGCCATGGCAAAGAGAAACAAGTCTTATGTGAAAGATAATAAGATGTGCCAATTGAGGGCAGAATTTATCATAATATGTCTTGGGATGATTAAAAACCTGTGCACAAAATTTACTCCTATATCATTTGGGGATTCTTAATAATTTTCCAATTACTTATGCATCATAGTAATTAATAATGGGAGGGGCAAAGCCTGAGATTTACATGCAATGCATATGCCAGTTACCTAGAGATGAATTAAATGGTAAAACTACCTGTTATTTGACTTAGTGTTCCAGCAGTTAGGTCTTACATTCTATTGCAAAAGAACAGAAGGTTCTGGAGGTCTTTTTTATTTTTTTTTCTCTTGCAATTTGAACTTCTTTATTACATTCCTGAAATGCACTGATCAAATCATCCCTGGCATCCATGTTTTTTGTTGACCCCATTTTGGGGGGTTTTCTTGGCAAGGACACCAGTGGTTTGCCATTTCCTTCTCTAACTCATTTGACAGATGAAGAAACCAAGGCAAACAGGGTTAAATGACTTACTCAGGGTCACACAACTAGTAAATGTCTGAGGTCCGATTTGAACTCAGGAAGATGAGTCTTCTAGTCTCCAGGCACAGCACTCTATCCACTGAGCTACTTAGCTGCCCTTGTTAGATATCTAGGTAATATCAGAACCCACATCATAGAACATTCCAACTCAATTTATTAGTGGGAAAATGTCAAATCATTTTTATTACATTTGCATCCTTAAAGACTTGACTTGCATTTATCTTCATCTATTTTCCTTTGATTTATTTTAACAAGCAGGTCTTTTAGGAATCTATGAGGGAAGTGACAACCCAGGTTTAAGATCTTTGAGAAAAGAATAAACGTTTTCATGAGTCGCCTAATCTGACTAATCTCACATTTCAGTCTGACTCATATTTGTGATGATAGCAAAAGACAAAGAGACTTTTCATGTAACTGTCTAAAAGTTCATTTCTGTTTGGCCTAGGGCTTAATCAACTTCAGGCAACATTGAGAGGTATGTAAAATTTTGCTTTGGATAAGAGGACTATAGAATGTTATCTCTAGATATCCTGCCCCATCAATGGATCTCCTCTGCCATTTTTCTCCCCAGACTTTCTCAACACAAAGATCCATTTCAGACCTCTAGCTTCTCTTCTCACTCACCCATCAAAGCGTTCTCTAAAGAGGAGAAAAAGACTCATTCAAACTAACATGTAAATAATAAATAAAATCTAATGTATTTCCTTTTCTGAGGGTTATTTGATTTTTTCCCCCCACACCTGAAATTTGATCATTATCAGGGAAATTGTCAGTAAAGAAACTTTCGCTACTAGTGCAGATCTGCAGCTACTCTGCTACATCTAGCTTCCGAGAGTTGCCTTGGGCAATGAGAGAGACGTGTTCATGGTGATACTGGTAACATGCATCAGAGGTGACACTTGAAACTCAGTCCTCACAGTTCTAAGTTTAGTCCTTCTAAGGGCTCACTGTGCTATGCAACTTCTCATCTGCATTTTAATAAAGACAAATATCTTAACTGTAGGCTTGAGGAAAAGGTGTCCTTACGCAGCATGACCATCAGCTCTACCTTCAAGTAAGGTCAATCAAGAGGTACTCAGGGGAGGGTATAGGGTAGTAACAAAGAATTCTTCTGACCATTTGTCTTTTAGTTTTATTTTGTCCCCAAACCTGACCTTAAGAAAAGACAGTAAACTCAGCATTTCCTAAGAAGGTGAAAAAGCTGAGCTTAGCTTTCCTGGCCACTAAAGAAAAGAGAAAGGTATCATCCTACTTGTCTCAGTATTCCTTACTGCCTCCGAGGGATTCAGGGAAGATTTTAATGAAAGCCAAGGGAGGCCCTTTAATCTGCACAGAGATGGGTGCTATGTAAACATGAAGTTCTATTATCTCAGTTATCATCATCATTAGTATTATTTCTGAACCATCAAAAAGGTTCTATTCAAACTGAATTCCCACTTGAGATTACAAAAAGTCTCTCTTCAAAAATAAACTCAAAACTATGGTCTTCCTTTCCCTAACCAACTTGGAGCTGAACTGATTTCACAAAATGTTGTCATGACAAGGGAGGAAGGAAAGAAGGAAGAAAGGAAAGAAAGAAGGAAGGAATGAGAGAGAGGAGGAGGAAGGGAGGAAGGAAAAAGAGAGAGGGAAGAAGGGAGGGAGGAGAGAAGAAAGGAAGGAGGGAAGGAAGGAGAGAGGAGGAGGAAGGGAGGAAGGAAAAAGAGAGAGGGAGGAAGGGAGGGAGGAAGGAAGAAAATAAAGGAGGGAAATAAAGGAGGGAAAGATAGAGGGAGAAAACACTTTTCTTAGGTGCCAGACACTGGGCTAAGCACTTTGTAAACATGATCTCATTTAATCTACACAACCCTGTGAAGTAAATGCTACGATATTCATTCTACAATTGAGGAATTTGAAGATGACAGAGCTGAAATGACTTATTCAGGATGACACAGCTAATAAAGTGTTTGAGGCTAAATTTGAACTCAAGTCTTCCTGACTCCAGGCTCAGCACTCTTTTCACTATATCACCTAGCTATTTACTTTACAGCTGAGGAAACTGATTGAAATTGACATCCAAAATCTTGTGGTTCTTCTTGATATTGATCATTTCACAATTACAGAATTGTTCTTTGGGGCAGAAGTCTTTTGTTCCTTTTAAAATGCCTCCATACCCTTTGACATGGCAATACCACTACTAGGTCTGTATCTTAAAAGAGATAAATATATATACAAAAATATTTATAGCAGCAGCTCTTTTCTGGTGGTAAAGAACTGGAAATTGAGGGGATGCACATCAATTGGGAAATGGTTAAATAAGTTGTGGTATGTAATTATGATGGAATTTTATTACACTATAAGAAATGATGAGCAGGATGTTCTCAGAAATACCTTGAAAGACTTACATGGATTGATGTAAAGTGAAATGTACTGGTTACAAAGTAACAGTAAATTGCAAGATGATCAGCCATGAAAGACTTAGCCATTTCCAGCAATACAATGGTCCACGACAATTCTGAAGGACTTAGGATGAAAAATGCTATCCACACCCAGAGAAAGAACTGATGCTTCAATACAGATTGAAGCAACTTTTATCACTTCCTTTATTTTTCTTGAATTTTTTTTTAATCTATGATTGTTTTCTTCACAACATGACTATGATGGATTGAAAAAAGAAGTCCTCAATACCAGTCCAGGAACATATATAAGCTCCCCTAATTTGCAACACAATCCTGTCATAACGGAAAGCTCCTTAAAAAACATGTGTTTCGAGAGATTGTGAATTGAGTTTAGCATAGTCTAAGACCTTAAATATTGAGCAAACATAGAGACTCAGTGTAAAAATATAATTAAGCAAATTATATAGGGAAAACAGAAGTCAGGTAAATGTTCAGTCATTTTTTAGTTGTATCCAACTTATCATGACCCTGTTTGGGGCTTTCTTGGTAGAGATACTGGACTGGTTCTTCTTTTCCTTCTCCAGCTCATTTTACAGATGAGGAAACTGAGGCAAACAAGGTTAAATGACTTGTCCAGGGTCAACCAGCTAGTGCTTGAGGATGTATTTGAACTCATAAAGATGAAGCTTCCTGATTCCAATCCTACCTGCCCCTACTAATAATAATTATGACATTTAAATTTTATATCGTGCTTACCGTGGGCCAGGCACTGGGCTAAGCACTTTACACTTATCTCATCTGAGCCTCACAACAACCCTGGGAGGGAAATGCCATTATATTTTCATTTTACCAATGAGGAAACGGAAGCAAACAGGGCTAAGTGACTTGCCCAGGGTCACAAATGTAGTAAATGTTTAAGGTCAGATTTGAGTTCAAGCAGATTGAGTCTTCTTGGCTCTAGATCCAGTGTTCTATCCACTGCACCACCTAGCTGCCTCACAGTTCTTATTATTTATATAGCACCTTCCTCATAGCACCCCTCTATACATATAATCTCCATTTGACATAGGAATAAAATGGAACTTCGTTTAAATGATTTGTTCTGGTCACATACCTAGTAACAGACGCAAGATGTGAACATAGTCTTCTGATTCTGGCTTAAATGTTCATGTTGTGACAGGACTTACCACTCTGCCACTCAAGAAATACTTATTATTGTATTATTTTTATATTTCAAGGGCTCCTGGACCCTGCTAGCTTTACAGTGATTATCAGTAGTAACTGTTGCTGTTTCTCCCCCAGCCTGATGTCTTTGTTTTTCTTGACCTCATTAAAGGAGCCATGCTCTGGCTACTTCTTTAATAGGTCTATTCAATGAATGGGTGTTGCTTCATCCTAAGTGAGTACCTGCATAGACCTTGGCCTAAAGGGCCCAAGGTCTTCCAGTGAATCCTGGCCATCTCCAATCATCCTGAGGAATATCAGGTCACTGGATTCAGATGGCTCTGGAGGAGAAGTGAGGTTGGCAACCTGCACAGCCCTTCCTCACTCAAAACAAAGTCAAGTGCAAGTCATGTCACCATTTCTCTGATGGCACGGTCTTTGGCAATGAAGAACAAACACGAATATTAGCATTAGGAGGGACTTCAGAAATTATTAAGTCCTCTCTCTTCATTCTACAGATGTGGAAGAGAGAATCAGATAAGGAGAGGGGCCAGTGGGTCAAGAAATGACATTTTTGTTCCCTCCAAAGAGTTGCTTCAACATATACAAAAGAAATCTCATTAAATCTGATTTGCTGTCTTTCATAAACAAGCAAGAAAATCTGTCTTTCTGAGAGAAGGAAAAATTGCCTGCTTTTTTAGTTGGGCAAAGTAGCCCTATTTCTAGAAAAACACTATCTTATTGAGAAGGGGAGTTTATAGATCAGGATTTCAAGGGGGTGATTGAAGACAAGAGAATTTTTGTGACCAAATTCCTTAGAAGAAGTCCTTTACTGATCTCCATATATCAATTAAATAAATGTGTTTTTGCATATTGCATTTCTCTTTTGAAAATTTTATGTCTTATACTGAACTTAAGAAATAAAACAAGCATTTCCATAACATAGGAGAATAGAAAAAAAAATGTGTATATGAAACTGAGAATACATTATGCACAAGTTGCTACTCCTTTAAAATATGTATGATGTAGCTTTCTTTTTTGCCTTTTTTAGTCTTTGCTAATCTTCCCAACCCACCTCATCCTAAAGAAGGCCACCATTTGACACAAATACGTTAAGAAGCTGAGGGGCAGGTTCCAGTAGAGGCTGAGTGTCTCTTCTCCATGGGTAGACAGGATACCTTGAGGAGAGCAAAAACTAGTCATTAGTATGATCTCTCCTCTCTGACCCTACAAGGGTGTGTGGGAATGCTATATTAGATTTCAAAGGTGTAAGGCTAATAAGTTAAAGATCTTCCTCACCCATTAATGAGCCTGCCCATTAAGGAAAGCTTGATTAGGGGAGGTATTTTGCTGTTGTTGTTGTAGTTGGAAGGCCCATACTTTTTGCTAATTTCTATTGAGGCACTAGATAGAGGGCCCTGCCCTCTGGCTCTGAAAAGTGCATAAATACTCAGGTGAAGTTTTACTTTGAGACTTACTCACTGGAGGTGTTTGTTTGGCAAGAGGAGACTCTGGGCAGTCAGTAGGGAGCCTACCTCCCCATCTTTGAAAACCCAGCTATTGTTTATTCTCTCTCTCTCTCTCTCTCTCTCTCTCTCTCTCTCTCTGGTAACTACGTATTTATGATCAGGCAGCTGAATCTGTCTATTGATATGTTATGTACATATTGCTTACTGTCAGACAGTTGGAAGCCCTGTCTGTTGGTTGATCTTTGTTTTTCTGTTTGCATTTTCTGTGAAGTTCAGGATGCTGACTTTTTCCCCTGAACTAAGTAAATGATATATGTGCTTGATTAAAGTGATTGTTGATCCCTCAAAAGTTGCTTTCCTTTTAGAAAAGCAGATCTAAGAACCTGAACCCCAAGCCCTCCTGTATATGTTGAGGTCCTTACTGATAAAAAAGGGAGGGCCAAATAGGATGTAAGATAAGAAATGCCAGAATGAAGAGATCATCTTAAGGCGTCCTTCCACCTAGCCATATCCCTAATTCAGGAAAACAGACTGAGAAATAGAATGTTTCTCTAGACTACAGAAAGCTCAAGTTTGTTGTGATATCCAGCAAGGTAGAAGGATTCAGCCATGAAATCTTTGTGTGCAGACAACTTATAAGGTAGCAAGTAGATCATTGGAAATCCATTTCATAGCTTACTTGTTATGCTACAAAATAGCCACAGAGAGCAAAGACAGTTCAGTAGAAAAGGTTCCACAGAGAAAATGCGCTGTAGCTACTTAATCCCTGTTGAAGACTTAGTAAAAGTAGATGCAGTCAGACTCCCAGTCAGAGGGAAGAGCTCTAGAGATATTCCTACAAATATTAAGAAGACAGATGTTTCCAGTTGCATGGATGCTACCTATGCTTGATAGTATCTGTGATGATGACTGTATTTCAGTAAATGTTGTAGGAGATAGGATAATCGATGAGCTTCCAACAAAGTAAAAGTAATGCCTTTGAATTTGTGAGCATGTGTTTCAAGACTGGATTTTGGACATTCTCCTGTAATAAAAGTTAGCTTACATATAGATATTGTTTAAAATGAATAAATATAAATATGCATATATATAAAACAAGTGAATTTTATGTATATTTATCATTTAATGCAGTACTTGTCATTAGCCAGTAGAAAAATAAATGTTATATCATAACTAAGCACTCATTTTTATCAATAGGTTGTCACTAAAAATTTTTTAAAATGAGCTTTCATTTCTCATCAAAAAAGTTTGTAAAATTCTCCTGCTATTTTCTGCCATATACTTGGATGAATGAGCAAGTATTTTCACTTTATTCTTGTTTTACATTAAAATTCAGAAATAAAATTGATGTCGAACCAAATATAAAACTATTTGCCTGGTGTTGAGCCAGACATTGCAAACTTTTGCTGAAATAAAAAGTCCAACATCAAAATAGACTTTATATATTATGGTTATATTATTTAATCACTTTTAAGTTCTAACTTATTTCATTATAATTTAATTTCTATTCATCAAAATTTGCAAAATAAAAATTTAATGATAAGAATATAACAGAATTTTGCAGAATTTTACAATAAAATACTTGTAAATATTTTATAATTAGAGATTTATAATTTTATATTTAGTTTTCATAATCATAGGTAGATTATATTTTAGATTTTACAGTTATATTTATATAGTATAAATTTTAATTTGGAGCTTTAGGAAACCAAAATTGTCATTGTAGTTATTGTGAGTACTTAATGAATAAATTTAAATGAATATTATGAGTAGTATATTAAAGTACCCTGAAGGTTAATAACATTTTTGTTGTTATTGTTTAAAAGTTTTCATGGAACAAAAAACATTGGGAACCACTAGATTAAGTCATAATATTTATGTTGTAGGTTAACAAATGATTACATGCAGCCAATGAAATATTTAGGGACTACACATGTTTGAATAGGTAAAGGATGTAACACCCTCATTCTACAATCAAAATGATAACAAAGAAGAATATTCCTAAAGAACTTAGCACAATGCCTGAAACAGTAAATGATTAATAAATGCTTATTACCTTTCTTCTTCTCTCTGTTCCATCTTCCCTCCTATCCTTTTTTCCTTCTTCCCGCTCTCCTTCCTTTTTTCCTTCTTTCTTTCCTCCCTTCCTCCCTCTTTCTTTCCTTCCTCTTTTTCATTCTTCCCTTCCTTCATTCCTCCCTTCTTTACTAACTTTTCCCCTCCTTTCTATCATTTCTCCCTTCTTCTTTCCCCCTCTCTTTTTTCCCTCTCTTTTTCACTCCGCCCTTCCTTCTTCCCTCCTCCTACCCTCTTTCCCTTCCTTCATCCTTCATTCTTTTCTTTCTTTCTTCCCTTTCCCTTCCTTCTTTTCATCCTCCTCCTAATGGGTATGAAGGAGTAGAAAAGAAGTAATGAGCAGTAAGACTTTGCCACCAAGGGAGGAATTAGGGACAGAAAAAGTGAGGATTCAGGCTAGTGGGTGGCAATAGCTATGAGAATTAGAGAGGCAAAGAGAAGAATGGATGCTAAAGGAGTTTTTCTCCAAGTACAGCTTGCCCTTAACTTCCTGCCACCAAGATGGTAAGGAACAAGCCAGAAAGAGTAACTGGAATGCTGTAAATTCCAGTCAATGATGTCTCATCAGGAAGTAGTTGGAGAGCACTTTGAAACATTTGTGACAAAAGTGTAAGCACAAAGGCAGTGTCCCCACATTACTGACTTGACTGTTTGTTACCCATTGGACTCCAAGAATGGAAAACCCAATGGATGATATACAAAAGGTTTGGGAGATGTTTGCTGAAGTCAGTAAGCATTTGAGATAGTTGCTTGTTCCTTATAGGAATAGTCAATAAGGAATGTCTATACCTAGAAATCTGGAATTGTCTTTCTTAATATCTGGATTTGGGACATGTCTTTAGACTAATTAAAGACTGCCTACATCTGAAATTAGCTGCCCCAGTTGGCTGTATTCTGTCCATGAGACTCCAGGGTATTGGATTGGATTTATAACCTACTGTCAAGGAGATGAATGTAAAGTCTTCTAGAATATGTTTATCAACATCACCAGTCCAAACCTAGTGCCCTTTTGTGTATGTTAATAAGCTCTATAGGTCAATCCAATGTGTGATTATTAAATATAGTTTTATTTTTTGGTTTTTTGTATGGTCTCCAGTATGTTAATGTTTTTATGTTTTCCTGTGGGGTCCTATATTCCAGTAAATGATATGTGAGCTAAGAGAATCAATGGGCTTCCAGCAAAGTATAAAGCCTTTGGGTTTGTGAGCATGTGTTTAAAGAAAGGATTTTGGTTTTGAATTGTGAGAGGATGCATGTAGAGATTTTCTTTTTTTCTTGTGTTAGTTTTGAAAGAGGAGTGAACCTGAATACTGGAGAATTTTCCTTTAAAAACTTCACTCTAACACTCCTATCAAAGGTCTAGCAGAGAAAAAAAAAATATATGATCATAAGACATAGAAGGGACTTTAGAAATCATCTAATTCAATCCACTCATTGCATAAAGAAAGAAAATATATTACAGAGAGAAAAAGTGACTTCCTCAAGATTATGGAATTATAAATAATAGATCAAGGATTTGAACACTGATCCTTTGATTTATTGAGTGCACCTCAAGTTGATTTGGCAAACTATTATGAACTCCCTATTTGCAAGGTAAAAATGAAAATTATATTGTTCCTGCCCTCAAAGTGCTCAAAGTTTACTTGGGAGGAAGTAATAAGCATAGTAGACAGGCAAAATATAATGAGGGTAGGAGCAGCTAGTTGGCACAGTGAATAGAGCACCAGCCCTAAAGTCAGGGGACCTGAGTTCAAATCCGAACTTAGTAGCTGTGTGACCTTGCACAAGTAACTTACCCCCAATTGCCTTGTCTTCCCCACCTCCAAAAAAATATAATGGGGGCAAAGAAGAGATATAAATAAAGTACTCTAACAAAATTTGAGGAGGCAAAGAAAACTATCATCTGCGGAGATCAAGGAAGGATATCATGGAGGGGATGGCAACAGCAATCGGTGAACACTTTTAAAAATGAGAAGAATTTTAGCAAATGCAGATGAGGAGGGAATGCATTTACACATATATACAAATGATGGAAGGGGATAGGGACATATTGGAACTCAGAGTACCTGACAGGCAGTAATATGTAGTCAGGCTGAAGAAAGTAAATTGGAGCCAGAATACAGAGGGCCTTAAATTCCAGGGTAAGGGACAACTAGGTCCCTTACAACTAGGTAGTACAGTGGATAGAGCTCTTGTCCTGGAATCAGGAAGGACTTACTTAGTTCAAATCCAACAACAGACACTTAGTGGCTATGTGACCCTGGGCAAGTCACTTAACTCTGTTTGCCTGAGTTCTTCATCTATAAAATCACTCCAGTATCTTTGTCGAAAAAACCCTAAATGACATCACAAAAAGGCAAACATGAGCAAAAAGCAACTGAATAACAACAAGCAAAGCTACAGTAGCAGACTATACTCATGTCATAGGAAGAACATTTTAATAGACATGTGAAGGATTGGAGAGAGGAGATTCCAGAGGAATAGAAATCACTTAGGAAGCTATTGCAATAATCCAGGCAAGAGGGGAATGGGCCTGCAAGTGAGGGTGGTGGGTATGTGAGCAAAGAAGTGGGAAAAGAAGTGAGATATGGAAATAAATTCAACAGGGTTTAACAACTGTATGGATGGCAGGGATTCACAAGAGGGATGTCTAACTCTGAGATTATGAATTGGGTGACTAGGAAGCTGGTGATGGCCTCAGTAGAAACAGAGAAGTTTGAAAGAGTGGAATATGGAGCAGGGAAAGTTAACCACTTCTGTTTGGTCATGCTGATTTGATGTACTAATGGTATACCCAGGAGATATTGCACAGATAGGTAGAGATGAGTGACCAGTGCCAAAAATAAGAGCTTTGAAGTCATGGAAACATGTTAAAAAAATAGAACCTAAGACAGAAGCTTGCAGGACACATACGTTAGATGAGAGGTGGGAGATGTTTGGCTGTTGGTTGGTTGTTGTCCTCCATTCTCGAAGAGGACCAAAATGACATCACAATGATAAAGTGAAATTACAGTGTGTCTGATTGTGGTTGATCAGAACAATATGAATTCGAAATGCTCTATCACAGGTTGAGCACCAATAGTCTGGTAAATATTTAGGGTGGATACTCCAAATTGCACATCCTACATATATTTTGTGCTGTCTCAATTCTGCTTTTCTCATAGAGCACAACACCCTTTCTGATGTGGGTACTCCACGTTGAGTGGTCCTGTGCCACTGTCTCCCATGTTGCGTAGTAAAATCCAAAGTTCTTGAGAGAAACCTTGAGAGTATCCTTGCATTGCTTCTTCTGACCACCATGTGATCATCTACACCAGTTTGGTCATCAGTCTAATACCTTTTCTCTCCCAAACCTTTCTTCAGAGCCTCCCAAACACTGAGCTTGCTCTGGCAATGCGTGCGTAAATCTCATTGTCAATGTGTATATCCTTGGAAAGTACACCACCAAGTTGGTGAACTTATCCACAGCACTCAAAACTTTCTCTATTGTTGTAACCAATGGTTCCACATATGGAGGGTGTGATGGTGGCTGATGGAGCATCTGTGTTTTCTTGGTGTTAATTATTAGGTCAAAATTAGCATAGGTAGCACAGAATTGATCCATACTTTGTTGCATCTTGGCTTCAAAAGACTGCATGAGTGCACAATCATCTGCAAACAGAAAATCATGCACCAACACTCCTTCCATTTTGGTCTTGGTTTGTAGGCCTTGGTCAGTCTATAAATGTTATATACAGACCTCCATTCTGCTCCTGGTATTTCTCCTGGATTTGCCGGGCAGCAAACACCATATCGACTATTCCTCAGCCCTTTCTGAAGCTACACTGTGTTCTCATCTTCCAGGTGAAGCATCAGCCTATTAAAGAGGACTCTAGAATTTTACCAGCAGTAACTAAGAGAGAGACCCTCCCTGTGATTGTCACAAGACAATATATTCCCTTTACCATTATAGAGATGGACAATGGAGGCAACCTTGAACTCCTGGTGGATAAAGTCCTCTTGCCATATAACCTGGAAAATTTCAGCTTTTGTATGAGCAATGGTCCCCCTACCTTGTAAATCTCAGCTGGGATAGAATCAGCACCACGTGTTTTCCACATGAAAGGAGCAATGGCCCTCAAAATTTCTTCTTCAGTAGACAGTTCAATTAAGAATGGATTGACTTCAACCTGAGGTAAGCAGTCAATGGCCTCAGCATTGATTGATGATGGTCTATTGAGAACATTATGGAAATGTTCAACCCATCTCTCCAGGATCATGTCCTTATCACTAAACAATGTAGCTCCATCAGCACTGAGTAGTTAGGATGCACCATAGGTTTTTGGTCCCTAAATAACTTTTGGGGAATTATAAAAGCCCTTTGGATTGTAACTATCAACATAAAACTGAATTTCATCTGCCTTCCTACTGAGCTAGAAATCCTGCATCTCTATAAGCTGGATCTGAGTTCAAATCTCACTCCAGACACTTGATACTCACTAGCTGTGTGACCTTGGGCAAGTCACCTAACCCCAATTGCCTCATCCTGGTCTTCTCCAGTCATCCTGATGAACATCTGGTCACTGGATTCAGATGCCTTGGAGAAGTGAGGCTGGTGACTTGCACAGTTCTCCCTCACTCAAAACAAAGTCAAGTGCAAGTCATGTCATCTTTTCTCTGATGGCATTGTCTTCTTTGGCAACCAAGGATGAATATACCCACATATCCTGTGGAGTTCTTATTTTTCATTTAGCAGCTTCTGTATTTTTCTATCATTTTCACCAAACCAGTCTTGGTGTTTGTGAGTGTTATGGCCCAGATGAGCAAACGCAGTTCTGTATACCAAATCTCTGAAAACTGCCCACTCCGTTTCTGCTCCACTGTCGCCAATTGTGTGTTGACTTAACTTTCCTTCCAATTTAGCAACAAACTGTTCAAGCTCAGAGAAGAGCTCTAATTTGTTGACATTAATTCTTCTGGTAGTCATTTTGCCTTGGGGACAGCACTTTTGAGGAACGCAAATACTTAGTTTGGAAAGGATAAGTCTATGATCAGTCCAGCACTCTGCACCACACTTTGCCTTTGTCATTCTCACACCTTGTCTGCCTCTTCTTACAATCACAAAGTCTATTAGATGCCAATATTTGCTGTGAGGGTGCATCCATGAAGTTTTATTGCATTTAGGTAAATGGAAAACAGTGCTGATGATGAGAAGATCATGCGATAACACAAGTCAGAAGTAAATGACCACTGCTATTACTGTTTCCAATTCCATTTCTCCCTAGAACTCCCTGCCAAGTCTCATAGTCTGAGTCTACTCTAGCATTAAAGTCACTCAGAATTATAAACTTGTCCTCTTTTGGCACATTGATGGTAAGAGTCTCTAGGTCTTCATAAAATTTTTCTTTTACCTCATCAGGGTTTGTCATGGTGAGAGCATAGGTACTAATGATGGTGCCATGGCATTTTCCTGTGAGTAGCAATTGCATTGTCATGAGCCTGTCATTCATTCCTTTTGGCAGACATAACAGCATGCTGACTAGATTAGTTTTGATTGTAAAACTCACACCAGCTTCATGGCACTCTCCTTCACTGCAACCACTCCAGAAAAATGTGTATCTAACTCCAGCTTCAGTTAAGTTGGCCTTCATCAACCTTGTTTCATTCAGGGTTGCTATTTGGATGTGATACCTATTCAATTCTCTTGCATCAAGAGCAGTTCGTCTTTCAGATCTACTGGATTTTGTGTTGTCTATTAGTGTGCCTATGTTCCATGTGCTGATGGTGATTAGAATCATCTTTGTAGATGTTTTTGTACCTTTTGTGTGTGTGTGTGTTTTGACCACATAGTGGGATTTCCTGCGTGCCGTGGTAATCAGGCCAGGGTTGAGTAAGCAGACAATGTTTAGGGCACCTTTTCTAGGCCCCTTCTTTATACCATACTCAGACGCTTTTGTCTGATGTCTTTTGATTCATGTATAAATTGGATTTAAGTGAGGCAGAGTTGCACGAAGTCATAAGTCCCACTCTCTCCTCCAGAGTCATCATAGTCCAGTGGCAGGACAAAGTCAAGACAACTGGCAATAGCTCAGGATGCAGTGGATGACCTTGGTGTCTTCAGTGTCTAATCAAGCTCTAAGCACTCCATATAGCATGCTTCAGCTGCCTTCATGGCCATTGGAACAAATTGTTCTCATCTACCCATTCCACCAGAGGAAGTCTTCACATGCTTAAGATAACTCATCAATGGGTTTGAGATCCTTTGGTTACCCCCAACCTGGTTTGGCCCATCTGCTGAAATGGTTTACTGGGATGTGACTGCTATGCATGCTGCAGTTTCTTAGAGAACTGGGTGGAACCGGTGGATACTAAAAGTGAAAAGAACCCTAAAAGAGCTTGGCAGCCATCACACCAAAGGTACATCAGGTGCTCCCTGAGCACACCCTATATCCATAGATGGGAGATAATTAACTAATGAAGGTGGGACCCCCCTCCCCCATCTCTTGCCAAAGCAACTAGACATGTAAGAGGAAAATCAGTGAAAAGCAGTATCTCAGAAGTCAATAAAGGTGAAAGTATTCAGAAAGAATAAGGGAATGACAGTGTGGAAAGCTTCAGAAAGTTTTTGCCACTATACTACAACAAATGGTAACAAAGCATGGAGGAAAAGGAATTAAAAATTATCATTTGGTTACATGTAGCTTTTACCAATGAACAATAAAGCCACTCACTATCAAACTACTTATGTAGTGTAACCAAACTGAACCTGATTCCTGTGTTTAAAAAATGCATTTATAAGTTCTAATCTAAAAAGTCCAAGACAAATGAGTGTATAAACAAATGATATCACAGATACACTTGCGTATTTTTTTTTCCAAAACTACATCCAAAAAATGGATGGCAGGTGAGCAATGAAGGAACGAGAGAAAAAAATGAGGCTCTAGGATGATGGCATTCTGTAATATAAAAGAGAGGCAAGAGTCTCTAAATAAGACTGCCCTGATGCTAAAGCTCAAAATAAGGTAGATCTGCTGTTGAATGATAGGAACCACAAAATAACAAAACACTGCTTTTTGGAAATGTTGGGGGGGTTGCCAAAGGGATAAAAAAGAAATAAGATAGCTGCTTGGGATGAAAATGATGATAAATATCTAGGCAATTCAGTTCAAATACATTAACATTTCTTACTCATCTACCATGTATAAGGTACTGTCCTAGGTGCTAGGAATACAAAGTCAAAAATGAAGCTATCTTCTACAAGAACATAAATTCCACTAAAACAGAGGTTCCTAACTAAGGGTCTGAGAAAATTTTTGAGAGTTCCATAAATTTGTATGGTGGGAAAAGTCATCTTTATTTTCACTACCCTTTATAACTTAAATTTAGCATTTTCTTCTATTGCAAATGTAGATAACATGCCATAGTAATATTAGCAATACGTGTGACTTTGTCATGAACAGATAATTTCATATATCATACTACAGTTGTTGCAAATATCTAGAAACATGATTTGTGCTCATTACAACTTCAAAATAAGTATAGTTATTAAGTCATCCACAGATTACACATGATCACAGTCTTCCTATCTACAAAATGTATTTCAATATAATTGATGTCCTTTGTAATCCTATACATTGTATTTTTAAAAATTATTCTGAAAAGAAATCCATGGGCATCCAGATGGACAATAAGGTCCATGACATAAAAAAAAAAACAACTTAAGAATACCTGTAGCAGAGAGAGACTACCTGTACAAAGGTAAGGATAATACAAAATAATTTGAAAAGGGAGAGAGCCCTAGAAATTATATTGATCAAATAAAGTCTAAGAATTTTCTATATTTATATATATATATATAGTTTTATGCCTAATTCTAACAGAAATAATTTAATATTACTATTAATCTAACATTCACACCTTTCTAGCTTGGAGAGAAAGATATTCAAACTAGGATAGTCCTCCATGCTCGCTAATATTCTTAGGTAACAGTTAGAGGAATCTTGAAAAAGATAATCACTATATGTAAAAAATATGATTTAGGTTAATATTGAAAATTTGCTGCATAAGCAACTCATCAGCATTTCTTTCTGTATCACTGCTGTTATGGAATCAACAGGGTTCCTCTCAAAGATGCATATCAAAGCGCCAATGGGGAAACAGGCAAGTGAAACTTTTTAAACAGAGGAGGAATATTGTCACCTTGCACATTAGGAAGAATATATAAAGGGCATGTTGGAGAAAAGGAGGAATAGGAAATAAGGAAGGTGATGATGTTTTAATCTATGTGAGAAATTATGAGAGCATGGGATAGCATGGGCTAGGTTGGTAACTTCATGGGTAAGAGAAGGGAATAAGTTTGAGTAAAGAGAAAGAAATATATGGGAGAGATGTGGAGGCAAAATTAACAAGACTTAGAAATGGTTTAGACATAAGGGAAAAGAAATCAGTAAAAACTGTGATGAATCAATATTTCTAGAGGAATGGTGGTACTGCTGGGGTGGAGAAAACATTTAAGAAAATATTTAAGTACTTTGTTAGTGCTGAGTTTTATACACTTATGAGATAATCACGAGATGTCTAGCAGAGAAATAGAGATGCAAAACTCAAGTTCAGGAGATAATTATAGTAGTGTTGTATAGGCAGCTTTGGGAGTCCACTTTCCTTATAGGGATGATATTTGAACTCATATGTATTGATAAGATGGGCAAAATACAGTAAAGAATGTTTCAAGAGAAGAGATGAGGTGTGGGGACAGAATCTTGGAAGACACCACCACCAAGGGGGTAGAAAATGTATCATGCTTCTTCAGCAGAGACTGAGAGGGACCTAAAAGAATAATAATAAGAAAATCAGGAGAGAACAATGTCAAAAAGTCAAAGAATTTTTTTACGTATCCAGGAGAGATGACAAAGAAAAGTCAGAACTATTTTATTTTTCTTTGTGGAAAAAAAAGTATTTGGTCTGGAAAGGCTAGAATACATAATAAACCTATTTTTAAAAAATACATAACACAAAATTGAAATCCTTGAAAAATGAGGACATGATAAGAGAGAACACAGTGACCCACAAGGAATTAAAGCTGTAAGGTGTGGATCAACAAAACCTCAGAATAGTGAAATAACTGATTTCTCATAAGCTGCTTGTGATCTCGGAAAAGCGTGGGGAAAAAGTGAATCTCACTGTAGTCAAGAATATGTCCAAATTTTCAAAAAGAGGAAGAGTTTGTATTCTTCAGACCTTAGAGCATGGATACTGACTTCCTTTCTTCGTAAATTTCTAGAATTTGTCATTTTTTGTGAATAACTAGAAAAGGAAGCAATATAGATCCATAAAGGATGTCACACCACAGTAAGTTCCTCTCTCCCTCCCTCCCTCTCTCCCTTCCTCTCTTCCTCTCTCCCTCCCCCCTCTCTCTCTCCCTCCCTCCCTCTCTCTCTCTCTCTCTCTCTCTCTCTCTCTGTCTCTTCTCTCTCTCATAGAGAAGAGGAATTCTATAGACATGGTGAGATGAGGGAACAAACAATTATTAAGTGGCTACTATGTACTAGACATGAGGTTAAGTACTTTTAAAATATTACCTTTTTAGACAACAATCCTGGCAAGTATTTGCTATTTATGCTATTGTTATCCCCATTTCACAAATAAAGATTCTGGGGCAGGTTGAGATTAAGTGATTCGCCCAGGGTAATGCAGATAATTAGTATCTGAGGCTAGACTTGAACTGAAGTTTTCCTGACTCCCAGTCTAGTGCTCTATCTATTTCATCTTCTAGCTGCCTCTAGTACATCTGGATAGCCATTATGACAAAATCAGTCATGATATACTTAGACAAGATAGAGAAATGTTGACTAAGTGGTAGAATAGTTATGTAGATTCAGAACCATTCAGTAGTGTGAGTTTGTCCTTTTTTGTTAAAGAAACCATGCCATAATAGAAATAATGACATGACTTGCATTTGACTTTGTTTTGAGTGAGGGAGGGCTGTGCAGGTAGGTCACCAGCCTCACTTCTCCTTCAGAGCCATATGAATCCAGTGACCAGATATTCATCAGGATGACTGGAGATGACCCAGGATGAGGCAACTGGGGTTAAATGACTTGCCCAAGGTCACACAGCTAGTGAGTGTCAAGTGTCTGAGGTAAGATTTGAACTCAGGTCCTCCTGACTCTTGCACTGGTGCTCTATCCACTGCACCACTTAGCTGCCTTACCATTCAGTAGTAGACTGCATCTAAAGGACTATAGAATCATAGACTAACACATTTAGAGTTGGAAGGGAACATAGAGGTCATTTAGTCCAATCCCTTTATTTTACAAACAAGGAAGCTGAGTCACTTTTGTTCAATTATTTTCAGTCATGTCTGACTCTGTTGGACCCTATTTGGGTATTCTTAGCAAAGATACTGGAGTGGTTTAGTCATTTCCTTCTCCAGCTCGTTTTACAGATGAGACAACTGAGGCAAAGAGGGTTAAGGGACTTCCTGAGGGTCACCTAGCTAATAATTGAGGTCAGATTTGAACTCAGGAAGGTGAGTTTTCCTGCTCCAGGCCCCATACTCTATCCACTATACAACCTAACTGTCCCAATTGAGGCCCAGATATGTTCACTGATTTGCCCAGGAAGACTCAGCCTTTAAGTGAGTGAGGTAGAATTTAAGCCTTTTCTTTCTGACCCTAAATTCAAATCAAGTTAATAAGCATTTATTAAAGATCTATTATGTGCAAGGCACTGTGCTGTGTTGTGGCTACAAAGAGAGGCAAATAATCCCAGATATCTTCAGACCTATGCATTTAGGAAGGTCACTTGGCTAGCTGAGTGAAGGAAGGCTTGGAAGGAAGAGAGGTTTGAGCCACTAACCAGAAAAATATTGCTAGAGCCCAAGTGTGAGGGAATGAAGCTCTGCATCAAGGTGTTAGTAGTGTCACAGGAGAGGGGCTGAATGTGAGAAGGTTACTAAGGTGAAATCAACAGGACTTGACAACAAATTTGATACAGAGTGAGAAAGAGTAAGGATTTGAGAGCTACACCTAAGCTGTGAGGTTGGGTGATTTGGAAGATTTGGTATCCTTGTCAATAATAAAAAAAAAAAGTTAGGAATCAGGTGGAGTTTGAATGGGAAAATAAATGAGTTTAGTTTTGGATGTGTTGAGTTTAAGATGTCTTTGGGACATCCAAATTGACATGTCCAATAATTAGTTGATGTTGTGATACTAGAGGTAAAGAGAGAGGTTAGGGCTACCATAAATAGATCTGAGGATAACATACGTAGAAATGATAATTGAATCCATGAAAGCTGGTGGAATCGTGAAATGCTTAAAAGGTAGACGAGAAGAAGACCCAGGAAAGAGTCCCAAGGGACACTCACAGTGAGCATGCATAACCTGGATGAAGATTCACTAAAGGAAAATGAGGTGAGGAGTGATCAGACATGTAGGAGAAAAACAAAGAGAGAAAAGTGGAACCAAAATCTAAAGGTACAGAATATCCAGAAGAAGCAATTGATTAACAACATCGAAGGCTGTAGGAGATCAAGGAAAATGAGGACTAAGGAGAGAGCCATTAGATTTGGCAATTAGAAATCTTTGATAACTTTGGAGAGAGCAATCTCAGTTGAATAATGAGGTCAGAAATCAGACTGCAGAGCATGAAGAGTCAGAGGAATGAAAGCAAAGGGGCCAACTGTGGATGACCTTCTTGAGAACTTAGACACAAATGGTAGGAAAGATATAGGATGATAGCCAGTTGGTATGGGCAGATCAAGTGAGGGTGTTTGAGGATAGGGGAGAGAGCAGCCATTAGACAGGGAATGATTGAAGATAAGTGAGTTGTTAATCCTTCATTCTCAAAGAGAACCAGTGACATAATGGGAGTGAGCACTTGCCTCCTCCACCCTGGGGCTCAGAATCTTTCCTGGTCTGTTGAGGTGGCACTTGCCACTGGCTTGCTGAGATGCCTCCCTTCCTGTACTGGTTCATTTCAGCCACAGCAAGAGGGGCCTTTCCTGTTAATCCCCCTAGCCTCCCAAGCTAAAAGATTGGTATACCCCATCTTTCCACTGGCTCTACTATTCCAGGAGTTTTCCTGGGGCAATATTCCCTGGATTTTTCAAAATCTAAAAGGGAGGGTGAGAATGACTTCCTGCTTACTCCGCTATCTTGGCTCCTGGAAGTTTAAATAGGTGATTTTCAAACTTTATTTGTGGACTGAGCTGCTGCAGGCCCTGCACAGGACTATGCTTCTGTCTCACTCAGTTCCAACAGACCCCCTTCCTGTGCTGAAAGGTTTGGGAATCATCATTGCTGCTGCTGATTCAGTCTCATGGGGTCTGCTCCAGCTTGGCTATGGTCAGGTCTGAGCTGGTACAGCCTGTGTGTTAGATGGCGCTCCTCTCCCAGCCCCATGCAATTGCCCCCTTCCTCTTATCCTTCCAAGTTGTCTTGGGCTGGAAATCTGCCACACTGTCTCTTTGTTGAAATCTGCTGCTCTAGAATTTGTTCAGATTCACTTTTTAGAGGTATTTGAAGGGGGTTTGGGGGAGAGGTCAGGTGAGAGGCCCTGCTTTCACTCTGCCATCTTGGCTCAACACTGCAAAAATAAGTATTTTTACAAGAAGAGGGAGCAGAACATTCAAGAAATTATAATTTTTTTAGTCTAGGAGCAGTAATTTAATGGTTGGTACTCTATATGTGAAATGTCTGCCCAGCAATCAAATAGGTAACATATTATTTCAAGGACTAAAGCATTATCAACACTAACATTCATTGCTACAAATGAAACCAGTTAATAATATTCCAATAACCATCAGATTGTCAAAGATGGTAAAAGAGATATAGTTGGTGGGTTACAGGAAGAAAAGGACTCTAATATACCATCAGTGGAACCAAGAAATAGTCCAACCTTTACACAAAACAAATATGATGCAAAAAGTGACTAAACTTTTTATACTTTTTTTTGCCCCAGCAATCTCAATACTACTGGGTGTATTTCCTAAGTTTGTTAAATTTAGGGAGAAAAAAGTTATTTATGTACCAAACCACGCATAGCAGTATTTTAGGTAGCAATAAACAACTGGAAGCAAAGTAGATAGCCATCAGTGAAGGAATGGCTAAACATATTTTTATATATGAAGAGAAATGAATAGGAACCGCAGTGAAAGAAATAGCAAAAATGGAGAAATTCAGGAGAAGAAAGAGATGACTTAGATGACCTACTACCAAGTAAAGAAAGCAAAATCAGAAGAAGAGTACACAAAATTACTACAATAAAGTAAACTCCTTCTCTTAGTTTTATCTTGGAATTGATCTGACTTGATTAAGTCTCATGTCAATATAAGTGAGATGGTGGGAGTGATGGAAGGGGCAATCTAACCATGAAACCAGGCTGCCTCTACACGGGTTGTGTGTCTCTAGTACAATGCCTCAGGGATGAATATACTTCAATAACCTAAATAATCCCTGATTTAAGAGAAAGGGAAGGTATGGTTGTCTATTCATAGACAAGAATAGATGTGAAAGGTCATCATCCATCCACACCATCTCATCTTGGGTTGCTTTTGTCCATATTCTTCCATTAATTTCCCATAAAAAAAATATACAAAACCTCTTGGAAGCCTTCCTCAAGGTCTTTTTTACCTTTTAGTAGATACAACTGCAGCATTTGGGCTATCTATTTGCTATCTCTCACTATCTTTACATGGTTGGCCCACATTTTTTTCTAATAATATATTTTCCTGATGATCTGCTTTGTGCCATTTGTACTCAGTCATCTTTGCTAACACGCTACAGCCTCTTTGCACTCATTATGCATCTTTCCATTGACCTCGAGGTCGACCACAATTTTGATCCTTCAGATACCATGGTGTTCTGTGATTCATAGCCATATAGCATCACTGGGAGATTATTAGTGGTTAAAAACATGGGCTTCTGTATCAGGAAGTGACTTGGGATCACTGAAAATGTGAACTATTTCCCAAATGTGTTCCTGTCTGCTCTCTTTCGCCTATTCAGTTCTAGGCCTCAGTTCATTAACCATCTGCTAGGCTTCCCTGAGATATATATCCTCTGGACTAATAATGCCTTGCCCATACAATTGCATATCATAGTGTGAATAATACACATTTTTCATCTACTTGATTCTTGCCAAGTAGATTTCTAGGCCACATTCTATAGGAGACAAAACAGATAGTGATATTCCCAGAGAGTATCTTAGCAGAAAGGTTCAAGTCAATGGTATTCTCTGGGACAGATATCCCAAATTTTGCATAAGGCCATTATATCAAGGTCCAGGGACAAATTGAACAATGGATTACAAAATGTTTCAGCTGTTCGCCTTCTATAACATCTCTCTGGCTCATGTCCCCTCCCAGAGAAACCCTGTGCCTAAGTATTAGGGCCATTTTTCTTCTCTACAAGAGGCCCTCAATTTACCTCTCAGCACTCAATCTGACAAAACATTGAGCAAAGGATAGGATTTATTTGATCAAACAGAAAAGAATTCAAATGGGCCCACACCCATGATCCTGAGCCACCCAGAAAAGATTTCTTCTCTTCCTAGGGAAATATCAGGTAATCCTCCCTTTTGGTGCTTTATACCTTCCCTGGGAACCTACTGTACATCAACCAGATGACTCATGCTAGCAATGAACACTTAAGTTTAGGTTGTTATTCAGTGAATAGGGTTCCCTTCTGTTCTGGTTCAATTTACCCTTCAGGGTCACTCAGATAGTATGATGTATAGTCTTTCAAAATTAGGGCAACATCAACAATCTATGTCTCTTCCTTCACCTTTTCTTATCAAAACTCCAAGTATTTTTTTTTAATCTCTTCCCAAGACCATGCTAGATACCAAATCCCTTTCATCTCTCTCCTTCTAGGGCTCTAGATTACTTTGTTCTCTTTGGTCAAGGCTCTAAATCATCTTTTTTCTTACTCTATAAAATCTTTCTTGACTTACATCCTATGGTCCTTCTTTATGACTTCATCTCACTGAATCTCTCTCAGGCATCAATCCCTTGTAATCACAGTTCCCTGTACAGGTCACCTGGACAACAGGTCTCTTTCCTTACCAGAGGTGAGATGGCATGGTCTTGTGGATAGTACAGGAAGACAAAGACACTCATAAGAAACACAGAACTTGCTTGAGATAAATTGAAAAGGGCCACTGCTTAATATGGCCTCAGAAGAGAAGCAGATGCCTAGCAAACATTGGAGGTTAGAGAGAGATTCAATTAGATTGGGGGATATTGTGGGGGGGAAATCTGACCCAGGACCTCCATGATCTCCTCACTAACAGTTAATCCTTCTGTAGCTCAGAAACCTCATGAAAACCCAGAGTAATAATAGGCCACAGTCCAAGTAAGTTTCTCTTCCACTTGCCCCAGGCATAAGTCTGCTAGTTAGGATTTTATCTCTCAAGGTCTGAGAACAGTAGCTTAAGATCTCTGTATAAGTTAAGGCCAAACATAGCAAGTAGGTTCTTTCAAGTGGTCTTGGACAGGTCATGGAGTTCTAGAAGAGAGAAAAAAAGGCACATATCCCTGAGGCCCTCATTCTACAGATAAAAAATTTGAAGCCCAGAGGGAGCAAGTAGTTTGTACAAGGTCACACACATACAGCAATTAACCTAGCCAGGATTTAAACCTAGGTCTTTTGTCTCCAAACACAGTGTTCTTTTCACTGCACTAAACTGTCTGGGACCAGGAAGTTGTGACTCTTGACCAGGCATCAACATATATGGAGTAAAGTGCTAACATCCTTGGAGGCACCATGGACATACCGAGTATACTGAGCATTCTCCTTGAGCTACAAGGTTCCTGATATGCTATTACAAAGCTGTACCTGCAAAATCCCCTTGAGAATATAATTGTATGGCTCTAAAACTAAAGTTTTTCTTCTTATCCCTTGGTGTCTGACATCTCTGAAATATCTTGTGAATCAACATTCAATGGCCTCCAAAGCTATATTCCCTCTAGGAGAGAGTTTCTGTTTACTTGGTCAAGTGCAATCACTTTTCCAGGCTTCATCTTCTTAAGTGGCATTTCTTTTTCTTATTCAGCACAGTGGATTCAAATGTGGTTGTTTTGTTGTCATAAATGTTGAGACTAGATCACTGTAAAAATACTAAAACATTTCTTTCTTTCAAATTCATTTGTTATTCTCCTACTTTCTTTTTTAAATGCTTCTTGGATGATATAATTTAGTTGAGTCCCCCAAGTTTTCCATAAGCCCATTACACAGGGGTTTTTTTTTTGAGTCATATCTCATTATAATCAACCTATTTCTATAGACACAGAGGTAGTTAAATTTAATTCTCATTTTTAGGTAGGGAAACTGAGGTCCAAAGATATTAAGTGATATGTCCACAGTCACAAAGGTAGTGATTATGCAAGACAATATTTTCACTGTGTTGTGGGGTAGAATGACAATGATCAGATCTCATCAGATGATGATTTAAAGAATAATTTGTTTAAATAAATTAAGGTGGGATTTTCATAGTTGCATAAAGTGCCTTCTGTGTGTTATCCTTTCTTGTAATCTAATATTGATTTTGACATTTGTTCCACACTGAATAATCTGTTTGAACCCAGAGAACTTGATTCCTACATTAGAATCAAGGCATGTTTTGTCTCTTAAGGTAAGTATAGTCAATTTGCCTTTATCCTGATAAATGAATAAAAAAACCCACATCTATTAACCATTTAATACATGTCAAACACTGCTAAGTACTGGGAATACATGTTTAAAGAAAACAATTCCTGTCCTCAAGGAGCTTAACTTCTAGTAGGGACAGACAACATAGAGGAGACCAGAGCTGCCAAGGGAATAGTGAGACTTGGAGCACTCTAGCTTTCAGTTCTAAGGTGGATGACAGGGTCTTTACCTCACCTTTCAGTTCAAAGCACACACTGACAGAACAAACAACAAGGCTTAGTGATCTACAGAACTAAACAGCAGGTCATATAGCATGGCCCAAGAAGGTGCAGGGGTATAATCAAAGGTAAGATCCAAGGATCCAGAGGATGAGCATGAAGAACAGGTCCTTGCTTAATGAAGTATCTCACTGTGGCCTGGATCAATTCTACAAGCTTGTGAATAGCCATGTCTTCCTCATGGGCAGAAGATTGAAGGACCTCAGGCTCACAATGACTGGCAAGGAGACTGATAACCAGTCATGATTGGAATGTAACAGGTAATTCAGGCTTTCTCTCATATTGGGTAGGGAGGAATTAGAGTGTTCCTCTGAGAAAGAGAAGAGATTAAGGGCACATTGACAGGAAGATTGGAAAGCGGGAAGTTGAAAGAAGAAGAGACATGAATGCAGAGCATCATCATCTTAGTTGCTTTCCTCGCTAGCACCATTTTCCATCAGCCATCCAGTACCACTGAATATCAGAACTGATGTTAAATGTTCATTGTGCCCAGTGGCTTCCAGTTTTCCACTTGAAATAAAAAAAATCATCATATATGGCCATGAGAACCCTTAGTAGTCTGTAAGACTTTGACCTCTTTTGTTTCTTAATCCAGAATCATATCTTCCAACATATTTCTAACTGTCTCCTCTTGAACACAGCTTCAATTAGAGCCATATTGAAGTCATCAGATTCTATGTGAAAGTGGTTTAAAGGATCTTTCCATTTTCTTTAAAGATGTTCTAGATATTTTCATCCCTCCAACAAGATATATTTTTTGCATAATCTGTCATAGTGATCTTTTTCTCATGCTTATCATAGATAACGCAAAGCAAGATGACCATGAAATTATATCCCTGGCTGCCTTCATAGGGATGTTAAAGTCAACCTTGACAACTTCTTTACTTGAATTTCCAAGGACAACCTGAGAGCCATTTAGCTACAACATTTTTATGTCTTTTGACATGTATTACTAGATTGTCAGTTATTCTACTTTGGTTCCTTTTCTGTCATCGGATAATGACCTCACATTTAGATCACCTGTTGTTAACATAATGCATATAGATGCATGGAAGGAACTGAGGATCAGCTTATATTTTATTTCATGGTTTGCCATGATCAAGGATTCTGTCTCTTATTACTACTGCTATCTACGAATATCAGCCAGTTAATTATTAGAAAACCTAAAACCTCTCCACTATGGTAGAAACTCAGAAGGTGCTCCTCTTACTGGCATGGTCTTCAAAACTCTAGGGTCACCTCTTTGCCACCATGAGACAATAGCATATGACATTTCTAAAGAAAATGTTGCCTAACAATCAGAGCTGCAGAAAGTAGAATGGTCTACCTTGGGAAATAGTGAATCCTCTGTTATTGGTGATCTTAGAGAGGCTGATGGATGAGGAATGCCTTGAGGAGTGTTCTGTTCTGAGCTGGTTTGGACTACATGGTGTCTATATTCCTTCCCCCCCCCCACCATTATTAGATGCTGTGAGTCTCCAAAAAGATAGTCTGACTAAATTGATACTCTTTCATTCATGGTTTAAAATTATGACAAAGATCAAAGAAAGTGGTTTTGTTTTTGGTTTTTTTTTTGGTTCTATCACAGAACACAACCTGAACTAGAACTTTTGGGCATTCAATTTCCTTACTCCAATAATTTCATTTCTTTGGATGTGCCTCCATTTTAGGAAAAACCTGTGTCTACAAACCTGACCTTGCCATATAAATACACAAGGGAGTAATTATTCACAAAAGAGTCCTTTCAAAAAGTATACACCCTAAATGAATTTGAGGAATGTGCAAAAAAATTCATTTCCCATTCAACTTTTTAAGGAACTGGTATAACACATAAAGACACACCTGTATATGATTATAAAGCATACCATAGGACAGAGATATGTAACCATGATTAGCTGTGCCTATCATTTAGATGAATGAAATACAATTTAAGATTGAATCTTTTGCTAAAAACTTGGATCTTAATGATTCATTTGCATTGTGGAGGCTTTGGTTTAGTTTGGGTTTTTTTTATCTGGTAGTTTTGGTGACAGATTGATTTTTCAGTATTGGTGTTATAACTGTCTGAGATTTTTTTTCTTTTTTAAATTTAATAAGCATCAATTTAATATTTTGTTTTCCACTGTTGCCTCTGTGCTTTTAAATATATCCACCACAAGTACCTCAATGTTCCATTCTATTTTGACCATAAAATATAATAATGCATTAAAGGGTGGTGGTAACACTTATCATAAAGTTATAGTTTTTTCCACTTTGCTTTCCAAAACCATTTAAGTCAGTGGTACGAAAACACAGTTCTTTTGTAATAGGTGTGTTCATTGCAAAAGCGTATAAATATTTCATTCCCCCAAAATGGTTCATAAAGTGACTGTTATTGGCAGGGATATTTTAGGTAATGACAGCACACACATTTATACATGTATACACACACAAACACATACACTCATAAATACCCCTCCAAATAAATCAGACCAGAAATTCATACAATGTTCAATCTTTATAGTTAACAATCCAATCAGGAGGCTAATCAGGAGACAGCTGCCAATATCCACCTTCAACATCTTGGCGGTGCACACCAAATCCCTTCCAGAAGCCTCCTCTTAGTAGAAAGGAATAAAAGCATTTATTAATCTACTATTGTGCTAAGGACTTTACAATAGTACCTCATTTGATCCTCACAACAACCCTAGGAGGTAGATGCTATTATCTTCATTTTACAGCTGGGGAAACTGAGGCAGGCAGAAGTTAAGTGACTTTCCCAGAGTCACCCTGCTAATGAGTTTTTGAGGTCACATTTGAACTTAAGTCTTCCTGACTTCAGACTCAATTCTTTATGCCACTTAGCTACCTTTAAAATATCTGTGGGCTTTCTTTCCTTTGATACAGATCTGAAACGTTTTGGAAATGGACAAAATCACTTCTCATTAACTGCCAACCTTGTCATGATAAATCCCTTTAAACTGAGGGATATTTCTTAGACGAGAGGCACATAGAGACAATATATAGTAGTGGAGAGATTGCTGCTGTCCTTGAAGTCAGAAGACTCAGATTAGAATCCCTCCTCTGATTTTTAGCTATGTAATCACAAACAAGTCAGTCAAGTGAGATTAAGTTTCCTTATATGCAAAATAGGGGTAATGATACCAATAATGGCTGCCTCTGGAAGGAAGGAAAGAAGGAGGGATGGAAGGAAGGAATAAGAAAGAGAAGGAAAAGAAACAAAAGAGGAAGGAAAGGAGGGATGGAAGGAAGGAATAAGAAAGGGAAGGAAAAGAAGCAAAAGAGGAAGGAAAGAAGACAGGGAAGGAGTAAGGAAGAGGGAAAAGAAGACAAGACCTTGCAGACCCATTATAATTGAAATATTTGTGAAGTGCTTTGTAGTCTTTGGAGCACGATATAAATAAGAACTGTTATTATTGTAAGCTGTCATGAGGCCCATTCTTGAAACATTTCTAATTTGGTAGGACCTATCAAAACTTTTGTCTTTGACAGCCTGGGTCAAGTACATACGTGTGAGGATGAGGAATCGGAATCAAAATTTAAGTTTATCAAATTCACTCTTTCCTCCAGAGTCATCACAGTGCAGTGGCAAGACAGAAGTCAAGATGACTGGCTGTGGCCCATGATGCAATAGATTGACCTTGGCCTTTCTAAATTTAAGTCTTTTCCAGACCTCAGTTTGTCTGAGACAATGTCCATTCAGTGGGCTAGATAGTTTCCTTGGGATGTCTCATGACTGAAAGTAAGGTGAGTTTCTTTGGGGAGAGAATAGCAGGTGTCCCCTGGGCTATATGCAATGGTAATACGGGAAAATTCTCCTATCTTGGTAGAAGTATGGAAAAGTGATGGGCTAAACGGGGTCCAGCACAAATAATTTTCTGTGTGAGAACATGGTGGAATAATAATATTATTTTACAGCTAATTTCTAGACATTTGGTCTACCTCCCTGAGTCACCGATAACTACTTTGTTATTTTTTGAATGCTAATCCCCAAAGAGAAACTGATCCTTCAGGCATTACTGTCATCATCAAAAGAGGCATCTAGGTGGCACAGCGGGTAGACTACCAGGCCTGTATTAAGGAAGACTTGAATTCAAAGCTGGCCTCAGATACTTATTAGTTAGGTATCCCTGGGTAAGTCACTTAACCTCTGTTTACCTCAGTTTTCTCTTCTATTAAATGGATTGAAAGAATTTTTCTAATGGAAATGAAAAACCTAATTTTGTTCTAAATTCTTCTACCTGTAACTGACTTCTTGGAATGAGGGATTATATGTGAGCATGTACATAAATACATGTTTGCACATATATATATATATAATACATGTGTTTCATATAAATATGTGCATGCATAAACATATATGCACATATTCACATATATACATCTTTCAATCTTTATCTCCTTTTATGTTATTCTTTTAACACCCTTTCCCCCAACACACATATCTCATGATGAAAATGGATTGTAATACTCCTGCAGGTTAACCCCCTGCCAAAAGCTCTACATGGGATAGGGCTCAGATATTCAGATTTTCTTTGAAACCCATGAGCCATTTCCACTCAAGGGAAGAAAGGGAGATATGTCATTCCCCATCCCTTAATCCCCAGGATGGGCATATTCTCTGTCACATTATGACAAAATAGTGTAGAATCAACTTCCTCTGGATAAGACATTTTGGTTTTTGTTCATGCCCTCTTGTTTTATCCAGAGCCATCTTCAGGAGCAAGGAGAGATTTTCCAGTTAATGCCATTCTCATGTCTAGCATCCTCCATGGAAACGTACTTAGAACATTTCAGGTCTTACTCTGGATGAAGCAACTCCTACATCTCCCTCAGCAAAAGCCCCTCATTTTCACCAGGTGTGTGTAATCCTTGAAAGGCTATGCACATGTAAGGTGTTATTACTCAGTGTGAAGGAGCATTTCTTCAGCATGAAAGGGAAGGTGTAGGTTCATTTTGATCAATAGTTTTAGTGGGACTTTTGACAAAGGCAGGTTCAAGCAAACATGTAACAATCCTGATTGAACTTGAGACTGACTAACTCCTATGGCCTCTGTGTTTGCACTTTCCATCGTTCATACACTAGTAGATCTCTAATTTATAGTTTTATCTTCCTGCTCTCACTCAACCCCTACATCACTTATCTAGGTTCTAATCATTTCAAAAACAATTATTGATTTAAACTTATCTACTGGCCAAATTAAATATCTGTATTTTCTGGAGTCCATGAAGACAGCAAATGTGTTAGACCATTCTATAAGTTAAGTAGCATTGAGCACAGTGTCAAGAACATAATAAGAACAGAAATTGTCTACTTTTCTAACTGTAGACCCAGTACTTAGCATACAGTAGGTGCTTAAGAAAAGTTTTTATTCATTGTTGATTAATTCATCCATCCCTTCAGTGTGTATTCAGCAAATGTTTGTTCATTGGATCAAATCCAAATTTCCAATTATGAATGAGCAATAGGGTAGCAGAGTTAGGCAAAGTATTTATTCACCAGATCCAGATAAACTACATCCCAGGGAGTGAAAAAGCTGGTTGCTGAGCCACTAGCAGTAACTTTGGAAAAATCATGGAGAATGGGAGAGATGTAACAGGATTGAAGGACAAATGTTTTCCCATTTATCATTTTTAAGAGGAAAGAATGGACTCTGAACTTGACTTCAGATATTGGCAATGAACTATTGTATTAATTAAAGTTTAAAATAATAATACATTATTAAAGGAATAGTTAATGAACATCTAGAAAAGAGAACTGTGATCACCAGAGTCAAAATGATTTCACAAAATCATATTGCAAAACTAACCTCATTTTTTAAAAAGTCAGATTACTAAACTAATAGACTAGAAGAAGATTTAGATAATTTTCCAATATTTCAGCAAAGCATTTGACTAAATCTTTCATGTTATTCTTGCTGAAAAAATATGGAGATATTAGCTGGTCAGTAGCTTTGGAACTGGTTGAATGACCACACCCAAAGAGTGATGCAACTTTAGACAAATGATTTGCAATATCTTGGCTTCAGTTTCCCCTTCTGTAAAATGAGTTCTTTGGATTAGATGACCTGTAATATCCCACTCCCCAGCATTGTTTCTATGATCCTATGATCATATTTACTTGGAATTTTTAACCTAGAGAAAAGAAGACCTATGAGGGACACAGTATCTGCCTTGAAATATTTGAAATAATATCCCTTGGAAGACTTCTCCTTGCCTTCAGAGGGAAGAAGCAGGTGAAAATTACAGTGGGAAGGAGTTGTAAATAAATAAATTTATGCTTAATGTCAGGAAAATTTTTCTAACAATTAGAACTATCTTGGGATGGTTCAATGAGCTGCCTCTCCTGGAGATCTATAAGCAAAGGCTTGCATATTGTCAATAACATTCATCTTTAGTTAGACTAGATGGGCTCTAGGGTTCTATCCAACTCTAAAATTCTGAGATTCCATGGAGGAAAAGGGAGTCATTTCACTATTCTCATTTTAAAGATGGAAGAACTCTTCGAGTTCTCCAAATTAGATGGTAGACACCATTTTTGAGAACTTTTCTCCAGATGTGTTGCTTTTCTGGGAGCTTCCTGGTGTGAAGGTAGCAGAAATAAAGTGAAGGAACCATTGGATAAGAATCTTTCACTATGATTGAAACAAACATATCTTCATCGGCCTGTCCCTCCTACATTTTATTCCCTTCTTTGACTATTGAAAAGCTATCAGTCTTTTTACCCAAACCAGGTACGACCTTCTCCATGAGATCTTCCCTAATACATTCAGGAAAAGCAATCTTTCCTATTCCACATTTTACTTGCTAAAGTAACTAAAACATCCATAGGCTTTGACTCAGAGGTTCCACTATTAGACTTACACACATTGTCATTTGACATGAAGTATATACACCATGATATTTTTAGCAATATTTTTTGTTCTAGAAAAGAAATGGAAACAAAGTAGATGCCCATTAATTATGGAATAGCTAACAAATTATGACATATGAATGTAATAGAATGCTACTGTGACAGGGAAAAATCAACTATGAATATGAAAAATACAGAGAAATATGAAAGATTTTTTGATCTGATGTATAGGGAATTAAGTGGAGTCAAGAAAACAATATTCTATAGTGACCACAGCAATGTAAATGGAAAGAATAACTTCAAAACAGTCAAAAGTGAATTTTTGAAATTACAAAGGACAAGCAAGGACCCAAAGAAGAAATATCAGAAGATATCTCCAACCCTAGAGTTGGGAGGTCCATGGGTATAGACTACAGACTATTGCATTTATTTTTAGGCTTGATTTTTATTTTTTTGCAATTATTGATTAGTTCTACTGGGATTTTTTCTTTTTTTTTTTCTTTTGCTTTACTTTGAAATAGTATTTGCTATGTGGGATAGTTCTCTGAGACAGAGGTAAGGGAGGGTTAATGGGAAAAATTCTAGTGATTAAAAAAAAGAGATCAATGAAGCTATTATTAAAGGAAAGAACTTTATTTATGTTCCTCTAAGATAGGAGAGACAGCATGGTAAGGGAGATGGCATACTGGCATTGGAGCCTGAAGACCTGGCGTCAGATCCTGTCTTTAATACTTACTAGCTTTTCAACAAAGGGCAAGTCACTTTCCCTCTTTTTACCTCAGTGTCTCCATCTGGGAAATGAAGAGTCTTCACTAGTTAACCTTTTTAGCCATGATAAAATGTACCCATCCTATTTAATATTAAAGTTATTTATATACTTGTTATATCTGTCATCTATTTAATTATGAATTCCTCAAGGAGACTGTTTTTAAAATAAATTTTATTGATATATTTTATTTCTAAATTATTTAATTTCTCCCTTAAGCCTCCCCCTCCCTTCACGCAAAGAGCATTCTCTTATAAGAAGAACTTGAGGCTCTTGTCTTTTTCAGTTTGTTATCTTCCGCCAGCAGTCTAGCATATAAGAATTACTTAATACACATGAAGTGGACTCAACTGATATGAAATGAATTGAGCTGCAGTATTGAGTGTTCTACACCAGAGATGTCAAACACATAGTCCGTGGGCTGATATGGCCTACAACGACTTTGAGTGCACCTAGAACAGTAGTAAAATGTAATTGGAAAATATTTAACAAAATAAGCAAAAACAAGTAAAAAAAATTTTACTTATTTTCTACAAAATGTAGATAACATTACTTTTAAAAGTTGTCAATATGTGGCCTACAGGGATCCTTATACATGGTTTTATTGCTAAATCATTTCAGTCATATCTGACACTTTGGGGGGTTCTTGGCCAAGATACTGGAGTAGTTTGCCATTTCCTGCTCCAATTCATTTTACAGATGGGGAAATCGAGTTAAACAGGGTTAAGTAACTTGTCCAGAGTCACACAGCTAGTAAATGCCCGAGGCCAGATTTGAAGATAAGTCTTCCTGACTCCAAGTCTGGCACTTTATCCACTGAGTCACCTAGCTGCCCTGCATATAATTTAGTGGCACCATTTTTATTGCAGTTTGACACTGTTGTTCTACATCGGACCTGCACAACTTGGCAGTAGGTAGGGGTCAAAATTAAAATAGACTAAACTTCTTCAGGTCACATATGGCCTTTTAGTGGATCGCTTTCAAAGTAAAGGTATGGTTAATGATTAAACTATTTTGCCAATAAACCATATTTTTAAAAAGGGAAATTTTAATTAATATCAACTACACTTATTACTTAAGATTTTCATTTATCATGAAATAACATTAATGTTAAAAAAATTACTTTGCTAAGTGGTACAAATTTTAATACATTTTTCATGTTTTCCTACTATTTACATTTAGTAATGACAGAAAGCACAGCGAAAAACTTTGACTTTCCTTCCTCTCAGACTAGAGACAGATTGATATTTGTTTGCCACAAGTCATGTGACAAACAGGAAAGAGTACAGAGTGGCAATCCACCCACCAAGCTATATAACAGACACAATAGTGACTAGTGGAAGGTGGGTTAAGCAGAACACAGACAAAGCACTCTTTACATCTTTATTTTCTTACATCCTCTACATTTTTCAAGAGCCATCCAAAATCCTTTGGCAGAAAGTGGCCCATGGGCCATATGTTGTGCAAGCCTGTTGTACATCATAGGTTCACAGGGTGAATCTTAGCATCCTTAGGGAGCTTATTGAATTTGAGAGTTTGTAGTCAGTTTGCAAATCAAAAACATTTATACAACACCTACAAAATGTTCCAGCCTCTTCTATGTACTGTGGGAAATAGAGAGAGAAAGAGGAAAGAGAGAGGAACACAGTATCTGACAAGAAACAGGTCCTAAATAAATGTTTATTGACTGGCTTAAAGAAAGGAGGGAAAGGGGTTGAAGAGAGAGACAATGTTCTTTTTTCAGCATCATAGACCATACAGTTTTACAAATGGTAGGGATTTCAGAGGTATTCTTGTCTGTATACCCTCTCTTCCATCCAATTTTGTAGAAGAAAAAGCTGAAACCTTGACAGTTTAAATGGAAATATGTGTACATGATTGTACATATATATAACCTATATTAGATTGCTTATCAGCAATATAGGGAAGGAGATATTTTGAAACTAATTTTTTTAAATGAATGTCAAAAATTGTTTTTACACATAATTGGGAAAACTTTAAATGACTTGTCCAAGTTTTCACATAGCTAATAAACAGAAGGGCTGAAATTTGAGCCCAGGTCTAGTAGCTCCAAATACATCAACCCTTTCCAATGTACCAACATTCACATGCTCCCTTTCCGACTTGCACTGAAATCTTCCTATGAAATACCATTTTAATGAGCTGTGTCCCTATCTTTCTCAGAGGGAAGTTAGGTTCTTCCAAAGCCCACTTTACTATACACCACGTTTTCTTTTCATTAAACCACATCATCTACAAAAACAGAACCACCTATACCCTCCCACATGAAATAAATTTTCGACAATCAAAAATTAAAATAACCATCACCCACATTCAGGTTTATAAAGACCCTTATGTTATGACCCAGTGTGGTAGGTAGTATAAACACTGTTATCCTCATTTTTTAAAAAATCCAAAAACTGAACCTCAGATGGGCCAAATGATTCCTTCTCATAGTTGTACAGCCAGAAAATGAGTAACTCAAACTCAGGGCTTTTGACTCCAAACCTTATTCTCTTTCCACCTCCTACTGTATCACAGGCCCCCTCAGCATAGCACACTGTGCAGAAGCTGCATTAATGGCCTCATATCCTGCATGGAGCTGATGCTGCAGAAGCCTGAATTTATGTGTTTAACTATGCCTCAGGCATGGGAAGAAAAAACTGGTTAGGTCACAGAATTAGACGTGAAAGGGACCTGAGAGGCTCATCAGTAATGACCAGGAGGTTAATTGGTTTGCTAAGGGTCACACAGGTGGTGAGCAAAAGAGTCAGGATTTGAACTCAGTTCTTTTGAGTCTAAAGCCAATATTTTCTACTCTTCTACTGCTATTTTCAGTTTTTGATTCCGTTTAAATTTTTTAAGCCTAAACTGATAAATGCACCCTACCCATATATAAACAACCATTTTAAGCTGAAATAAATGCACAAATTGTCTAAATATAATAGGAATGCTGAAAAATAGAAAAAAACAGATATTTGATATAAAATTGGATGCGAGTGCAGCCAACTTAGAATTTATACGTTTCCTGATTAACCATAAGCAAGACCTCAAGCCAGTTGGGCTTCATTTACGCTATTTTCTTTTTCCTTCAATTAAGATAAGTCATTTTAAATAATATTCTGTTGCTATCATTTTCTTCATAAATATTTAAATGCATGCAATGTTAGAATAATGAGGTCTGAACACAACACAAAAGCTTTTCTAGTTGGAGCGCTTGGCAGAATCTTCAAATTCCTTATCAAGTCTGGTCCTGTGTGGTCAGGATAACATCCCCCACAGGAATCTGCTTCAAGTTACTCTACAGATGTCCTATAATCAATAGAAAAAGGGATTCCAAATGAGCTTCAGTTACTCTCCTTCTCTCTTAAAGAAAAAGAGATTACAAGCATTTATTTATTCTTAGCTTTGGTTTCCTCTCCAATAAAATGGGAACAAAATGCTAATACCGCTTGTTTCTTAGGGCTCTAGTGGAACACTTGTTTAGCACACTTGAAAGTGATATTCAGTATTCAGCAATAATCCCATAATAACTAGCAAGCTAAGTGACTGATTTTCATGATGGCAGAGTCATAAGAAACCTCCGCCTACAGCTTTTGACCAGTCACTTTCCCTTTGGAGAGCACCAAGCCTGCCTTTCGAGAAATGCCATGGCAGTCCCCCAAGGGGTCTGCTGAGATCACTAGGTCCCAAGGCCGCCATCCTTCACACTGATGGGGCCCCCAGCACTGTCCCCAGGGAGTTCCTAAACAACTCTTGGACCTGCCTCGTCTTCTGTCCCCTTGGCCCTCCGAGGGCAAGCCCCCAGTCACAACTGTACAGTGCATCTTCATATAAGCATTCCTTCAGAGCCTACAGGCCAATTCCTCCCCTCCCACTAAGATACTGGTTCTCCTTAAGTTTGATGAGAACTGCATCTTCCTAAGTGCAGCAGACTGCTTGGAAGTGCACCCTATCTGTCTGAACATGAACCTGGCTAAAGGAACAGGCTAAGGAGTGTGATGGACGTGATCTGAAACATTCCTTTAAAAAACTGTTATTGCTATTATAATTGTATAATAATAAAGCATTTAAGAAAATAGTATGGGAGAGAATTAAAGAACTCTCTCTCTCTCCCTCTCTCTCCCTCTCTCTCCCTCTCTCTCTCTCTCTCTCTCTCTCTCTCTCTCTCTCTCTCTCTCTCTCTCTCTCTCTCTCTCTCTCTCTCTCTCTCTCTCTCTCTCTCTCTCTCTCTCTCTCTCTCTCTCTCTCTC
>CM053770.1:334546154-334658746 GCA_028658325.1 Potorous gilbertii | reverse complement strand
TCTGAGGGATTATGCTCTGTGCACGCCTGATTCCGCCTGACCTTCCTTGGAGCCAGCTGTCAGCATGGCGAAAACGCACACGGATCCACTCCGGGCACATTCATTAGACTGTCTTCGGTGAAGAAGTCATTTGCATAAAACCCCAGCTTTCTTAATTAGTACTTCATTTTTCCCTTGACTTATTTTGTGGCTAAGTTCACTGTGTTGCTTTTTTTTTCTTTCTTTACAGAAAAATAAGAGGGGATAAAGAAGGTAGAGAGAGGGTGGGGGTAAGAAGGAAAAATAGTGTAACTTGCAAATTAACTTAGTGGTAATTAGCCTATTAACATTTTCAGATATGTTGGAGTCTTTTTTTTTTCATTTTTTAAAGGGAACTATTTGAGGAAAGATTTATCATAGTTACTTTTAGTCACCTACAATTCCATTATATTTGCGTACTCTTTTCCCTTTCAGTAAATCCAGTCAGAGTTGGGTGAGATCTTTGCTCTCAGATTCTCCAAGTGGACAGCAGCTATTAGAGGGCCAGGATCATGCCTGCCCTCTGATGAAGCTGAGCAGGTCTCAATTTTTGATGGATGGTTGAGCAAATTATTTTCTACTTGTTCCTGCAAGATCTCTCCTTGCCCACCCTGCCTTCTCTATATACAACTGTTCCCACAAAGGCTAAATGAAGTGACTAATGTCAGGAGAATGTAACCCATATAGACAGCTAATCTGAATAATCCAGACCAAAACTCTAACCCTCTTTTTGAATGAGATCATTTCCCCTTAAATTATCTGAAGAGTTAGAATAGCCCATTTCTTTCCTTTGCCATGGTCACCAGAGCCTATGAAAATGTTAATACAGAAACTTCTTAGTTGCAGAGAGAACACAGATTTCTAACTTGGAATGGGTTACATGGGTTCAAGTTGGGGGGAGATTATGACTTCACAGAAGGAAATAGAAATATTTATTAAAGGCAAAAAATTCACATTATGCATGCCCACTTTATCCCTCTAATGCTTAAAGTCACATGAAGGAAATTTCAAAAACTGCATGTTTTCCAACTATCTCTTCTTGAAGCATCTACTATTTTTCCTTTGTATCTTCTGCAGAAGTACACTATACTTGGAAATGGACACCAGGTTTTAGATCCTGTTCACAGCACTAATTAGTTATATACTCTTGGGCAAGTTTCCTAGCCTTGCAGAAACTCTTCAGTCCTCCCTCTTTAAAATGGAGATTTTACCTGCCTTAGAGATTACTACAAGGAAAGTGTCTTGTAATTCTTCAAGTGTTATAGAAGTATGAGTTAGTAACATTGCTTCCTGAAATGTCTAGTTAACCCAATATTTAATTTGTGTTCATGCCATGATATCTGAATAATTTGTTAAATCAACAAGTATTAATTAAATTTGTATTACAGGCAACATACTTGGTGAAAATATAGACATATACGGAAGTGATAGTCAGAGACACTAACCATGAAACACTACGTTCATTAGTTTCTCAGTTTTGTCCAACACTTTGTGGCCCCATATTGGGTTTTCTTGGCAAAGACATAAAGTGGAGTGGTTTGTCATTTTCCTCATCCAATGGCTCCAGTGGATCCATTTTGTCAATCAGAGGTTAAGTGACTTGTTCAGAGTCACACAGCTAGGAATTCACATCTTCACTGGCCTATAATGAGCCATCAGTTGCCCCCATGAAACACTATACAAAGCCATAAATTAAATCATATTAAAAACTAGTACAGACAATATAGGTGTTCTGGAAGGGAGAGATTATGTCAAGCTAATATGGCCAGGGAGGTCGCCCAGGAAAGAAGTAGGATCTGAGGTTGACAGTGAAGCATATTTAAGCTTTGAAAAGACAAAATTAACATCAGAAGGCTATAATATCGGTAATAACAAAATAAGGAGTGGATAGGTACCTAGAACCACAGGGCTTGATCCTTACACACCTCATACTTCACCATACCACATCTCACACCCCTGTGTGTGCCCATTTTACAGATTATGCCCATTTTACTTGTTAAAAATTTTTTTAATCCTTTACAAGTAGGAAGACTGTAAGCAAAGTCAGGAGAAAGCAGAAGGTATCATAGAATTTAAAGGCAGAAGGACCTTAGAGGTTACCTAGTTCAATCCTAGGCCCTCATTTTATAGAGGAAGAAACATAACCAGAAAGGAGACAAGCACAGCCTAAGGTCACACTTTTAGTGACTAGAAGAGTCCACTTCTCTGACTCTTAATTCTAATGCTTTTTCTGCTGGTCCAAAGGACAGTAAATAGATAAAACCATCCAGAGTAAAGGTTTCTCAAAGGGAAGATAAGAAGAAATATAAAACATACATACCATACACACAGGCATAGTTATATATACATGCATCTGTATATATATACAGATGCATGTATATATGTTATATATACATACATATGTATATATATACATATGTATGTACATATTATATATATGTATTCCTTATAAGTATATGCACATATATACATACTTGTACACACATATATCTATAGACTGCATTTGTGTTCATGACCTTATGGGTAATATTTGGGGGTTTACCACTATTTGGTCAGAAATAAGTAAGTCAATCCAACTTTCCTCTTTGCTACCAGGGTTAGCACTTTAGTGACACGTTGGTCCATTGGATTAAGAGAGTGGTTATTACCATGTCTAAACTACCTTTACCCATGACAAGAACAAGACACTTCCCCTCAGAGTAGGGCTTTGTCTTTAGCAAAATGAAAAAGATCCCAGCTTACCTGCAATGGGTGTTGAAGACTGTAAACTATCGTCTTCACAACCCTGCCAAAAAAGATAATCAGACATTATAAAAACTCCTGAAATGCTAAGGAAGGACTGTTACTTTGCTTGCTTGTTGAGAAATCCCCATATAGAGAGGCCAAATCCTAAACACAAGCATCTTTTAAGTACAGCTGTTTAAATGAAAGAACTCTTTAATCCAGACTTTTAAACTGATTCAGCCGTTTAAAAAAAAAAAAAAGAAACCAACTATATATTTCTATTGCTCATGTGCCAAACATGCTACTTTAAGCCATCATCACTTTGAAAATGCTTAACCAATTTTCTTTAAATTTGGCTTGATTTTCCTTTCAGTGGGCAATGTAACCTTGCCAAACGTAAAGTTTATAGGTTCAGTGCAAACGGCATCTTGACGATTCCTGGGAAAAGGGTATTTTTTCAATCTCACCTAACACAAAAGCCAGCTGAATCTATTTTATTCCAACTATTTAATCACTAAAAAATAAAATAAAAAGAGTCTTTGAACTTGGGCCAAGGAAGGAAAGTTTCAACCCCCAAACCATTATTTTTAGGGAAAGTTATAAGCAAAGTAAAGGTGGAAGTTAAAATTAAAAAGGGAGAAAAAACAACAAAGGTGCTCATGTACTAGGCATATTTAAATATACATCCATGATTTTTTTATACCAGTGTGTTTTTCTGAAAGTGTAAAAAATTATGAAGGACAAATTATATGACTGTTAGTTTTATTTCCATATGCATGCACACGCATTTACATGTATAATAAATATAAATACATTTATGTATTTATCATGTGATACACAAAATGTTCTTTTATGACTAACAAGTATGCTTCAGTATATAATCATGCATATATACATAATACATAAATAATACATACTCATTCACATTTATAAATGTCTTTTAAAAAACTCCCTCTTTTCCAGGATTTATTTGCAACTGAAATCATTCCTTCACTTGGGACTCCTTTTCTTACATTTTAGAAAGCGAGTGAGATGGTTTAATTCCCACAATTAAATCAAGGCAAGAATCACATATGAGAAGTTAAAAGCACAAAGGTCAGGATGGTCCAAGAAGTGATGTTTGCAATAAGAAATATTACTCATGAGCAATAAGGGGGTAAAGAGGTATCTGAAAGGGCACTTTTCAAATGTTAAGCTTTGAAATGTTTGCTCATAATATTATTTTAACATAGATTGTTGCACTGAATAGATACAGGTCTCTGTCCCAAGTGATATTTGTATGAGCATAAAGTGTCTGCAGGTGTTTGCCTCCAGGTAGGTCACTGAAAGACAATGCAAATGAGGACAATTTTCCCCAGTAGCAGCAACCATAGAAATTAACCAGCAGGAACCTTGTAGACGGAGTTATAGTTTAATATAGGAAGATAAGTTGCAGGGCATTTTAAAATTTGCCCTCCATTAACTCCTTGATTCTCCAACTCTCCCTTCTTCCTGTCCTCCCCCTACCCACAATAGCTACCAGTCATAAGCATATAGCATATGTAGTCAGCTCTCAATTATCTGCATGCAGAGTGTCTGACCTTGTGTTTTAGGCACAGCAAATGTAAAATCTCACACTGGCTTTCCCCTGTTACCCAACATGTACCTGAGCTACTGCCTACCCAATCAGATGACAGATGCTAAGGGAATTGAAATTAATTTTAATTTTAGCCTAAACTGAAAATAGTTATATAAACATCAGTCCTTAAAATGATACAAATTTTCTTTAATTGATTCTTGAGTTATCAGTGCCATGTCAGTCACTTTTCCTCCCTGTTCTCCTCTTTCAGTTCAGATAACTGAGTGTTCATTGACTTAGTTGTTCTGTACATACAGAATTCACAAAGGTTTTGCTTAAAATAGTCATCTGTGTTTGCATCTTACCCTACAACTAGATTTTAAACTCTTAGAAGGCAGGAACCATATCTGATAAAAATGTTGCATTACCCCTGGAATCTCTCCCATTATTCTGCACACAATGAGCATTTAAAAAAAAAAACCATATTGAGGAATTGAAAGGTCACCTCTGAAGGTAAACTACACATGATGTGACAGAATCACTTTGACAAGACAGTGTACACTGTGATACAGTTTTGACACATTGGCACCCCTCAGATAAAATTAATGGCACAGAATAAAAACCTGACAAAATACAGACTGCTTAGAAAGTCAGATCTGTCTAGGGAACATCAAAGTTGTAAAGAGGTTACAATTCTGTACATGGTCCTATAGTCATGCTTTCCCATTCACTTCCTCATAAACAAAATGCATTCGAGATAATAACATGTGGATTCAAATTTGAAAGAATCTTCAGATACAAGACTCATGCAATATAATGTCCTATTCTAGGTCTGCATCACAGCCAGATGTCCTGCAGTGGAAGGTCTGTGACAGGACAATTAAATACAGTACTTTCCCTGCAGGGCAGTATTGATCAAAGGAACAACACATATACATGTTTCATCATTCAAATGCTAATGAATCTATAAACCTCATTGCCTCTTATCTATCTTTGATTTTCCATAATAGTGTTCAATGATAAACCATGTTTACTCAAGCATGCTCATTATGCCCTACCAAAAATAGACATGCCACTGGTTGTTCAGAAGGACTATGGCAAGAATAAAATGTTAGAAGAAACACTAATATTTTTAGATTGGACAGAGAGGCTAACTATACTCAAGGGAACTATTGCTCTAAGCTGCTGCTTTCTTGTATGTGCCTCAAGTTCCTCATCGGTCAAACAATGATGATTATGGTCCAAGGCACCAAACCATATTTAAAATGTGGGCTTTGAGAAACTCAGATGGTCAGCACTGTGTAAATTTTTGATGTTATGTTGTTTCTGAAACAATAAGAGCTGACAGTAAGAGGCAACAACACACACACACACACACACACACACACACACACACACACACACCTGCACTTCATGTTTCAATAGAATGCCCAGCCATGTGCTAGTCATTGCACATTTTCCAAAACTCTCTCTGCAGAAAGATGGAGAGGAATGAAAAACTACAAGCATACCTTGAATAACATGATTTAATCAATGCCATTTTGTAGTAATGCACAGAATACATTATATCCAAACTCTATTTGTAATGCCACAAAGTCTTTTTCATAGATCCTATGAAACTAGCAGAAGCAATTGATAATGTTAAGGGTAGTATGTAAAATTTCTTTACTAAGTGACTATAATTCAATAAATATATGATAGGAAATGACTAAATATGAGTCTTTTAATGCCTCATAAAATAACACATTTATTAAAAGGAACTATTTTTTTCTTAAAATTTAACATTTATTATCTATTACACGCAAGGCACCATGCTAAGTACTTTGCAAATATTATTTCATTTTATCCTCACAACAATCCTTAGAGGTATCTCAATTTCCTAGACAAGGAAACTGAGGCAAGTAGGTTAAAGTGACTTACCCAAGGTCACTCAGTTAGTACATGTCTGGGATGAAATTTGAATTAATTTCTTCTTAACTCCAAGTCCAAGACTGTGCACTACACCACCTAGAACATTTACCATTCTACCAGCAGCCTATTTCTTTCTTTAAAAATGTATACAGTCATCCCTTCTACATAGCCACTTTCCCCATCCTGGTTTTGATATATATCCAGCTGGTATAAGAAATTAGATGAGAATTTTGGGGGAGTTTTGTGGAAGATGCAGATGATACTGAAAAAGTGTTTTTTCCTTACAGTATTTTTAATTAACATTGACCTACATATAGACTATGACCAAACACTTAACTCAAATTTTATAATAAGGTACTGTAAACACCCCATAAAAAAATTCTCTAGTATGAAGGGAGAGCCAAAAAATTTTATGTGGTTTTTCCAGATTACAGGATTGCCAAGCACCTAATACCCAAGATAAGGAAAGGAAAAGCATACAGTGTCAACAATGTCTTAATTGCAACACAAAACAGAGAAGGAAACCTGACCCTTTGGTTTCACAATGTATACATCAGTGGTATATGATTGCATAGGTATGAAAACTCTCTCTGCTGAAGAAGATCACAGTCTAGCTATATATCCATAAACAAGATTTAAGGTATTAGAAAGCTTAATTTGTCCATGATCACCCAAGTAGTAAGTGTGTCACCAAAGTGAAGTAGATGATTAGTAAAGGAAGTTCTTATACTGATAGGAACTACCTATTCTGATTAAAATTGTGACATTACAGTTCACAATATACACTCTTAAAATATAAAAGTAGGGAAACCTATATCAAATTCTATATCAAACATCACATATAAACCATCAACTTCATTCCTTCTTTATACTAATTTTCAAATTCTGCCCCAATACATCTATCAAGTTTGTTAGGATTAGTAGCTTAAAAGCTCAAAAGGTCTTCCCTCCACCCTCACCTTATTAATCATGTAAGTTGGCCAAATTATTCTGTATAACAAGAGCTATTTATAAAAAAAATACAAAATAAATAGTTGAAGGTGATATAGTTGGAGAATGTGAAAGAATCCCATCACCATTTTTCTACTTTCCATTGCTAAAACTGACCTTTTTTTTCCTAAACAAAATATTGAACTAGACAGGTGAAGAAAACACAAGATCACAAGATTTATTTATGTACTTGTTTCTTTATTTCAAATTATTTTGTAACTAAGATAGATTTCTAAAGACTCAGGGTTTGACATCTGGATGGATAATGGGGAACTAGGTAATATTTTTGGTTCAGACAATAATTGAATCCATTTTTTAATATGGTGGGTAAAGGAAGTTTGGCAAAACCCCAAAACTGTATTGCTTATCAGTTTTCTCTTTAATTTTTATGCCTATGTATACTTTAAGAGAAATTTAATCCGTCTGTTTCTGATTTCTTCCCACTTTAACTCACAAAATACTATCCTAAATGAGTTTTTGTTTCCTTTTTTTAAAGGAAACTAAGAAAATATGTACTATTCTCCCTTTCCTCTTCTTACCTACAGCCTTACCCCATCCCCCAATACACATGCAAGGACAACCTAGTTCCTTTCCTTCTGCCCTAGAGGTTTTGCCAGGAGAAAATAGCCTTGGAATCTAGGTGGAAGCTCATTTCTTAACTTGACCTGTTTTATTGATTTGTCTATCTAGTGATTGTTGTCATAGTGGCAACTCACATTTATCAATCCTTTCTTTCCCTCCCCATCTGTGGTACAGTGTTAGGGATTTGGGAAAGGAATCATGCATAATATCTTGCACAGAGTAGGTGCTTAGGCAAAATATTTGCTGAGCTGACTCTTCTAGTGTCAAAAACCTGGGCTAGAATCCTAACTCTATTAAGGACTTGGCAAATGATGAGAATTTATTAAATGCTTTTTGATTAATTGATTGATTGTGTTGTATTAAATAAGTTACTTGCTCCTCTTTCTGGTCCTCAGTTTCCATATACATAAAACAAGGACATGGAACTAGATAATTTCTAAGGGATCTTACAACTCTAAACCCAGTGATTGTAACTCATCTTCTAGCTGTAGCATCTGAAGAGCTGGATTTAGGGAGGCTATTTTTGTTGGGCTTTTTTTCTCCTGACCTCCCAGATAAGGGCCGTTCTCATAAACTGAGTAATCAACATGGAGTTTTTAAAATAAGAAATCTCCTTGGAGGGACAGTAAAGACTAGGAGTTCTATAATCTTTAATTACCATAGAAGAAACTTATGGGTTGAATGAAGTTATTAAATCTTACAGTCAGAAAGTTGAGACATTTTGGAGCTACAGAGAAGATTGAGGGAAGAAGAAAAATTGCTCTCTTTTGTTTTTCCTATTAAAAGTGAATTTATTCTCATTTTTAAAATTCTGTAATTTAGCTATTCTAGGATAATAACAAGGAGCTTAAAATTCTTGATCCGATGGAGGGAACAATTAAAACCTTCAGTACCAAGCTTTGTTTGAAGTCCTTAACTCTGTTTCTACATATGCAATGCCTACTAAGGAAAATGTAATATCCCTAAACTCTACTGTAAGAGTCTTCTTGGCAGCAGAGTAGATCATGTGCTGGGCTTGGAGTCAGGAAGGTCTGAATCCAAATTTAATTTCAGATACAAGCCACTTCATCCTGGGTAAGTCACTTACTCTCTTGACTCAGTTTCTTTAACTATAAAATAGAAATAATAATAGTACCTAATTCCTAGGTTTATTGTGAGGGTTAAATATGATACTGGTAAAATGTTTAGTGCAGTGTTTGGCACATAATAAATATTTACTAAATGTCTGTTCCTTTCCCTTTTTTAGACTTGGTTAAAATATGTTATCTGTATGAATTTTAATATCAACACATTGACAATTAAATTATACATAATTTATCAGTGAATGAATAAATTAAAACAGCTAATATAGATTAGAGCAGAAGAATCAAACATCATGTGCCCCACAACACTCGAAAGAGATACTCCAAACAGAATAAAATAGAATTGGAAAATATTTAACAAAAATAAAGAAAATACAATAAAACATAGATAATGCTAATATGTGGTTTTCTAAGTCAAAATGCAGTCAACAAGGGATCCTTATGTGTGGTTTTGTAACCTCCATTTATATTTGATAAGACAGATTGAAAAACAGTGGGTGTATTTGCAAAGGAGATTTAGCTCAATGTAAGTCATCTTAAAGTGGAAGAGGTCTTCTAGGGAGATCTAGGTTTCTCTCACTAGAGGACTTAGAAGAAATGATGCAGATATTTGTTGGGATATTATAAAGGGAACTCTGAAGGAGGAATAGGATATATAAGAAGACCTAAGGATTCTTCTTCCTGTGGGAGTCTGTTGGACTTTTACCAGTATGCGCTTATACAGAAGATAATACGGGATGTATCATCATTTGACTAGTGTCTCATTCAAGTCTATGTAATGAATAGGGTCCTACTATTGTTACTTGGTCCATCTCTACGTATCAAAATCAGGTTGCTACATTGTATAGTTAACAGGCATCAAGACTGCCTCAAATACTAAATTGACTGCATTTGAGTGTCTGAGAAATCACGTTCAGAAATAATCTATAGCTTTAGGAAAAGCCTCTTGTTAAAAGTTGGCATTTATACTGTACTTTAGGGTTGATAAAGCTTACAAATATAATCTCATCTTATACTCATAACAACCCTGAGAAGTAGATGCTATTATTATTCTGAAACTAAAGATGAGGAAACTGAGGTAGATAAATATGAAGTGATTTGTATAGGGTGACACAGCTAATAAATATCTGTGACTGGATTTGAACTCAGGTCTTCCTGACTCCAGAGTAGCTACGTAGTTCAGTGGATAGAGTACCAGGCTGGGAGGCAGGAAGACTCATCTTCTGGAGTTCAAACCTGGTCTCTGACACTTACTAGGTATGTGAGTCAGGGGAAGTCATTTAAGCCTATTTGCCTCACTTCCTCGAGTCTAAATGGGCTACAGAAGGAAATGGCAAGCCATTCTAGTGTCTTTGCCTAGAAAATCCTAAAGGGCATCATGAAGAGTCAGACCCAACAGAAATGAACAACTTTCTGACTCCGGATCCAACACGCTACTCACTGGACCACCTAGCTGCCTCTCATTATACTATCTGGGTTCTATGAGAAAAAAAATGTGCTTTCCCATTCAACACAACGTATCACAGATCTGACACATAGAAAGACCAAAAACCAATTTAGAGTTGTAAATTGGGACTTTTCTATCCTCATAAAGAAATCTAGTTTCGGACACATGATAGTATTCTGATATTTAGAAAAAAAGAAAATCCTATATTGCTTCCTGAAAATTTTTTCAGAATTCCTGGTTTATACCTAAAATTAAATGAGATAATACTGTACACATTTTGCAAACGTTAAATTGGTTATAAATGCTATTATTATGACTACTTTTCTCATTCACTTATTTTATTCTGTTTTGTAGTATAATGATGACGACTCATAGCTATGCAAACCTTTAAGGTTTTGTAAAGCACTTTCGGTAATTCATCTCAATTGTTGCACTTGACAAAGCTATGAGATTGGTGCTAATATTGTTTTATAGGTGATCAAACTGAAGTTCGAAGAGGTTGTCACTGATCCATTGTCTCATGACTAGTGACTGAGACAATATTTAAGTCTATTTTTTCCTAACCCCAACTCAAGTACTCTACCCACTCTGCCATTCTGCCTCTTTTATGTTTATACACCCCTTCTAAATGCTGAATCCCTTGAGGGCAAGACCCACTCCATTTTTTTTTTTTGTCTTTAGCACAATGCAACACATGTTGTGGAAACTCAACAAATACCTGTTAGATGGAACCTTTTTTTTTTTTGTGAACCAAATAACTTTGGCTTCATTACCCTGATGTAATCTTCCTTTAGGGAAAAGATCAAGTAATAACCATACATCAAAACACGAAATTTCATCCTGTCATCCTGAATGTTTTTTAGTTGTTTTTAAGTCATGTCCAATTCTTTGTGACCCCATTTAGGATTTTCTTGGCAAAGATACTGGGGTGGTTTGCTATTTCCTTCTCCAGCTCATTTTGCCAATAAGGAAACTGAGGAAACAGGCTTAAGTGACTTGCCCAGGGTCACTCAGTTAGATTTGAGGCCAGATTTGAACTCAGGAAAATGAGTCTTCTTGACCCCAAAGCTAGCTCTCTATCCACTGCATTAACTTAACTTCCCTGTACAGCATTTTACACTCAGAGAAACTGAGACAGATAAGTGATTTACCTAGGGTCACACCTAATGAGTAATGTGATGTCAAATTTGAACTCAGATCTTCTGACTCTAGGCTTAGCACTCTATCCATTGCTACAACATAGTTGTCATTAATATGGAAAAGTTGAGTTAGTTATACATATATGTTGATATACAGTTGGTTAGTCTGAGCTTCAAGTTGCCCCAGATAAGAGCATTTGCTGCTTCTTTGGATGGTTTGCCTCTTTTCTTCTGCCTAAATATTTTCTCTTAACATTTCATCTTAATATTTTTCCTCACTTTCACTCATACCCATGACATCTTATTCTGTCCTTATGAGAATTTTAATGAGCTATTTTTCATCATAATTTACTTTCTAAAACTACACTGCAGCCACCAATCTCATTGTTAAGTCAAGATTTCAAGAGTAAGAGTCTGTAGTACTATAGTGAAATAACAGGTCTTTATTTACTACCATCTTCAGACTATTCATTGATTTTTATTGGCATTGAAATAACATTTGGGAGAGATTATATTGCAGATCTCTCTTTTAAAAAAATTTTTAATATGGCTGTTTAAAGACTCATAATTAAATACCTTCCATTAATTCAGTCATTTCAGCCACTGGACATGATTATCACTGTTCTACCATTTAGGGAACAGTTGAATTTCAGCAACTTTTTTTTCAGAATCTGAGGAAAAAAGGAAGAGGAAAAGATAGTACCTAATACATGTCAGCCAGTGTGCTGTAAGCTTTTATGAATATTATCTCATTGAGAGCTGGATGAATATAATTCCAGACCCAGGATAACAGGAAAACAAGAGCCAGGGAATAGGTTTAAAATAACAGACATCAAAGAACACAGAAAAAGGAAGGGAGACAAAAGAAGAAAAGAGAGACAGGAAGGAAGGAAGAATGGAAGGAGAGAAGGGGATTTTTAACCATTAGATTTATTTATAAAATACAGAACATATTTTATAAATATATGTATTATATGTATGTATATATATATATATACACATGTGTATATATATATGCTGTGCATACTTATGTGTGTATATAATTTATGTATATAAAACTTTTGAGTATATGCTTTCCAAAAGACTTGCTCTCAAACATGATCCTTAATGTTCCTGACCAATAAAGATTAAATAAATTAAAAAGCAAAGGACCTTGGTCACTGATCATTTTTCTTAGGTTATTCCACAATATAACAAGAGCTCTCTACATACTTGCTAAGCTGCATATCTTCATTTTGAATTTTGTAACTGTATGTCTCAGCTAAGCCAATAGGATACTTTGATCCCTGCTCCAAGTCAGTTTGTTGCTCTGTTACAGAGTCACTATGAACAAAGTCAGATTTAATTACTGAAAATATTAAGGCATACATAATAAGATTACTTTTTTTTTCCTCAAGAATTTGAGACTATCTTTGATTTAAAAAGGTATGTCACAGATACAGATACATATACAGATACAGAGCTGGATACAGCTCTGTTAGAATTACCAAGTATTTTCATTCACATTCTCTCATTTGAACCTCCCAACAGCCTGGTGTGGTAGGTTGCACAAATGTTAATGTTTCCATTTTACAAGTAAGAAAATTAAGTTTTAGAAAGGAATCTCATATAGGATCACAGAGCTAGGAACCAAGCTCCTACTTTCAGCCTCCTCATCCCTTCTTTTAACAAATCTACTCAGCTTTTAAGTACAAGAACATTGTGTTGAAAAAGAGTTCATACATAACTTTGATTGCTGAGACTAATTCCTTCTAGGGGGTGCCTATAGTGATAACACCACCAGTTCAGTGAAAACAAACTAAAACAATAAATGAAAAAAAGTGACATATTGAAACACAAATAGAATATGGTAAATGAAGGATAAATTAAACAAGAAAGCTCCTTGAGGGTAAGAAATATTTTTGTCTTTATTTCCTGTGTCCAGCAAGGTGCCTTGTATGTAGTAGGCACTTAATAAGTGCTCCTTGAATTCATCCATGTATTCATGAATGGAAGGAGTTCTAGTGACCAGTAAAATAAATCATTACAGAAATATTATTTAAAAAAAGAAATATTATTTTTTCTTAAAAATTTTTACCAAATTTCTTTCTCAATTCAATTTAACAATTTGTTTTGTCTTTCCTCCATACTGATTCCATTTAAAATCTTAAATGCCAACTCAAGCCAAGAGCTCAACATTTATAAGTCATTTTCTGTATTACCTTATTTGATCCTGACAATAACTGTAAGGCAAGCTAAGGCATATAGGATTATCCCCATTTTGTAGATGAGAGAACTGAGTCTCTGATTACTGAATTGACTGATGCACAGACACATAACTGAGAAATAAATTCAACTCTTCTGACCTGAAATAATTAGCTGAACCCAAACTCAGAATCAGGTTCCTAACTCCAAGTCCAGTGCTTAGATGAGACTAAGGAAAATTGCCATATAAATACCATTACCTGAAAGTTTGACACTGGAAGACTTCAAACGGGTTAATTAATTACATTATCTGTAGCATTATCCTGGCTACATTCTGCCTGCAGGGCAAATGGATCCACTCAGCTGCTGAATTTGAAAGAGCTTTGTCTTTTTCATGCAGAAGAAAAACCATCTGACATACCCCCTCCCATTATTCATCACAGTCCACCCCACCCCCCAACCCAACTCCTAACATCCATCAAAATTGTTGGAGTAACATATTATTCTCTCTTTACTTGAGAGTGGGTATTTCCAAGGAAAGCATATAAAGAAGCTACATTAAGTAAAACCTGCCCCACTGCAAGATAGAAGAACTCAAGATAACACACTATTTGTAAATTAAATTCATGTATATCCAACAGGCATCTTACAATTAGGAAAAGATTTCAAGCTGTGTTAGACAAGTTTAATGGAGGGGAATCTACTTTGATCATCTAAATAATGACTGGCTATTGAAACAACGAAAACTCAAAAGTGTGGATTTTTCAGCTATGTGTATATACACCTCTATACACAACTCTGATAGCAAAGTACTACTACTAATTAACATTTATGTAGTACTTACTATATGTCAGACCCTATTTTAAGTTTTTTTTACAATTACAGTATATAACAACCCTGGGAGGAAGGCATCATTGTCATCGTCATTTTACACTTGAGAAAAATGAGACAAGAAATGGTTGACTTCCCTAATAAGTGTCTCAGGTTGGATTTGAACTCAGGTCTGCTTGACTCCAGGCTCAGAACTCTATTCACTGTACCACCAACAAATAACTTAATTTCAGAACTTATGACTTTTAAAAACATTAATTCTGTGAGTGTATCTGACGAGAAAGTTATGGTGAGACTGCATTGGATAATTGGAAATTACAGTTACGCAGGGATGTATAGACTCTGAAAAAAATACAAAGAATAAATTTTTAAGTTTAATCTTTATTATTAACATTTTCTATATCACTTTCTAAAGTATAGACAATCTCTCTCTCTCTCTCACACACGCATGCACACACACACACACACACACACACACACACACACCAAGCCCTGATTTGTAACATTTGCTGATCTAAGGTTTAAATGTTCGCTCTGAAAACTTAACAGTCAGCTCTGTGAGCTGGTTCTAGCTGACTCCAGCATACTTCTGACTCTGTTCCACCTTCTCCAGCTCTGTCAGTGTCCCCAGTTATATCTATGTGTGCACTGAGATGCAGCGTTGTTCCATAGCGGCACTGTATCTTAGTGCAAGGGGATAAAAGTTTCCCCTCATTACTTGAGTTAATTCACCAGAGGTTTAATTGTACAAGCTAGTATGCCCATAAATGGGTATCCGTAAATGGGATAAAGGCATTCATTCCATAAAGACCTACCAAGTATCTACCTTGTTCTATGATGAGCAAATCAGGCTCAGAATAGTATCATTTAGATTTATGTATATGTAAGATAAATAGATGCATAAAAAAGTGTTCCGAGGTAGAACTTCTACAGGGTAACATGAGATTCAGCTTGCAAAACTTTGAATATTCTTAATTCTAGCACTGATTGTGTGTGATCCTAGGCAAGTCACCAAAATTCTGTGTCTTCATATCTTTTTCTTGCAAATGGATCAACTGAAATAATATTTATCTGGCTTACAGGGATGCTATGCAGAATAAGAGATTCATGATTATTCAGTGACTAAGAAATTGTACATGTCATTTTGTTTCCTTCTGGAAAGTCAAATATCCTTTGAAACTCCCAGATAATCCATTCTTATACTGGTAATTTAATTGGACAGTATCACTTCATTTGGATAAATTACTTTCTTTTATAGTATTTTTTTTCAATTAACAAGCATTTATGTTTTTTTCCCATTCCCTACCCTTCTTGCTAGGAAAAAAAAAGAAAAACAAAAACAAAAGGCATGGTCAAACAAAACAAATTTCCACATTTGTCATGTCCAAAATGTATATTTCATTTTTCATATTTAGTTGATCACCTCCGGATATAGGACTTAGAATGCAAGACATCCTAAATAGATATATTAGTTTCAAACAAATCAAGAGAAGATAGGGTAAATTTGAGTTTACAGAGTGCCGAATATTGCTTAATTTGGTGAAAATGTAAGTCAAACAAGTGGTTTGGGTGAATTTTTCTTGAATTGGTGAGATTCTCAGGTGTTAGGTAATTCCAACCTATCTTTTCACTGACAAGCCACTGACATAAAGATAATGGTTCTCTCTCCATACAGTTCCCAACCATGACTTGATTCAATATATTCAATGAACAAAGATTTGAATCAACTCACAAAAACTGATTAAGTGCTATATAAACTACATAGTCAGATGAGGGGATGATTTCTTTTCTCTCTTAAAAAAATGTGATATCGTTTGTTTTTACATTAGTTTCATTTCCCAACATAGTCCTTCTCCCAAACCCTGTCAGAAGGCCGTACCTTATAGCAAAGAATAAAAAGGATGATTAAAAAGTTCAATAAAACCAATATACTAATCAAGAATATCATGTATATAAAATACTCATAGTGTCTTACTTCTGCAAAGAAGGGAGGTAGACGCATTCTCATTTTTTCCTTTGGGATGAAACTTGGTCATATAATTTCAGCTCTACTGTTTTGACATTATTTTTTCTATTTACATTGTTATAGCCATTGTATATTTTCCTTGTTCTACTCATTTCACTTTGCAATGAGTTCATATAAGTCTTTCCAAATTTATCTATATTGAGCTTATTCGTTATGAATTAATATGAGTGAATAAATTAATGCATCCATTCATCATTCTTCCCCTACCAGCAGAGATATAGAAACCGATCCTTACATTTTTGCCTGGGACCCATAAAAGGATTTCTCTCTTTCTGAATGCACTATGCTGACACACTTCATCCCTGCCCATCCCCAGCCTGGAAAAACAAGAAACATACACATATTCTGCCCAGTAATGTGAGGAAGACAGGTGGGGAGGAAACTAGATATCTCTCCCAACAAAAGTCCCAGGTGAGGGAACCTCAAGGAGGCAGAGACTCTGTTTAGAACACTCTTTCTCCTGCAAACCTGTACAAAACAGTAGAAGTCAGAGATAGAAAAGTGCTAGAGAAGGCACTGGGGCCAAAACTCAGTTTGTCTGGCTGCAACAGGCCTAAAGGAAAAAAAGGACTGAAATCTAGCTCCAGTCATTCCTGCTCCTACCCCACCCCAAAGCTATTTAGGTCAGGGCCTGAGGATAGTTAAAAGTAAACTCTCTAATATGAGAGAAGTCTGAGATAGCTTGGCAGTTAACTCAGAAGTATGTCCACTAGCAGAAATAGGAAAAAAGTGTTTAGAAAGTGAGTGACATAAAAAGATAAGAAACAATACTGAAAAAACTCCCAAAAGATTTCAAGAAGAAAGGAGCTCAATTTTTAAAATCTAGAGAATAATCAGATAAATTAAAAAAAGAAGATATTAAAATTAGAAGGAAAGATAAGTACCAAACCCTCAAAAAAATCATAAAGCTCTCTTGACAAACATGATAAGAAAAGTAATTGAACTCACTATAGTGAAAATCAGAACCCTGTGGATCCTCAAGAGATTATGAAACAACAATAAAATATTTCAAAATCTTTCAAAAGAAAAATAGAAGTTAGAATTTATTATTTATTAGAATATTATATATCATAATTATTATTAAGTTAGAAGAAATAATTAGCAGACTAAAAAAAGCGAAAGAGAAAGTAGTAAAAAGAAATACCAGAAAAATAAATGAAAAGAAAAGCAAAAAGCACTAATTTGAAATGAATACATGACACCTGTACTAGCAAAATGCACAAACTTTGAAGATAGGCTACTGAAACAACATAACAATCTGTCTTCCAGAATAATATGGCAAAGCAAAACCCCAAGTGCCATAATAAAGAAAGAATGCAAGAAAACTTTCTAGAGCTTCTGAATTTATATATATATATATAAATTCAGAAGCTCTAGAAAGCTATATATATATCAACCAAAAGAATCCAAAGATTACTCCCAGGAAAAAAAAAAAGTATGTTTTAAACTCTCAGAAACATAGTGGTTAAATTTAATGATTCTAATGACATATAAGTTGTTCAAGAGGGCAAGATAACAATCTTTAAATGTAAAGGAAAGAAAACTTGGAAAATGCAAGACTAATCTGTAACCACTAGAAAACTCAAAAGGAAATGGAATAACATTCTGGAAATCAACAGAACTCAAGATACAATCCAAAATGGCATTTCTTAGAACTCTTAGTCTAACTATCAATTAAAAAGCTCAATATTTAATAAAAGGAAGGTACTTAAAACACTACTACAAAAAAGAGCTATAAGCAGAATATTCAGATTCCAAACACTCTACACAACAGAAACACACACACACACTAAAACAAATAAGTAAAATAAATATCAGTATCAAAGAAAAAAATAAGTATTGCAATAAATAATATCAAAAGAAAATCCCTTAGAAATAACCAAGAGTTTTTTTTTCACCCAAAATATGCTATGGAATAAAGATGAAAGAAATTTAAAGAAATAGAAGTAAAGATAGAGGAGCAGAACTGAAGTACCACAAATTTAATGATCTCTCAGATTTGGATAAATCTAAAAGAGAGGTAAATAAAAGGGAAAATGAAAAATTAGACCATCTGAGGACTTAAACATAAAAGATTTATGACACTTTCTGAATTGAGACATTATACTTCAGCACGATGTGGAATTTTTACAAAAATAGAGAATATGCTAGGTCACAGAGAAATTGCAAATGAATGTGAAAAAAGCAGAAATACCGAATACATGTGTATAGACTATAATGCAAAAATAGTGATAAACAATTCAGGGAGCACACACACAAAAAGGAACAGAACTATTTGAAAACTCAAGGATGGGATCAGTAATAACTGTGCCAAAGAACAAATTATAGAAGGAACTGATGATTATATGAAAAACAATGATAAAGATAAGACAATAGGTAAAAATATTTGGAGTTCCAAAATTTTGTAGGTCTCAGAGAAAATATTATATTACTAAAATGTAACATAAAATAGAAAAAGGGTATCAATGAACTTATGATGTATTTTCAAAAGTTAATAAATAAACAAACTCAAATCAGTACAAAAGAGGGATCTTTAATAACTAGAAGAGAAACAGATAAATAAGAAACCCAAATGACTACAGAATTGAGAAAATATAAAAATTTATTTATTTATAAAATTAACAAACCTTAAATAAGTGTGAATAAAAAGGGCTGAAAATAGGAAAAGAAACAGTCTTCCAAGCTCCTATTTTTGAGGCAAATGTAATTTTAGTGCCTAAACCAAGGAAGAGTAAAACAAAGAAAGAAAACTGTAATTCAATATCATTAATAAATAGCAATGAAACATTTTAACATAAAATCCTAGCATAAAGTAACAGCAATTTATCAAAAAAAATTCAATATGATACAGTTGAATTTATAATAGAGATACAAGGATAGTTCAATATGAGGAAAACAATGTAATCAATCATATTAAAAACAAAAATATCCAAAACTAGATGATAATCTCAATACATGTAGAAAGTTTTTGATAAAATTTAATACTAATTTATGCAAAAAAACCCTACAATATTTAAGAAAAAGATATTTTTTAAAATTAGAAAACCTTTTGAACTCAAAGGCCAAAAATTACATGCAATGGAGAAAAATTAGAAGTTTCCCCAGTAAATAAGGCAATAAATCAACAAAATTGAGACAATTAATAGCTTTAACAAAGTTGCAGACACCAATATAAACCCACAAAAATCAACAATATTTTTATTTACTAATAACAAAACTCATGGTGAACTGAGAAATGGCAATCCTCTTCAAAACATAAACAAAATGAATGAAATGTTTGAAAGTCAATCAAACAAAGCCCTCTTAATATCTGTATAAATTTAATTACAAAATGTTTCTTTAAAAAAAGTAATAAGAACTTAAGTAGCTAGAACAATGTTCCGTGTGCATGGCTAGGCTGTACCAAATATACTGAAAATGACAATACTACCAAAGTTACTTTATATATTTAGCGTAATATTGAACAAAGTACCGAACGTATCCTTTATAGAGACAAAGTAAATTATGAAAACTATTTGGAATTACAAAGGGTCTAGAATATCAAGATAAATAACAAAAAGATATGAATTATGGTGAATGGTTCTTGCAAACCTCAAACTATACTATAAAGCAGTAATTATCTGAAATCATTTGAGAGTAGTTTTAAAATAAGGGAAGAAAAATAGATCAATGGAACCTACAAGATTAGGAAGAATTAGAAATAATTAAAATCAATAACTAAATGTTCAGTAAACTTGAAAAACATAAACTACCCAGAAGAACTGCTTGGAAAACTGGAAAGCAGCCTAGTAGACATTTGACTTAGATTAAGATCTTAAATGATATTCTACAATAAATGCAAACTGGGCAGGTAACCTATCACACCAAAAGGAGGTTAGAAAAAAAGTATTTCACAGCTATGGGTAAGAAATGAATTCTTAAATAAAAGAGAAAAAAAATTTAACATAAAAGAAATTTGTTTAATTACACAAAAGATTTAGATAGAACAAAATTAATGCACCCAGTATAAGAACTAACATAGTTGACAGAAAAAGGAATCTTCATATTAAATGTCTCTGATAAGAGCATGACATCCAAGATATATGATCCCCAAAAATCTTAGTGCAGTTTAAACTACACTAAGACTTTTAGGACACCTTCTATAGATAACAGAAATATGTAAGACTGAAAGTTCTTTTGAATATATGTAAAGTCAAAGAATACAAACAGTTCTCATGAATGCTTTCAAATCATTAATAATAAGAGAAATGCAAACAAATGCAATGATGAGACTTCAACTAATAACCACTTAATTGGCAAAGATGACAAAAGAAGGGAATACTAAACGGAGTGTTGGTGGAAAGATGTGCATGAAAACATTGTTGATCAAATTGTGATTTGGTACAACCATTCTGGAAAGAAATTTGGAATTATGCAAATAGAATCACTAGATGGTCCTTAACCTTTTACCCTGAGATTGCACTTAGTCATATACTCAAGGATGCCAATGACAAAAAGGCCCCATGTTCATTAAAACATTTATGTAAGCAAAATTATTTTTAGTGGCAAGGGACTGACAACAAAATAGAGGAATGATTAAGCAACTGTGCAACAAATATGAGGAATACACAAAGGAATGGAAATAATTGAACTAAAGTAAAGTGAAATAAGCAGAACCAGGAAAAAAAAATACAATGCTTGTAACAATACAAATGGAAAGAAAACAAACAAAATCCATAAAAATGGAATGTTATAAAATCATGATTAAGACTGGCCCCAAAGAAGAAGATATATGGGAAGGTATTTCCTCCCGATCCTTTGCAGAGATAGGTCCATGAACGCAGCCACTGAATATAACGTCAGAATTTTTAGACGTATTGACTGATTTTTGCTGAACCTATCGATTTTTTTCTTTTCTTCCATATTTTTTCATTCTTTGTTTTAAAGGAATATGATAGGAAAAAAGTTATTGGAAAAATGTAGGTAATATAAAAAGAAAATACATCAATAAGAATTTATTTTATAATATTCCATTACATTTATGCCTCACAATTTATTTAACCATTCTCCCAAATATGAGTATCTATATTGTCTTCATTTCCTTGCTACTACAAGAAGTATTACTATAAATAATTTGTCATATATGAGACTTTTTGTTTTATCATTAACACAGGGATACATGTCTAACGACATAATATCTGGCTGAAAGAGTATAGATATTTTAATTGCATTCTTAGTATAATTCCAAATTTTATTCTGGAATTTTTGGACCATTTAGCAGCTATATTACTATATTGCACTATATTAGTGTGTCTACCTTTCTACAACCTTTCTAACATTGACTACCTCCATCTTCTCATCTTCGCTAATTGGCTGAATTTGATGTAATACTTCAGAGCTGTTTTGATTTATTTTTCTTATTAATAGATTAATGTTTTACATGATTGTTAATAATTTGTGATCTTTTTTAAGAACTGTTTATTCATGTAACTTGACTACTTAGCCACTGGAAAATAAATGGCCATTGGTCTTATATACTTGTGTTAGCTCTCTATGTGACTTGTATATCAGAGATAGACTGGATTTTTCATTTTCCAACTGGGTGCTCTGGCTCCATATAGACAGTCAGAGAAAAATGAAGCATGGTGACATATGCATTTTAATTTCCTTTCTCTCACATGTTCTGAACATTCAAAACACTCTCAGGCTAAGTCTGCTCTCATGATTGCATTTTTAGAGAATTCTTCAGGTCCTCAGTTTCCTCACCTCCAAAGAGGGAATGGTGCTTGGAAGAGGATTGAGATGCCATTATAGCAATTGTTGTAATATCTTTCACAATCATTTTGTTGCATTTATTGAGCACCCACTGTGTGCTAAGCATTAGATAAACATGAGGTGTCACATTAAAAATTGTAGTCCTCCTGGCTTCAATTTTTTTGAAAGCCCCTCCGTTCTATTGATATTCTATGCCAGATGGTGGAGAAAGGTCTAAATTGTATTGCATTTGCTTTTACAGATAATTTATGAAAAAAATGAAATATTAACTAGGAATGTTGTAGAATGGCTTTCTGTTTCACTAGGAAATGACAAATGAAGTAGTGTCGGCATACATTTGAATAAGGAATTATCAATCAACCTCAAACTTGACCCACAGCTGTCGTCCCTATAAATTAATGTTTACCGTTCTTAAGTATGTGCAGGACATCTGGAAACACACAGGCTGTGGCTGGCGAGAAATTTCCAAGAAATACTATATCAAAAGCTAATTATAGCGCCAGCAAGTCCAAGTGTCATTTTGTTATGGTGAATTATAGACGGGAAACTCTGTCGCTGCAAACTGTTATTCATAACTAAATCATAATGCTTTTAAGTTTTAATTAATCTGCTTAGCTTTAGTTGCAAGGGGAAAGCTTGCTTAACTATTAAGCCACCGAGGTTTTCTCTGCCTTCTCTTGAACTGCCTTTAAGCACCTGAGGGAGTAAGACCATATTATCAGACAGACACTGGGGCCTATTAAGGAGAATTTCTTTTAATATGCTGGAGTCTGAATATTTCTTTCTATTTCATTATCAAAAACCAATTAATTTTCCATAAAAGCACCAAATTAATTACAAAATACTATGGAAATCAGAGATGTCTTTCTTTTCCCCACCATTATGGAAATGCCAAGCCCCTTGGCAGCCAAGTCCTTCTAAGGTACCAGGTTTCCTTATTTAATATTTTATTTGTGGTGTCAGAAGGGCCCTGAAGAGCTGGGGCTTTTGTCTCTCTTTTCAAAATGGGTTATTTTCTCTTGCTATACATCCCAGATCTCTCTGACCCTGAGGGCTGGCATTAACTTGTGTAGGTCATCTGGAGAATGATGGTTTTCTGTGAGAGGACAGCATATATGTTTCTTAGACTGTCTTGTAGCCTAATTATTTTATGTGTGTTCTGTGGTGTAATGGAAAGTGTGCTGGAATTGGAGTCAGAGGAATTGGATTCAAATCTCATCTCTGCTCCTTACTATCTGTGTAGTCTTATGGGAGTCAGTTAACTTCTTTGGACCTCAGTTTCTTCATCTGTAAAAGTGAGAAGTTTGCTTTAGATGGCCGCTGAAGTCCAATATGTCTCTAAATTGCTAATTACGTGATCAATAAAAATATTTGGTTTTGGATGATTGGTTTTCATTAGAAAAAAAGAAAATATACTTGCAACACATAGTAACCACTGAAGTATAGCAAAAATGATATTAACTTGAAATTCAAAGGTAAGATCGACCTTACAGGTCTAGTCCAACCTCCTCTCATTATCCAGATGAGTAAAATAAAATCCAGGAGAGCTGTGGCTTGAATAAGAATGTACACAACATATATCTAGGAAGGGACACCCAGGATCAAAATCCAGATTTCTAACTTCAAAACTAGTGACTTTTCTACTAATCTGCTGACTAAAATATTTCATCCATTAAGAGATTTTTCTTCTAAGAAAAGAACAACTCATAGTCATTGTTTAAGTGAAAGAATAAGGAAAATGCAATGAAGCTTCAATCACTTCATCTATAAAATGATGGGGTCCTGTTCTTGTTTTTTATAGAAATGGAACCTGAGGCCCAAAGAAGTGAAACTTGGCCTGGGGTCATCAGAATGGTATGATATTAAGCTGGGATTCAAATCCAAGTATTCTCATTTTGACTAAGCACAGCAAACATTTATTAAATGCCTACTGTGTGCAGGGCACCATAATAGGTACTGAGGATACACAGGGGTAAAAAACAATACTATTATCCTCAAGGAGCTTACATTGAAGTGGAGGGACTTAAGACAAGTTAAAACCAGGTAACTGGAAGAAAGAATCATCTGGTGAGAATCAGGAAAGTTTTCTCATAGGAATCAGAATCTGAACGATCTTTCAAAGATGTTAAGGATTCCAACAGGAAGAAGATAAAAGCATGAATACCTAGACCAAGTTTGGAGAACTCTAGTTCTAGTAGATGATCTTTCCACTAAATTCCAGATACAAAGACCATAGAACTGGAAAGAAACTCAGAACTCATCTGGTCCAACTGTCACATTTACAAAGAAGGAAACTGAGGCTCAGAGAGGTGGAATGAGATGTCCAAGGTCACATGGTTAGCACATAGAAGAGTCAGGAATCTGAAGTTCTAATAAAAAATGCTATCCATCTCCAGAGAGACAACTGATGAACTCTGAAGTCAGACTGAAACATACTGTTTTTCATTTTCTTAATTTTTCTTTCTTTTCTTTGCAACATGGATAATATAGAAATATGTTTTGTGTGACTTTACATGTACAATGGGTATTGTATTGCATGCCTTCTTGATGGCTATGGTCCTTATATCTAGAATTTAGTGGAAAGATCATGTAATGGAACTAGAGTTCTTCAAACTTAGTAGTCTTTATATTCATTCAAGCTGTCCTACACATGCTTTTTGAGGGATAACTGGGTGGCACAGTGGATAGAGTATCAGGTCTGGAGTCAGCAAGACTCTTCTTCCTGAGCTCAAATATGGCATCAGATATGTATTAACTTTGTGACCCTAGACGAATCACTTAAACCTACTTGCCTCAGTTTCCTCATCTGTAAAATGAGCTGGAGAATGAAATGGCAAACTAGTATCTTTGCCAAGAAAAGCCCAAATTTATTTATGAATAAACAGACACAATGAAAAGAGACTGAACAATAACTCTTTTCCCTGTATAGTATTAGGGAGGCTTGAAAAATCTTCCACGATCTGTGCTAGATCACAAATTATAGTATTTTTCAACATTTTTAGAAACAAATGTTTTATGGATTTATTTTTTCTTTCTCATATAGTTTTCCCTTCCCAATGACTTTCCCTTCCTACTCCACACAGAACACACCCTTTGGACAAGTAATTCTAAGTAGAACTAACAAACACACTGACCATGCCTGACAATATGTGCCATGTTTTGCTGTGGCAGTTTGCCAACTATCCAAGAAGTGGGAGACATTTTTCATGATGCGTCACTGTTCTAATGATGGTCCTGATGTCTTTCAGCATTGTTTTCATTACATTATTGTGGTTATTGTATATCTTATTATCCTGCTTCTGCTTCTTTTGCTCAGCATCTATTCTTACAAGTCTTTCCATATTTCTCTGGATTTGTCATATTTGTTGTTATACAGCAATAACATTCCACTTCATTAATATATTGCATTTTGGTCAGTTATTCCCCAATCAATAAGCATTTGCTATTTCCTTCCACATTTTTGCTTCCAGAGAAAGGAAATGGTTTTATGTATATGCCAACTTTCTGACTTTGAGTTCTTTATAATAAATACCAAGGAGTGTTATTGATGAATCAAAGCTTATAAACTTTTCCAATTTCATATCGTTTTCCAGAACATTGGGATCAATTCACATCTCGACCAACTCTACGTTAGTTTGCCAATCTTCCAACAGCCCCTCCAACAGTTACCATTTTCTCCTTTTGTCATCTTTGTTATTAATATGGATGTGTAGTAATATCTCAGAGTTGTGTGAATTTCCATCTAGTATTAAAATAATGAGATTGAATCTCTTTTCCTTAATGCTAATTGAATGTGGCCACACCTCCCCAGGCTTACCTCCTAAAAGAAATATATGAGATTTTAGATTACACAGGGTGAATATCAACACATTTAAGCCTTCATTCAAATCCTAGAAACCAGAAGTTTTACTTTAGCACTTTTGGGCAGTTGTTTCTCCATGGGAACCTCTTGATGCCTCTAGGCAGCTTTCTAAGACTATAAGTTGCAGAACAACTGCTGACATGCATGGGTCAAGGGAGTTTCCTTAGTAAGAGTTTGCTAGGTGTAATAGTTAGGTTATGAAATCATAGGTCTAAGCCACTCTTGTCTTCCCAAAATGAAAGTTAATACAGCACCAAGTATTATATCAAGTATTTTCTGGAGCCTCAATAAATAATCAATCAACTGATACAAATTTAAGGAATTCTTGGCACAATTCTTTGAAGTGTGATGCTATCCCTTTTTGAAAATGAGGAAACTGAGACACAGAGACAACTCCAGCTTCCCCCAAAATGTGAGATAATAAAGCATCTAGTACCATGTCAAGTAACTTCTGGAGCCACATTAAATAATGAATTGAAATTGCTTCAAAGATTTTTTTACCAAAATATTTTGAAGTGCCTTATTTTTTCTAATAAGGAAACTGAGGCATAGAGAGGTTCAGTGAACTAACCAGGATCACACATAGAAAGTGTGATAGAGCTGAGTCCAAACTGCTTGGCCTACTGAGTTTTGTTTCCTTCCAAACTAGTTGCTGTCCCTACAGAGCTCATTTCTGCAGGGTAAATCTTTTTCCCCCTTCTTTTTCTGTATCTCTATTGGCAGGGATACTTGTGACCTTCTGAGTAGCTTCATGCTTTTGCCTTCCTGCATTAAACTTTAATTTTTTTATCCATGTCATGAAACAAAAACAAATTAAAAAGAAGGGGAAAAACCTTTTGATTTGATTTCTAATACAGAGAAAAAGTTAATGCTGGCATAGTAATTGCTAAAATGCTGTTTAAATCTGCATCTGACTTGGAGCCAACATCAGAGGACAAGTTGAAACAGTGGTAGATAAATAATTAAAACATTTGGAGACATTAGGATCACAGTTTTCTCTTAATAAAAATTACATTTTGGAGTCTGAGGATAAACTCCTCAAATTTGCCTCTGCCAGGAGTTCTCTAGGCAGCCACTCCCTTCATATTCATTTAATTTTTTTAAAAATCAACTATGGTCACAGCTAGTCAGTTATCTCCTTTGTATATTCTTTCTAAGTTCATGCTTTGGGGGAAGGCTGACTCTTCCTCACCTTGCAAAAAATATTATATCCTTCATTGGAATCTGCAGATTTCCATCTTGCTTGAAAGTCATGGTTCATTTAATCCTGTATTGTGATACCAACTGAAGACTCCAAAGGTCTATCCATGGCCCCAGTTCATACCTCATTCACTTCAAATTTAATGGTGGCTCATGGACTTCACCAAATTCATAAATCAACTGCAGAAGAATAAAATAGAGAAGATCTGGATTTATAAGCATATAACATGGGAAAATATTATGGATTTAGATTTAAGAATTCTTGCCATAATACTTTGAAGTGCAGTGTCTGGAAGTACAATGTGTGTAAAAATAATTCTAATATAGTCTTAAACTGCAATAGTTTTCAAAATAAGAAAAGTGACCTGAGCTGACCACACCATAACTGGAATATTGTATGTAATTATAGACACCATATTTTAAATAGGTGAGCATCCAGAAGAGGTGACCAAGATGGCAAGGAATATAAAAATGATGCCCTAGACACCTGGATGCATGGTCAGGGAAACTTAGGAGGTTTATCTGGATAGGGGAAAAAATAGATTTGAGGAGCATGGAATAATTGTCTGCAAGTATCTGAAAGTTTATTCTGTGAGAGAGCTATGGATCAGCATAATCTCAGAAAGAAATCAAAGTCACAAATAATCTATGCATTGATGAGAAATCACGAGTGGGAAACAACTGGCATGTTGCCAACGAATACTGAAGCACAAGAAATGGCATAGGAAGCATTTATAAAACACATGTATGACCTGAAAAAAAATCCATATTTATTTTGCAAGAATAAGAAATAAAACATCTATGTAGCCTGATGGAAAGGGTCCTTGACGCAGAATTCTGCCTTATACACTTAATAACTGTGCGACCCTGAACAACTCACTCAATCTCTCTGTCTCAATTTGCCCATCTATAAAATAGTTATGGTAACAGTATCCATCTCAGAAGATTATTGTGACAATAATGATATATAACATTTAATACGAGGCAGGCCGTGTGCTAAGAGTTTTATAATTGTTTCTGATTTATCCTCACAATATCTCTGTTATTAGATGCTGCTATTATACCTATTTTATAGAATAGGATACTGAGGCAAAGAGAAGTTAAGTGACTTACCCAGGGTTACAAAGCTAGTAGGTTCCTGAGGCTGAATTTGAGTTCAGGTATTCCAGACTCTTGGCAGGTGCTCTCTCTACTGTACTTCCTAGTTGCCAAATAATGTAAGACTATTACATGTAATGTAATATTATTAAATTACAAAGTACTATTAAATTGCTAAATATTGGCTAGTATTACTGTAATATATGGATAGCCCAAATAACAGTTTTAGATATGCCTGAGAAAGCAAGGGAATGAAGAGAAAGCCTCCAGCATACAGAGCGTTCATGGGGAGACATAGACAAGCATCCCACACTGTTAATGGCAGGGATACTCACATGAAGCTATCTAAGCTTCAGTGTACAAATGTAGAAGGATTAGATTTTTTTCTTCTATATAACCTTAGAATAGAAAATTGAGGCCAAGAGGTAAGACTGACTAGGATTAGGGTTTAGGATAAGAAAGAACCTTTTTAAAAGCTATTTCAAAATAGAATATGCCAAATGTTAGGTACAGGGGAAGTGCTCAAGTATAGTCTGCTAAAATTTGTCATGGATTTATGGGATTTAGAGCTGGAAAGGGTCTTAATGATCATTAGTCCAGTGGTTCCTAAATAGGGTTTATGAATCCAGGGAAAGAGGGATTTCACGAGGTCATTACAAAGAGTCTGCATATCTATGTAAGGCAGGCAGTCCATATAATCCAAATCTATTTTTTTCTTTCACACCTTTTAAACAATTTCTTTGCATAATTCCTCAGGTATTTTCCCAATCTCATAGTTACAATGAACTGCTGATGTCTTTCCCTCAAAAGTGTGAGTGAGGAATTCTACTTCAGGAGAGGGGTACAAAGGCTTTGAGGCTTTATGACAGGATAGGTTTTGGAGTATCTGTCTGAGAGGAATGTGTTAGAATTTGTTAAGCAATGATAAAGGTTTTGTCATATAGCATTGAAGGGATAGTTGATATCAGACAACATGGAATTTTAATAGGTCCACTCAGAACAATGGTATGACTTCATTTTGATCCAATTGCATAGGGCTGCATGGGATCATTAACTGAGAAAATAGATAGAGGAAGTGACCCTAAGGTTGAGATTATTTTCAGGACATCAACAGAGGTAGAAGTGGGGGTCAAAAGAGTCAAGAGTGGAGGAAGCAAATATTAGATTTGGGTAACTGTTGTGTCAAGATTGTAAAGAGAGAAAAATGAGGTCAAAGTGAAGTTGACGAACTGAGAGAATGTGAGTGGGGAAGGGAAGAGGGATTAGAGGTTTTGGGGAAGATAAAGAGCAACCTAAAGCTGATGTTCTTAACGTTTTTGTGCCATGGGCCCCTTTTCTAATCTGATGGGGTCTATGGAACCCTTCTCAGAAAAAAATATTTTGCATGAATAAATTAAAACACATAGGATTACAAAGGAGATCTACTATTTTCTTGACATTGTAGTGGATACCAAGAGTACACAGGTTTTCCATATATTCCCAATCCATCATTTTTTTCTATTTTCAGCAATGCATTGCATAATTCTTCAATTATAATAGGTTGCAAAGTGTTCATGTATACCATTTTCCATTGCCCTTTACACTTGACCTTCAACATCAATTCTTTTTTTAATATTATTTCCAAATTCTAACCTTCCTTTTACCTCCTATTTTACCTATATAGAAAACAAGAAATATAATACTGATTATATATATATAGAAAACAAGAAATATAATACTGATTATATATATATATATATATATATATATATATATATATATATATATATATATATAACATATTACTGCCATTAGCCATGTTCTGAAAATAGAAAGCCAGAAAAATAAAGGAAAAAAATATGCTTGAATCTGCACTCTGGGTCCATTAGTTGTTTATCTACAGATGGATAGCATTTTATATCACAAGTCCTTTGGAGTTGTGATGGATCATTGTGGCGTGCCTTTTATCAGTTACTAAGTCTTTGACAGTTAATTATCTTTACAATACTGTTATTATTCATTGTTTTCTTAGTTCAGCTCTTCCTTTTTGCATCAGTTCATCTAAGTCTTCCCAGATTTTTCTGAAACCATTCCCTTCATCATTTCTTACAGCACAGTAATATTCAACCATATTCCTATACCATAACTTGTTCCGTCATTCTTCAGTTAAATATAAATATATTATATTATATATATAAATATACTGCTATAAATATTTTTGTACATATGGTTCCTTTTCCTTTTTCTTTGATCTCTTTGGGGTGTAGATCAAGTAGCACTATTACTGGATCAAAGGATATGCACAGTTACAAATTGTACTACAAAATGGTTGTACTAACTCACTGTTCCACCAGAAGTGCATTATGACACCTAGTTTATCATATCCTTCCTGTCCATATAATTTGTATCAAAAGAGACCAAGACAGATAAAAAGGAAAAGAGATAAATTAGTATCTCATGGTAAATAGCATGACTTGGTTCTCCTGATACTTTTATCATTTATACCTAATTAAAGGCCAATAGATCTAATTCTGCCTTATTGCAGAGAAGAGACCTAGTAACAGTGGGTGGAAGTTCCAGTAAGGAACTCTACATAGGAAGAATTTCCAATTACATTTATCCAGTAGACCTTCATAAATTAAAATATTGAATTCCCTCACTTCTTAAAATATGGTAATAAAATAGAAAATAACACTCCAGATGTCTGACCAAGGAGTGGTACAAGTATATTTATCATGATCCTTGTTCATGACGCTATCTATCTATCTATCTATCTATCTATCTATATATATATATATATATGTATGTATATTATTGTTGTTCACTTGTTTTAATCATATCTGACTCTTTTTGATCTCATTTGGAGTTTTCTTGACAGACACCGGAGTGATTTATTATTTCCTTTTCCATCTGATTATACAGATGATGAAACTAAGGCAAACAGGATTAAGTGACTTGCCCAGAATCACCCACTTCTAAGTGTCTGAGGTTGGTTTTGAACCATGAAGATGAGTCTTCCTGACTCCAGATCCAACATTCTAATCTCTGTCCAAAAAGCACCTTAATGTTTGTTTGTTTTGCCACATTATACTGTTAACTCACGCCATACTTGTACATTTAAATCCCTGGGTCTATTTTCACATGACCTGCTATCTAATCATATTTGTTTCACTCCATTCTCATGTGGTTTATTTATCCAAAGCCAAGTGGGGAATCTGCTGCCAGTTGTAATAACAGTAAGAAAATAGGGAGACACTGCTACTCCCTTATATTCCCCAGTTCAACAGAATGGAGACAAAAACCATATCAAGTAAGTGGAACACATTTTTCAAGACTCTTGAGCTCATTAATCTCTTGCCTTTGATCTTGTGTTCTGCATATCTCTGAATTGTTGACCTGTTACTTCTGATGTGGTCCTAGATTTAGACTAAGCCCTTCTTACAGGTCATTTGCTACTTCCTGATTGAGCTCTGTGCTACACTTAGATAACTTTCTCACTATTACTCCCTTGAACACTACTTGATCATCTTTTTCTTGACCTGTGGCTCTATGTATGGATAAGTCCTTGGCTTTGTCCTCTGGAGCTGTTAATAGGCTTCTCTCTGAGTTGTCACCAGTAAGCATAGCCTTTGACCCTATCTATAACCCTACCTGGAATTAGGAAATTCAAGGCTTAACATTTATCTGATTTTTTATATTTATTCCATTATTCCAGTATCTTGGGAACATTTTGGATCTCGATCCTGACACCTATTCAGTAAATCAAAAAATATTTATTAATCCCCTATTGTACGTCAGGCACTGCGTTAAGCATTGGAGATACAAAGAAAGGAAAAATCCATCCTTGCTCCTGATCTCAAAGAGTTCACAGTTTAATAAAGGAAACAACTTGCCAATAGCTATATATAAGCCAGATATATACAGGATAAGTTGAGGATAATCACAGAGATAAGAAACTAAGATAAAGGAGGACTGAGAAAGATTTCTTGCATAAGTAGGGAAAGAACATCTTAGGTTCTTGTTATATGTAAATCTGAAAAAGTATGTCATCCATGTTTTCATCCAAGTTATTGATAAAAATGTTCAACGGAACAGGGCTGTGGACAGATCCCTGGGGCACTCCAATAAAACCATTCCTCCAGGTGAATATCAGTCCATTAATCAATATTGTTTTGGACCAGCCATTCATTAATGACCAAAATCCAAATGAAACAGAGATTGGACTAGATGATGTCTAGGTCTCTTATAATGCTAATGTTTCTATGATTCTATGAATTCCTGTGACCTTGAAGCCCCTTCTAAACACTATGTCCAGTGTACTAAACCAAGCTTCTGGTTTTCCACTCTCATAGTCAGTCAATCTGCCAGCTGGTTAGTTAACAAACATTTAAGTTCTTACTCTGTGTTTAGTAGTAGGGATACAAAGAAAAGCAAATATATAGTTCAGGGGTGGGGAACCTACAGCCTTGAGGCCACATGTGGTCCTTTAAATCCTCAAGAACCACCCTTTTACTTTGAGGGCCATACTTGAGGATCTAGAGAACCACATGTGGCCTGGAGGCCTCAGGTTTCCCACCCTTAAATTTATAGTCCCTCCTCTCAATGAGCTCATATTTTAATGAGGGAGACCATGAAAATGTAAATACATACAGGATAGACAGACATAGATAGATAGATAGATAGATACGTAGACAGGTAGACAGATAGATAGAGTTGATCTCAGAGGAAAGACATGAGCAGTGTGTGTTAGGGGGAGGGAGATTACAGAGAGGAGAAACAATGACAGAAACGGTGTAGGATTTTATAGCAAATTTTCAAGTCTTTCTGAGAACTCTCCCTTCATGTTGAAACTTCCTCTAAAAACTGGAGGCAAGGTAATAGTAGAAGTCACGCTCCTTGTTGTACAGCAAGTTAATGGTCCTGGGTTCCTCTATGCCTCCAGAAAAAAAGAAAAGGTTCCTAGACAGAGGCCTATGCAGAGAGGCAGGCAGGCAGGCTAGACAGTATCCTCTCAAGCATCCTTGGTAAGTATATCTGTCAGCAACTCCTCTGCCCCACTCTTGGCTTCTCCCCTGCAATTAAAGACATCTGGTAACCTTATGATAGGAAAGATGCTACACAGCAATTAACTAATGAAAACTACATAGCCCTTGCCCTTGGCTCATTTCTGAAAGAGAAGACAATATAGATGCTGACTAATGCAAAATAGATGTACTTTTTTTTTAACTATTCAGTGGTTCTCTGGTAACAATAACTCACATTTATAGTTCACTTTATAGTGTTTGAGGTGCTTCCCTCATGACAACCATGTGAAATGGGAAATGAAAAGATTATCCTCCCATTTTGCACACAAGCAAACACAGAACTCAGATTAACTACTGATTGATCACAACCAGTAGGCACGAAAATAGTGACTCACATTTTTCCATTGTTGGAATGAAGTCATGGGATTTGAGAAGGGACTTAAGAGATTAAAGAATTCAATCTTTAGATTTTATTAAAAAAAAAAAAAGAGGAAATGGAGGCCCAGAGAAATGAAGTCAATTTCCCAATAACACACTTATAGATTCGAAACCAGGTCTTTAGAATTCATATTCAGTACTCTTTCAACACCTTTATCCCAAGTTCACCACCAATATATAATTTATCTGGATACACATCCTGTATGTTCTTTAATAGACAATTTAGTTTTTAATTATATCCTCTTTCCCATTGTCCCTAGTACCATTACAAATTAGGGAGGGAGAAGTCATATATTCAATCAAGCAAAGATTTATTAAGGGTCTACTGTGTGCTTAGTACTCTGCTAGGAAATGGGAATATGTAACCAAAAAAAATGGAATTCTTTGTACCCTCAGATACCCTCTATATTCTTCATTCTGTCAAGGAGATAGCACAAGCATATATAAAAAAATATACAAGACATTTTTGCTGTACTTCTTTTGCATCCCTACACTGTTTTCACATGACATAAAAATGTATTTGTTGTTTAGCCTATCTTTTTTCTTATTTATAAACATCCTCAACCTACTTTGAATTCTTTTAAATCATTTTTATAACATGTATTATTGTATTTGAATATATTATTGTCTTAAATTATTTCCTAATTGCATCATATACATTAATCTAATTTCCTCAAGAAATCTACAGACTCCTTGAAAGATAATCTTTTCTCATATCCCTCACAGACTTTGGCATTGTTGGCAAAGAGGTCCCACTTGTAGACATATCTTGACTGTCTTTCTATCTTTCTCTTTATGTCTCTGATGCTAAACACATTTAGTCAATTAGGTTTTGTTTTTCTTTAATCAAATGACTTTTTTCATACTGGAGAAGCAAAATAAATGGTTTCTCAATATGTTGTTTTCTGGTCCCTTTCATTCATATATCTATATCGGTCTATATGTATATATGTACGTATATGTCTATGTTTATGTATCTATGTAAGTGAGTACTTGAAAAGGCCTAGTCTTTTCAAGACCAAGGTCTCCTGTTGCATCCTGGGTCATCTCCAGTCAGAATATCTGGTCATCATTTCTCTGATGTCATGGTCTTCTTTGAAAATGAAGGATGAACACAACAATGTGTCTATATATATATATATATATATATATATATATATACACACACACACACATACATGTATATTCATACATATATGTGTGTGTATTTTCAATGATCACATAGGTACATAGGTAAACAGAAAACTCATGTCTCATTTGTTCTATGTCAAAGTTATGTGTTAGAATAGGAGTTCTTAATCTTGTTTCATGGAACCCTTTGGCAGGCCACATGAATCCCCAGAATAATGTTTTTAAATGCCTAAAATAAAATATATAGGATTATAAAACAAATTAAATTGAAATAGCTATCAAAATATATTTTTCTTAAAAACCAACCACAAATTCACAGCCCTTGGGTTCAAGTCATGCATGTGACACATACTGTGTGACCTGGATAAGTCATTTAAACTCTCAATGTCCCAAAAAGGTCTCTAAGATTTACAAATTGCAAAATAGTTGTCTGTTTGCTCTGGTGTAGGAAGTTTCCTCATCAGGAGTTCCCAACATTGATAAAATTACAGATCTGGAGAGTGAGGGAAGGGGATACCTAGCTTGATTTTATTCATATAATTACTTGAGAATTGATTTTTTCCCACCCCCCAAGTCAGGAAGCTGTGGATGGTGGGTGGGGTGGCAGACTAACTTCATGAAGACTTTTGGGAGAGTCTATAATAGTAACTACTTGATCTATTTGTCCCCACGCTACCTAATCCCCTGGGGCATCTTTGGAGGTTCCTTTGACCATCATTCAGAAGACCCTAATCCTTCGGGTGCCACCAGTTAACTGTATGAATTTGGGTAGGTAACTTCTGTTTGGCTTGTTCTCCTCTTCTATAAAATAATGTCCCAGAATTTGCTCTACCTCTCTGACAAATGTATTATTATGAACTTCAAAAGATAAAAACGCAATATAAGAGGGAGGTATTGTAAATAACATTCTTCTTATAAGGCTCCCTATATTGACAATTTGGATCCCAAAATAGCTTTTCTCACAGCTGTAAGTGTGATTGATGCAGTAGTCAAGCTTCTTTCAATTATAGACAGTATAAGAGATAGAGTGCCCTCTCTGAGTTAATATTACTTCTCCAGAGAAAGAAAAAATTGATAAGAAAAGGAAACATAAGACAGCAGACAGAGTGCTGGTCTTGGAGTCAGGAAGACTTGGATTCATCCTGTCACTGATCCTAATTAGCTTTGTGATCCTGGACAAGTCACTTACCCTCCCTGGGCCTCTATTTCCTCATATGTAAAGTGAGATTGTTGGATGCAATGTCTTCTCAGGCTCTTTCCAACTTTAGAGTTGTAGTCCTAGGGGTACCTAGGTGGAGCCATGGGTAGAGTGCTGGGCCCAAAGTCAGGAAGACCTGAATCCAAATCCCACCTCAGACACTAACTGTATGACCTTGGGCAAGTCACTTATCCCTATTTGCCTTAGTTTTCTCATCTGTAAAATGAGTGGAGAAGGAAATGGCAACCTTTTGCCAAAAAAAAACCCCAAAATGGATCACAAAGAGTTGAATATGACTCAAAACGACCAAACAACAAATCTATAATCCTATGACTTCATTGATAATTTGGATGTGTTGGAAAGTATGCCAGTTCTGGAATGAGAGGACCTGGATCAAATCTTACTTCTGACACTTGTACTCTATATGATATGGACAAGTCAATTAACTTTCCTGGACATGAGTCTTTATCGGTAAAATGAGAGACCTCTGACTTCCCTTTAAACTCTAGATCCTATGAAATGAAATAAATATGATATAATAAGCTGTCAACTAAATGTACTTAAAAATTTATAAAAAGATACTGAATGACTATGTAGAGAATCACCTGACCTGGTAAGCTGGGCTGACAGCTTTCTTAGAAATACCAATATCTGTCTGTCAATCTCCATCTTTGGTTTCCATAAGAGAATCATGAAGTGAAGACAGTGCCTCTTCCTGTGAACCTCTTCACCCATTCATTGAGTGTAACAGAGGAAGGGTGAGGAATAGCAAGTTTACATCTTTACTATAGTTTTTTCCTTCACTCTTTTTACCTTTCAAGGGCAGAGTTCCTTTCCAAATCAATGGGATCTATCAGGGTGGAAGGGATAAGGGATATGTTGTGTGTAGTGGGGGGAGGTGCTAATGCTGGTGATGAGCATGAGGAGAAGCTAGCCTTAAAATCAAATAAAATTTCAATTGAATGACCTGAACTTGCAGTTTTAAGAAACAAGTGATGAGGTTCGGCATGGAGGTTAGAGAAATGCAATCATCACTGAATGATTAAAATTAACATTGCTCTGATTCCTCCTCCTTCTCCTCCTTCCTATCCCTTAACCCTCCCCCATTCTCCTGCCCCTCAATAAATACACAAATCTACATGGGCACACACCATTTCAGAGGGTAATTATCCAAACTGTCTAGAACAAACAAAACAAGTGCAAATGTTATGTCCATGTTTAATGAAGACTTTGGAGTGAATCACTGAAGTGAGACCCATTCAGCTCCACTCATGCTTTCATATCCTCTGACTTTTAACACGTGCACAACCAATATGGGATCTCATTTTAAAGTCAGAAGCTCAGCACTTGGGATTAAATAACAGGACTGGCACCTGTCACTTCTCCTCTATACTGGTTTCAGTAACTTTAACTATTAAAAATGTCTCATCTGGAAAAAAATAAATGTATTAAGAAAAAAACAGCTAAGAATTATTTTCTTTATTTTCACAATATCCCATCAAAAAGTTGAATGTCATATACTTAAAGCTATAAATAGAAAATAACTCCAAAGAAGTCATTTTAGGGTGATTTACTTATTTGTGATTTTCCATTTTTATCTGAAAATGTTAAATTTTAATATCACTGGTATCAATTTTTGGTGCACCTGATTAAATGTTAAATTTTCATATCACTTTGGAATCTATTTTTGGTGCACCTGACTAAATGGATCTCAGTCATGTAGTTTACAAAGCAAAGCAAGAATAAATGTGCTTATGTATGAATTGCATATGTCTAAGGGGCAGCATGGTTCAATGGAAATGACAGCACATATGGACCCAGAAGACTTGAATTCAAATGCTAGTTCTACCAATTGCCATCTGAGTCATCTAGAGTGAGTCACTTCACTTTCCCAATTCTCTATTTCCTCATCTATAAAATAAGAGCATTAGACTTAATTTTTGTGATACATTCCAGCTCAGTCAATGCTTCCATGATTGCCCTCTGCTATGACTGAATGGGAACAAATTGAAGACATGAATTAGTCTGATTTGTTATATCTTTTCTAAATATTCCATCCTACCAATAGAGTATGAATCTATATAGGGAAGGGAATGGGTTTTGTAGACACAACAATTTCACTTGGCCGTCTTGGACAACATGAAAGCATCAGCCAGTGAACTGGAAGGAAAAGCGTTTTATTCCTGGCTCAATTCTGTTCTGATAGTTCTAATGTGGCCTAAGTGTACATAGGTAAGTGTTTCTGTTGATGAAAGCATATTTAACTGCATAATCAAAAATTTCTTTTGAGATAATAACTACCTATGATCAAGCCAAGTGTTCATTTTACTGTTACAAAGCTAATTTCAGCAATACAGGAATCCACCAAATGGACATAGACTCAAAGTTCACTTTGAGTTTTCATTTCTTCCTGTGGCTATGCTCATAGACTTGAAATAAACTGAGGGTAGAATAGCTGAATTACTATGGTTCTCCATGGAAAGTCACTTGGTATTCATTCAAATGAACCATAACATGATATCATAGTATAATGGTGTACACTAATAATATCAACCATTAAGATGCATATTGGTGACTCATGTTTACTGACTGTCGCACTGAAGTTTGTCTCAGTATAAAAGTTAATGGTGTACCAAAATCTATACTTAAAATTATTCCATATACTTAATACTTTTCTGAAAACTTTCAAAGTAGGTGAGGGAAAAGTGTTTCATTTGTAGTTGTACTTCTCAAACACAATGTCCTTGATTTAAATGAACAGACAAGAAGTACTATGTACAGGGAACTATATCAGGTCTCTTGCACATATTAAGAACCTAACAAATGTTTGTGAAATTTACTTTCAGAACTATCCTTATAGGATAGGATTATGATTCCTTCCCCCTGAAGCAATGGGGAGAAGAAGAAAGAAAAGAAGAGGAAGGGAAAGGAGAGGAAAGAAAAATGAAAAATAAAAATAGGTTTGTGTCAGGTCTATACATCTCTATCTAGGATCATAGATTCAGAACAGGAAAGATCCTTTCAGTTGAGTCCCAGACAAGGGAAATAGTTTGATCAAGGTGATTCAGTTTGTGTGCCTACTTCTCTGACCGATTCCAGCTGTCTCTCCACTATTAGCCCCCATATAGAGTCTTGCGAGTTGGATGACAATATTTCAAGTTTAATGACATAGTCACATTGTGCTCAGTTTTAAGCTGTGCTCCCTAACTGCTCCCCGAACTCTAAGGTGATTCAAGCAAATATAAATTACCCCTATTCTGATAGCCCATTTGTTTTGCTGGTTATTGTATAGACATTTACCCAAAACTTCAGCTGTGCCTCTCCAGTTGCTGTGACTTTGACTACCAAAAAAAAATTTGTATTCTTGTCTTGTCAACTGAGGTTAATCTTGTCATTGTAAGACAGTGGATCAGTCTTTTCAGGGACTCAGATTTTGTAGGTCCAACCTTTCTGATTATAGTTAAGAGGAAAGCTGGAGGTAAATAGGTGGAAGTATTAGAAACAGTAACATGTGGAGTCTGTCATATAGACAGCGCCACAACTTAGACTTTCTTATAAATAAATCATCCATTTCTGTAGAAACACAGAAGGTAAGACATGTGATAACCAGAAATACTGATAGGAAACTTCCAAGCTTTGGTTCTCTAAAGACTTTCCAACCAGGTAATATTGAGTATGCTCATGTGTCTTCTTCCTAAATTAACTTAACTGGTAATGTCTTTGGTCAAACGCTTGTCAGTCAATTTCATGGAAAGTTTAATGAGGCTTGGTTAACCTTTTGGTTAAAACTTTAATCTGGGTATTTCCTGAATGTTTATGTAGCTTAACTTCCACATCATCAGGGCCCCACAACTGCATCTCCTTGTAATCAAAAGAAGAAAGAACTTTTGTAGTCCACAAAGTACAATCTAATCCAAAAAGCTTATCTCTCGCCTTAGAGGGAGCAAAGCAATCTTCTTCGAAGGAGCATATACAAAATAAATAAATAAATGAATAAAATGACAAAGGAAATCAAGTGAGACATTGAAAGTAGAGGGTACAATGGTGGAAAGAAACTGGAACATCCGGCCCCATGTTTTTATCTGTGGTACCAACTACCTATATGACCTTGAGAAATTTACTTAACCTCCCTCGACCTCAATTTCCTTGTGGAAAATGAGGGGGCAAGCCAGGCACAGTGATGTAAGCCTAGTATCCCTGGTACAGGGCATCCTGAGGCTGGTGAATTATTTGAAATCTGAATTCTTAACTGTGGCAAACTAACCTGACTGGGTATCTGCAATAAAGTTCAGATCCCCTAAGTGAGGGAGGAACCAGTCTGCCTAAGGAGAGTGTGAAGGAACCAAGGTTGGAAATGGAGCTGATTAAAGATTTTGTAACAATCAATACTGCCAGGCTAGACAAGATAGAGAGACTTTGTCCGACAAAAAAAAATGGAATAAAATGATAGAGGTTGGAAGCACTTCCTAAACTGTGGGTTCAAAAGTGGAAAAAGAAGCCCTGGTGATGGTCTCCTTCTAGCCCTAAGTCTATGATTAGTAGCTAGGTGGTGCAATGGATAGAGCACCAGTGTAGGAGTCAGGAGGACCTGAGTTCAAATCTCACCTCAGATACTTGACACTCACTAGCTGTGTGACCTTGGGCAAGTCACTTAACCCCAATTGCTTCATCCGGGGTCATCACCAGTCATCCTGATGAATATCTGGTCACTGGATTCAGAATGTTCTGGGGGAGAAGTGAGGCTGGTGACCTGCACAGCCTTCCCTCATTCAAAGTCAAGTGCAAGTCATATCACTATTTCTCTGATGGCATGGTCTTCTTCGGCAATGAAGGATGAACATACACTATGATCCTATATACTTTCTTCTCTCTGCCTGGGTATCAAATGATGATATGCCAGTATCTATAAAAATATTCTGTACATTATGACTATAAATTAAGTCTTGGTCATCAGGACAGAAATGCAGACATGTAATTGAAGACACACCTATATGTCTGACTTTTCTAGAGAAGAAGGCTGGAACAAAATTCCTAGTTCATCTGCAATCCCTCTTCCTTCCTTTTAGGCATCAGCTCTAACTCCCAAACCAGGCCCCCTATCACTCTGAGCCTCTCTTCCCTGGTCTGGTTTCATCATGCTGGCCTTACCACCATCACTGCTGTGCTTCTTCTTCTTCCCCTACCTCCAGATCTATCTCCTGAATTGAGCCTATCCCAGATCTTACCAGTTCAGGAATCAGAATATCAGCTAGAAACCTTAACTAACCTTCATTCAGAAATAACATTTCCTTTTTCCAGTCTCATACAAGACTTTCTCTTTTACTCTTCAATCATATTCAATTTTGTATTACAATTATAATATATTACATATTAAGGGTAGATAGGTGGCTCAGTGGATAGAGTACCAGATTTGGAGTCAAGAGGACTCATCTTCCTGAGTTCAAATCTGGCCTCAGACACTTATTAGCTGGGTAAACCTGGGGAAGTGACTTAATCCTGTTTATCTCAGTTTCCTCATCTGTACAATGAACTAGAGAAGGAAATGTCAAGCTCCAAATGGGGTCCGATGAAGAGAATGAAAAACAATTAAAATTGTATATTTAATTTTGGAGATAGGGAACAGTTCTTGGAGTCCTGGGAGTTCCTGCATAAGGAAACTACCCCTCCAAATGCAAAATCAGAATGTTCTCTGTAACTTAAATCCTTAGAGATTTGGCTAGTGCTGAGTGAGAGGTTAGGTGACTTGGCCACAGGATCAAAACACAAAAACAAAAATATTTTATGTCAGAGGGAAGACTTGAACCCAGGTCTTCAAATTCATCTCTGTGCCCATTATGCCAGGCAAAAAGTATTTATTAAACAACTAATTAAACAATTGGTCAGATACCAATTATGGGCCAGGTCCTGTATATAGAAAAGTTTAACAGCCTTTGCCCTGGAAGAGCTTATAGGTTTGTGTGTGTGTGTGTGTGTGTGTGTGTGTGTGTGTGTGTGTGCGCACGTACGTGAGTTGTATCAGATATAACATGTTCACAGATAAACATAAAAGAGTGTTATGCAAATTAACTCAAAAGCATTACATTCTTTGACTTATACAATGAATCTTGCTTCTATTTATAGCTTTGAAAATTTTAACATGAAATATATGTTCCTTTTATTATTTTTAGACAATTTGATGTTGAATTCACAAGATTTTGAAACATTTTCTTTAATTCTTCACCATGAAGCCACACTTTTACCATATTAAATATTAAGTGAACTTGGGACATAGAGTACGTTTTTTTCAAGTCTGGCCTTGATAGGTTTTCAAAGGGGTTAAAATCAGGTGAGTTCCCAGACCAATGAAGTATGTTTATCTTTACCTCTTGGATAAATGTCCAAATCTTTCATTTGTGACATGATGCAGGAGAGTTTCAATGTGATGCAATATTCCACCCTCCATTTGGGAATTTCTGTAGTTCCAAAACAATTATGCTTTGCAGCATAGCAATATACTTATCAGAGTTTATCATTCCCTAAATAGGGACAGGACTTACAAGCCCACTGGAAACAAAACCATTCCCAACATATTTTTGAATGGATATTTTATAGTCTAATGAAGATTGCCAGATCTTACAGCTTCTCCTGGGCTTCTGCCAAAGATATGAATATAATGAAAAAAATGAGTTCTATCAGTAAAATTTACCATTCTCCAATCTTCAGTACAATACTCCAGTCTTTGTATTGTCTTTCCCATGAAAAGTATTTCTCTTCATTACAATGGTTAGTAGCTATTTCTTCTATCTTTTTACTGTTCTTTCAACCTCAAGAAACCTATTCTGCATGGCAAAGGAATTAGTAGCAATCATTTTAGTTGCTATACCCTTCTAAGGGTCTTTGCAGATTGTCAGAGGATTAATGAGAGCACTTTGTAGCAACTGTTTTTAGTTCTTGGTTTCTGACAACTCTTTGCTCTGTGGTGCAAATAATCTTGTTTCATTGTGGACTTGAATGATCCTTGGAACTACTTGATTCCTCTTCACCAAGAGCTGCTACAATATCTCTTAACAGTCTGTGAAGTATAATCTTTAAGAGGTACAACTGTGACACATTTCCTTGGAGTAATATCAATTCTCAAACAGAAAGAATTAAAAACACACAAAAAGAGCAATGAAAGGTGTGTGTGTGGGGTGGGGGGGGGCACAAAACTCAGCACTCAACTGACGGAGAATTAAGTAAAGGTAGAGAAAGTACCTTAATGCAATTTCACATATAAAGTCAGGTATTCTGGGTCAACCTGGTGTTTGTAGAAGTACATACTCATGACCATTACTATCACAAAATGAAAAAAAAATTAATTTCTTGTCCATAAAAATTCACAGATTAGTAGACCTATACAATAAATACAATCCTCCCTAATAGACTGTAAGTTCCAGGAGGATAGGATTCATGTCTCATTTATCAATGTGCCTCCTCCAGTTAAATAGTGCTCTGTAAATAGTAGGTACTTTAAAAAATGGCAAAATTCAAGACCTTTAATTAAGCTTATGTTTCATTGTGGTGGGCCTGAATAGTATTGTTGTTAAATGAATGGATCAATTAATCCATGAATATTTTCTAATCTTTCAATACACATTTATTATACTATATACTATGTGCTAAGCCTTCTACTATTATAATGTATATGTGTACATATTGCACTTTAACTGGCTTTCTGGAGATAATATAACAACTTTGGTTGTTAAGTCTATTAGTTATCTTATCAATGAAAAAGGTGAATGAGATATTTGGGGGCAAGAGCTGTCAGCTCACATCACATACCTGTCCTCCCTTTATTCATGGGGTATACTCCATATTATGTTCATCTTCAATATGGAACCACAAGACAGAAATGGTTTTGCCATTGCTCAGTCATTTTCAGTTGTGTCCAATTCTGTGACCTTATTTAGGGCTTTCTTGGCAAATATACTGGAATGGTTTGCTATTTCCTTCTGTGTCCATTTTGCAGATGAGGGAACTGAGGCAAACAGGTTAAATAACTTGGCCAGGGTCACAGAGTTAGTGAGTGTCTGAGACCACATTTGAACTCAGGATGATGAGTCTTCCTGCCTCCAGACCTGACACTCTATCCACTGTACCACCTACCAGAAATAAGTTGTGCATTTGAGAGGTTGATCCTTCAATTCAGTCAATCTTTTGCAAAATTCAAGAAGTACCTAATTGTAAAAAGAAATAGAATGGAATGGTCCTTCCATATGAGAATGTGAGCCATCAATAACATCTTCTTAGGCACAAAGAGAAGTGAGTCCCATAAGTGACTATGATAATAAAAAAGAAAGATAGCACCATCAGTAGCTGCTGATAAGATACGTTATGTGCATACAGTTGAACCTAGAAATTCTGAAGACCCGAGACCCAGGAGACTAGGGACTACAGAGAATCGTTCTTATTAGGGCTCATATTTATCTAAGTGCCATATTATCCTAAGTTCCTAAGATACATAAAAGATGATAAATTTCAGGATACCACAGGTTCTATGAATTTGGGATTTCATCTTCTGGGAACTTAGAGAGAGTTTAGTATGAAGTAACGTTTCATGTAGGCTGTATTTGGGGAGTATCTTATCTTTTATTTTCAACCCCATCATCTTAAGATGAAGTTACCCTGGTGGTACAAAATAATATTTTTGCTGGCCCAAAGGACCAGAAGGCAAAAATTGATTACAAATATGCATAGTTATGCAAAATTACTTCATATATTAGCTATTTTCAGAACACAAAAGAAAATATGCTTCAATCTGCACTCTGTTCTCCATCTCCAGGTGGATATCATGTTTCATCAAAAGATTTTAGAATGGTGATTTCTCATTTATAGATCAGAGTTCTTAAGTTGTTTGCCTTTACAATATTCTTTTTATTGAATAAATTCATTATGCATCAGTTCATATGTCTTCCCATGTAGTTTTGGAACCATCCCTTTAATCACTTCTTACAGCACAACAGTATTCTATCATTCATAATATTATCAAGTATTCAATCATTCCCCAATTGATCAACATCCCCTGAGTTTCCAATTCCTTTTCCCTACAATAAAAAAAACTTCTATCTTCAATAATCTTGTATCTATTGGTCCTTTTCCTTTTTTATGATTTCTTCGGAGTATAGACCTAGAAGAGGAATCACTGGATCAAACAACATGCACAGTTTAACTGTTTTTTTGAAATAATTACAGATCATTTTCCAGAATGATCAGATGCGTTCACAGTTTCGCCAACAAGGGCATTAGTGTACCTGTTTTCCTACATCCCCTCCAGAATTTGACATTTCCTTTTTTTAAATCTTAGCCAATAGGATAATGGTAAGTACCTAAGAATTGCTTTAATTTGCATTTCTCCAGTCATTATTTACAACAATTTTTTTATATGGCTATTGATAGTTTGGATTTCTTTAACCAAAAATTATTTATTAATATTATCGGATAATACCTTTTTCTTGTAAATTGGACTTAGTTTGTTATTGATCTTATAAATTAGATCTTAATCAGAGAAACTTGCTTTCAACATTTCTGTGTCCTGCTTTTCTAATATTAGCTACATCAGTTTTATTTGTGCAAGACAATTAATTTTATGTAATCAAAACTATCCATTATACCTTCTGTGAATCTCTTTCTTTTCTTTGGTCCTCACTCTTTTTCTATGCATAGATGTCACAGAAATTTCTTCCAAACTCCACTCCATTTGCTTATGATGTCAGTCTTTAGCATATGGTCTAAAACTAGGTCTAGGTCTAAATCTAGCTTTTATTACTACCATATTCCTATCCAATCTTCCAAACAATTTTATTAAATAGTGGGTCTTTGTCTCAATAGCTTAGATATTTGGGTTTATCAAATACTAGGTTATTGTGCTCATTAGTTTTTTTTTATATGTTGTCTAGCCAAACTGTTCTACTCTTTAACTTCTTCATTTCTTACTCAATATCAAATTGTTTTGATGGTACAGTTTTGTTATATAGTTTGAGATCTAGCACTACTAGGTCTTTTCTGATTGTTTTAAAAATTGATTTTCTTACTATTCTTTGACCCTTTCTTCCTCCAGATGAACTGTTTTTAGAATGTTTTTCTAACCATAAAGTAATTCTTTGGTAGTTTGATTTGTATGGCATTGAACAAGCAAATTAATTTATGTTGTACTGTCATTTTATATTTGTTCAAACTACCTAAGAACAACTAATATTTCAACAATTGTTTAAATTTGTCTTTATTGTTGTGAAGAATGTTTTTTAATTGCATTCATATAGTTCCGCATTTGCCTTGGCAGTTAACACAATGAATTATTTCATAATGTTCATAGTTATTTTAAGTTGTATTTCTCTGTATGTCTCTTGTAAATGGAATTTCTCTTTATCTGTTTTCCAGCTGTATTTTTTTTTTAGATACTATTCAGTAATGTAAATGATTTCTATGGATTTGTTTTGTATCCTGAAAGTTTGCTAGTTTTTAATTGCTTTGATTAGTTTTTTAGATGATTTTAAGGTTAGTTTAAGTAAACCATAATAGTATGTGAAAGCTGTGATAATATTGTTTCATTTTTGTCTTTCCTTATTGTCAATTTCTTTTTAATCTTATTTTTTTATTTTATTTTATTTCATTTATTTAATCTTATTTTTAATCTTACTGCTGTAGCTATTAAAATATTGCAAAGTAATGATGATAATGGATATCCCATACCCCTGATCTTCTTAGAAAATCTTATCCGCTTTACAAATAATACTTGCTCTTAATATTAGATATATGCTACTTATCATTTTAATGAAATATCCATTTATTCTCATAATTTCTAGCATTATTAACCAGAACAAATATAATATTTAATCAAAATCTTTGCCCACCTTTATTTAAATTATCATAATTTATTTTGTCATTTTATTATTAATGTGATCAATCACATTTATGGTTTTCTTAATACTAAAAATAGTTCTGCATTCTTGATATAAATCCAACCTGGTCATAGTATACAACAATTATGATATATTGTTGTATTAGTGTCCAAAATAATATTTTATTTAAATTTTTTTGTTTTACTATTCATTAGGGAAATTGGTCTATAATTTTCTTTCTGTGTTAATATTCTCCCTTGTTTAAATATCCAGACTCTATTTGTGTCATAGAAAGAATTTAGTAGACCTCCTTATTTATTTATTTTTTCCCAAATGGAAGTATTACCATGATTTGTTCTTTAAATGTTTTATAAAATTCACTTCTAAATCCATCTGGTCATATTTTTTTTCTCCCTTTATGAGTCTATTTACAGTTTTTTCTAAATCTCTTTCTAAGAGGGAGTTATTTAAGTATTTTATTTTCTGTTATGGTATTCTGGACAAATTAATTTTTTTGCAAACATACGTTCATTTCATTCAGACTTTTCAACTTTTTTGGCACATGACTGGGCAAAATAGCTTCTAATGATTGCTTTTATTTCTTCTTCATTGGTTGCAAAATCATGTCTTTTTTTCATTTGTATGTTGGTAATTTGGTTTTCTTCTTTCTTTTTAAAATTAAATTAGCTAACTTATTTATTTTATTTTTAAAAGTTACTTTAATTTATTAATTCAGTATTTTATTTTAACTTTCAATTTTGTTAATCTCATCTTGGAATTTTAGGGTTTCTATTTTGATATTCAATGAGAGTTAATTTGTTGGTTTTCCTTTTCAAGTTGCATATTCAGATCATCCATCTGATCTGTCTTTTATTGAGGCAAGTTTCTGAAACATAAATTTCCCCTAAGTACTGCTTTTATGACATCCCACAAATGTTTGCATGTTGTCTTGTTGTCATTATTTTCAAAAAATTATTTATTATTTCAATTTATTCTTTGATCTATCCATTCTTTAGCATTAGATTATTTAATTTTCAATTTAAAAAATGCTGCCTGAAGACCACTTGTGATAAAGTTCAATGCCATCTCTCCATGTAAGAATGTAAAAAGCATATCCTTGTTTCATCCCTTATAATTTTGTGCTCCTCTTGATTCCTTTATTTGAATCTTAAATTTTCTACTCACTCTGATATTTTCATCACTTTATACTTGAAAATACTCTATTTCACTTAAAATTTTTTTTGTCCTGTAGGAATATATTCAGTTTTTTGGGTATGTTATTCTTGGTTCTAATGCTAAAATCTTTCCTTTTGGAAAACATATTACAAGTTCTCTGCTCTTTTGTAGTGGTGATTCATAAATCTTGTGTGATCCTGATTATGATAGCATGCAAAAAATGCTTCCTTTCACTCTGCCATTTTGATTCTGTACTCCTGCAGAGATATTTTAATGTAGCAATTTAACATTCCCAGAATCTCAATTTCCCTAGAAAACTAAAGGGCTTCACTGGGATTACCTTATAAGCACAATATTAATTGGAGAAAGGTAGTCATAAAACAAAAAATGTACATGCCAGTTCCAAGAACTCTATCTACACACACACACACACACACACACACACACACACACACACACACAAATGGTTCTGCAGCAAAGATTAGAGTTCTTTCTTCCATACAGGAACAAAGGAAGTAATAGAGAATATAAGTGGCAGTTAGAAAATAATGCCACAAAATGCCTATCTTCTGTTTAATTCCTAAGACTGTAATATTGTGTTGACTGAAGTTATATAATCCTGAATTTTTATTTTATTTGGGTTTAACATTGGTATATTATGATGAAATATTTAATAAAACTGGTTATCTAAAGGCAACAAAAAAGACCAAAAAGTCTTGTAAAATTCCTTCTATAAAATCAAGGAGTCTTAGGAACAAGTGGATTTAATAAAGTCAACAATTAACACATTGTAGCACCTCCTTCGTGATTTCTTTTACAAATGTTTCCTAGGTGAATTTAAGTAGTCTAAATTTATTGAATGATTGCAAAATAAAATTTCAGTTTTGGGTTTGTCCGTATACCTTCACAATTCTAGAGAAGATTCTGTATCACTTTGTGTATGTTCCTATATGTGTGTATGTATAGGTGTAGGGATATACATTCTGAATGAAAGTCTTTCCCAATCGTGGTAGGGTGTACATAAGAAACTAATATAATACAGAAATTAAAGAATTAAGTGCCCCTAAAATCTTAACTGGAACATTTCTCAGATTTCTTTGCTGATCCTCACTCATATAATGTGCATGTACATACATGTGTATATTATATGTGTGCACATTTATACATGTTAATATATTATACATTTCATTATATTTTTCCTAATTATATATATTTTTAATTTTAACATTCATTGAAAAAAATTGAACTCCAAATTCTCTCCCTCCCTTTCCCTTTGAGCAGACAAACAATATGATATTAATTATACATATGAAGCCATGAAAAACTTTTCCATGTTAGCTAAGTTACACACACACAAGAAAAATAAAGAAATTTTAAAAATATTCTTCAGTCTGTGCCCAGAGTTTATCAGTTCTCTGTCAGGAGATAGATAGCATGTCATAGGTCATTTGGAATCATCTTGGATTGTTGGACTGATCAGAGTAACTAAGTCTTTCATAATTGATTATTCTTACAATACTCTGCCACTGTGTACAATGTTCTCCAGATCCTGCTCATTTCACTTTACATCAGTTTGTGTGATTCTTCCAAGGTTTTTCTGAAAGTATCTTGCTTGCCATTTTCCATAGCACAAAAATATTCCATTACAATTATATACCACAACTTGCTCAGATATTCCCCCAATGGATGGGTAGCTTCCCCCCACCATTTTCCAATTCTGTTCCATCGCAAAAACAGCTTCTTCTAAATATTTTTGGCCAAATCAGTCCTTTTCCCTTTTCTTTGACTTCTTTGAAATATAAACGCAACATCACTGGGTCAAAGGTTATGCGTAGATTGATTACTCTTTGGGCATAGTTTCATATTGTTCTCCACAATGGTTAAACCAGTTTACAATGTCAACAATGCATTAGGGTCCCAATATTCCCACAACCATGCCAACATTTGTCATTTTCCTTTTCTATCACATTATTCAATCTGATTCATGTGAGGTGGTATCTGAGTTTCTAAATAATAGTTATTTAGAGCATTTTTTCTTATGACTACTAATAATTACGACTTCTCCTTCTGAAGAATCCTCAGTCTTCCTTACCCCATGTGTCTAATCAGTTGCCAAGTCTCGTCATTTCTGTCTTCACAACATTTCTCACATCTGGCCCCTTCTCTTCACTCACATAGCTACCACCTTTGTTCAGCCCTTCATTAGTTCTCCCCTAGATTGTTATGATAATCCCTTAATTGGCCTTCGAGCCACAAGTCTCTCTCCACTGCAGTCTATCCTGTACATTGCTACATTACTACTGGAGTTTTGCTTTTTCTTCTTAAGTACAGTTACACTCACATAATTCATCTGCTCAATCAACCCTAGTGGCTTGCTATTGCCTCTAAAATAAAATAAACTCTTTTGTTTAGCATCTAAAAACCTATAAAACCTGAATCTAACCTATTTTTCCTACTTTAACGTACATTAATCTCTCTCTGGAATTCTGCAATTCAGCTAAATTTTCTTTCTCTCTGTTTATTGACCAGGTCACTCCATATCCCATCTTGGTACACTGAGACAAAAATCCCTCTCTTCTTTTAAGATGTAGCTCAAGTACCATCTTTTCTGAAGCTCATCAAATGCCATCCCTCCAAAATGATATTCTTTCTAATTAGCTTGCACAATTAGTGTTCATTAACTATATTCATGCTACATGTATTCTCTATGTGCTTTTCTATTTATCCCACCAGAATGAAACTTCATAGTGAATAGGAATCAATTTTTTTTATATATGCATACTCAGCACCAAGCACAATGGGTACATAGTTGGTTCATAGTGAATAAATACTTTTTAATAGATTGATTTTCACTTCAATGGGGTATTTATTCTAGTTAATTTAATCTTCCTCAGTTTTGAGGTTTAAATCTCTCTCCACAAAATGCATTGTTCTACTTCCCTGCCTTAGTAAATAGAGTATAATGGACACCAATCTTTATTTAAGGTTGTTGGAACAAACTGTGTTCATCTGACCATTCTTCACATGGGAAATCTTCACATGCTTGGGGTAGCCTCTCCCCTAACTCACCAAAGAGTTTAAGGCAAATCAGTTAGCCTTGACCTGGTTAAGTCCACCTGTTGAGATGGCTACTGGGGTATGACTCCTGAGCATGTGACAGTTTCTTGGAGCTACAGATGAGAGTTGGGTGCCAGATATACACCAAAGGTAGATGAGTAACCCTGAAAAGGACCAAAATTTTAGTAAGATAGAAATTGATAGTTCTTGGTTTTGCTTCTAGATCTTCATATTGTATATCTTAGAAACCTTAATTGGTCAAGGGGAATCAAAAGAGTGTGGTCTGACTTGGGATTAACCTTGTAGATTTTTTTATCTTCATTTAATTATTTTTATTATTTTTTTCTTTTTAAAAAAATTAATTAATTTATTTGTTTTCAGTTTTCAACACTTATTTCCATAAGTATTAAATTTTCTTCCCCTCCCTCTCTCCTTCTTCCCCAAGATGGCATGCAATCTTCTATGGGTTCTACACATACATTCCTATTAAACATCTTTTCACATTAGTCACCTTGCATAGAAGAATTAACATGAATTAACCTTGTAGATTTTCAAACCCAGCAAACATAATAAAAGAGGGTGGAGCAAGATACACCACTGTACATGACCTTGTCAATATCTCATGCAGTAAGATAAATGGATAAATAGATCAGATTGATGAATAAGGCATTTGCTAAATGTTTACTATTTTCCATTATTACTATGGTGTTAATACTATATATTAGAATAGTGTTAAGTGTCTAGGAAAAAATGGAATAATTGGTCATCTTTTCCTTTTCCATTGGCATATTAGTGTGTATTAGCTGGTAAAGTTAGTCAATTATCACTTTAGAAGGATAGACTAGTCCAAAGAAAAATGAGATAGAAGATGTATAAGTTTACATGGAAAGAACCGAATCACAGAATCAAGGACAGAGTCATATTGTTTATATCGTATAAAATATGTTTTTATTATGTTACTCAGTTCCACACCTACATAAATGGGAATCACCTCTATAGTAGACAATGCCAAGGCTGGAAGGGACCTTTGACACTGTCTAAATCTTACATTCTTAACTGGGGACCATGAACTTGTTTTAAAAATTACTTTGATAACTATATTTCAATAAAATTGATTTTTTTCTCAATCCTATGTAATTTATTTTAAACAACTCATCTATGATCACATAAGGAGGCAGCTAAATGGCTCAGCGGATAGAGAGCTGAGCCTGAAGTCAGGAAGACTTGAGTTCAAATGTGACCTGAGACACTTAATAGTTGTGTGACTGTGAGCAAGTCACTTAGTCTTTGTTTGTCTTAATCCGTTGGAGAAGGAAATGGCAAACCACTTCAGTATCTTTGCCAAGAAAACCCCATGGACAATATGATGCAAGGGGTCACAAAGAGTCAAACACAACTGAATGACTGAATAAGTTATTCAATAGACTTTTGTTTGTTGGTGCAACTACTCTAACCTTTCTCTCTGACAAAATCTGCCTTCTGTTCCCACCCCACCCTTACATCACAGTAGGAAAGAACTACATAAAATCTGAGATAAATACAAAGCAACAATGTAAAATAGAACTGATCTCCATCTATAAACTTCATGGCTCCTAACTTTCCAAACATAAGGAGACTTAGGGAAGGTTTTTGTTTTTTAAATATTTTTCTATTGCTTAAAGAAATTTCTCCTGTTTTCTTAAAAGCTGACATCTGGATTTCTTTTTTGCTCCTAACATGATCTACCTTGCATCTTTATTATTTGTGTGGCCACCAGATCTTTCAGAGTGAATTATAAGTTCACGGAGGAAAGAACTGGGTCATTTTTTATTGCCATTATCACTAGTCTAATACACAGTTAGCACTTAATAAATATTAACTGAATTGAATTCTTGAACTTGAAGTTCCAGCTAGGCTAGAGTCACCAGCAGAGAGGAACATGTGAGAGAGAGAGAGAGAGAGAGAGAGAGAGAGAGAGAGAGAGAGAAAGAGTGTGTGTGTGTGTGTAAGAAAAGAGACAGAAAGACAAAGACAGAGATAGGTAGATAGTAAGAGATAAAAAGGGGGAAAGAGGCAAAGAAGGAAAGAAACAGAAAGAGACAGAGAAAGACAGAGAAGGGAGAGGGAAAGAGGCAAAAAAAAAAGAGGCGAGGGAGAGAAGTTTATTAGGTGATATGTTTTATAAATTTGAAAGCAAAAGCACCATAGAGCTACATAATAGTGTTATAGTATAGTACTTACAAACCCTATCCGAAAATATTTTTATTTCTTAAACTTCTGGATTAGAAAAGGGCAAATAGACTATAATATATAATATAATCTATATAAGCATAAGCAAGTCAGTTAATTTCTCAGAGCCTATTTCCTCATCTAAAACCTGAGTACAATAATATCTCTCCTACCTACCTCTTAGGAATATACCCTTCTATTGGTTTCTATGCTGGGATAATTAGGTTCCCTATAAATGTAACTTGCTAGTTGGAGAGACAACTTCTCTTTCACAAGCTTCTCAATTACACTATTATACCAATCACAAACAGTAACAGCCTCACTGGCAGCATATCAGACCGTTCTTTAAAATCTGTTAATAATTTCCATTACCCTGCACATCAATATCAAACTGCTCCCCTCTGCAATTTGTCTTTGGGTGGACTGGTTTGGCTTTTTTTTTTTGTCTTCTTATCTTATTTAAAAGCCTTCTATATTTTGAAAACCTGGGAGCCTAATCAGTGTGTTTATCATTGAAGTTTGATGGATCCCATGACATAGTGAAAAGAATGTTAGATAAGGTGTCAGAGGAACCAGCTTTCACTTAGAGCATGTGTAAACCTGGGTAAGTCAATTTAGTTCTCCAAGCTTTTGTCCTCACTGGTAAGTAATATAAGGGAACCGAAATTAGATGCCCTCTAAAGTCCTCTCCAGAACACACTTTTTGATCCTATGGCTACCCCTGGGGTGAATCAGACTTCTGTGTCTGAGGGGGAAAAAATCCAAATAGAGCATATTCTAATAAAGTTACCCTGAATCCTTGGATCAAGGTGACCAAAAAACAAAAAATTCTGTGGCTATATTGCATAAACTCTGGTCAATTTGACTAACCATAAAACTTAAGATAATAGTGAATAGATATAAGATAATATTTAGATTTTATATATACATACACAGACAGACAGACAGACACACACACACACACACACACACACACACACACATATATATATATATATATATATATATATATATATATATATATATATATATATATATATATATATATATATATACATACTTCATAGATAAATAGATAATACTGAAGACTAGCCTAAGTATGGAGAAGTTTCTCAAGAGGAAGTTAGCCACCAGGTAGGTAATATTGCATCCACAGCAATTCATGAAGCCATCTACAAAAAAAATATAAAGGGGTTTTTGATTTGCTTCGCTGGAAGAAGAATATACACAAATGAAATCACTAGACATTGAATTATTAGAGGAGAGTAAACAAATCAGTAACATGCAAGTTCAATTTACCTAGAAATAGATCCAAGTTTAATATTAAAATTTTTTTTGAAAACACATCTGGTACTTCCATAAATCAAAAGAATTGGCAAGATATTTTGAACTGTTCGGTAAATAGAAAACATTTCTAGATTTCATCATCCTTCACAGGTGTATGATCTATGAGGAAGAGGGGAAAACTGCCAAGGTAATGTGATACTGTGTTTTTAATAAAAATAAACTTCTCAGTAAAAGAGAGGAAGGAAGGAACCAAATAAAGCAATAAAGGAGGAAAGGAAGAAGAAAAGAAATGAAAAGGGGAGAGGAGAAAGTAAAGGAATTGGATAAGAGAGGAAAAAAGAAGGGGAAGATGAGGGGAAGGGGAAAGGGAAAGCGAGGGTGAAGGGGAAAGGAAAGGGAGGAAAGAGTAGGGAAGGCAGTAGACTATTCCTATGATAACACCTCAGGTTCTAAGCTAATTGTTTTATCTAACTAATAGCTTCTGTCTTCATTAAGGGATTATTAAAATAGCAAACACATTTGTTGAACATAACAAAAAAAGAAAATCTTTGTGAGTAAAATGTTTATCTTTTATTATTCATTTTTTCTAAAACACTTTTTGATGTGGTGAGACATTAATTGTTACAATAAATAAAAATTGGGTTCATAATGATAAAAAATAAATTTATTAATCTGCCAAAAGTTGATGGCCCCTAACCACTATTTATGTATATTCCTTTTCTAGATCATAGGATCATGGGTTTAGGGAACATTAGGAGACTGGAGATTAAAGAAGTATTTCAATTCAATTAAATAATCCAAAAACATTTTATCAAACACCACCTATGGGCAGAGCTTGAGCAAAGTCCTGGAAGATCATGCATGTGTAATAACTATTGACAGGTAGGAACAATGTACTATTTCCCAAGGGCATCTACGTCATTGATAAGAGAACATGAATTTGATCACCTACTGAATCCAAAGTTTGGAAACTCATTTGTTCTGGTGCGAACCTCAGACAACCTGGCATTAAAATTTTCAGGTAGGAGGTACATCCCCAGGTTTCCTCAAACAAAGGCAGGAAATAATCTTGAGCGCACCTGGGAAGAGTACATCTGTCTTCTGCCTATAAGTGAAGCAAACAAACAAAATATATATATGTGTGTGTATATGTATATGTATATGAGAAAGTTTACTCTTTCCCCTCCCAAATGGTCAAACTGAAGTAGGAAAAATAATGTGGTCCAGTAGGAGAAGAGATGGATTTGGAGTCGGAGGATCTGTGTACAAATCCTAGTTCTTTCACTTACTATGTGAACTTAAGCAAGCCATTTAGCTTTTATGAAACTAAGTTTTTTCTGAAAGATGAGTGGACTGAACTAGATGACCTCAAAGGTTTTAATCTATCTATCCATCTATCTATCTATCTATCTATCTATCTATCTATCTATGTCTGTTTATTCATTCATTCATTTATTAGTTCTGTGATCAGGATTTATTTAAAGCAGAGAAAATACTCAGGGGAACTATAATCCCTCCCGAAGCTACAAATTAGAGTACTAATATTAAAGTTCCATAAGGTCTCATTCAGCACTGAATTTATTTCCTCCAGGGGTGGAGACAAGCAAATCTTGACCACATTTTTGATAGTGATAGTTTTCAAGAATATCTTAAATTAGGATGGAGAATATTTCATCCACAATTTAAAGTTGTCTTTTTAAAAAATTCTAAGTTCTTTTGATCTTTTTTTTGCTTGTTTTATATAAAAACCATTTCCCTCATTTCAGCAACTTAGGTTTGGGACATCTAGGTGGCACCAAAGTTAAAACCTGCCTCTGACACCTACTAACTGTTTAACCATGGGCAAATCACTTAGCCGCTAGTTATCTCAGTTTCCTCATCTGTAAAAATGATAACCATAGCACCTACCTCCCAGGCTTGTTGTAAGGATAAAATGTTGAAATAATTGTAAAGTGTTCAGTACAGCACCTGGCCCATAATAAGCTCGCTCTCTCTCTCTCTCTCTCTCCCTCCATATATATATACACACATATATTATATATATATATATATATATATATATATATACATACACACACGCACGCATACATATAATCTTAGCTATTATTAACTTTTTCTAGACATTATCCTTCTTCTCCCACCCCATTAAAGTTTCCATTATAACAAAAGCAATTAAAGAGAAACAGTCAACTCAATGGGAAATGTATGCAAGATTCTGAGTAGTCACCTCTCTGCCAAAAGAGAGAGGTACGTTTCATTACGAGAAAACTCTTCTGCCTCACAGTAACAGATTTTTACCGTGATAACAAACCTGAGATGGCTCGTTCTATGGAGATCAGGCTCCAAGGGGAAACAACACAAACTAGACAATGAATTTTTTGGTGTTCCATTGATTAACCATCCACTTTACTACCATTTGGCATTTACTGTGGGAGAGGAGAATAAAAGATATCACACCCTTTCTGAATGTCAACAGAGTTCAATTATTCAAAAAGGATGATGTGTTGGCAAAGACCTCCAAAGGCTTATCCCCCAGCCTCCGGGAAGGGCCACACCTAAACTATCTGAGAAAGATTAATATCTCTCTTATATTTGAACTACCTCCATAAAAGAGATTCTATAATCTGCTTCAGTAATCCATTCCCATATTTCCCAAGTTCTTTATACATACTTTTATTTTCTATGGAAATGTACTCCAAGCCATGTCATGCAAAGATCTGTTGAAAGAGCTAGGAATGTTCGATTTGAGGAAGAGGAAGGCTAAATGAGATATAAACACAGTATTCAAATATTTGTAGTGTTGTCACATGGAAGAAGAGTTATACTTGTTCTCCTTGGTCCCATAAGGCAGAACTAAGACAACTGAGTGGGAATTAGAGAGAATTATTATAAGGACTAACTTCCTATCAAGTAAAGTTATCCAAAAGTAGGGGAGGATGTTTCAGGAAGTAGGGGATTTCCTATTACTAGAGTCTGCAACCAGAGGCTAGATCATCACTTGTCAGGGGTGCTGAAGTATGGGTGATTCCTACACTGGAAGGAAAGCTAGACTGGGTAACCTCTGGTTTCCCTTACAAGACTTTATGATTTTGTGGAAAAACTTGGATCTATTTAAGACAAGGGTACTTATTTTTTCATGAACCCCTTTGCCAAGCTGGTCATATCTATAGACCCCTTCTCAAAATAAATATTTTTAAGTACATAAAAATATCTATGAGATTACAAAGAAATCCCATGTTATCTAAATAATGTAATCCAATGTTATCTAAATAATAATTTTAATAATAATCTAAATAAAATAAACAATTCACTGATTTAGGTCAGAACATGTTTCTGTTATCAAAATGTTGAAGTAATTCATTGATTCTCAGTGCAAGTATTATACTAACTATTTTCACTTTATTCATCATATCTTTCCTTTTATGATTCTTTAGTACTAATGAGTTACTAAATGGAGAGTCCACAGTTTCATTTCTACAAATGTTTTTGAATGCCAGTTCTGTAATCAGGCTAGCTTTCATTTTTTTTTTGTTTAGATTTCAGTTTTTGTAGACAGGGGTTTGGGGCACATTTTACAAATCAAAGATTATACAAAACTACGGGCTACAATACTAACCTTGCATGCTCTTGTAAAGTATGATCATTGGCAAAAACTTCAGATCTTTTCAAAGCGCATCAACTGAGAAGTTGTCAGGAACTGCCTTTTACTCCCCAAATATACTTTTTTCTGCACCCTGGCCAGGTGCTCAGGACTAACTTCCCCAAAAACCTCCAGGCTTATCTGGCCTAGGAATTGTTTCTTTCCAGCCATACAAGGAAGAAAGGGTAGAGACAAACTGTCTCACACATCAGTCAAGGTCCACTTATATGTTTCTTTCCTTTGCCACTGGCATGTGTCATTTTACCACAAGGCTAGGAACATAGTAAGTGCTTAGTAGATGCATTTCATTCATTTATTTATCCATTCTTCCCACTAAACTTTACTTCTGACTTTCTAATCTTTGCCGATGTGTCTCATCTGCCTCAGCACCTGAGGCCTCCTCATCCTGGAAATTCCCTAAGTCATGAGAAGAACCAGGAGAATATTGTATACAGTAACATCAACATTATAATGATATAATACAATATAATATAGCATAACATAACATAATATAATATAATGATAACCAACCATGAAAGATTTAGGTCCTCTGATCAATATGATGATCCATGACAATTCCAAAGGTCGCATGATGAAACATGCTGTCCACCTTCAGAAAGAGAACTGATGAACTCAAGAGCAGATTAAAGTATTTTTTCTCTTTATTTTTCTTTTGAACATGACTAACATGAAAATGTTTCACATAATTTCACAGGCATAATGCTTACTTTCTCAATGGGCTGGGGAGGGATGGGAGGAAAGGAAAGAATTTTAAACTCAAAATAAAAAAAAAGTTAAAAACACAATACTAACACTTACAACAAAGTTACCACAAAAACAAACCAACAAAAGATTCCTAAGTCATGCTTGTCCTAATCTCACTTTGGTAAATCCCTCCTACGTTTTGGAACCTATAGGATGACCATCCTTCAGCAGCCTCTCAGTTTTGCTTTGTATTTTCTGGACATAGACATTACACTTCTATGTAGGTATCTTCTCCTCCTCACCAGTTAACTCCCATTTCTTCTTGCATTAAAGTATATGTTCTCCAGGGGCATTCACTGTATTTCTTTTTGCTTGTATTTCTTATCTCTAGCCCTTAGCACATTGCCTGGAACATAATAAGCACTTAATAAACGCTTATAGCCTTGCTTTACCTTGTACATTCCTGATGTCTACTTCCTGTTTTATGACCACCAGCCTACAGCCTGGATTACTTCACCTGTGTGTTTCTGTGGGCCATACCAGTGAGCCTATCTGGTCTCAACTAGCTCTTTGGCTTAACTTTACAGAATACATAAATGATTCCTCTAACCCTGACTTCAAGACTGTGAATTCCATGCTGGCAGGGATTCTGTCTCAGTTATTTTTGTCTTTTCTCCTGTACCAGAGCTCTGCACATAGAAACACTTACAAATATTTGTTGGATTTGTTAGTTGTTGTTGACTGCTGCACCTCCACCAAATCAGCTTTTTTTTATTACTCTTGCAGGCTCTATTTGATCATCCTCAGCTCCCATTGTCCACTGAATATCCAAAGTTGATTGCCATCTATACCCATATGGGTATGCCAGAAAGATGGATTCGAAGAACTTGGATAAATCAGCATTGATTCAGAAAATCAGTCTTGTTTTTGCACCTTCCATTTCAAGTTTCAAGCAGGAGAAAATATGTCATGGTAGAACAGCACAAGACTCAAGTTCAAAACCTCAACTCCGAAACTTAGCTAGCTGAATGAACTCCCTGTACAACATTGGGCAAGCAGTTTAACCTTTCTGGGAATCAGTTCCCTCATCTGTAAAATAAAGGGAATGAAACAGATGATTTCTAAGATCTCTTACAGATCTAAATTCTATGGTCACATATGGTTATTTGTAAAGTTGATCTAATATTAGATTAAATGAGTTTTCCTTGGGCAGACATTTTTATAGAGGAGTAAAATTTAAAACTGTGAGTATTAGCATTCTATGGACATAATAATTCTTACAATACAAAAAAGTCAAAGTAAACTTTTATAAATTAATTTTTTTTAATTCACCATAATTTCTCCACCTTAGGGCTGGTAGGTGGCACAATGGATACAGCATTAGGCTTAGAATCAGGAATTTCATGAGTTCAAATCTGGCCTCAGATATTTATTAGCTATATGAACTTAAGCAAGTATATTAACTCTGTTTACATCAGTTTCCTTATCTGTAACATGAACTGGAGAAGGAAATGGCAAAGGACTCCAGTATCTCTGCCAAGAAAACCTCAAAAGGGTGTCATAAAGATTCAAATACAACTGAAAAATGACCAAATAATTTCCCCCAAGATCCTTCTCTCTATGCTATTCAGAGAACTATCTCATATAATAAATAATAGTTGTCAAAGACAAAAAAGGAAAGGAAAAAGAAAAGAAAAAGAAGTAAATTTATTACTACACTAAAAATGTGAAAACATATGCATTGTACAAAACTAATGGACCTTCTACTTCTGTGAAGGAGGGATGAAGTGGGAGTATCTTCTTATATCTTTTAAGTAATTCCTATTCTTTATAATTTTTCAACATTCACTTTATAATAGTTGTCATTTGTATTGTTCTAGTCATTATATATATACTGTTTTCTTGACTTTTGTCACTTTCCTCTACATCAGTAACTGTAGTTCTTCCCATGCTTCTGTGAATTTTTCATGCATCATGTCTTAAAGCATAGCAATGTTCCATTACATTAATGTCCCACAATTCCTCACTCAATGGACATTAACCTATTTTGTCTTAAATTTGTTGCTATCGTACAAAGTGATGCTATAAATATTTTGGCACACATGGGGATCAAAAGGCATGTAAATTTTAGTCATTTTATTTGCATAATTTCAAATTGCTTTCCAAAAATGTGCTGATTCATATCTCCACCAATAATGTCCTCCCTGATCCTTCCAACTTCAATTATTCTCATTTTCTGTCATCTTCCATACAGTCACCATAATAATAGCTGAAAATTATATAGCACTTTAAGGTTTAAGTGTTTCATTTACTTTATTTCACTTGATTCTCATAACAATCCTGTAGGAAAAGCACTATAGGAAGTGTTCTCCATTTTGCAGATGAAGAAACAAAAAGATTAAACAACTTGCCTATGATCACAAAAGGTAGTAGCTGTGTGGCTCAGTGAATAAAGTGCTGGGTCTGAAATCAGAAAGACCTGAGTTCAAATCCAGTCTCAGATACTTATTAGCTGTGTGACTCTGGAAAGTCACTCAACCTTTGTTTGCCTTAATCCACTGGAGAAGGAAATAGTTAACCACTCCAGTATCTTTGCCAAGAAAACCCTAAAAACAATATTGGTCTGCTATAGTCCATGAGCTCATGAAGAGTTTAATATGACAACAAATGGTCGCTTAGTGTCAGATTTGGAATTAAAACCCTGGACTTTTTCAGCTATGTTACTGTTTGTCTATATCATTACTAAGTACTATTTCCTCTTGAAAGAAAGCACATTCAAGGTTTGGCCATAATGCCAATTGACTGTGATCTTGAGTACATGATCTGGAGCAGTGAAGAACCATTTCCTTATATATAAAATAAGTGGCTTGGGTTAGGTTGGGGAACCTTTTGCTATACTGGCGATAACCAAGAATTCCTTCTCAGGATAGTGTATAATCAGAATAAGATAAAATACATAGGATATCAAAGGAAACCAAAAGTTAGTAAAAAAAAAAAAATCAAGATGCAATTTCTTTTTTTCTTCCATTCAGCTTCATAGACAGTTTGAAATCTATCCACGACCTAAGAAGTCTGTGGGTCCTTGATTAAGAATGCTTGGGTTAGACAATCTCTCAGGGCCCTTCCAGGCCTAACATCCTGATTCTTCGACATATTTCAAATAGCTCTCTCTCCACAAAATATTTATGGATCCTAAATGAGATGTTAGACAGTAGATTAGGCTACACAGAAGGCATTTACCTACCCAAGGGTGAAATAAAACTTCCCAGACCTGGCTTTAGGAATTAGTACAGGAGGCAGATGTCTTTGTGACGTAGTTTCAGGACATTAAGGAAATCTCCACCTGTCCCTCAAAATACCTTCCCCACACCAAAGCAGATGTTTGAAATTCCATAATTAGTATTCCTTTGGCTAATAAGAAAGGTAACAATGATAGCTAACATTTACATAGTCATTTAAGTTTCACAAAAAGTTTTACAAAAATTATTCCATTTCGTTCTCACAACAACTGTGGGAAATAGGTAGCATTATCACCTCCATTTTAATAGAAGAGGCATATGTGATATAAGTGACTTGCTCAGGGTTATACGTCTATGCTGTCTGAGGCTACATTGGAACTCTGGTCTTCTTCTATCTGACTATAACCTCCTATCTTTCCACCTCAACCTATGATTCATCTCTCCTAAACTAATTTTTTGCCGTTATCAAGACGTGGAATCCCTCACCTCTTACTTGGTCAGACCATTACCCCTACCGTAACTTCACTTCCCTCTGTCCAGTCTTGACCTACAGTTAGCTAATTCAACACTATGCACTGCCTTTACTCTTTAATCCCTTACTCTCTGACCTCTCACTACTCCCTCCTTGTCAAAATTCAGTCCTTCATTGCAACCACCAATCACCTTTTCCTCTTCTATTAACCTGAGGCTAGAGGGAACTGAAGGAAGTCATGCAACATATTCATTGGGTACATTATAAATTCATGTTATCCAACTTCAGTTGAGTCCTCACTACAACAAAGCAATGCTTTCATACTCCCCTAATTGATTCCTTATCCCACCCCTAACAAAAGCTTTTCTTCAAATCTTCCATACCTCTATCTTTCCTTCTCACTCGTGCCTTGTTGAGAAAATGGGAGAGCATCTTCTTTTGTTCTCTGCTTCATCTCAGAATATTTTGATGTCATCCTCCATTTTCTCCCTCTTCCCCTAATCTCTGACAATGAGTTGATTCTTCTTTCTAATACAAATCCCTCTACATGTGCTCTTAAATCTCATCCCTTCCCATCTTCTCCAGCAGATTGCCAACTCAATCTTCTCTCCCTTTCAACTTTTCCCTATTAGTTTCTTCTCTACTGCTTGAAAGCATGTCCAAGTCTCCCTCATCCCGAAGAAAATCAAATTTCTTCACAGTACCCTATCAACTTTTCATGCTCTTCATGCTTTAAATCTTTTCTCCCTTTCTCAACCAAACTGGGGCAGGGGAGAGGGGAATGCACACAAACACACACACACACACAACGCACGCACACATGCCCACATGCACACACTCACTCACTCACTAGGTGGCACAGCTAATAGAGTTCTGGGCCTGAACTCAGAAAGACTCATCTTTGTGAGTTAAAATCTGGCTTTAGACACTTACAAGTTGTATGACCCTGGGCAAGTCCCTTAACTGTTTGTGTCAGTTTCCTCATCTGAAAAATGAGCAGGAGATGGGAATGGCAAACTCCAAGAAAATCCCAAATGAAGTCATGAAGAGTTGGACACAATTGAAATGACTGAATAAAACACCCACTACCTCCACTTTTTCTGTCTCTCATTCCTCAGTTCTTTGTATCTATCTTCTGGTCTTATTTGACTAACACCTCTCTCTCCAAAGTTACCAGTGATTCCTTAATAGCCCACTCTAATGGCTTTTACTCAGTCATCTTCCCTTTTGATCTGTCTTCTGCATTTGACCCCTCTCTACCCCTGGGAACGTTATACTCTCTGGTATTCCTTAACACTGTTCTTTCCTGGTTCAAATCCTATCCATGTGACTGCTCCTTTTCAGTCTCCTTTCCTAGTTTATCATTCAGATCATGCTACCTAATTTGAGTGTTCCCCAAGACATGGCCTACATCCCATGATGCCCTTTCTTGATAATCTCAGGTTCTACTGGTTTAATTATCATCCATGCCAATGGCTCCCACAGATATTAAATAATATATGATGATGTGATGTGATATTCCACTCCAGTTTCCTGCCAAAACTTTAATCTTGCTTCACCAACTGCTTATTAGACATTTCATAAAGGATATTCCAGAAACATCTTAAACTCAACATGTTAAAAATAAAATTCATTATCTTTTCCCCAAACCCACCCTCCTGCAAATGTCCCTGTTTCTCTTAAAATCACCACCATTCTTCTAGGCTCCAGTTTCATATCTTGATGTTTCCCTGAATGCCTTCCTTCTTTCTCTTCACCCCATATATCTAATTAGTTGACAAATCTTGCCATTTCTACCTTTATAATATCTCTAACATCTGACTCCTTTTAGCAGCTAATACCTTAGTTCACTCCTTTCCTAGATTATTTTAATATTCTCCTTATAGGTCTCTTTGCATTGCCTCTCCTCACTTCACTGCATCTTCCACATGCTACAAAATGTATTTTCATGGGTAGATCTACCTGTCATTTTCCTTCTCAATGAACACCAGTCCTATTGTCTCTAAAACTGAATATAAGCTCCTCCGTTTATCTTGTAAAACCATTCACAGCCTGCCTTGTATAGCACTCTACACCTCTCCCACCCCACACACATTCTGATTTAGTTTCCACTGGTCTTTTTCTTCCTCAGTGTGGCTCTGCACGGATCATCCATCATGCCTAGAATACACTTGGTTTTCACTTTCATCTCACAGAATCCCTCTCTTAAAAATCTCTTTAAAATGCAGAGGACACGAAGACTGTTTTATGCTCTCAACTGCTAGTGCCCTCTGTCCCAAACTACCTTCTATTTATCTGTTTTGTATTTATTTGTATTTATTCTCTTTATATTCTCTCTCTCTCTCTCTCTCTCTCTCTCTCTCTCTCTCTCTCTCTCTCTCGTATCTCTCTCACTTGTATGTGTCTTCTTATATTAGAATGTAAGGGCTTTATAATCCTATGTTGTTTATTTCATTCATTGTATTTGCATTTCCAGCACCTAGCATAGTATTGATCCATAGCTGACACAGTAAATTCTTGATTTATTGACTGATTATGACCTATGATCTATTATTACACAGGATAAGGAGAAAGAGGTATTCTGTAATGACTTTTCTAACATCTCCCAAATTAAATCGAAACATATTTTAATAGTTACTGACTTCAGTGTAAAGGTGGGCACAGGGGAAGATAGTGAAAAGAATGATGAAAAATAAGGTTCAAGAAAGAGAAATGAAAAGGCTAAAGGCCATAGACCATGACAAAGCCTCATACTTACTTATGATGAAGACCTTTTAAGGTACATTTGGGAGGTACTATACATTCTCAGCACCAGTTAGGATCACACACAGAAGGAAAGGTTTTGTTTCATTAGAGCTGTTAGGAAATGAGTGACTGCCAATTTGGGAGCCATTTCTGAATGAACTGTGTATATATTTGAGCAACCCACTTGTCAAAGAAGAGATCAAATGTAATATCTCTTCAGCTTTGCCTTGTGTAGCTTTATTCAGTTCTCAGGAAGTAGGAGTCATTTATCACCAACACCACTCTCCCAAGCCTGTGGAAATTCTTTAGTCTTCCTTACTGCTATTTTTCTCAGTTTGAGAAGATAGAGGATGGTCCTTTTTCCAGAGGGCAAAACTACACAGGTCTCTATCATGACCAAATGTGTTTACAACTTAAAATATATACCTCTGGACTCCATTCCTCTAAAGTTTTCTTTATTTTTAATTTAATTAATTTTTTGTTGTTGTTACATTTTAAGTTCTGAACTGTCTCCTTTCTCCCCATGCCAAGGTTACCATTTGCCATGCTTTTTTTTTTGTATAGCAATTCCTACAATTCCAAGTCTCATGCACAAGAAGTATCCTAAAGGGCTACAGGAGCAACCTCTTCTTGTGATGCTAGTTGATCTCTTGGAACAATGCCACATAAACTCATGGGAAATTATTGCCATTCCCATCTTCTCATTCCCACTACATGGGCATGCATGTTTCTAGGTCTAGGAGTTTGGGGAGAGGAACTTATTTTCTAATGCTTACCCCAGGGTGGGGTTATTCAAATTATGCAGGCTTGTTTCCCAAAACAAAGAAGAGGAAAGGAGAAGCAAACTCCTCCCAGTTCTTTCAACAAGAAAAATGGGAGGGAGAAGATTCTCTAAAGCCTTCAAGTAGAAACCAATTACCTCAAAAAATCTAAGATCAGAACAATAAAAACAAATGACTAGTATGCAGTCATTTCAAGTTTCTAACATACTTTAAGTAAATAGTATTATCTCGTGTGAGGCCTGACAATACCTATGTGAGATAGGTACTCTAGGTATTTTCATCTCCATTTTATAGAGGTGGAAACTAGGTTTGGAATGATTACACATCTAGTAGGTAACAGAGGTGGTATTTGAATTCAGATTTTCCTGACCCTAAGTCCAGCACAGTCTCCACTATCCCCTATCATTTCTATATGTAGGAAAAGGGCACGCTGTTATTAGTAAACTCTCTAAAATGAAGAGAAAAATTAAGCCTAAAAAAGACCTTAGGATATAGAGAAATATCTGAGGCACCTTGCCAAATTAAAAAATACACCATCCTTTTCCTCATCAAGAACTTCCTGAGATTTAATTTCATCATGTACAAAATGAAGGGTTTATTCATATCATAGGACTAGAGATTTAAAGCTGGAAGGGACCTCAGAAGTCCTGTAATCCTGAAGTGTCAAACTCATATCCTGCAAAACTCCAAGTGTGTGGCTGCCACCACATTACAATATAATTAGGAAAAGTTTAACAGAATAAATAAAAATACAGTACACTATAGATAATGTTCATTTGTGATTTTCTAAATCAATATGTGACCCTCAAGGATCAGTTTCTTTTTGAGTCTGACAAGATTGATTTACTCTAACTCCTTCCATCTATGAGGAAACTGAGGGCCAAGAGAGGAAAAGTAATTTGCCCACAGACATACAGAGTAAGTAGATTATAAGAAAAGCATTGGAATCCAGGACCTCTGAAACATCGTGTATTTCATCTCTAAGATTCTTTCCTTCTCCAACAGCCTATATGAGTTTCTACCATAAAAGTAACCTAAAACTCTCAGCAAAAAGATAAGGACACATATAATGACACATTTTTTTTCTGATCTGATTAAGTAGATTTTAAAAAATAAATTATTAATAATAATTGTTAAATTTGGTAACAAATAGAAATCAACAAATATGGAGTTAATCCTGGGACAAAATTAATTTTAAAAATTAACTATTTATATTCTGAATAATAATCATGCAAGCTGTCTGTGATTAGATTAGTACACACAGTTTAATTTAGATGTCTTTCAAAATAGAGAGATGAAGGGAAGGGAACAACTATTTATTAAGTGCCCACTATGTTTCCAGGCACTGTGTTAAATGTTTTACAAATCCCTCCCACTTGCTCCTCACAACCTGTGAAGCAGGTGATGTTATTACCTCATTTTACAAATGAGGAAAGTGTGTAGGCAAAGGTTGTGACTTGCCCAGTGTCACATGACTAGTATCTGAGGATGGATTTGAAATCATCTTTTCTTAACTTTGGGTCCAGAATTGTAGCTGATGATCTGAGTAGAGTACTTATACTTTCACTTTTTGGGGGGAGAGGGGTCCAGAACAATCACTTCATTGTTGTAGGGAATCTCTATATGGAACCTCCATCTATTGATACTGATTGCAGATTTACCTATAATTTAAATTCATAGAGTTAAGTGACTTGCCCAGGGTTACATAGCTAATATGTGTCAGTAGCAGAAATTGAAATCCTGTCTTCCTGACTCCAAAACCAACTTACTCTCTACTATGACACAATACTTCTTTCTATATGGCAGTGAAGTGGGATAGTCAATGGCTAGAGCCCTGAAGTTAGAGAGACTTGAGTTCAAAATCAGCCTCAGACACTTACTAGTTATGAGATCCTGAACAATTCATTTAACTTTTTCTCAGTCTCAGTTTCCTCATCTATAAAATGGGGATAGAAGTAACACCTACTTTACAAAGCTGTTAGGGATTTATTGTTGATGCATCCTCTGTTCTCCAACAGTATAAGAATTAGATGCCATTTCACTGATTCAGCAAGTGCTGGATGAGCAAAATTCTACCAGGGCAAATTGACATTCTCTAAGATGTTAGAGTTAGACTTGAGCAAAGTAGGTGTCAGAGGTCACATTTCAACCCAGGTCTTTCTGGCTCTGAGTTCTGTTTTCTATCTATTGACCATGCTGGCACAAGATTGTTGAGATAATCAAAGAAGATAAAATACGTACTTGATGTGTTGCCTCCCTCAGGAGCTCAGGTACTATCTTTCTTGTGTTTTAAAGGCTAAGTATGATGCAGGGCATGGAGTAAGTGCTTAATAAATGTTTGGTGACTTTATTTGATTAAATATTTTCCATTATCATTGCTATTAATAACAGTAACATGGAGTACCTGATTACCCAGTGTAGCCGGTGGTTTCTCATTCCCCTCCCTCCATTATCTCCTACATTCAAGGGACAAGCACTTTCTCCTTCTGTGGCTTTTTTTCTCCTCAATCTGCCTCTTGTTTCCTCAGGAGAAAACAAGTGCTGTATTGTCAGGGTCCTATAGATGAGCCTTATGGGTGACTATTCCTGACACTGTGGCTCATGAATCCTCACTGGTATATTTCCCATAGATAAGTCAGTACTTAATATTCATTTAACATTAACCACATATATATTTACTTAAAATGGAAAGCAAACACATGATTACATAAAATTCCAGATATGAACTCATAAATTTGATTTTCTCTCCCAAAGTGGAGAAAGACAGAGATACGGAGGGAAATTAAAAAAAAAAACAAACAGATTCAGGGAGAGAGACAGAGAGAGTGTTAGAGACAGAGACAAACAGACATAGAGACAGAGATAAGGAGGAGAAAGATAATGAGAGGAAGAGAGAAAAGGAGAGAGGGAGACAGAGGGAGGGGGAAGGAGGAGAACAGGGGCAGGAAAAGGAAGAAGAAAGGAGGGAGAGGGATAGAAGGAGGGAAAGGGAGACAGAGATGGAGATAGTTACAGAGAGCATTTTAAGTTCCAAGGAAGTAACTCATGTGCTTAGAGAATCTATCTGGTAACTCAGAATTTGAAAGTGGAAATTCCAATATCCTCCTCCCTGCTCTCTCCATACAAGTTCCTTTATGAACATGGCTTCCATGTGAACAAAGGATTCCATTGCTAAACTGTGCCTTCCTAGGCGTGGCATCTCAGCTGGAATCAATCTTCCAGTCTTCTCTGATGCTTTGCTGTTTTGCCATTTCACTGTTCAGCTGGACTCCCTCCTTGACAGCAACTGTCAGAAGCCTCCTGTCCAGCTTTAAGCTTACATGATGCCTTTAAATTAAGTCCTGTTATGCTACTTTAGGAAATGGCTGCTACTCTTACTCTAATAGTAAAAAAAAAAACCAGGTCCAACTCTTTTCCTAGAGAAGATTCTTCCTTTCTACTTTTCAGAAACGATGAATATTTTGTAGGAAAGCATCCCTATTCTGTTCAATACTTTAGATCTATAGGGCACGGTAACACCTCCTGAGGCACACCCATTCCATCCTCTATCTCCTTTATTTAAACCTAAGGATCTCCTTCAAAGGTTCATGTAGCTCCATTGCCTGACCTGTAGATTAGATAATTGGGCTCAACACACAACAGAAGAAGAAAACATAAGCCCAAATACTCCATGTGGAGTCATTTGGTACCAAAAAATTACCTGCCTTTGAGGTTTGGCTCCAGGAGACAAAAGTACGGACCAGTTGAACTTTGTCTTTAGTTTACTCAACTTCCTTTTCTGAGTCATTCTCTCTCCTTTGGGGCATCGTCTCAAATTATCTCCCAGGCATGGATCTAAAGAATATGCTCTTTTCCCTAACAGTTTTCATTTATGCGGGCCTTTGGGATTTCAAAGCACCTTCAGATACATGGTCTCAGTTGATCTTCACAGCAATTCCTGGAGGGCGAGTAAGTACAAGATTGATTAGACCCATTTTATACAGAAGAACACTGAGGGTCAGAAGTTAAAATGACTTTCCTGTGGTTATACAAATAGCAAGCAGTAGAACTTGAGTTCAAATTCAGGTTTGAAGTTCAAATCCAGTGTCTAACAGTACTTTCCTACACAAACATATAATAATACTATTCATAATATAATTACTACATTAGGGATTGCAAAGCACTAACTATATCAGCTCATTTTATTCTCAGAATGTGAGAAGGATTATTATGGTTATTCACGAGGAATCAGAGACCCAAAGAAATTAAGGGACTCTCCAGTGTCCTGCAGCTAATGCCTCAATTGGGATTGAATTCAGGTGCTCTTGATTCCATATGAGTACAGTACTCTCTCTTCTATATAGAACTGGTTAAACTCAATATATCACTCCTCCAATGGGTACATGCACTTTACAAAAGGGACAAAAGCTGTAATCTGTAACAACAGAATTTCAAGCCTCAACCATGGGGAAATACGATTGGGGAAGAAGGGGGACTTAGATCTTCTCAGAACTCTCTCTAATCACTCTAAAGAGGTGACTTATTATTGTTCCTATTTATGAGGTCCCTCTTGCCCTCTTTGGCTGAAGGGGACACTGAGGTTTGAATAGGTCAAGTCATTTCCTTCAGAACTCACAAAGAGCTGAGATTAAAATCTGAAATTCATGACTTCTGGCCTCTAACACTATTCATTGTTTCTCTAGACAACTTTCTCTCTGATCTCTTCCCTTGCCTAGCATATCTCCATAAAATCCCCTTTTCTCTTTAACCTTGTTGCTATCGTTAATTGATTGTAGATGCCCTGCTGGTCTTATCTTTTCTGTGGCAACCTTAACTGATAGCATTGTAGCACAACCATGGACAGTCTCAACAAACCCAAAGCTACTATAGATGTTCATAGTTTTTCTTTCTTCTCTCTTCAAGTTATTGCAGACTAGTGACCTTTACTTAGGATTATCCTTAACAGCATTTTAGTTATCCAACAGACTGAGTTGGAATATTTCCTTTTGCATTTATTATACTTAATATGACTTTTTAGATAACTTTAAATAGCAAGAAAACTCAGATTTTTTTTAACAGACACCACTGGTACCAATTTATTCAAATTAAAGCACCTAACCTTACTTTGCTTTATCAACTTGTAAACTAGTACAGATTGCTGTTAATGGTACTGATTGCCTACTATGTTTTACTGCTTTTGCTTAACTATTCAGGGGAATTACATGTTCTAAGACATGTAACTGTGAGTTACACAGGGTAATTTTATGCTTAGTCAAAATAAAATTTAATATTAAAAGATGCCTGATTAGAGTTCAATTCTTTTGCAACATTTCCTGCATGTAGGAGGGGTTTCATTTTTATTTTACAATGAACAGTTGCATATGGACACTGATATTAATCTGGCTATGATTGTTTTATTTTACCCACTCCTTACCTGCCAGTAAGCACTGAATCTAACACATTTTGATTTTAGCTATATTTCCCATTGTGGTACCAAAAAATCCTAGATCCCCAAATTTAAAAACTTCTTTGATCCTTCATGGGTTTTTAACCCAGCAGATGTCTGGGGAATTCCCATCCCCCAGGAGTTTGACACTGTGAGAGTTCAAGTGACCTCAGCAGCTGGTTCTTCCTCACCTACCCTCATCACAGCCCACAGCAGATGCCCATAACACTCTCTTTGTTTGGTGTCCTCACATCCTGAGCCCAAAGAATCCTCCCATCCAAATCTTTATATCATAGGGCTATTTTGCCCTCTTTGCAAAACTTGATCCCTATTAAATCTTTAAATATTAATTATTATTTTTGTATTACCCCAAAGAGTTCAAAACATGGAAGTCAAAGGATTGGTTAAGAAAAGTGAAGAGGGGGGCAGGATCTTTTTAATATTTTAAAGTTATTTTTAACAATTATTACTCTATTAATACACAGATTATGGACTGAACTTATGTTTCCCATGAGAAACCTTTAAAGAGGTTAAATCTGTTGATTTAAAAAGGGAGAAGCATTCTGAAGCCATTTGAGCAAATGGAGAACAGCTTTACCTTGCAAACTGATTCCTTGTTTCCCATAATGCTCTGGGTAAATTAGAGCTACGCACATGCTCTTTGGTATTTACCAGGAATATTGTAAAAGTTTCTAACCAGGAAGGCTGTGTGGTATTAAGTGGCAAGAGAGTTGGACCTTGAGTTAAAGTGACCTGTTTCAAATTTTGGTTTTGTTAATTTGGGCAAACCATTTAGCTTGTGGAGTCTTATTTTTCTCATTGTAGAATGAGGACAATGATACTTTCACTATCTGAGTGAGAGGGTTGTTGTGAGTCTTATTTTTCTCATTGTAGAATGAGGACAATGATACTTTCACTATCTGAGTGAGAGGGTTGTTGTGAGAATACTTTGTGAATGTTTAAGTTTCAGAATGCATTCTCAGTCAGTCTATTCCTTGGAAAATGTGATAATTTTTTTTTTCTTCTAGTGATAGATTTGAATTAAGTGGAAACAAAAACAGAATTATAGTTCTAAATTCTAAGACTATCTAGTGTTGTGTACAATATCATAGACTTAGAGCTGGAAAGGTCTTTTATAAGCCATAGAAATCAACATTTTATAGACGAGGAAAGTAAGGCATAAAGATGTTAAAAGGCTTGAACACTGTCACATAAAATAGTAAGAGTCATGATTTGAACCCTGGTCTTCTGTCTCCAAAGCCACTGTTTTCATCTCAGTGTGGAAGACATGTTATAATAAAATGTCACCAGTAAAATTTCAATCATGAATTAATTTTTTTTTGCATGCAGATCATCTTCTTCTTGTACAAAATCTCATCCAAAGACTCAAAGAAAGTCTGAGTCCTCCAACACCATGCCAGTAGAGCATAAGTTCTGGTTTGGTTCTTCCATACAACACAGACTTTGAGTAGCCATGCATCCCCACAAATAGACAATGACTGTTTCCCAAAGATCAGCACAACTAAGTATAGAGAGGCTAGACATTTGGTGATGAATTATTGGATCATGATCACCTGTGAAATGAGGAAAAAATTTGTTCAAATGGCTCTCAGTACAATGAAGCCCTTTTCTGCTTCTGTAGGGAAAGTGGAAGAACCAAGGGAAAGGAGGCAGAGGGTTCTCAGAACTGCAACTTTTAGACCACTTGCAAACGTTAATTTGGCCATTGATACTCTAAAGATGAGGCACATATCCAGAGGAAAAGGACATACTTAAAGCACTGAATTATGTCAAATCCTAAAAGCCTTGCTCCAGATGAAACTGAACTATAGCATGACTTACAAGCTCTCCTTGGAAAAGCAAATAAATGAATTGATAGAGTTGCTTTTAGGATGTGCCCAAAGGTAACAAAAAGCATCATTTATTGGACATTTAGCCATCTAGCTCATTGTAAATGTTTGAAAAAATAGTCACAAAAATAATCGTAGCAATATGCCAACATCTGTTGTAGATAATGAAGAGGTACAGAAATTCTATAAGGAACTTGACAAAAAATACTTCTCTAAATTAAATCAATATATACTTTGATATTCAGTGACTTTAATGCATTAGACACAGTGAAAAATATGTTTGAAAATATAACTCAGGAGTAATAAATAAAAAATATCAAAAATTCAGTGATTATACAAAGGCCCTCCTTCTGTATAACATTAGTTCTTTCTTTGTGGGCAGCTAGGTGATGCAGTAGAGAGAGCACCAGTGCAGGAGTCAGGAGGACCTGAGTTCAAATCTCACCTCAGACACTTGACACTCACTAGTGTGTGATCTTGGGCAAGTCACTTAACCCCAATTGCCTCATCCTTGGTCATCTCCAGTCGTCCTGATGAATATCAGATCACTGGATTCAGATGGCCTTGGAGGAGAAGTGAGGCTGGTGACTTTGCACAGCCTTCCCTCACTCAAAACAAAGTCAAGTGCAAGTCATGTCATCATTTCTCTGATGGCATGGTCTTCTTCGGCAACGAAGGATGAACACATACAGTTCTTTCTTTGAGAAAAGAAGTGGATATTTCAATAACTTAATAAAATCACAAAAACTAATTTGATTATATTTTCAAGGACAAGAAATGACTTTTGATTGAACTGATAGTCATTCCTGAATTAGGTGCCTATGTGCATTGAGACCACTGATTTGTTAGAACAAAAATCAAAATTACTACTAAGCTTAAAGAGAAAAAAGTAAAAAAATACATTATTGAATTAAAACTCCAACATAATCCATTTGAAGTAGTTGTTAGAGGACAAACATTAGAAAATGAAAGGTGGAAAAATAGTACTACTCTATTATAACAATTTCATACTGAATGCCAACCAGTGTAAGTCAATTGCCACAATGTGGAGATCCAAAATGCCTACAAACCTCCTTAGTTAGCTGACACTTAACTTACTTGCCAAAAAGAGAAATGAGGCAGCCAACAGCAACACTGCCTTAATATATCAACTCATTTTGAAAAACCACAGGATGGGCAACCATTAATGTGTTTCAATCTGTAACACACATGGATAAAATCACAGATCCATTTTGGCATGTTAATATTCTTGCCATCACTATTAGTTGTTGCAAATACAGAAAAAACTGAATGAATTTAATATTCATTTTAAAATAACACAAGGCATGTTAAAGTCAAGTGAAAATTATTCTATCATTCTTCAATATCTAGGATTATCCATTCTTTCATTTATTCATGCTAAAAATGGAAAGTTGGCCATCCTTTTACAAATAAGCTTATACAACATAATTTATCCAAAGGTAAATTCTGTTCTTGTTCATTCTAATATCTTTGCCCAGAACCACAAATAGAATCATACCAACTTATGACTGCTGTCTGTTGAGAGTGGCCATGGAATTTCAGAGCTGCAATGAATCTAAAAGATCATATTTATGTAATGATTTTATTGTTACCTTAAATTTTATTTATTTTATGATTAATTTTTCCTAACAACCTTCTAAGGTAAGTTCACATTCTCATAAACTATAATTATAATATGAGAAAACTAAAGGCCAAATGAGTTGGAAGACACAACTTCCAGACTATGTCAACATTCCCATCTCAGGACCCTGAACCGTATGTCTTAGAGAGTTAGCAATTCTAAAGGTATGTCCAAGTACACAAAGAATGAAAAGTTGGCAATTAACTGAAGATTTTGATATAGATATAGAGATTATTTCCTCCACAGTTATGGCCAACTACCATAAAGTATTTACCTTTAGAGCGGCCAGTTTTCTTGGGACAGGTTCAAAGTATTGGAGTCAAGGTAATGGAAATAGCCCCACCCAAATGAAAAGCTCTATCTAGTCCTCTGTTACCATAGGAATTTCCTAAGACTGTTCCATGAAACCAGTCCAACACTGCTCTGTGACCAGTGGTCTATCTGGGACCTCTTCAGTACCTCAATTTATTTAGTTATTGAGGTAGCCCAAAGTGGAATTATAGGGCTATAGTTGACATGAATGAGAATATTTGTAAATACATGGTTGTGCCAGAGCAAGGGGAAACAGGAGTAATATGAATAATTGAAAATTATGAAAAATTACAAAACTATTCCTTTGAGTCTCCTAATTCACTAAATCTTTTTAGTGTCAAAAAGCAATATATTTGATGGCCTCACCTGAAGATGCTTCTAATTTGCCAGTTGTCTAATAGAAAGGAGAAAGAGAAAGGAGAAAGGAGAAAGGGTTGGATATTTTTTGAAACAGTTGAAAAAGTACAAGATACGATAAATATTAATTGTTAATTCATGTGCCTAAATTTTGAGTGGAGGCAGCTACATGGATCAAAGGATAGAGATCTGAACTTGGAGTCAGGAAAACCTGAGTTCACATGCAGCCTCAGGAACTTACTAGCCGTGTGACCTTGGGCAAGTCTCAACCTCTGTTTGCCTTAATTGACTGGCAAAGGAAAAGGCAAACCACTCCAGTATCTTTTTCCAGAAAACCCCCAGGACACTATTGGTGTGCTTTGGTCCATGGGATCATGAAGAATTGGACGCATGACTTACTGATTCAACAATAAACTTTGAGTAGTGAGATGCAATCAATAGAAAGCACCAAGTTCATAACTAAATACGTTCTTTTTTTAAAGTGCACTGTATATATATTTTTTCATCTAATTCCATAAGATTTTACCCATACAGATCATGCCCCAATAGAAAGAACTGGAAAGCTCATATAAGATTTTTTTTTTGTAAATGCCAACATACATACATGCACACACATGGATAGATATCTAGATACAGTAAGTACTAACAGACATATTTCAAGGTATTAAGTATCACACACATATGTATTTCAACATATTATACATCTTTTTAAACATTACTTAACATTTTTATCCCCAAAGTCTGCATTTTAAAGAAGAAAGGGGTACTTGCTTGGGTGCTTCGGTTTCTACATCACCCCCTGAGCTTTTGACAACTTCCAGTTCCATTGATAAACGGCTGTGAAGTGATGTGATTTTTGTCCAGTTTGTTGCTTGGGGGTTAAGACTGGAACTGTCCCACAATTTCAGCCCAAACAGAAAAAGGCAGCGCCCGGATGACCTCCTCGTCTACTTAGCTCTTTATAGTTCATTGTGGAACATTCTTTTCTTTATGAGCTGTGTGCTATAAAGAAGGTGTATAGAATGATGTTTAATGTGTCGTCGAGAAAAAAATTATTACATTATATATGATGCAGTCATATAATAAAAGAACTGAAAACTTGTGTTCGCCCTTATAAGAGATGCAGTCATATAATAGAGAGCCTTACAGCTAGGGTTTACTGTACTTTGAGAATTAATCACATAAACTATAAATTGGGTTCAACAGGCTGGCTGGGTAAATAGGCGCAGCTAATGAGGACACTATGAGATCTCATAAGAGAGCTGACTGCCCCGGGACAAATATGCGTGGCGCACCTGATGGAAAACTAGGAGACATCAAAGCGTAAAGGATTAGCGCTCTCACAGTGTAGAGAAATGGCCAGGGGGGGAGATTCACCAACTTATTACCCACATCCAAGCTAATCCTGTTATCTGCAAAATATAACTGTGTTCAGGAACTGCCACCACCTAAACTTGCAGAAGGATAATTTGGTGTTTACATGGACAAAAGTGCAGGGAATTTTCATCAGACTAAAAAAAAATGATGAATGCTTTTAAATTTTTCTGCGTTTGCAAATGTGCACCAGTTCCTGTGTATTTGCCTCATGTATATACATATAATACATATCACTGTTTAGGTGGAAAAGGGAAATGAGGAGAGAATAACTGTGAATTTATTTTTAAAAAAATACCTTGAGTTTTCAAAGTTCCTGCTTCACTGGGAAGCCTAAAATAAAGGAAGGATTATCCTTTCATTTCTGCTGATTTTTTTTAAATTAAGTTTTATTGATGCATTACTTTTTTTTTAACCACATTTTTTTTCTGGAAGTACTCCTTTCTCCACTCACCAGATAAAACAATTGACTCAAAATAATCAGGACAGTGACACTGAATATGTATGCAACATTCTGTAGTCACAGACCCCCACCTTTCTGATGAATCTATGCTACTTTCAAATGAGTCATTTATCCTTTTCAAAGTCTGAATCCAAATGCTATATTTTAAAGGTGAAATCCCTAAGAAAGTTATAGAATTCAGGAAGAACCCATTCCAATCAACTGCTCATCCCATCTACTGCTCCTCTCTCCTCTCCCTGGGCAATCTAAGGAAATTGATTGCTCAGATAGACCCACCTGATCCCAACAGATGATCCCTGCAGGGGAAAAGGAGAAAGCTCCCGGAGGTCCTGGACAATCTGCCTTGGGGAGAAAATGGCTTCTCTGGCAGAGAGGTGATGTTCAGTTTGGGCTTGTTTATGCAAGCAAGAATCACACTAGTTGGAAATCAACTGTAATTTCTCTCTAAACACCTGGGAGACTGTGGCCTAGTGAAAAAAACCTTGGAGTTCTGAAGTTGTATCTTGCCACTCAGTGTCCTTGATACCCTTCTGGCAGTAACTCACTACCTCTGCCTCAGTTGCTTCCTTTGTATAATAAACTAATGATATGTGCCTTGGGCAGGGTGGGGATGGGATTGGGGGAGGCAATGTAGGTGGGTGAACAGAAGAGAATCCAAGAGGAAACTCAGGAATTTCTAATTCTGGCAAAGCTACTAACTGGAGGAGGGGGTGGGGGGGGCAAGAGAAGGGGAGGGAGGTGGTTGCCTTCAGCTGCAAAAGTGTAAAAACATAACAAGACCTGGAGTTAACCATCTTTCTTCCAAAGAATTCAAAGGCCAAGAGTTGTCCTTTACAGAAGACAAGAATTAAAGAATGCTGAAACTAGTCAGGGACCAGGGAGTCCAACTTGTTCCAATGCTTCATTTTGCAGCTGAGAAAGCTGAGGCCCAGAGAGGACAAAAGCCTTTCTGAAAGGTGCAAGAGTTGAAACGAGGTAACCCAAGGTTTTCTGACTCCTAGTTCAGTCCTTCAGATCATGATGTCTCTTTATACATGCATTGTGCTGCTTATAACTATTTCCTGCATTAACATATCTTATCGCTGCAACTAGTTTGTGAGGCTTGTGAAAACTAGAACTGGATGTCATGCATCTGTTTCCTCCACAGCATTTCAATGCAACCAACAATTCACTATCTGCTCTTATGTAAGACATAGCACAAGGCACATAGTAGGTGCTCAACAGATACTAATTGATTCGAGCTGGATCTATGAAAGAGCATTATGACAGTGAAGTGTTGGTGTGGATCACAAAGGGCAATTTTGGAAACTCCTTCCCTACAGATCCTAAAAAGTTATGACATTTACTTTGAGTGATGGTAGGCAGGAGGGCATATTAGATAACTTGTGTATATTGTTATAGGCTCACAGACCTACTGCTGGAAGGACCTAAGAGTCTACTCCAGGCCCCACCTTCCTATTTTACAGATGACACAGGCCAAGAAAAGTTTAGTAATTTGTCAAAGGTCTACAAGTAATGAGTGTCCAAGTATAGGATTTGAACTCATCATCTTTCCATGATAATTTTGTACTTCCATGAATTACAACCATGAAGGTGGGAGGGGGGGTGGAGGGGAGGTAAAGACTGAAAAAGGACCACAACTCAGTGCCAGGAAACCTGACCCTCCTCACACAACAAACTCATTCTTAATTGCCACTCATCTTATTTACCACCTTGCATTAATAGTCAAAGATAAATAAAGCAATTACTCTGTGCCAGGCACTGGGTATAGAAATGCAAGAAATAGAGACAGTCCTGGTCCTCAAGGAATTTATATTTTAATATGGGAAGATAACACATAAAGGGAAGCTGCAAAGGAGGTAGGGGATGTACACAGGATGGCACAGTGTGAAACAAGCCCAGACCCCTTCAAGATAAGGCAAAAATCTGGCATAGCAGAGCTGAGGGACTCAGGGACAGAGTCCAGGTTATTGGTGGGAAAGAGACAGAGATGACAGCCCCAGGAGAGATGACATGATGATGTGGTATGGTCTGGGAAGTATGCAGAGTACTACTATCTGGATCTATGGGATAGTCATCCTTAAGGTTCTAAATGAAATTAAAGGGAGATTAGAAATTCCCAAAGGTTTTTGAAGTTCTCAATAACTGAGCAAGTGGAATGTGGGACTGCCAGGAAAACTGTTCATGTAATAGGCAAGTGAACCTATCCATGGGAATCCTATTCTTAGCACAATATTCTTCCTGCTACAAAGCCATGTGGAGGCCAGGTAAGCCGTATTTTGGACGAGTACAATGTACTAGTACAAGTATCCTGACTCAGATCGTTTACTGGTACTGTATGACTATATCCTGGGCACTTATTGAACAGAAAAAAAAAAGGGCTGCTTAACCAGAACTAGGGCAGCTAGGTGGCACAGTGCATAGAATTCTCCACTTAGAATTAGGAAGATGACTTTGAATTCTGCTTCAGACACCAATTAGCTGTGCAACCCTGAGGAAGTCATTTAATGTTTCCAGCCTTAGTTTCCTCATCTGTAAAATGGAGATAATATTAGTACTCACCTTTCAGGGTTATTGAGGGGATCAAATGCAATAATATATATAAAGAATTTTGCAAACTTTCCATCATTACAAAAATGTTAACTATTGTCACCATTATCCAAAAGACTCACATGGGGACAAGCAAATCTTTCTCTTTCCATCTGTCTCTCTTGTTTCTCTCTCCCTGTCTCTCTTTATCTCTCCATCTCTGTCTCTCATGCTTGCAGTGGACAATGAATTGTCTTCAAGAGTCTCTTGGGTGGATGGATTCATGTACCTGGGAGAAGGTAAAGGATGAGATGATGAAGACAGGCTCTCCAAGTAATTCTGATTCCCTCTGCTCTCACTGGCCTGGCTCGGAGAAAGTTAGGTTGATTGTTCAAGTTGATACAAGTATCAGTCTTAATCTTCTGACTTGTAGGTCCCTTCTTTTGATTAGCACATACTATCTCTGAGCAATGGTTGGGTTTTTTTAGATGAATCTTTTCAGAAACAATAAGGGTTTACACTCATTTTTTTAAAACAACATTTCTCCCATCAGGACAACAAAAGGAAACAAATTAGAGAAGAAGCATGAACACTGTCTTCACAGAGCCCATTCAAGATGTAATTTGACTAAGTTTGAATTTGAATAAATCCATAAAAGGGAAAGAAATAATAATTTTGAAAATATATTTCTTCTGTCTTTCCAGAAAAAAAAAAGCTTTATAGGAGAAAAAGAAACAAGAATGCCACTGATTAAATATTTCTTCATCATCCATACCCTCAACAAAAAAGTTTTTTGTTGAATTCTAGATTTTGCTTCTGGGAAAACCAAATTCAGGTCTTTTTTTCTCAGAGGGGTCATAGTATTTCATTGTGTGCCATGGAGAAGAGCCTTCCCCTTTGGCCTGCTCACCTCTTTCTCAGGCTTATTATGACTGAACTTTCTCCCCCCTGAAGCTTTTTCCTGGTTGAGTAGGATGACTTGCTCAGGGAAACCCTCAGTTTTGTTTTGTTTTGTTTTGTTTTCATCTGAAAAGCACCAAGCTTTTATTAGTTGAAAAGCAGCTTTATTTTGTGGAAAGTGCACTGTTTTTTGTCTTTTCTTTTCCTTGGGAGTGGTTTGAAATCCCTGGTCTATTACAAATTGTGTGGCCATAAGCCAGTCATTTTACTTGGGAGTGTAGGATCATAGCTTTAGAGCTGGATAGGACTTTTCAGGTCATCTAATCCAATCCCTTAATTTAAATGAGGAAATTGAGGCCCAGAGGAGTTAAATACCTTGTCTAAGATCACATAAATAGTGTCAGAAATGACAGTGAAAATCTGTCAGGATGCAAGAAACTAAGAAAAATAAACAAACTCAGAACTATCTCTCTACAAGTGGAATAGATTGCCTTGAGAAGTGGTAGGTTCCCTCTTCCTTGGAGGTGTTTGAATGGAAGTTAGATGACCATTTATCGGGTTCCTTATAGCGGGAAATCCTTTCACGAATGGGCTGAACTAGATAGTTGCTGAAGTACCTTTCAACTCCCAAATTCTGGGATTCTGTGAAACTTAGACTCTCTGACCTCCAACCCAGTATTTTTCCCACTGTACTGCATATGTACAACATACCTCTGTGGGCCTCAGTTTCTTTAACAGCAAAAGAAAGAATTTTGACTAGATGACCTTTAAAGTTACTTCCATCTCTAAATCTACGATCTAGGTGGCACTGAGTCTGAAGTCAGGAAGACCTGAGTTTGAAGTTAGCCTCACACAACTTATTAGCTGTATGACCCTGGACAAGTCACTTAACTTCTGTTTGCCTCAGTTCCCTCACCTGTGAAATGTGGATAATAAGAACACCTTCCTCCCAGAGTTGTTATGAGGATTAAATGAAATAAAGATTTTAAAGCACTTAGCATAGTGCCTGATGCATGTTATATACATTTTTTTCTCCAGCTCATTTTCCAGATGAGGAAACTGAGGCAACTTAAGTGACTTGCCCAGGATCACATAGCTAGTTAGTGTTTGAGGCCAGATTTGAGCTCAGGTCTTCCTGACTGCAGACCCGGTGCTCTATGCTCTCTACCACCACACTGCCATCAATACATGTTAAGAGCTACACAAATGTTAGCTATTATTTTCACAAAGATATCTCCTAGATCTAACAAACCATGGTTTCCTTCCTTCCTTCCTTCCTTCCTTCCTTCCTCTACTTGATATAAAGAATATGAGAACCTGATTGTCATCTACTGGTCAGTGGATGCTTTGTAGGGATGGAGATGATTCCTGAAAAGAGTACTTCTGTGCTTAACTCACACCCTTCCAATCAGTCTCCTCTATGGCTGATAATAGAATATTCTGAGAAATGTTGCCCTAAAGGAACATTTCCAAAAGGGAAAGATCAGTATAAATAGAATGAACATGGGAAAGAAATAGGAGAAGGAGGAAAGCTCAGCTTCAAGATAAGCAGGACACATACAGAGGAATTCTGCATAGCTGTCATGTGGGCAAAAGGGAAGCACTTTGTTCTGAGGCAGAAGAGCTGGATTTTAGGTGCAGATCATCCACTAACTAGATGTCACTAAGGCTTGATCTTTCTAGCTTGGTCATTTATAAAAGGTGCAGATCACATTTGGTTACTTTACCCCTTTTAGTTCTGACAATTTAAGATTCCCTATGGGCCAATCCAGGTTGATAACAGGCCAGTTTTCCTTGCAGTGTGAGGATTGTTTTCAATCAGTTCTGGCTTACAGTCTCTCTCAGAACATCTTATGACCATTAAATACCTTTCCGAGGGCTTGGAGTGTTTCATCTTAGGGCTTCCTTTTCAAGAAAGACAATTCAGGGTATCCTGCGTGAAGTTGCCTTTATTGATCTCTTTGGAATTGTGAGGAAATGTTTATCAATTCAAATCATCCCAGTGAATGGGGTTACATCCTGAGAGTAAATTCAGCACTTATAGGAGCCTCATTAATTCTTTTAGGCCATCAGAATTCCATTTCATGCTCTAATACAGTGTCATGCACCCTGTGGCCACTTGGTAAATGTTTGATGATGTCAACAGACAAAAATATGTTGTTGAAGACAAAAGCTGAAGATATCATTTCAGGCCCTGAAGGACTCTGCTGAAATGGATAAGGATATAAACCAAGGATTCTTAACCTGGGCTCTGTGAACTTCTTTGTGTATGTAGGTTTAATAGTTTGACAACTTTATCACAATATAATTGGTTTCCTTTGCAGTCCTATGTATTTTATTTTATGCATTTAAAAACATTATTCTGAGAAGGGGTCCAAAGGCTTCGCTAAACTGCCGAAGTGACACAAGAAAGATTAAGAATTCCTGTACCAAACTCATTGAAAGCCTCAGTGCTACCACATATACATTTCATTATCCTGATATTGACCTTGATTTTACTAACATTCCTAGATATAGTCCTAACTTCACAGGCTCAGTAAACTTTTCTCCTTCAAATAATTTTGTGGTAGGATGAAAGAAAAAAAAAACCTATGTGATAGAGGTGATGGGTCCCCCCTGGTTCATTGAAGAATTACATCAGAAATCTCTGCCAAAAAACTATTTTCAATTGGAAGGGAACACCCTTTTGCACTTTGTAATTCATGGGTGGACCACAAGAAAGTGAAAACAGCTAGTGTCTATGGAACTTTGCCACTCACACATAGCAACGGCCTTGTTTTCAGATACAAAAATCAGTATTTATTTATTTTTTGATCCCCAAAGTGAGATTTTTATGCTGGGGGGAATTTTCTAGTATCTCAGAAACACAAGGTGGCTTTAATCCAACTGCTAAACTTAGAACAACAAAGTTGTGCACGCGATTTTAACAGTCAGTCTCCTCACCCTCTTTCCCACCCCCAAACTGATTTTGGCAGGTGCTAGCTAGAGGACTGAAAGAAGTCCCAGGCCTTGAGTTGTATGCTCAAAGGCCAGCAGGAAAAGAACGCCCATTACTGTGCTCAAAATTCGTCCTGGCCTGGAAATATCTTGAGGAGAAAATCAGAGGACTACAAATACATTACATTGTTTAGTCCCTTTCTGCATGAAGGAACAGGCTGTCATCAGTCTACCAGGGGAAATGGTTCTGGTCTTAGTTCCAGCTCTGGCTGGCTTTCTGACCTTGAGTCAGCCTCAGTTTTTCAATAAGTAACACAAAAGATAGCTTTTGTCCTACTGTGTCCCACGATGATGAAGTCCATAAACAGGAGAAAATAGAAGAGGTATAAAAAAGCAAAAAATAATAATAGGGCATTGTATATTACCAGCTACCAGTTAAAGTTGATGCAAAGTGATATAGCAAGAGTCAATATCTGTCCTCAAGAAGAGTGTGGGGGACAAAAAAAAAATTCCTTTTAGAATCAATCGACCAGAATATAGGAAAGAAAGAGTAAGCAAGCTGTGGCTTTAATTTTTTTTTTAAAGAAACAAGAGGAGTCCAATAAATAAAAGGAGTTGATATATTATGAATTTATTGTGAAGACCTTTATATTTTTTGGTGGTAGAAAGAGAAATGTAAATATAAATCCTGAGTATATGCCCTTTCAGAATTTAATAATCTTTTATATAAAAGTGGTCTGAAAATTACAAAATGTAAGGCAAATATAAAACTTTTCTTTTCATTCATTCTGGGCTGAGTTCCAGCTGTTCTCCTATTGATGGAAGGGTTAGATTTCATTCATCCTGCAATTCACCATGTAGTTTTTGTGTTGCAGTTTTAGGTAAATGTTAGGAAGAATTCTTTGTCCAATAGGGCTTATACTGTCCCCAAATGTAATTATAAAATGCTCTTTTCTGAAGATCTCTAAGCAAGGAAGAAATGTTCTGCTTTAGGTAAGCCCCTAAAAAGAAACTAATTATGTACATATCTGCCTCACTATCCAATTCAGGAGCAAGTCAAGACCTCACCCACATGATGTCATTGGTTCTCTTTGAGGACAAAGGATGAACCACAACATATTTTATCCCCCTTTCTCAAATGTAAAGTCTTTGAGGGCAGGGTTTGAGTTCTCCCTCCCCTTCTCCTTATATTCACCAGTACCTAGTGTGGTGCCTTGCGTATAGTAGGCACTTAAATAAATAGTTGAGGAATTAATGAATAACTCCATCATGTTTGGTTTCACAGTGATATTGATTTATAGGAAGTAACTGTAGAAGGAGAAAGGAACTAGGTTAGCACATTGTCCCCATAAAAGAATGTTGCCCAAGGCAGGGAAGTCCTATGAAACAAATTATCTTCCTGATATCTCCTGCTCCCTTTTGTAGTATACCCACCCTGAGAAATTTTATGCTGACTCCCCAGCCTAGACACAATTATTATGAATTGTTTCCGCCGCCACCATGCCTTTTGAATTTTGGCATTCTGATAAACACTGGTTTGACACAGTCTGACTTCTGATAGTAGTTTAGACCATACCCTCTTATCCCTTAGGGTTCTTCCCTGGTTCCCAATGACTTCCCTTTGTCATTAAGAGCAGGTCATCTCATCCCTTTAAGGCAAGGTCTGTTAACCTGGGGGTCAATAAACTTAAAAAGAATTGCTAGCTATATTTCGATATTTGGTTTCCTTTGTAATGCTAAGTAATTTTTTTTTTACTAATTATGCATTTAAAAATGTTATTCTGAGAAGAAGTCCATAAACTTCAACAGACTGCCAAAGGGATCCACCATACACACACACACACACACACACACACACACACACACACACTCACATGAATCATGAACCCCATCATAAAAAATTCAATATACAGGATCACTGGATCACTGAGCCTTATTTTGTCAATGAGATTTTTTCATTTTTCTCCACCAGAGTGTACTCCCTACTGCTCCCTGCTCAACCATTCTACATTATTTTTAGGAGTTCACTCCTATGTATTAGTCAGAAGAGTATTCCTAATATCTAACTCTTTCTTTGTTCTTAATAGAGGCAGGGAATTACTGATTCTGTCTCTGTCAACATATTACTTGTATGACCATGAGCAAGCCTTAGTTTCACAAGCCTTTGTTTCCTCAGCTGTAAAATAATGATGAAGAAAGGTTGGGCCAGGTTCTTAATCTTGTGTGTGTGTGTGTGTGTGTGTGTGTGTGTGTGTGTGTGTGTCATGGACCCCTTCAGCAATTAAAAAAAAAGTTCACAAATCTCACATTAAGGATTCTTGGGAAGGGTGGTCTCTAAGCTCTCTCACATCTCTATTTCTACGAACTTATGATCTCTAGGTCTTAACCCTTCACTCGTATGGAGGACTGGCAAATTACGCCTCTCTTGAGGACCCAGTAAAAGAAAGCACTATCAAACCACAAACATAGATAAATATGATACTTTTGATAATGACCAAGAGTAGTATGTGATAAGGATACCAAATTATGATTTCTTAGAGAGGAGAAGCATATTTTCTTTGCTTCTGCCCTACCTTGGGAAGGATTCTTTTATATATATATATATATTCTACACTCTTTTGCCCAGGGCTAGTGTTGACAAAAATCAATAACGGATCATAGTCATAGATGTATATATGGAAGTAAACTTAAAGATTATTTGTTTCAACTCTCTCCTTTTACAAATGAGGAAACTGAGATCCAGAGAGAAGGGACTTGATCTAGGTCAGAGAGGTAACAAGTGACAGATTGGAGCCCAGGTTATCTGGCTGCAAATACAGCACCCTTTTCATTGTATCTAGCTGCTTCTAATAAATTTAGTTCTGGACCTGGTGAATAGGAGCACCATGCCATCTGCCTATGCCCTCCATTCTGGAATCCTCCACCATTTGCAATGTTGGACCAAATACTCATGACTGGAGGGAATACGTTGGCCCGGAGGATGCTGGCACAGCCTCCTTCCTCACTCTCTCAGGCATTTTCAGAGAAAAGTGAAGTTTGCCCAAAATGCATAAAGATTGAAATACTGATCACATCAGTGCCATGCCTTCCACAACCTGCTTTTCTCTCACCTTCCCACTCCTCTGTCATCCACACCTGAATACATAGCCCTTCAAAAGAATGACAGCAAAAAAAGTCAGAATCACTTGTCTTGATGTTGGGAGGCTTGCAGCATTTTGTGACTCAACCTCTCTGTGCCTCAGTATCCTCATCTGTAAAACAGAGATGATAGCTCCCCTCTATACTTCAAAGCATGATTGAGAGGATCAAGTGAGATAGCATGTGAAATTCAATGTCATTCAACTCCCTTTTATTTACTATCTACTATTGCCAGTCTGGAGGCAGTATAACATAGTGGTTAAAGAACTAGACTAGGGGTAAGGAGTATCTGAACTCAGTTCCTGCTTCTGACAAACACTGGCTGTGTGACTGTGGGTAAATCACTTAACTTCTCAGCAATCCATCCAATTCTTTAAGAATATCATCTGGTGTTGACTAGCATTGTTAAATGAGGCTCTTTACCTGGGTGTTTCCCATATAAATGAAATCATAGCCCCAGTCTCTATCCTTATCCTTACTGTTTCCCAAACCCTACCCTTACCTCTTCCCTACCCCTACCCATCCCATTCCTTTGCCTACCTCTATCCCTATCCCTAACTCCTTCCCTCTCTCAATGCCTATCTATAGTATCGACGTGACATTCACAGCACCTACAGTGGCTATGGAATATGCTGGCATAATACTGAATCTCCACATGGAAGACAGAACCAAAACATTTATTCAGACACCAGAAAGCCAAATCCGTCAGAGTAACAAGAAATCCATCATAGTAACCAAGAGGTCTATACATATTATCAGACCTTCCCACAAACACATGCTCACAATCCCCACTACCTGCTTCCTCTGTCCTTCCTAGCTTTGACTAATCTGACCAACTTCCTCTCAGCTCTGCTCCAGTTCTGCCTCTTCCTGCTCCATGTAACTTGACTCCAGTGACTCAGGCTTCCATGGCACTTAAGCAGGTCACATGGGCCTATTTATTAATGGATGGGAAAGATCTTCCCATTAAGAAGCAAAATTACCTTAACAATAGGAAAGAATACCTTATCAATACACTATCTCTATCCCCACCCTATCTCTGTCCCTCCCCCTATCTCTATCCTTTTCACTTTCCCTATTCCTCCTACCTCTATTCCTTTCCCTGCCCTTATCCCTTTCCCTATGCTTGTTCCTATCCTTATCCCCATTCCTACCCTTATCCAGTTCCCTATCCCTATCCTTATTTCCTTCTCTATCCCTACCCCTCTCCTTTTCCTTATCTCTTGTCTACACTTATTTCTCTCCCTATTCCTATCCTTATCCCTTTCTATTTCCCTATACCAATCCCTATCTCTGTGCCTTTCCCAACCTCCTATCCCTACCCCTATGTACCATGCTAGGTGCTGGTGCTATATAAATAGTCCTTGACCCTAAGGAATTCACATTTGGCTGTAACTTGAATAAAAATGAAATCACTATGAAAAACATAAGATGCTTTCAATATAAGGAACCTTTTTTTTTCTTTGAAGATTGCTTAGGATAAGCACAACATAAGGATAGTTGAGCTCAGCACAACCTCCCATTGTATGCTGTACTTATACACGAATAGAAACATATCTGTGATAGTTGGTTATTATTCTACAAAGGTTAGAACACATTGGATGTTGAAACTGAAATCTCAGGGTGGTCTGCAGTCTCCTAGAAGAATCTGAGTGATCAGAAGATAAACTATGGATGAGCTAACTCTTTTGACTCTTGACCAAATACATACGTTGCAGCTTTGGAAACATGCCCATCTCCAAAGTTTTTGTCAGAACAAAAGAATGGCAAATAGAGGATGAAACTGGATTTTTTTAAGGGAGTTCTCACACCTGGACCTTGATGGCAAGGGGTTGAGGGGGAGGAGGAAGCTTTCTTTTTTATGTCGAATTAAAAAATAATAAAATTGAGCTGTATGTAGACATTTCTCCTCTGATATAGCAAAACATCTTCAAGGGTAAAACAAAACACAATAAAACCATGTGTAATCCAATGTGACATCTGGGAGGAGACTGCATCAAGTTACGATCTGAGTGAATATCAAGCCATCTTTTCTCATGATTCAGAAGTGAAAAAGTAAACAGATGCATTGAGAGGTGTGCCATGTGCTCACTTCCTAAGTGCTGCAACATACAGTAGCAAGGCAAATCTCAATGGTGTCTTTGGGAGGTGTACTCTATATAATCTGCTTAGCTTCCAGGGTAAAAGACTATTTATTGTCATCTTGTTTGTCTAGTAAGGAGAATCAAGGGCCACAGGTAGAGTGAGCCCAGGTATTAACATTTAATAATTAAGACAGGAGTCATCTGAGCCATACCCTCAACCTTACTAGACAATGCAGAAGACCGAGAATCTAATAGAGGTCTCAATTGACTCAGCAAATGCACACAAAGGCATGGACAAATACGCATAAAGAAACTGTTTATGGCAACTTAAAGCCTGACACAATAATTTAGGTTTTCAAATAAATTTCTGATGTTTATCTTTATGAGGCTGTTAGTCACATTACTTTTGATGTAATCTCTATACTGCAATTGGGTGATGGCTGAATTCTGAGTTACGATGGAATGATTGTGCAATGTGCCATAAGATCCCCAAGATAATGTCAAGGTTAACTGCTGTATTCAAGCACCAAGTAATTAATAAAGTGGGTCCAGAGGCCAGAAAATAGTATCATCACTTCTCTCAAGTTGAAATTCAATATAATTTGATTTCATATACCTCTGAAGGAGTTGTTCCATATAACTGTGGAATTCATTCACTCAAAATATGTCATGAAGATGAATTCATAACTTAAATATGTGAGTGACCTGAGAAAATAGCTGACTTTTCTTCAGCTTCTAAGAATCACCAGCTGCACTGGTTTCAAAGGTTTAATCGTTGGTCTTTAAGTGTTCAGGTGCTGGTTATTTGGTTATCCTGTTTAGTACCTTTTAAATATCAATAGTACATTTAGTAAAAGGGAAAAAAAGTACTGGACTCAGAGACAGGAGGTTTGGTTTTAAATTCACGTTCTGCCATTAACTCTCTGTGAGACTATGGATGAATCATTTCTTTGAACCTCAGTTTTTTTATCATGCTACATAAGGTAATATCCCTCCCCTCCCCTCCCCTCCCCTTCCCTCCCCTCCCCTCCCCTCCCCTCCCCTTCCCTCCCCTCCCCTCCCGTCCCCTCCCGTCCCCTCCCTTTCCTTCCCTTTCCTTTCCCTGAACCTACAGCCTACTGCACTCTGAAGCTCACACACGATAGGGCTGCTGCCCCCTGCCCCCTGCCTAAAGGCTCTTCTGGACCCTCCAGGCTTCAGACTCATCAATAGTAACTGTTGCTGTTTCCCTCCCAGCCTTAGATCTTTCTTTTTGTTGCCTCATTACAGGGCCATCTCCTGGTTACTTCTCAAAGAGGCTTATTCAATGAATGGGTATTATCTCACCCTAAGTGAGTATCTACATAGCCCTTGTTCTAATGGGCTCAAGGCCTCCCACTGCACTTTGGGTCATCTCCAGTCATCCTAACGAGTATCTGGTCCCAGAATTCAGATGGCTCTGGAGGAGAAGTGAGGCTGGTGACCTGCACAGCCCTCCCTCACTCAAAACAACGTCAAGTGCATGTCATCATTTCTCTAATGGCATGGTCTTCTTCTGCAAGGAAGGATGAACACAACAAAAGCAGTCAGGCTGTATAGTATTCCTTTCCTATCTACCTATTACAGCTGTACTTGAGGATCATGTCAGCTCTCTGAATGTATATTATTTAGTCACCCAAGTATTAGCTATCATTACCCTAAGCGGCTACCTTGCCTACCAGATTCATACACTGGGGAGATCAGAGGTACAATGGGCTCACCAATCTGGAAACACTGCTTAATAACCAGAAAGACGTAAGTTAAAGACCTGAGTAGCTGTGGCTACTCAACGCAAGAGAAACAAGGGACCAAGTTCTGGGACTAGAATCCCAATTCATGGCATGCCTCAATGGAAATCTTTAACAGACTGGGAGTACTGCATACATGTCTCCTAACTGACTGTGGGGATAAAAACAGAACAGTTTATTACCCAAAGCTTCTCTCCCCATCCCATATCCCATGGCTGATTCTGTGCCCTCAGTATCTACAATCCAACCCTGAAATGGTAGTAGATGATACAATTCACTGATAAGGCCAATAATCTACTAGAAAGCATACAGTGAATTAAGACCGTCTTCTCTGTCCCTGCCTCTAATTGGCTGTGTGATCTAGGAAAAGTCCTTAAAGCACTCTGTGCTTTGGTTTCCTTCTCCATCAAATATTGTTAATAATGCTTGCACAACCCACTTCCTAGATTTATAGTTATCATCCAACAGAACAGGATGATACCCATGATGTATAAAGATGTATGTATAGCTATAAGGAATACTTATCACTCTCACCAGAATTCAGGTTCTTGGAAACAGAAGGCATAAAAGTAAATGGTCTCTTTCCATGTCCCTGTTCAGGGTCAGCAGATAGATAGATAGATAGATAGATATAGCTAAAACATATAAACACATAAACATATGTGCTTGTACATATGCATATACACACATAAAATAGATGTAATATGTCATATACATATATATGCATGTGTACATATACATATATGTATGTTTAATTTCTAACCATTGTCTCAGCCACCTGTCCAGACAAGTTTAATCCCTTCAGTGTAAATTTCAGAACAAATTCACAAACTTACATTTATTTGTTTTATTTCATGATTGCTTTTAATAACACTATTTTGGTTTAGACCTTCTTTCCTGGACCCTCAATGATTAAAAAGAAAACTGGATGTAGACTGTGATTAGGTTTAATTAATTCCACCTAGATCTAAGCCAAATCCATTCTTAACCTTTCAAACCCACCCTGTCCAGATTCTGGCCTGTATTAGCTAGTCACCCCAGACCAAAGACTGGAGAAATGTTCAAAGGAATAAATGGGTGAAATCCAAGAGGGAGCTTTAAAGGCAGACCGTGGAAACCCAATGGTTGCCTGAATAAACAACCTTACAAGACCCCAGGCTTAGTTACTATAAATCTGTCTCTTACCCACATAGTGCTGGAAGAATGTCTTTGAGGTAAGACCTATCACCCAAATAAACTTACTTTCTGGGACAACTAGGGAGTGAAAAGTGTTGGAACGAGCCTGGTGGCTGACATAAAAATGAGAAGAAAATATTTGGAGAAGGGGAGGAGGGGAGAGCCGAACTTTCTGAGCCGAGAAGGGGAATAGAAAGGGCCTTAGGTACATCCTGTCTGCTGAGCAGTCAACAGGCACTGCAGGCCTGCTTGCAGGCCAAGTGGGGTTGGAAAGCTCTAATTAGATTAGTGATGTTTTGCTAGAAGGCAGAAAGCTTAAAACATTAACTTTTTAAACAAGTACATCAGTTCTGAGTAAACATTATTCTTTTATTTAGTCGTATGGTCTGAGTCAGCCTATTTCCAGGACAGTGGTAATGCATGCGTTTGATTCCTGAATGCAAATATGCTTTCAATTTTACTATGCAAATAACCAGATTTTGGTATGCTTCTCCAGGGCTTTCAAATGGCTATTTGTGTCTCCCTTCTTATGGGATTTGGGGGATGGTAGATGTTACTATTCCCCTCTAGAACTCAACCATCAGGAGATGTGCTCTTTAATTTGAGGCAGTTCTTACTCATAAGTGAGACCTTGATGCAAGCTGGCCTTACAGCCAGAAAGATCTGAATTTCAGTGTTGTGTCTGACATATATAGACAGTGAGACCCTGGGCAAGTCAATTAACTTCTCAATGCTCTAGCTAACTATGTAAGACTAGAAATTGCAGAGAAGTCATTGGCTTGCATTGGAGAATGAGTTTTCTCATCTAGGAGTTCCTTATAACAAAATTATAGGTCCAGAATCTACTCCTATCTTGTTTCTTCCATCGTTTAGAGGAATCTCCTGAAGATGGTCATGGGGAAGGCAGGGGAGTGGTGGGGGAGGATGATGAAGACAGTAAATGACCTATGTGATCCTTAAGACTGGTATTAGGGAATCCTTACCATTCATACCATGGGCTTCACAAAACCTCATGGGGCATTGTCTTCAATGATTTCAGATTAAATAAATGCCCATCCCTCATTCTAAATAGAAAGCACTTAGTCAAGCACTCCCTGAGAAGGTAGAACATCTTTCCCATCCTGTGCGAAAAAAGTCTCTGTGTCCCCGGGACAGCTGAGTTGGTGGGCTGTTTCAGGGTTGGGCCAGAGCCCAGCTACTCCCCGGTTGTCCCACAGGAGCACTCCCCTTCAGTCTTCTAAAGAGAAACGGAAAAGCTGCTTTGCCAGGAGTCGCAGGGGCTGATTATTCTAGGTGAACAGTTCTGCTACAGCTAGATACCCCTGGAAACAGTATGAACAGTGAGCCCAGAACGGAACAGAGGCAAATGTTCTTCCTTCTAACTTGGGAGAGCACATCGCTCACTTACTTCTTAGAGCAGAGAGACAACTGGCTTAATGTCTCTGGCATCAGTTTTTGATTTTTTTCTCATCTATAAAATGAAGAGATTGAGTTAAATGTCCTCTAAGGTCCTTTCCTATTCTAGATCTATGATCCAATGAGTCGTCTATCAGGGTGAGAGCAGTCATGAGCTTTATTATCACCCATAAAGATAGGGAAAAGGAGGCACAGGATACTCATTCCAAAGGAAGGCATAGCTAGCTTAGTTGCATTTTTACTTAGAGATGAGGGAGTAAGTTAGATGACCCTCCCAAACCCCCAGATTTCCAATCTTTTATATTTTATTTATAGCACACAATAGCTACCCTTTATTGAGAAATAGTCAAGGGTATCCAGGAATGAGTCTTGGTTTCCTAACAGCAATTATACTATCCCTGCTAAATATTTCTGCCCCTTACTCTTCATGTGGTCCTCCATCAGTTGCACACGAAAAAATGCTTCCTGGAGGGTGTGCATTAACTTTCAATGGGCCATATATACCTGAATCAAATTATAGACTTCAAATTTCTAGAAGGCACAAACAAAACTTAGACCTGAGAAGGGTAAAAAAAAAAACCAAAAACTTTTCTCCCATCTTTTTCTCCTTTTTAATATCCTCTTTTTATTCTCTTCAGCCGCCTTTTCTTCTCTTTTTTTTTTCACCATGAGAGTTTATAAGAACTCACAAGAAGTCAAGAATAGTCATTGATCAAAAACTGAACTATTCGATCAGACATGTTCTGTCTCCATTATGGAAGGTCGTGATTGTTCTCCATTACCCAGCTGAAGCAAGAGTTTAGGATACCCCCCAATAATGTCTAGCTTTCCACAATTCTTTGTTATTGTAAGACGGTGCCTTGCACAAAGAAAACATTTAAGAAATGCTCACTGAAGTGGAAATTGAGGCATTTTCCTCTAGGAATTTCTCTAACCTTATCTATATTTTCAATGTACTTTTGCTTGGGTTAATAAATTCTTTGTTTATTACTCCTTGTGTAAAATAGTAGATCATGTAATCACAGAATGTTAGAGCTGGGAAAGTGCTATCTCATTGAAATTCTCATTTTATTGTTGAAGAAACTGAAATTCAGAGAGAACTTGATCGCTTGTTTATTTCTTATTTGTTCATGCACTGCTTGATGTTAAAAACTATCCATTATGACAATTCTTAGTATTGGGGGGATTCAAAGAAAAATGTGACAGTCCTTGGTTTCCATTATCTTTCAGTCTAATTGGAGAGATGAGACATGTACACACAAAACTAGAGTAACAACTCATTTTTCTGACAATTCCCTGACAATCTCAACTACTTGATATAAAATAAAGCATTTGGAATAACTAATATTTAAATAGTACTTTCAGGTGCAAATTACTAGCAACAATGTTCTGAAGTAAACATTCTGTTATTATTTCCATTTTCCAGATTAACAAACTGATGCCCAGAAAAGTAAATAGGATGCTGGGTATATAATACTCCAAAAGACGTTAGTCCTATTCCTGTTAGTTGGTATAGCTTAAATGTTTTTCTTTGTTGAAAGAAATGACCCTTGCATATAGTAAAAACAAACAAACAAGGGGCACTATTAAAACTTGGGAGGAAAAGGTTAAGTGACTTCTCCAAGATAATATAGCTAGTCTCAGAGTCATACTTCAAATTTAGGTCTTCTAACATGAGGTCCAGTATTTGGGGATTGTGTTTGTTCATTTTTTTAAACCCCTCTATAGAAGGAATTTGAAGCATAGTTGGAAATCATAAAGAATACAAAAAAAGACATTTGAACAGCTAAAAGAGAGCACCAAGTTGATGCACTAAAGAAATACACAATTCTAATTAATCTATTTTTTTAGGTTTCCCAAAATATAGAAAATAAAAGAATGGAGAGACTACGGGCAGGCACAGTGGCTCTATTAAGATATGGCAGCTTAAAGTTAAAATTAAAAATTAAGAGAAGAAAGACAAAAACTATAAAAAAACAGACCAAAGAATTCAAAAAGCACAGTAGTCCATGACCAGTTCTATAAAGCAAACAGCTTCATATATATCAGAAATAAAATCAGAGAGTATCACTGCCTTACAGTACATAATTAATGCTTAAAATTACTTTGACCTGAATAAAAGTTAAATTAAATTCAGCGTACACTGATTAAGTGTATCAGTTATATAATACATTCCTGAAAGATTTTCATTGAAAATGGTTACAAGTTTTACAAATGTTTATACTTGAAGGGATGATCTTTAGTCATCTGGAAAAATTACTCATAAATCATCAAGAACTGATAAACATGGTCCTACCATATATGATAGTCAAAAAAGCAATCAACAAGCATTTATTAAACAATTACTATGTATCAAGATCTGTGTTGGGTGCTAGAGATACAAAAATAAAAATCAACCTTGCCTTCAAGGAGTTTGTATTCCCTAAGGGAAACAACATGTACACATAAATATATGGAAAATATATGTTGCTGTGAGGAAAGGACTTTGTATATATGTACATGTAAGGGCAAATATGTGTGTATGTTTATATATAATCTATCTAATGTACATATATACCTCACATACACATACTCCATAGTTCTTGTGTATATGTGATTTTAACAGTATAGGAGGCTCCTGTTGAAATACTTCTACAAATCCAGACCAGTACCTTCTCTGCCATTTAAAGTCTTTGAATATTGACTGAGGGTACTGAGAGGTAAGTGACTTTCTCAGAGTGACAAAGCCAGTATATGTCAGGGGAAAACTTGAAGTTAATCTTACTGGTTCCAAGGCCATATCATAACATGTTGCTTTTCATAAGCAAATGCAAACAAATTAAGTACCAGGTAATTTTTTGAGTCAGGGAGACACTAGCAGCTGAGGGGATCAGTAAAGGTGTCTTTTAAAAAGGTGATACTTCAGCTTTAATAGAAATTAAGAACTATGGACAGTCACTCATTTCCTTGACTAGGTGGCTGAACCAATTTGCATTCACACAGACAGGGCTGGGATTCCCAGATAGGAGTATATCATATGAATTTTTCTTACACCTCTTTCCTAGGGTCCTGGGGCAAAGCCTGGTGTGTGTGTGTGTGTGTGTAGAGAAGAAGAGAAGGGTGAGAGCATATTCTCCTACTAGCCACTGTAGCTTATGAACATCCAATATTGTGTTTCCCATGTACATAAAATTAGTGGCTATAATATCATTAACAAAAAAATGTTTAACAATTGACTCTGGAAAAAATATACCTATGACCCTTTCAAGTTTAATCTTCATTATTGATATTTTCTTTGTTACTTTCTTAAGTTTAGAAATCAACAAAACAATGAATTATTCCCTTATTTCTAGTATTTGCTGGTTTCTGTGGTACAAATGGGCACACTGCAAATTTAATAATCATGTCTTGCAAGCTGGTCCAAGCTAGTTCCAGTATGAGCTAGCTTGCCATGAACTTCTTTTTCTTTTGAGGCAATCAGAGTTAAGTGATTTACTAGGGTCATGTAAGTGTCTGAGGCTGCATTTGAACTCAGGTCCCAGCAGCTGCAGGACTGGTGCTTTATCCACTGTATCACCATTAACTCTTAAACATAAAATATTTACTTTACGATATAGCAATAAAGAAGAATAATCATAGCATATATTCACTTGAAGACAAAACCAGAAATAATTATAGCTTTTATTTAATAGAAGAAAAAACAGCTAGGAAAAAAAACTCATACTATTTTCTCACAAGAAGGGGGCAGGGAGGGGCAGAGCCAAGAACAATAATGGCAGGAATAACAAATTAACAAAAATTATAACAAAATAATACCAAAAAATCATATGCAAATCAGCTGATAGACCTTAATTCCCCATAGCTATTGTTACCTCAGTCATAGTTCTGCCTTCGAAAAGATCCTCTCAGTAAATTCACTGAGGCACAGCGCTCAAAAGTCTTTATCTCCTCGACATTTTATCTGACAGATTCTTCACACCTTGATTTTTGTTATTTTTCTTACACAAATGTTCTTTTTCTGTATGTCAAGAAGACCCATTGGGGAGGAACGCAGGAAACGTAAAAAGGGCAAAATGTAAAACAAAGCTAGAAAAGTGGGTCAGAGCCAGCTTGTGAAGGACTGATAGCAATAGTTTGTTAGTTATTTTTCAGTAGTGTCCAATTCTTCATGATCCCAGTTAGGATTTTCCTGGCAAAGGTACTAGAGTGTTTTGTCATTTCCTTCTCCAGCTGATTTTATAGATGAGGAAACTGAGGCAAATGGAGTTAAGTGACTTGCCTACGGTCACATAGCTGGTAAGTGTATGAGGCCAGATTTGAACTCACAAAGATAAAATCTTTCGGACTCTGAAGTAGGCACTCTATCCACTGTGCCACCTAGCTGCCCTGATAATATCTAGAGTCCCTTAGAGTTTGCAAAGAGAATTACTTAAGTTATTACATTCAGTTTGGCTTCAAATTATAGAGAAGAGTTTGTCTCTAGAGACAATAAGGAATATTTGGAGTTTAATAAGCCCTGTAGTGTCCTGGGTAGTCCTGGGCTTTAGGAATGGTATTTTGGCAGCTGGTTGAAGGAGACATCTGAATGAAGAGACCTGAGGTAGGGACACCAATTAGGAGGGTATTACAATAGATCAGAGAAGAGGTAATGAGAGCTGTGAAATATGATGGTGGCCTTAGAGGGGACAGGTAGGAGAGATGTGAAGGTAGAATCAACAAGGCATACTTATGCTAAGAGAAATACAAGGTTGTTTCATATGAATCAATCCACAATCTTTCTTAGACAAACTGAATAATTTTGTTCTTTGGAGGGAACAGTTTTTGGTTGATTTTTTTTCCTCTTTTGTCCCTTCTCTCCATAATTTTTCTTATCTCTCATACTCACTTTTCCCTCTACTTCAGTGCTGCCGGTTGCAAAAGCACTATTTCCTTTCTCTCTGAGGAAAATATCTTTCTGAAATTACTGACTCCCAAAGACTTGAGAACCCACGATCTGTATGATTAAGCAAAAGTTAATTGCCTTTCATTTATGCCCTGGTTGCACTGTCTCAGAAAGAGGAAAAATAATGTTAATCTACCTGCTGTTATTAGGAACGATTATGGGTGTGTCTATACTTGTTCACCAAATCTGCATTATGACCAATAAACCCCCATTAGTCATCTAGCATTCAGAATTGCATTATGGTTTGTTCATTTCAGCGCCTAAGCTGGGTTAAGAGGTTCTTGATTTACAATAGGGTGGGGGAAGTGGGTGGGTGTTGGCACTTGAAAGCAATTTTACCTTTAAAAAAAAAAAAGATGACTGGTGAGAAATAAATAAATGGTCTACTACCAGAATTTTTCCATGTTTCACAGAAAAACCAAGATGGAATAACTCCATACTAAAGTATAAATTATTCCACTTTCTCCAGGGAAGTTTGCTTCATAGCCCCTGCAGATGTCCCCTAATTAGAAACAGTTGGCCAAACCCTTTTTAGTAAGTTCCATCTTTTCAAAGCAGCAAATGTTTGATATATAGGCAGCCCAGAATTACAAACACCTGATCTCAGATTATGGGTTTTAGGATTTGAAAAGGAACACATCTTCCAAACCCCTAATTTTATATATGAGGAAACCAAGGCAAAGGAAAGGGAAATCACTTGTCTATGGTAGTAAGCAGTAGCACCAAGATTTGAGCCCAGATCACCTGACTCCAAATTCAGTGCTCTTTCTACTACACCAGCTATTCTCAAAGTATAATCCATAGATCCCTGGAGGTCTACAAGGCTCTTTCAGGTGGTAGGCAAAGTTGAAAATATTATTAGAATAGTACTAAGATATTATTTGCCTATTGAAATACTTCCAGCTTTTGCAAATTTATATCTGGGAGAGGACAAATTTTCTTCAACCAAAACAATCAACAGATAGATTACATAAGCAGATATGACAATTCAACTGGTTTCTGTTAAATAAAATATTGAAGAGATTTGAAAAAGTATATGTCAAACAATACGGCTCTTCTCACTATTTTTTTTTTAAATTTGCTCCTATATCTGTGAATGATCAATTCTCAAACACCCCATTCCCCTAAGGGAACCACAGCTCTTTACTCCAATAGAAGCATCAGGTCCCGACTCACCAGACTCTGGCCCTGGAGCTGGGGGGAGGTTTTACTCTAATTGCCAAGGGAAAATATTTCCAGCAACCTGAGCTGTAACTCAGTCTAAATTTTCCTACAAAAGCAACATGTTTTACCAGCAATTAGTGCTTTCTTTCTTCCTCCCTCTCTCCGTTCCGTCCTTTCTTTTTTCTTTCTCTTATCTCCCTCCTTTTCCTTTACTTCCTCCCTCTATCTCTTCTCCTCCTCCTCCTCCTCCTCCTCCTGCTCTTCTTCCTCCTTTTTCTACTACTACTAATACTATTACTACTACAATTACCACTATTAACATACTCAAAGCTATTAATTAAATATCGGCTGTTAGGGAGCTAATCTGTAAGCCTCATCATTATGTATAGAATTTTTCCATAGGTAAATCTGTTGTTGAACTCAAGTTTTCCACTTCAGTGCTTCAAAGGCTCTGTGATCTCATCAATGCAGCTCTTGTCTCTAAATATGCAAGTTATAATCCTTTCATTCTGTGCTACTCTTGTCCACATCTTCACATAATACCTGAACAAAGTAGAGGTTGGGAAACAAGGTTGGGAGTCTACCCAACATTTTTTTTAATAAAATATTTTATTTTTCCCAATAGCATGTTAAAAATAATTTTAAAATCTTTTTTTTATAAAGTTTTGAGTTCCAAATACTACCTTTCTCCCTCTCCTCTCTCTTCCCTGAGAAGACAAGACAAGAAATCTCATATCGGTTATTTGTGTACAATCATGTAAAACATTTCCATCTTAGTCAAAAAGTCTCTAATTTAAAAATAACGAATGAATGAAAGTGAAAATAACATGTTACAATCTTTATTCAAACAGTATCTCTTCTTTCCCTAGAGGCAGATAACATGGGTCATCGTAAGTCCTTTGGGATAGTCTTGGATCACTGTATTATTGAGAATAGTTGTCATTCACAGTTCTTCACTGTACAAGTTTACTGTTACTGAGTACAACATTCTCCTGTTCTGCTGACTTTACTTTGTATCAGTTCAGATATCTTTCCAGGTTTTTCTGAAAGCATCCTTCTTGTCATTTCTTATTACATAATAATATTCTATCACAATCATATGCCAAAGCTTGTTTTGCCATCTCCCAGCCAATGGGTATCCCTTCAATTTCCAATTCTTAGCCACCACAAAAAGAGCTAATATAAATATTTTTGTACAAATAGGTCCTTTTTCCTCTTTTTTATGTCTTTGAGATATACACAGAGTAGAGGTATTGATCAATTAAAGGGTAGACACAGTTTTCTAGACCTTTGGGCTTGGTTCCAAATTGCTCCACAGGATGGTCAGATCATTTTACAACTCCACCAACAATGCATTAGTCTTCCAATTTTTCCACATCCCCTCCAACATTCATCATTTTCCTTTTGTTGTCATATTAGGCAATTTGATAGGTGTGAGGGGGTATCTCAGGGTTGTTTCAATTTTCATTTCTCAAATCAATAGTGATTTAGAGCATTTTTTCATATATCGTAGGAGGCTTAATTTCTTCATTTGAAAATTGCCTATTCATATCCTTTGACCACTTACCAATTTGGGAATGACTTGTAGTTTTATAAATTTAACTCAATCTCTATATGTTTGAAAAATGAGGCCTTTATCATAGATAATTGTTGCAACTCCCCCTTCCTTTGCTTTAATTTAATTTTGGTTTCATTGGTTTTATTTGTGAAAAAACTTTAATTTTTATATAATCAAAATGATCTATTCCATATTTTATTATTCTCTCTACATTTTCTTTGCTCCTAAATTTACATAACATTCTTGATGCCTTGCTGTAGATTCCCTGACATTGTGTGATAGGGAGCATTAATAAGTTAGCATTTGCTCTCATCACAAGGCTAGTATACCTTCTTTTCCAATTATACATTTCTCTGGCGACTTTATGGAACTTTTCCTTTATAGTTTTTATTTTATATGTATACAATCTTCTCACAGTCAGCATTTGCCTCTTTGGTGCATTTCAGGAGGAGTGGTCAAGCTGATATCTACTGAGGAACAAGATCCCTTCCTAGTTAAGGACCAGAGAACAAGCCAGGAGAGCAGTGACTAGAGCTCTTTTTAGAACATACCAATTTGGAAGCAATTAAAATCCACAGACCTACCTCTAAAAGCAGTAGGAAGAAAGACTTGAGAAGTTTGGGACAGTTTCACCTCCATCCTGGCAGCAGAGCCCACCTTTGGAATAAAGTTCAAAATCAAGCAATAGGTTATAAAATTGAGGAGACAAAAAGAACACTAAAAGAACCAGACCACAGAAAGTTACTATGAAGATAGGGAAGATCCAAAGAGACAGGAAGACACAAACTCAGAAAACAACAATAGCATACAAAGTTTTATACATGCAAATACATGGAAAGTGCTGAAGAAAAATGTGAATAGGTCACAGACTCAAAAAGAATTCCCAGAAGAGCTCAAAATTTTTTTTAAAAAATCAGATAAGACAGGTAATGGGAATATTGCAAAAAGAAATGAGAATGATGCAAGAAAATTATGAAAAGAAAGTTGTGTGTGTTCATGCTTTGTTGCCAAAGAAGACCATGCCAACAGAGAATTAACAACATGACTTGCACTTGACTTTGTTTGGCGTGAGGTAGGGCTGTGCAGATCATCAGCCTCATTTCTCCCCCCAGTGCTATCTGAATCCAGTGACCAGATATTCATCCAGATGACTGGAGATGACCCAAGATGAGGCAGTTGAGGTTAAGTGACTTGCCCAAGGTCAGACAGCTAGTGAGTGTCATGTGTCTGAGGTGAGATTTGAATTCAGGTCCTCCTGACTCCTACACTGGTGCTCTATCCACTGCACCACCTAGCTGCCCCTGGAAAGAGAGTCAATATCTTGATAAAAGAGACACAAAAATAAAAAATTACATCATAAGAAAACAAGTTGACTAAATAGTAAAAAGGGCACAAAAATCTACTGAAAAGAACAATGTCTTGCAAAGGAGAATTAGCCAAATAGGAAAAGAAGTTAAAAACTTCACTGAAGAAAGTAGTTTCTTAAAAATTAGAATTGGATAAATGGAAACTAATGACTCCATGAGACACCAAAAACTACAAAACCTAATCAAAAGAATGAAAAAATAGAAGAAAATGTGAAATATCTCACTGGAAAAGCAATTGACCTGGAAAACACATCAAGGAGAGATCATTTATGAACTACTGGCTTACTTTAAAGATATATAAAAGAGCCTAGACATAATGCTTCAAGAAATTATGAAGGAAAACTGCCTTGATATCCTAGAGGCAGAGTGTAAAATAGAAATTGAAAGAATCTATGAATCCAAGAGAGAAAGAGAGATCCCAAAATGAAAATTCTTACAAAATAGTAGAGCCCAATTCCAGAGCTTCTAGATTAAGAAGAAAATATTACAATCAGCCAGAAATAATTCAAATATCATTGAGTCATAGTCAAGATAACACAAGATTTAGCAACTGCTAAATTAAAGGATTGAAGGGTTTAGAATATGATATTCTAGAGGGAACAGAGGCTAGAATTACAATCAAGAATCACCTACCCAGAAAAACTAAGTATAATTCTTCAAGGGAGAATATGAATATCTAATGAACTGGAGTACTTTCAAGCATTCCTGATGAAAACACTAAAGCTTAATAGAAAATCTGACATTCAAACAGAAGATTCAGGAAAAATATACGAAAGGTAAACATAAAAGAGGTAAAAAAAACCAAACAAACAACTAATAAGGTTTCAATAAATTTAGGTTGTTTCAATTCCTACATGGGAAAATTCTTATAACTCCTAGGAACTTTATCATTGTTAGGGCAGTTAGAAGGAATATACATTGACAGAGGTGTATGGAATGATTTCAAAAAATAAATTTAAGGGGTGAGAAAAAGGAATGCACTGGGAGAATGGGGAAGGAAAAGGTAGAATATGGGGTAAGTTATGTCATCTAAAAAGGCACAAAAGAAAGAGCTTTTACACTGGAAGGCAATTGGAAGGGTTGAATAAGACTTGAACTTTACTCTCATCACAATTGACTTAAAGAGGGAATATCATAAACAGTTATTTGAGCATAGCAATTAATCTTACCCTACAGGGAAGTGGGGGGAGGGAAAAGGGTAAGAGAAGCAAGGTGGAGGCTGACAGAAGGGAAGGCAAATTAAGGGAGACAGTGGTAGCAGCAAAACAGATTTATGAAGAGGAATGGATTAAAAATACAGAAGAAAGGGATTTAATGAGGGAAACAAAATGAAAAAAAACATTTAGTAATCACAACTGTAAATGGGATGAACTCACCCATAAAATAGAAACTGATGCAATAATGGATTACAAAACAGAATCCAACGAATGTTATTTACAAGAAATACATCTGAAACAGAATTCACACAACAGAAAATAAAAATGAGGGACTGGAGCAAGATCTGTTTTGCTGCATCTGAGGTTTAAAAAAAAGGCAGGGGGAAGAATCATGATCTCACACAACAAAAAAGCAAAACAGAGACCTAATTAAAAGATAAACAAGGACTCTCCTTTTGCTGAAAGGTACAATGAAGTAATATCAATTCTAAGTTTATATGCACCAAAGCACAGTATCCAAATTCTTAAAGGAAAAAGTTAAATGAGTTCCAAATAGAAAATATACAATAAAACTTTATTAGTAGAAAAACTTAACATCCCCCTCTCAGAACTAGATAAATCTAAACACAAAATGAAAAAGATAGAAGTTAAGGAGATGAATAGAATTTTAGAAATGTTAGATATAACAGACCTCTGGAGAAAGTTGAATGGGGATACAAAGGAGTATACCTTTTTCTCAACTGTACACAACACCTTACCAAAAAGTGCCCATTTATTAGGGCATAAAAACCTTATAACAAAATGCAGAAAAGCAGAAATATTTAATGTATCCTCTCCAGACATAATGCGATGAAAATTATATTCAATAAAAAGTCATGGAAAAATGGAGTAAAAATTAATTGAAAACAAAATAATCAAATCCTAAAGAATGAGTGGGTCAAAACACAAATCATAGAAACAATCAATTTTATTAAAGAGAATGACAACAATGAAAAAAATTTTGAGATGTAGCCAAAGCAGTACTCTGGGGAAAATTTATATCTTTGGTTGCTTACATCAACAAAATAGAGAAAGAGAAGATCAATGAATTGGGCATGCAATTATAAAAAATTAGAAAAGGGACAAATTAAAAATCTCCAATCAAAACATCAAATTGTAAATCCTGAAAATGAAAGCAGAGTTTAATAAAACTGAAATTAAGAAAACCATTGAAGTAACAAATAAAACTAGCAGCTGATTTATGAAAAAATGAAATAAACTATTGGTTAATTTTACTTTAAAAAAAGGATGAAGAAAACTAGATTCCCAGAATCAAAATTGAAAGGGTGAATTCACTATTAGTGAAGATCAAATTAAAGCAATTTCAGGAGCTACTTTGACCAATTATGTGCCAACAAACCTGACAATCTAAGTGAAATGGATGAATATTTATAAAACTATACATTGCCTAGATTAACAGAAGAATAAGCAGAATACTGAAATAGCTCTAATTAAAAAAAGAAATAGAACAAGCCACTTCCTTAAGAAAAATCCCCAAGACCAAGCGGATTCACAAGTGAATTCTACCAAACATTTAAATAACAATTAATTCCAACTGTGACTGATCAGACTAATACAAACTGGAAATGCTCTACAACAGGTTGTATACAAATAGTCCATGTGAATATTTGTGGTGGATTCTCTAAATTTGCACATCTTGCATTTCTTTTGAGATACTTCAATTCTGCTTTGCTCATAGAGCATAGCACCTACTTTGATAAGGACACCCCATGCTGAGCAGTCCTGTGCCAGTGTCTTCCATATCACACAATCAATTCCAAAGTTCTTAAAAGAGACCTTGAGAAATGTCCTTGTATCACTTTTTCTGACCACCATGTGAGTGCTTCTCCTATATGAGTTCTCCATAAAATAGTCTTTAGATAAACATATATTTGACATTTGAACAAGGTAGTCAGCTCATAGGAGTTGCACTTTCTGCAGTAGAATTTGAATGATTAGCAGTTTAATTCTAGAAAGGACCTCAATGGTGTTATCTTACCCTGCCAGGTGATCTTCAGTATCTTCCTAAGACTATTCAGATGCATGCCATTCAGTTTCCAGGCATGGCTCTAGTACACTGTCCAAGTTTCACAAGCATGCAACAATGAGGTCAGCACAATAGCTCTGTAGCCCTTAAGTTTGCTAGTCAATCTAATACCTCTTCTCTCCCACACTTTCTTTGGGGCCCTCCAAACACTGAGCTAGCTCTGGCAATGCATGTGTCAACCCAATTATCAATATGTACATCCCTTAAAAGTATGCTGCCAAGGTAAGAACTTATCTACATTATTCAAAGCTTCCCCATTTACTGTAACCAATAGTTCCATATATAGATGATGTGGTACTAGCAAATGGAGCATCTGTGTTTTCTTTGGTAATAAATGTTAGGGAACAGAGAATAAGCATTTGTCTAAGCAAGGGTCCTCCTTTGGGGGGATTACCCATTTGCAAGAATGTAAAATAAAAAAAATAGATGGCTTAGGAGGAGAAAGTGTGGCTGGTGACCTGCACAGCCCTCCCTCCCTCAAAATAAAGTCAGGTGTAAGTCATGTCATCATTTCTCTGATGTCATGGGCCTCTTCCATAATGAAGGATGAGCACAACAAAGGTAGTAGATTATAACCTTTCCAGGAGCAATGGCAGAATTGATTTGATCAATGGTTCATGGTTTCAGAAATTCTGAATACATAAAGTGGATAAACTGTTCGCAACTTGCTTGTTTAAAGATACTACACTGGATCACCACACAGTAAAAAAAAACCTACAAATATTCTTCTTTTCTAAATTTATTTCATCTCAGCTTCAGAAGCTGCTTCAAATGCAAAATCATCTGCAAAAAAAATCATGTACCAACACTTCTTCCACTTTAGTTTTGGCTTGTAGCCTTTCCAAGTCAAAAAATTTACCATCAGTGTGGTGGCTGACCTTGATGCTGTGTTAGTCCTCATTGAAAGCACTTGACAACATGGGGTGAAAACATCATGCTAAAAACCATAAGAAAGCACACGGTCTTGTTTTACTTCATTGGTGACTAGGAAAGTATGAGAACATTGTCCATTATCCAGAATCTAGGCAATCATACCATCATGAAATGGATGTACAATGCTGCTAACCTTCCCAGGGCACGTGAATTTTGTGACAATTATCCATCAGCCTTCATGACTGGCAGTATCAAAGGATTTGGTCAGATCTACAAACTTTGTGTACAGACCTCTGTTCTGCTCCTGGCATTTCTCCGGGAGCTGTTGTGCAGCAAACATTATATTGATCATTCCTTGACCTTTTCTAAAGCCACACTGGCTCTCAGGTAGGTGACCATCTTCCAGGAGAAGCATCAGCTTACTAAGGAAAACTGACCAGAATCTTGCCAACAATGAATAAGAGAGAGACCCCACCCCATGATTGTGGCAAGACAATTTATTTCCTTTACCTTTATAGAGATAGACAATGGCAGCCTCCTTCAACTCCTGGTGGATAATCTCCTTTTGTCATATAGTCTGGAAAATTTCAGTCAGCTTTTGTATGAGCAATGGATCCCTCACCTTGTAAATCTCAGCTGGAATAGAATCAGTACCAGGTGCTTTGCCACATGAAAGGACCTTAATGGCATGCCAAACTTCTTTGGTTGGAACTTCAACTAGGGAGGGATTAATTTCAATGTGAGGTAAATGGTCAATGGCCTCAGCATTGATTGATGATGGTCTGTTGAGAACACTATGGAAGTGTGCAGCCCATCTATCTAGGATCATGTCCTTATTACTAATCAATGTTGCTCTATCAGCACTGAGTATTTGAGATGCAACATAAAAGCATTTTAGATTGTTACTATCAGCATAAAACTGAATTTCATCTGCCTTCTTACTGAGCCAAGAATCCTGCATCTCTCTAAGCTTTCTTTGTACTATACATTATGTTGGAATTAAATGTTACCTTCTTAGAAATGGATGAATTATCCTGCTGGTAAACCCTGTAGAGTATTTGTCTTTCATTTAGGAGTTTCTTAATTTCCTCATCCTTTTTGTGAAACCAGTCTTGATGGTTGTGAGTGTTCTGACCCACATAAGCAATTATACACTAAGTCTCTGAAAGTGGCCCGCTCCTTTTCTTCTCCACTCTTACCAACTGTGTGTTGGCTTAACTTTCTTTCCAAGTTAGCAACTGTTTCCACTCAGAGAATATCTAATTTGTTGACATTAATTCTTCTGGTAGTCATTTTGCCTTGGAGTCACCACTTTTCTTAAACACAAATATTTAGATTGGAGAGGATAAATCTATAATCAGTCCAGTAGTCTTGCCACAGATTGACTTTGTCTATCTCACAGCCTGTCTGTCTCTTGTCCTTACAATCACTTAGTCTATTAAAGCCAATGTTTGCTGTGAGGCTACATCCACAACGTTTTATTGCATTTAGATAAATGAAAGATAGTGTTGGTGATGAGAAGATCATGAGATGCACAAGTCTTCAGTAATAGATAAACATTGTGGTTGACCTTTTTGACTCCATTCCTCCCATGGACTTCTTGCTATGTCTGGTAGACTGAGCCTACTCTAGCATTAAAGTCATCCAGAATTACAAGGTCATCCTCTTTGGCACATTGATGATGAGGGCCTTCAGGTGTTCATAAGATTTTTCTTTGACCTCTTCAGGGTTTGTCATGTTGGGAACATATACACTAATGATGGTGATGTTTTCCTGCAAGTGGCGATTACATTGTCATGAGCCTATTTTTCAATCCTTTTGGTTGGCATACAAACTTGTTGAATAGATTAGGCTTGATTGAAACTCCTACGCCAGCTTCACAACATTCCCCTTCACTGTAACCACTCCAGAAAAATGTGTATCTGCTCCAGCTTCAGTAAGTTAGCCTTCATTTGCCAGCTTTGCTTCACTCAGGGCTGCTATTTGGAAGTGATACCTTCTGAGTTCTCTTACAACAAAAGCTGTTCCTCTTTCAGGTCTACTTAATTTTGTGTTGTCTATAAGTGTGCACACGTTCCATGTGCTGATGATGAATGGAACTTCTTTGCAGAAGTTTTGTACGTATTTTTGTGTTTAAACCACAGGGATCCCAAACTAACATGATAATCAAGCCAGAGTTAGGTATCTGGACAATTTTAGGGCTATCTTTTCTAGCTCCTTCCTCACCCCAGAAGGTGAGTAGTGTGATCTTTAGAAGCCTTCTCTGACACCCAGGGGGCTGTCAAATCCCACTGCTGCTTCCAGTGAGACGACAACCCATGGCCTGGGCTGCCTATATGTAAATTGTGACTATAGTTCCCAGTGCATCCAGATCTGCTGCATCATCACTTGTTTGTCACCACAGGAGTTTGAGGTAAGTAAAAAGGTATGGGCGATATCTTTTTATTCATGCATAAATTGGGTTAGAGGCAGAGTTCCATGAAGTCATTGGCTTTGCTCTCTCTTCCAAAGTCAGCACAGTCCAGTGGCAGGACAAAGTCAATTTGACTGGTGATGACTTGAGATATAGTGGATGCACTGGCAACTTTGATGTCTAACCAAGCTGTAAGCACCCCACAGTGCCTGCTTCAGTTGCCTTCATGGCCACTGGAATAAACTGTTCTCATCTGCCCATTGAATCAGAGGAAGTTTTCATATGCTTGGGGCAATATCTCCCTAATTCACTGAAGGGTTTGAGACCCCTCGGTTACCCTCAATCTGGTTTAGCCCATCAGGTGAAATGGTTTACTGGGGTGTGGTCACTGTGCATACTACAGCTCCTTGGAGCCACAGGTGAAAATTAGGTGGATCAGGTTGACACCGAAGATGAAAAACAGCCCTAAAAAGGACTCAGCAGCACTCACAGCAAAGGTACTCTGGTACTCACAGCAGGTCTTCCCTGAACACACCCTATATCTCAGGTAGACAATACATAGTAGTAAATTACCATAGTAATCTACTGTTTGACAAACTCAAAAACCCACAATTTGGGGACAAGAAATCATTGTTTGACAAAAATTGGTAGGAAAACTAGACAGTAGTTTGGCAGAAACTAGGTAAAGACCAGTATCTTATACTATATGCCATGATAATGTCAAAATGAGAACATGATTTAAACTAGAGTGATATTATACATTAATTAGGGACACATGGGATATTTTACCTGTCAGATCTAAGGATTAAAGAAGAATTTAAGACCAAACAAAAGACAGAGAGCATTAAGGCATGTAAACTGGATAATTTGAGTTACATCAAATCAAAAAGGTTTTGTGCAAACTAAACCAATGCAGGCAAGATCAGAGGGGAGGCACTTAACTAGAGGAAAAAATATAGTTTCTCTGACAAAGGCCTCATTTCTCAAATACATAGAGAACTAGCCCTAATTTACAAGAGTACAAGTCAATCTCCAATTGATAAATGTTTAAAAGACATGAGCATGAAGTTTTCAGAAAAAAAAATCAAAGCTATATATAGTCACATAAAAACATGTTCAAATCAATATTGATTAGAGGAATGAGCTACCAGTTCACACGTATCAAATTGACTAATATGCAGACAAGGAAAGTGATAAATGTAGGAGATGTGGAAAAATAGGGACACTGACACATTGGTGATAGAGTTGGGAACTGATCCAACCATTCTGGAGAGCAACTTGCAACTATGCTCAAAGGAGTATAAACTGTGCATACTCTTTAAACCAGCTACTTGGTCTGTATCCCAAAGAGATTAAAGAAAAAAAAATATGGACTTTTATGCACAAAAATGTTATAGCACCTCTTTTCACAGTGGCAAGGAAATGGAAATTTAGGGGATGCCCTTCAATTGGGGAATGGCTAAACAAGGTGTAGTATATGATTTTAATGGAATACTTTTGTGCTGTAAGAAATGATGAGCAGGTGGATTTCAGAAAACTGAACTTACATGAACTGATCCAGATAGATGTGAGCAGAACCAGGAAAACATTATACATAGTAACAATAATCAACAGTGAATGACTTGACTATCCTCAGAAATATAATGACCTAAAATAATTCTGAAGGACTTATGATGAAAAAAATGCTGTCTGCCTCCAGAGAGAGAACTGATGGCATCTAGATATAGTTTGAAACATACTTTAAAGCTTAATTATTCTTATTTGTTTTGTCTGTGTTTTCTTTTGCAATGTGGCAAATATGGAAATATTTTCCATGAGTGCACATACATAATTTATATAAAATTGAGAAGGCAAACAATGGATGGAGGGAGAGGATTTAGAAACTAAGTTTAAAATTTTTCATTTATATGTAATTGAGAAATAGTAAAATTAAATTAAATGTTTCTTTTTTTAAAATAAAGATGCCATCAAAGTATATACAGATTATTACCATATATTTTGCTGAGATGGGAAAGTCAGTGTATAACCATTCTCTGAGTCACCTTTATCTGGTAACAATAAAGACATCAATTTTTTTTCAAGAATTTGGCATTCAAAACTGATCATAAAAACTGATCGCTCTGGAGGAGCCCAGACGGCGGAGTAGAAAGATTCACATATGCTATCTCCGAACCCACAGCCCATGAATTTCCTGTATAAAGAACTCTCAACATATTCTGGAGCAGTGGAAGCCATGCAGCAATGGAGTGAAGGAGATTGCCATTCCAGAGAGCCCTGAAAAATCAACACCTAGGGTCCATCGCACACCAGACGGGAGCGGAGCCTAGCCCTGCCCTAGCTGTGCATCATTGAGAGGAGCAGATCTGAGCAGGCTTCAGGGATGGAATCTCCAGTGGCCACGAAGGTCCATCTACCCACAGGCGCTACAGGTCAGTGAGAGAGATTTCTGGGCTGGCCAAGAAGGGAGTGGGGTGTCTCCATAACTCAGGCCCCCTCAGGAGGCAGCAACAGAGGCAGCGGGTGGCCAGAGGCTCCCAGAGCAGGCAGGAGCTGGAGTCCACTAAGGAAGATCTCCGCATAAACCCCCTGAGGGAACTGAGCCTGGGAGGTGGCCCTGCCCCCACCTGAGCACTAGAATTTAAGCTCACATTGAATAGCAGCCGGCCCACCAATGAAGGCCCTGAGGCTGGGGAGCAACATTTGAATCTCAGACCCCAAGCACTACCTGGGCGGATCTAGGTGAGGTGGAGAGGAATCTCAGAAAACAAGTAACTGGCTGGGAAAATGCCCAGAAAAGGGGAAAAAAAATAAGACCACAGAAGGTTACTTTCTTGGTGACCAGATGTTTCCTCCTTTCCTTTCTGATGAGGAGGAACAATGCTTACCATCATGTAAAGATATAGGAATCAATGGCCTCTGTATCCCAAACATATGAAATAGATATTCGATGGGCTCAGACCATGGAAGAGCTCAAAAAGATTTTGAGAATCAAGTTAGACAGGTGGAGGAAAAACTGGGAAGAGAAATGAGAGAGATGAAAGAAAATCATGAAAAACAGGTCAATACCTTGATAAAGGAGACCCAAAAAAATGCTGAAGAAAATAACACCTTGAAAAATAGGCTAACTCAATTGGCAAAAGAGGTTCAAAAAGCCAATGAGGAGAAGAATACTTTCAAAAGCAGAATTAGCCAAGTGGAAAAAGAGGTGCAAAAGCTCACTGAAGAAAATAGTTCTCTCAAAATTAGAATGGAACAGATGGAGGCCAGTGACTTTCTGAGAAACCAAGAAATCACAAAACAAAACCAAAAGAATGACAAAATGGAAGAGAATGTGAAATATC
>CM053770.1:334503607-334545654 GCA_028658325.1 Potorous gilbertii | reverse complement strand
AAGAGAAGATGGGGACAAGAGAAGGGAGGGATGATAGAAGAGAGGGCAGATTGGGGATATGGGAAATTAGAATGCTCAGTGTATTGGGGTGGGGGAAGGGGACAAAAGGGGAGAAAATTTTGGAACCCAAAATTTTGTGAAAATGAATGTAAAAAGTTAAATAAATAAATTTATATTAAAAAAAAGAATAAATATCATTTCTAAAAAAAAACCTGATCTCTCATTACCCTACACTACAGATTTCTTTTGTCTGTACTAGGCTGAGTTACTTTCTGCTTCTTAGTGCAAAACACTGATAGTAATACTGCTGCAGTTCAGTTGTGGTGGCTTTACTGCTATAAACAGAACAAATATTAGACACCTTGACAGAACTCCCTTTTCCATCAGTTTGTTCATTCTCCTTCCTATTTTATTCTTACATGCCCTGGAATGATTTTGGCTTAGTTGAAGCTTTCACAAAACTTTCTATAAATACATTTTTCCTGTCACTACTTCTCATTGTTTGAGGAGATGATACTTCTCACATTATTTTTACAAATGAGTTCATGTCCCCGACTTATCATATTTTTCTTCACTAAAAGGAAATCAGATATTTGGTAGATGAAGCAGTTTCTAGATTGTGTCAATCTCCTTGTTGTGGTAATTAATTCACTTTGGTTAAACTGCCTTAGGACATGATTATAGTATATGCCAATGTCTGTTCTTTTATCCATTTTCCATTTTTGAGTGTTGACAACTTGATTAAATAGGTCAGACTAGAGTTGTCTCAAACGCACACTGCATATTTTCATTTTTATTCTTCTGATTTGGTATTGATTTTGAATTCTAGTTCACACATATTGTTGATTTGGATATGACTTTACCATTAGGAACCAGTCTTTGATTATTTATTAAAATATAATTCTTTTAATTTTTACATGTTATTTTGTATTCAAACTGTCAAGTTTTCTCAACTCAAAAAAACACTGGGTAATTCATTAAATCTTTTAGATACTTAAATTCAAAAAATATTTAGTAGGATTAATTATTTTCCTTGTACTAAGTTAGGTTCTAGGGGGCATAAGAGAAGTATGAGGGACAGTTTCTATCTTCCATGTTTTTAAGAGGAAGTTGGAGAGAGAAGGGATAACTTAAGACAGTATATAATTAATTACTACATTGTATGATGAAGATATTAAGTGCACTGTCTCTTTCCAGAGAAGGGAGAGATCAGTTCATTCATTAATTCACCTTCTTGAGATTGTTTAAGGGGTAAACTTGAAATGAAAGATTGGATATAGATTATGGAGACACTTAAATATTGGATAGCAGGCAACAATGTGCAAATTGTGCTCTATATTAGAGATGATGAGGAGCCATTAAAGATTCTTCAGCTGTGGAATTAAATGATCAGGATGATGCTGTAGAAGTACTATTAGGATAGCAGTACAATGGATGAATTGTGTAAAGAAGGGACTAGAATAAGAAAACCAATTAAAAAGCTATTATAATAGTACAGGCAAGAGAAAATGAGACCCTAAACTACTTTAGCAAAGGGAAATCAATAGAAAGGGATAGATGCATGAAATATAGAGTATTGGTTCCAGGGAACAGGAGATGAAACATATCTCTCTCCTTTCGGGTTGTGAGAGAAGATACTAGATGCTGGACATTGATTAAGCTAAAAAATTCTTGCTATGTTCATTTTGCTTAACTCTTTTTCTTCGATAGAAAGGATGATTCCATAGGATGAAGTTACTTATTGGGAAATGATTGTAGTGTTTAAAAACAAAAGTCATCAATAATTTCTTTTTAAAAAAGAAACTGTAGAATTAGAATCAAAAGAACTAGGCAACTTATTGAATGTGGAAGATGAGGAATAGGGTGGAACAGGTTACAAAGCATGAGTGATTGGAAAAACAGTATTAACACTGACAGAAATAGGGAGGACAACTGAAGGGTTAGGTTTCAGAAAAACAGAAGGTACTTTATGTTGCGGCATGCTAGGATTGTGGGGCCATAGTACCAAAAGACGCTATAAAACAGGCAGCTGGAAATGATAGTTTGGAAGTGGAAGAAAATATAAAGGATGGAGATAAAGTTAGTAATCATTTGAATAGAAGCAGAAAAGTCATCTACATGTAAATGAATTAGGGAATGAGAGATACTTTTTAATATTACTTTTAATTAATATTCACATTTTAAATACTAGTTAAATTCTGCTCTCTGCAGCATTTAAGCATTTATTTTTTGATAACTCACTTTGTATTTGAAGGTCAAGAGTAGGGGGCCCCATTTTCAAATGTAGACTATGGTATGCAAATGCCTTATTCAGGCTCTGCAAAGATGTGGTAGCTGAAGATTAGAGAACTGGAGTAGTTTGGAGAAAGTCTCATAGAAAAGGCCATAGTTTTGTTGAACCCAGAAGATCATAGGATTTAGGCAATTAGGGAGACACATTCCCAGGAGAAAGAGTGAAAAGATGGAAGCAGGAGAAACATGGCAGTCATGGTGACTTTTACAGAGATAAGGTAAAGCACAGTGAAGTTAAAGAACATTGCTTTTGAAGTCAGAAAGATGTGGATTAAATTTCTAGCTCTGACAATAATTTATTGAGTGACCATGAACAAGTGGTATTACCTTTCTGGGTTTCAGTTTCCACTTCATCAAAATTGGTATACTATTGCTTGAAATAAGAACATACTTCACAGCATTGTTATGAGTGGGACCTATTATTATTCCTTAACCAATCCAATAGACATGTATGACATGTTCGATGTGCAAGAATTATGGATGAAAAGATAATATTTTTATTTAAATTTTAAAAAATAGACTATTTGGAAAGAAGGTACTGGATATTAAAGGACCAAAATTTAAAAAAAAACTAGTATAAGAAAAGAAAAAACCCTAAAGAATTAGAAAGGGCCTCAGCAGCAGCCAACTTATCCCTGAAAAGTAATTCCATTACAATATGTATAACAAGGGAACAGCCAACTTTTATTTTACATGAAGATTTCTAATATGGAGGCAGCTAACTCCCACTTTTGGTTAGCTCCAAAAGGTGTATTAAGTTTGTCCTGACATCAAGTGTATGTTTGCCTCTTCATTACTTTCATTTTTTACTCCTCGTTCTTCCTTCTGAGACCAAATAGAAGACACCTGATCCTTCTTTTAAATTATAAATACTTGAAAATAACTATAATGTATCTAAAAAACAAAATTAAGGGGTGAGAGAGGAATGTACTGGGAAAACAAGAAAGGTAGTGGTAGAATGGGATATATTACCTTGCATAAAAGAGGCAAGGAAAAGCTTTTACAGTGGAGCGGAAGATAGGCCAGGTGAGAGGGAATGAGTGAATGTTATTCTCATCAGGTTTGTCTTAAGGAGGGAATAACATACACATTCAATTGGATATGGAAATCTATCTTATCCTACAGGAAACTAGGGTGGAAGGGGATAAGGGAGGGGCAATGACAGAAGGGAAGGCAGATTGGGGGATGAAGTAATCAGAAGCAAACACTTTTGAGGAGGGAAATGGTCAAAGAGAAAAGAATAAATGGGGGGCAGTATAGAACGGAGGAAAATATAGCTAGTCTTTCACAACATAATTATTATGGAAGTGTTTTACATGACTACACATAAATATCAAATTGCTTTCCTTCTCTACGAGGGTTGATAGGGAGAAAAGGCGAGAATGTGGAACTCAAAATTTTAAAAATGAAATTTAAAAATTGTTTTTACATGCAATTGGGAAATGACATACAGGCAATGGGATATAGAAATCTCTCTTGCCCTACAGGAAAATAGAAGTGAAGGGGATAAGAGAAGGAGGGGGTGATAAAAAGGAGAGAAGATGGGGGGAAGGGATAATCATACTGTATGCTCTCTTGGCATGGGCGAGGGGAGAGATGGGGGAAAATGCAGAATTCAAAATCTTGTGGAAGTGAATGTTGAAAACTAAAAATTAATTAATTAAAAAAGAAAATAACTATCGTGTCCCTCCTAAGTCTTTTGTTCTTCAAATTAAACACCTTTATATTCCCAACATCTCATACAGTATCTGGGACATACATATTAGGAGCTTAATAAATACTTGTTGACTGACTGAATGATATGACAGAGACTTAAAATCTTCTGTCTTTCTGGAATAGATAGATAAATAGGTAGATAGACAGATAGATGAATAGATGGATGAATAGAAAAGGAAGGGAGGAAGAGAGAAAGAAGGAAGGAAAGAAAAAGAAAGGAAGGAAGGAAGACACTAGGAAAGATGCTGGGGATTCAAACTCAACAAAATATGATGGTCCCTAATGTCAAGGAGTTTATATTCATACAAGGGAAGACAAAATACAAAAAAAAGGAACTGGAAAGGAACAAAGGATAGAGAAGAATCAGGTGGGAAGAAGAAAGATGGTAGGAAAGATGGTGAAGCAATCCAAACAATGAGTTGAGCTGAGAGGTAAGTGAGCAGCATGCTGGTTCTCCTCAAAAAATAGCAATCCTGAGCTGGGTCTTACTTTTCCAATCAATGAGCAAGTCTTTTCTGTTGGAGTCATCCCTAGGTAGGAAAGGCAGCTGTTAGGGAATTAGAACAAAAACTTATCTTTCCAATCTGCACAATGCCTGTCACACAAGTAGTGATTAATAAACACTTTTTGACTGAATGACAATTAATGGTAGCCCAACAAAACTTCCACAGCATAAGTTTCTGCTCCAAGGCAGATTAGGTCTATCCAACTTGAAGGCAACACCTCCTCCTTGTTCAAAGCTGAGCATGTTCCCTGTACACTACATTCTTGCCTTTTATGACATAGACTGCATCTCATGACTGGAAGGCTCTGCCCTCTTATCTCTGCCTATTAGAATTACTACCTCCTTTCAAGGTTTAGCTCAACTGCTACCTATTAGAGGAGTGCTCTGTTTATGCACCATGAACAGAGAACAGGGCTTGGAATCATAGTCATCATGAATTTGAATCTGTTCTCATACACTTACTAGCTGTGTGACCTTGGTCAAGGCACTTAATCCTATTTGCCTCAGTTTCCTCATCAGAAAAATGAGTTGGAGAAGGAAATGGCAAACCACTCTAGTATCCCTACCAAGAAAATCCCAACTGGGGTCATGAAGAATCAGACATAACTGAAATGACTGAACTACAACAACAAACCCCAGATGCTAAAATATTGTTTAGAAGATCAAATAAGGAAAAAAATAGTGATTTTCAAAACATAAAGTGATTTGCAAAATTTAAAGTATTATATAGATGCTAGTTATTAATTATCATTATTTATAGGTTTTTCCTCTAAGGTAAAGCATCAATTCCAAATAGCTTGTGTGACCCCAATTATTAACTCATAACCCATGTTATCTTCCCACTAAAATGAAATTTCTGGGACATCAGGGACCATGTTTCTGCCTTCGTATCCTCAGTGCCTGATAGCTAAGAAGCACTAAATTAATGTTTGATTGATTTATTTAAACCTTTCTTGATCCCCCTCAATTAAAAGCACTTCCTCCCAAATAATATTTGTATGTATTTTGTATATTTTTCTAACTACTTATTTTGTGTATACTGTTCTCCACCCTTCAGCACCCTATTAAAATGTAACCTCTGTAAAGTCAAGGATTATTCATTTTTGGCTTTGTATCCCCAGTACCTACCACATAGCTTGGCATATAGTAGGAACTTAATAAGTGAGAAGGGAAATTGAACTTTGGACAGCCCAGTCATGTGTCTCCCTCAGTCCTGGAATGGAGGTATATAAGAATGACCAGAGTCTGCTGACCAGCTTGGTTTCCCCTGCACACAAGTGGTAGATTGAAGTAATTAATTGCACAATCTGCTCCTTGTCAAGCACTTTCAAACAATGAACTGTTCAGGAGTGTGAGGGCTGCCAAAGCATATTCTCAAAGAAAACCTTAACAGGTTCTTTGAGAGTGTCTGGGTGATTGAAGCGCCGCTGTGAATCTACTCCTAGGCGTCTTTACAAAAGAAAAGAAACACAACATTTGAGTTGTACCTCAACTTCAAAACTGCAGGCTTTTGCCAGTTTTTAAGTCATTTGTAACCTTTAACATCACTTAAGCTCTGAGTTTCTCTGTTGTAATTATCTTAGGAGAACAGATAAGCCTTTGGTTCTCTAACCGGCATGACACAGTTTTAATGTTTCATCTTGGGATGAATCATTTAGAAGTCTTTTTTTTTCCATTATATCTCTGACCATTGTTTAAATGTAATGTCAAGGATAAAGAATGGGATTCTGAGTGCTGATCTTCTGGCAGAAATTCCCGGATGTCTTGTGAAAGCTGCTATGTAAGTACATGTATTTTAGCACATTTATGGGACAGTGAAGTTAACAATATGTTGCACTCATTTAACAACTTTCTCTGAGGAGCACTGATTTTCGCAACAATCCCACAAGGAAAAGGGGTTGGAGAACTCTTGTAACCTCAATTTTACAGAGAGGGAAGTTGAGATGCATAGCCCCAGAGGAAACTGCAAAAGCAGGGCTCAGAAGAGAGCCTCAGGTTTTTTCAATCTTAATCCAGCCATCCTGCCATGAGATACTACCACCTCCTCCATGGGCACTTTGCCAGCTGGGATCAGATTCACTGTTGCTATGTAAGTGTAGAGCTGATTTCCTCATACTGCTAATGGAAAGTTTCTACCTCACTCCTATTGGCAGGCAAACTTGAATTGTCATGGTTTTCTCAGTGTTGTGTACATGGTTTTAAAGATTGCTACAGCCAGGTGGTTTTCTTCATGCATGTCACTTGGCTATGCTTTGCCCTGGTAGATGGGGGAACTACGGTAGCAAAGGTACCCATAATTCCTCCAGCTCCTGTGCCCAGTCAAGTTTTAGCAATAGTAGCTGACAATGTAATACTCATTCAGCAGCTGATTATAATTAAAAATATCAGAATAATTAAAGTCCTCAGCTTGACAAGCAGAGCCATAACTTTGCCTTCAGACATTCCTCTCTAATTAGTTAATTAATCCTAATGCAAATTATAAGCAATAATTAGTCAGCCAAGCTTGACATAAAAGTCTGCTGACTTACAGCTAAAAGCTTTTCTGGTTGCTGGTTTGGAGCTTCTAAAGGTGTCTTTTGTCCACTCATGATTTCTGTAACCATCTTCCAACTTTCTGCAGACATATCAAAGTAATCTGAGCAGAAGAAAAAATCATGGCTATAAAAACCTGTATCACCACAGGCATTTTTTGGTTTTACATAATAAATTGGATGCTCAGTATCTGTACTGAATATAAGGCAGGGGATCAGATCCAGGGAAAATACAGAATAGGGGAGGAAGAGGTGGGAACAATGACCAAAAACTGGTTTTCAGATAGGTTAAACATTCATATCCAATGTGTCATAAGGATGCTTTCTAGCATGTGCCTATAAATTAAGTGATAATAAAGCATATCTGAAATTTGATCTCCTTGTAATAGGAGAGCTAATATTTGATCCAGATTTTCAGTGTGTTTAACAGATCAGAAATCTGTTAACTGAGATAATGTGTATTATCTTTTGATAAATCTAAACTTGAATATTGCATTTTCAATGTTTCTTTACTACTAATGAGCTCAATTCTCTCCTTCTGATTTGAGAGGAGAACGATGTTCTCTGTGGCCATGAAGAGAGGACCCTTCCTGGCTCCTGAATTTCTGACATCTCCCAGGATAGTTGTTCATCACCCATCACCACCAACCTCTTGACTATATTACAGGATCAGAAAAATTATAGCAAACTGTTTTTCCTAGGATGTCTTTGTGGATGGAATACTCATTACTGTTTCATTCCTAGGCTCTACAAGCTAAAAACTCAGTCCCTTGAAAGGCAGCCCCCGGAAATAATAACAATTAAAAATGAAAATAGTAATTATTATTAAAATTAGTAGTAGTAGTAATAGCTGGCATTTATATAGAGCTTTAAGCACTATCTACATAATTCTCTCATTTTTCCCTCACAACAACCCTAGGTGGTAGGTACTCATAATCATCCCCATTCTATAAACAAGAAAACTGAATAAAACAGGTGAAGTATATTGCCCAGAGTCACACAGCTAATAAATATAGGAGGCAGGATTTAAATTCAGGTCTTTCTTCCTGCTTTCTTGTCCAACATTCTATCCACTGGGCTACTTAGATGTCTGAAATCAAAAGAGAGTTATGGTAGAATAGGAAATACAAATAACCAAAACTCTAAATTGGAACCTATAAACTTGCAAAGTGCATAGGCAGATGTCTTTAGAATCTCTTTGTTCTGCTGTGTTAGCAGAAGTACATTTATCATAAATAAGCATCTATTCTCAGAAAAGTTTCCTAAATCTTCTTTTTCCAGATCTCAATGGAGAAAGAATGGTGGGGCATATTTCATTGGTTAGGGATGTCTTTGACACAACTGGGAGGGGATATTGAACAGTCAAAACTAGAGAACAGGAAGGTCTACCTCTTTCCATATGTAAGAGTGGAAATGTGTTCTTCTACTCAAAGGGGTAAGGGCTGGGGAAGGAAGGAAAGCAGAGGAGGAAAAGATGAAGTACAACATTGGAGAAGAGAAATATTGTAAATTCAAGTATATTTCCTATACTGAAATATGTGGGTAATGTCTTTGGTCATAGGGCATATGTACTCTCTCAGATTAAAGGCATAGGAAAGGGGTGCTAAACATAAGAGCTAGGATAAACACAATAAACATGTGCTGCTGAATTGTTGTTGATGACATAGCTTAAATAGTTCAGGAATGAGTTGTTTAATTTGAATGACATTCAGCTTAGTGTATATGATTATCCATCAATATGAAAACAAGTTGTGCTCAGAACTGGACAGAAGGAGAAGAAGCTGGATTGCTATCAGACAATTGCAAAGCTCCTTTAATAACCTCAACTTCTGGAAATAAAGAAGCATCTTTTTAATGCAAACATTCTACAGTAGGGCCAAATATCTTTAAGATATGGAATATAAGTTTCTCAAATAACTGCTTCCCTCACATAGAGGGAAATAAATGATGAGGGCCATGGAGATATGAGGAGGTTGCAACATATAACCAATGAGGAATTTCAAAGAATAAGAGTGTAAGATGTCACCAGGGAAAAGTATGTTAGGAAGAGTAGATGGGCTAGACATGGGGTAGAAGTAAGTGATGAGAGGTGGACAGCCCAAGTGTCCTACTAGAATCCTACTGAAGTAAGAGGAAAATGAAGGTCTCCAAGAGGCTAGAAGGCAACCCCTATCCTGGTACATTTAGGAGAGACATGGGATTGGCAGACAAGGAAGGGTTCCAATCTTAGTTGAAGAAGTACCACTTCCATATGCTCTCATCTCTAAGTGGAACTGACTTTTCCTTTTTTTAGTACCATGAAAAATTTTAATTCAACAAGAAATTTTTAGGGATCTCTCACATTTAGGTATCTCTCACATTCCAAGAACTGTGCCAATGTGACAAACGGTATCAAAGTGAATGAGAGGGAGTCTTTCCCTTCAAGGTGACCACAGTCAAGTAGTGGATGTATTAAACGTTATTGCAACAACAAAAGATGGAATATAAAAAGTGCCAAAATCTATTTCTTCATTCATGTTAAAAATTCATTGACTTATTAAGTACTTACTCCATGTAGAGCACCATACTAGGTACTGAATGAGTTATAAAAATAGATACACCACAGTTCCTGCTCCATAAATCTGATAAACTAGTAAGGAGATACAATACACACAAATTCCCCTAGTGAAAAATAGAACATCTTAGGAACATAAGATAGTTACAAAGTTCCATGTGGACAGAAAAACCTATGAGCACAAAGAAAAAAAAACTTCAACAGAAAAATAAGGAGGTAAATTTTACCCTAAATCTTGAAGGATGAATTGGAACAAACAGCTGCAGAGAAGTTAGCCCAGGAATAAGGTATAGTGCAGGGGTGTGGATGCTGTGGCCTCAAGGCCACATGTGGCCTTCTAGGTCCTCAGGTACAGCCTTTTGACTGAGTTCAAGTTTTACTTTTTATTAATGGGATTTGTTCTGTAAAGTTTGGATCCAATCAAAGAGACATGCATGAGGACCTAGAGGTCTGACATCACAGGTTTCCCGCCCCTGGTACGTGTAAGCAAAGACATGGGCAACCAAGGACACAGTGGTTAGTGTGTCAGATCTGGAAACAAGAAGACTCATCTTCCTGAGTTCAAATACAATTTTAACTCAACATTTACTCAAACAATTACTAGCTGTGTGGCTCTGGACAAGTCACTTCACCCTTTTTGCCTCAGTTTCCTCATCTGCAAAATGAGCTTGAGGAAGAAATGGCAAATGGCTCCATTTTCTCTGCCAAGAGAACCCCAAATGGGATCACAAAGAATCAAATATGACTGAAAAATGACTAAACATGCAAAAACAAACATAATTTCTACTGGAGAAAGTGAATAATCTAATTTGATTAGACTAGGTTGTATGTGATGAGTATTATATATGTATGCAAGTAGTATTATATAATGCCAGAAACTAGGATAATGACAGGCTTCGGAGGGCGTTGAATGCCAGGTTAAAGAGGTTAGATTTTTTTGGAGGTATTAGAAAGCCACTGAAGAATTCTGAACACAGGAATGATCTGTTCACATCTATGTTCAAGGATATATAGCAGTACAGCCAGGAATAATGTTACACTGGTACCTGGATGCTATTTAAGGAATATCTGAGAAGGCACAAAGATAGTTGGGCTATCTTGGAGAACCAGGCAGGGGGAAGAGCAATATGGCATTTCTTTTCTTTATGATTCCCAAGAGAGAATTACGGTGGTTTCTCAAGCTGAGACAGGAGACCTGAGTCCGTAAAGAAACCCCATGTTTAGGTTACCTGGCACCACCAGGGGAACAAACTCTCATTTTGTAGAAGAGATAGAAAAACCCACTTAAGAGATCCCTGCTTATGACATTTTCCCATAGGGTTTGCTTATTTTTTATCATTATCCTTATCTAAGTGTATTTATTAACTATTCAAATTTGCATGGCAACCTATCTGCAATTTTCCATTTCTTGCTTTGGAAGCTTTCCCGGTTTATAAGTTTTTAATGGATACTCCTTTGAAAACATCTTAAGAGGGCTTTTACTGTAATTCCTTTCCCCTAGCTCTTATTTAATAGGTACCAATGCCTATCTTTTGCCTCCGGTGTTAGGCTAGGGAGAGTAAGATTCATTAACCATGGTGAGTTATGGATTTCAATGCCCTGGCTACTTCATTTCTTATATCCAACAAGATCATTTCCTCCCAAACCCTCCTGCAGCCCAAGAATGCATGCATTGTAAGTAGCCTTAATCTGTCTCATTAGTACTGTTTCTTACTTGAAGTGAAGGATACCTCCAAGATTACCACATTACTTCAGGTTGTCCTGACGTGTCAATCCAATTATATATGTCCCAGATGCAGTAATGGTATTAATACTAGTATTGGTCGTATAAGCACTAGGATCATAGAATTTCTGGGCTTACAGACCATTTAACCCAATTTTTATATAAAGTAAAATAGAAACAACACTGGAATCGGAATCAGGAAACTGGATTCTCTTCTAAGGTGAAATATTCTATGACTAAAAAGCCTGAGAGGGTGATTTGCCCAGAGTCACAGAATGATTGACCTAGCACTAGAATTTAGATTTTCTGAAAAAAGATTGTTTTTCCTCTCTATCGCATGAAAATTCAAGAAAAGTGTACTGTAATGTTTTAGTGAAATGAGAAGTGAGAATGTGTCCTTGGAACAAAAAAACAGAAATCCATCTTCTTGGAGAGGCACCATGATGGTTAGAGGGCTGAATCTTGATTCAGGATGACGGGTTCATTATACATTCTTTGCTACTAGCTATGTAATCAAGGAAAAATTCTTAACTTCTCTGGTCCTCAGTTTATTCATCTTTAAAATGAGATAGACAGTTGGCTGATAAAATCCTATTAGATTTAAATCACACACCTCAAAGCTTTAACACACTGAGAAAAATGCGTATTTTAACATGAAATTCTGACTGATCCAAAGGAATCTCTAAGGGTAGAATTTTTTGGGCACCAGGACAGGCGTCCTAGTTGAAATCACAGTACATAGGTTGGGATTCCTTTCTCCTCCAATTGGTAAGATTGACTATATTTGCCTTACCTTGACTTTATTTCCATGATGACTTAGAATAGTGCTCCAAAAAGCAAACATTCAGAAACTGTTAACTTGTTGATACAGAGGTCAACTTTTATTTGGCACTGGGGGGCAACAGAAATGGCAAGTCAGGGGTGGGGAACTTGTGACCTTGAGGCCATATGTGGTCTTCTACATCCTTGGGTGTGGCTTTTTGACTGAGTCCAAGTTTTACCGAACATATCCTTTTATTAAGGGGATTTGTTCTGTGAAGTTCCCCACACCTGGGACGGGGTTCTACTGGGGCAGAGACCTTCCTACCCTGTACCATCCAATTCTACTCCTAGAACATTCACCAGCACACAGTCTTCAATTTTTGCAAGGCTGTACCAGTTCTTTCACCCGAACCATTCTAAAGACTAGGTAAATTATTGAATGGTACTCCCCAGTGGGAAGAAAAATAACAATTCAATTTATACTGTCAAAGCAGTTACTATATGCAAGTAAAGTCCGATACTACAATGGGGCTAGAAGGATCAAACCCAAACAGCAACTACTCTCAACAAGCTTACCTACAGGGCAATTGAGTTATGTAATGCACAAGATAGAATAGGGGAGATGTCAAACTCCTGACTCTGCTTTGAATCAAAGGGGAGATTACCTACAAGAGATGTCTTTCAACTACTCTTTCAATATTTCCCTGGCAGGAGGCTCTTGGCAGAAAGGTACATGTGGTTCTTCCTATGTCTCTACAAACAAAACTTTTATTGAAAATTGATAGTGACAATATTAATATAACTCAAGCATTTTGTTCTCTCCCAATCAAATCTAGTATGTTAGAAACCCAAGGTCATCTAATTAATCATCTACTATGTGACAGGACAATGTTATGTTCTGGGAATACAATGGAGCAATGGGTAGAAATTGAAAAGAAACTAATTTTGGTCTGTGAGTGAAAACTTCCTAATAATTAGAGCAGTTCAAAAGTGGAATGGAATGGTGTAGTATGGATTCATTTCATGTATGAGGTAGACTAAATGACTCTTAAAGTCCCTTCCATCTCCTCAATTTTGTGATTCTGAGCCTACAAACAATGGAAGAGGAACCACATGTAGCTATAAGAAATGTAAAAAACAAATACAAGATAATGGCGTGGAGGAGAGGCATCAGTGGGTGAGAGGGAATCAGCAAAGATTAGAAGAAGGTGATGCTAAAGTAGAGCCTCATAAGTCAAAGCTTTAAAAAGTTACTTTTCTGCTGGAGTTATTCTACAACCCTGATTCTATGACTTTTTTATGTAGTTATTGTCCCCCACTAGACTTGGAGTCTCCCATTAGATCGTGACCTCTTCTTTTTGCCTTTCTTTATATTTCCAGTACGTAGCACAATATCTGGCCCACAGAAGATGCTTAATAAATGTTTATTGACTGTCATCCTTTTAATTTAACAGAAGATATTTAAAGAATTTAATTTCAAGTTTTTTAAATATAAATTTAAAGAATTTAAGTTTTGATGAGATCTTGCTGATATATAACAGCATCAAATAATCAATCAATTAACAGGTATTTATTTATATACTAGTCACTGTGTAAAAGCTGAGGATAAAAAGCTGAAAATGAAACAATCCCTGTCTTCAAGGATAATAGGAGAGACAACAGACATATATATATATATATACATATATTGTGTGTGTGTACATACGTGCATATATTCATAGATGTATATATCTGCATATAGAAATACAGAAACCTAGTGTTTAGCCAGGGAACTTAGTATCACTGAAGATGAAGACCTCCAAACTCTGTTTTCTCTGGGGCATTCAATTTATATGAGAAAGGAATGAACTTGAAGGACTATTAGCGTTTATGCCTTTATTATTTTAGTACAAATTGTCTTAGCCATGATGGCTGTAAATCAAACCCAAGTGCATGTAGGATAGGCTTCATATTAAAATTTCACTAATGATAATGGTTCATAATTATATTGTACTTTACAGTATGCCAGGTGATTTCCTCATAACAACTCTGTGAGTTAGATAAAACAAATAGCCTTATCTATATTTTAAAGATGAGGAAACAAAAGCTGAGAGAAGCAAAGTGACTTGTCCAGAGTGACATGACTGCTTCATGGCGGATCCAAGACTCAAACTTAGGACTTCTGACTCTGGTAACTATACTTTTCCTGGAGTGTATGGGGTGTTCAGGGACCTTTTGTGTGAGAGCTTGCCAAGCTATAGCATGAAGAACAGTCATACCCTATAAAGCCCTCTTGGCAAATGGGCTAAACCAGATTGAGGGTAATCAACAGACCTCAAACTTGTTGATGAGTTTGGGGGATATATACTTCAAGCATGTGAAGACTTCCCTTGGTGCAATGGAGGGAAGGGGAAAATTTATTCCAATGGCCACAAAAGTGGCTGAAGAAGCACTGAGGAGTACTTAAAGCTTGGTAAGACATCGAAAACAAGGCCATCGACTACATCCTGGGCCATCGCCAGTTGTCTTGACTTCAGTCTTGCCACTAGACATTGATGATTCTGGAAGATAGTGATGTTGATGACTTTGTGAAATTCTGCCTCACCTAAATCCAATTCACACCCAGGTCAAGACATCATCCAGTGATGTCACTGATCCTCTTCACGAAGGATGAATAACAACACTTTCTCTAAATAAGGCAGTTGGGTGATATGGGACAGAGTCCTGGCCTAAAGTCAGGAAGTTCTAAATTTTAATTCAACCTGACACTTACTACCTCTGTGACCCAGGACAAGTCATTTAACCTCTATCTTCTTCAGTTTCCTGAAATAAAATGAGATTAATAATAGCACCTACTTTGAAGAGTAATTGTGAGGATAAAATGCAATACTTGCTAAGTAACTAGCACACAGTAGGTACTTAGTGAATGCTTGCTTTCTTCCTTCCTCTAAATAAGTGAAAGTCATTTCAAGACCAACTAAAAGAAGATATTCTCCCTTTTGTGTATTTGTAATTCAATTACATTCATTACGTAGTTTTTTAATACTGACTACGTGCCTTATACTGTGGGAGATACAAAAGTTATATGAATATAGCTATTATTTTTCCTCACAGAGTTTACAGGATGGGGAAGATGAGCCATAGCAAGGCAAATAATTGAAGCATAATACAAATCAATATGAGAGACAATGTAGAGTGATGGAAAGATTTCAGGAGTATATAGAATAAAAAGATATAGGCTCAAATTCTACTTCTGACATTTACAAGCTATGGCCATAGATAAGTCACTTATAATTTCTAATCCCCATAAATCTTTATGAAACTTACTTTATAAATTTGAAGCTAGAAGAGAACTCATTGTTCAGTCATGTTTCAGTAGTGTCTGACTCTTCATGATCCCATCTGGATTTTTCTTGGTAAAGATGCTGGAGTGGTTTGCCATTTCCTTCTCCAGCTCATTTTCACAGCTGAGGAAACTGATACAGGGTTAAGTGATTTGCTCAGGGTCACACACTGGTAAGTGTCTGAGGTCAGTTTTAAACTCAGGAAGATGAATTTTTCTGACTCCAGGGATATTACTCCATCCACTAAACAAACATTTTAGCTTCCCATAGAAAGGACTTTAAAGGTCATTAAAGTAACTCCCATATTCTTTTTTTTAGTGTTTATTTATTTATTTCTAGTTTTCAACATTCATTTCCACAAAATTTTGAGTTCCAAATTTTCTCCTCATCTCTCCCCTCTCCCCACCCTAAAATGCCATGCATTCTGATTATCCCTTCCCTCAATCTGCACTCCCTTCTATCACACCCCTCCCTTCCCTTATCCCCATCTTCTCTCTTTTCTTGTATGGCAAGATACATTTCTATACCCCATTACCTGTATTTCTTATTTCCTAGTTGCATGCAAAAACAATTCTCAACTTTTCTTTCTAAAACTTTGAGTTACAATTTCTCTCACTTCCTCCCTCCCCACCCATCCCCACTGAGAAGACAAGCAATTTTATATAGGTTATATATGTATAGTTTTGCTAAAGACTTTAATAATAGTCATATTGTGTAAGACTTATTATATTTCCCTCCGTCCTTTCCTGCTTCCCATTTATTCTATTCTCTCTTTTGACCTTGTCCATCCCCAAAAGTGTTTACTTCTAATTACTCCCTCATCCCATTTGGGCTCCCTGCACTTATCCCCTTCTACCCTTCTTTCCTGCAATGGAAGATGGATTTTCATACCAAATTGAGTGTGTATATTATTCCTTCCTTAAGTCAAATGTGATGAGAGTGTCATTTTTTCCTTCTCACCTCCCCCTTTTATCCTCCATTGAAAAAGCTTTTCCTTGCCTCTTTTATGAGAGAAAAATTTGCCCCATTCCATTTCTCCCTTTTTCCTAACAATATATTCCTCTCTCATCCCTTAATTTTATTTTTTTAGATATTATCCCTTCCTATTCAACTCATCTTGTGGTCTGTGTGTGTGTGTGTGTGTGTGTGTGTGTGTGTATATGTATGTATAATCCCTCCAACTATCCAAATACTGAGAAAAGTTTCAAGAGTTACAAATATTATCTTTCCATATAGGAATATAAACTGTTCAATTTTAGTAAATCTTTTTCCTGTTTACCCTTTCATGCTTCTCTTCATTCTTGTATTTGAAGGTCAAATTTTCTATTTAGTTCTGGTCTTTTCATCAAGAATGTTTAAAAGTCCTCTATTTCATTGAATGACCATTTTTTTCCCTGAAATATTATACTCAGTTTTGCTAGGTAGGTGATTCTTGATTTTAATCCTAGTTCCTTTGACTTCTGGAATACTGTATTCCAAGTCCTTTGATCCTTTAATGTAGAAGCTCCTAGATCTTGTGTTATCCTGATTATATTTCTACAATACTTGAATTATTTCTTTCTAGCTGCTTGTAATATTTTCTCTTTAACCTGGGAACACTGGAATTTGGCTACAATACTACTAAGAGTTTCTCTTTCTGAATCTCTTTCAGGAGGTGATTGGTGGAGTCTTTCAATATTTATTTTACCCTGTGGTTCTTGACTATGAGGACAGTTTTCCTTGATAATTTCATGATACATGATGTCTAGGCTCTTTTTTGATCATGGCTTTCAGGTAGTCCCATAATTTTTAAATTGTCTCTCTTGGATCTGTTTACCAGATCAGTTGTTTTTCCAATGAGATATGTCACATTTTCTTCTATTTTTCATTCTTTTTGTTTTGTTTTGTAATTTCTTGGTTTGTCATAAAGTCATTAACTATGAGAGACTCATTAAAGTCATCTGCTCCATTCTAATTTTTAAAGAACTGTTTTCTTCAGTGAGCTTTTGAACCTCCTTTTCCATTTGGCTAATTCTGCTTTCTAAAGCATTCTTTTCCTCATTGCCTTTTTAGACCTCTTTTGCAATTGTGTTAGCCCATTTTTAAAGGTGTTATTTTCTTCAGCATTTTTTGGGGTCTCCTTTAGCAGTCTATTGACTCTTTTTTCATGATTTTCTTCCATCACTCTCATTTCTCTTCCCAATTTTTTCTCCACTTCTCTTACTTGATTTTCAAAATCCTTTTTGAGTTCTTCCATGGCCTGATATCATTGCATATTGATTTTGGAGATTTTGGATGCAGAAGCCTTGAATTTTAGGTCTTCCTCTGATGGTATGCATTGTTCTTCCTCATCCAAAAGGATGGAAGAAAATACCTGTTCACCAAGAAAGTTGCCTTCTATAGGCTTATTTTTTCCCATTTTGGGGCATTTTCCTCGCCTTGACTTTTGAGTCCTTTGTCAAGAGGAAGGTATACTCTGGGAACCTGTAAGTTCTCAGTTCCTCCAAGGTGGTACAATCAAGGGAGAGGAGTTTACTCCTCTCCTGGCCTGTGCTCTGATCTGGGAGCAACCACAAGCACTCTTTTCTGCCCAGGATCTGTGAATAGAAGTCCCTCTCCAGAGCTTCCCAGTGACACATTCCTCCAGGGGCCTTAGGCTGAGGGCTCCAAAAATGGATGCTGTGCTGCAGCAACTGTTGCCACCCTGGGGTCATCAGGGTCACACTGTGCTCCCTTCTCATGCGGGTGAAAGAGTTTTCTCACTGACCTTTGAAGTTGGCTTTGGCATTTGTGGGTTGAGAGATCTGGGAACCACAGCTGCTGCCAAGAATTCCGCCCCTTGATGCCTGCTCCAGTCCTGTTCCTGCCATGGGGCCAAGGGTGGGCTGTACTCCACTCTGAGCCTGGTGTGATAGGCCTTTCCTGTCAGATTTCCAGGCTTCCTTGGGCTAGAAATCTCTTTCATTCTGTCTTTTTGTGGCTTCTCCTGCTCTAGAATTTGTTTAGTCATTTGTACAGGTATTTTATGGGTTATATGGTGGAGAGCTTCTACAGGTCCATCCTTCTACTCTGCCATTTTGGCTCTGCCCCTAACTCCCATACTCTACAGATGAGGAAAACAGAAAGGGGGAATGAATTGCTTAGTGTAACCCAAATAAAAAATGGAAGAATAATGAGTTGAATCTAGTTCCTCAGATTTCAGACCCAGCATTCTTTCTTTTAAACCTTATTTAGTATTTTATTCCCAATGACATGTATAAGCAGTTTTAACATTCCTTTTTTTCTGCAGATTTTGACTTTCAAAATTTCTTCCTCCCCTCAAAGAGAAGGCAAGCAATTTGACAATGGTTATACATGTGTAGTCATGTTTCCACGTAAGTCATTCTGTGAAAGTGAACACAAGCAAAAAAAATGACCAGAAATAGAAAGTAAAGGAAAAGCATCTTTTACCCACATTCAGGCTCTACCAGTCCTTTCTCTAGAGGATAGCACCTTCCCTCCGAAGACCTACAGAATTCAGACCCAGCATTCTTTACACATGGTATTTATAAAATAGTTTCTCCATATCATCAACAAAATTTCATATTAAAAACAAGACAAAATGAAAATAATTACATGAACAATTGTGATGACATCTGCTGTTTATAGAGTTCCCCCGCTGATAAAATCACAGATCCTTGACATTATGACCTCTAAATGGTGTGTAAGCATGTGCTAAAGAGAATATTACCAGATACCCAAACATATGATGTAGAACATATCTGCCACAGGCCATCAGGCCAGGGAAAATCAATACTGGCTAAAATTACTGGGAAAAGCTTTATGATATTTGCTATAGTCCTTGAAGGATGAGGACGATATGGATAAACAGACTGGAATGGCTACTTTCTTTAGAACTTATGGGTGACATTCTATTTAGAATTCTATCTCAGCTACCTCATTGTTATAAATCAGAGCTATTTGTAAAAGTATTATTGTTTACCTCTGCAAGGTGAGATTTTCTTAAAAAAAAAAAAAGGAGCCCAATGACATAGGAGTCAACACAAAAGGGGTAATTAACAACCAAGAATACCCTCATCTTCCTTAGATGCCTGAGAGTAGCTCCCTCTGGTATCAGTAAACACTACTCTGTCAGATCAAGGCTACAATAAGCCCCTTAAGCATCTAGAAACATATGCCCCAAGAGAAACAGTTAATCCTGTTGACCATAGCAACTCTTCTATGTAAAAATGAGAGAGAAGATATTTTGTATAATTTCCCTCATTTTACATGCAGAGCAAGATTCTGTTTCCCATTCTTTAATCAAAGTCTTTTTAAAGTAAAACTTATAATGCTATTTTGGGAAAAAATACAATTTTCAAAAATAGAATCAAGTCAAATAAACCAAATAAAAACATGCAAATGGGTGACATGACCCTCCAAGTGTGAAAATTCTAAAGAAAACATCATTTTCCAAATTCTATTGAGTAGAATCTTGGCATTCCATCATATACAATTAGGGGTGAGGCAATTTCAATGCTGATTTTCCCTCTAAATATGAAATTGTATACATTAAAATACTTAGCTATTTAGCAAAGCTTTGGGTATGAACATGGGTTTGATTTTTTCTATATTTTCCTTCAAAATTTCCCCCAATTCATTTATTTCTAAGATTATTTACAGTCTATCGGTATATTTTAAGCTCAAAATGGTTCCATGGTCAAGGTAGTTTGGGAAAGACTGAGATGGGATAAAGACAAATTTTCAATGGCAAACAGGTAATATTATCTGATATTTGACAAAATACTCATTCAATGCCTTCTTCCAGTGAACTCAAGTTCTCCTCAGATACTCTCACATTACCATAAAGGGATGCAAATTTTCTCCTCATCTAGGCAGTCCTAAATCTTTCACAGCAATGTCCTGTTCTAATTACAAAAATGTTAATAGTAGTGATACCCCAAGATTCTGTCCTAGGTCTACTCTCTTTTCTGTCTGCCTTCTTTTTTGCCGACATCATCACTTGCCACAGGTTCAAAATCATCTCTATGCAGATGACTCTCATCTATATTTTCAGCCTTAGTCTTATTCCTGAACTTAGTCTTTCCTGAATCACCAACTATCTCTTGTACAATTCCAACTACAAATCCCACAGGTATCTTGAATTCAATAGGTCCAGAAGCAGATCTCGTTATAGTTTTCCTTTAACCCACCCTTCCTACAAAGTTTCTTTTTTCTGCTGAGAGCACCATCATCTTTCTAGATACCCAAGTTTGAAACCTTGGAGTTATCTCTGACTTCTCATCTTCCATATCCAATTCATTTCTAAGTCTTGAGAATTCCACTTCCATAATAGTTCTTAAATGCATTTCCTCTCCACCCATATGGCCATCACCTTAGTCCAAAACCCCATCACTTCTTACCCAAATATTTCAATAGCCTCCTAATTGAAGTCCCAGCTTAGAGACCCATTATTTTCCATTTTATCTAACATAATCATCATAAAGAATGAGTCTGACCACATCATTCCATTATTCTAGATCATCAGTGGCTCCCTATTGCCCTTGGATGAAATAGAAACTATTTGGCTTAATATTTAAAACCTTTCACAAACTAGCTCCAGCAGATTTTTTTCTGTATATCCTGAACAGCCCCTTCATACACTGTGTTCAAGTCAAAGTGACCTGTGTTTTGCTCCCTGAACTCAACGTTTCATATCCCACATCTTTGTTTTTGTACATACAATCCATAATGCCTAGAACATGCTCCCTCATCATCTTGACTCTTTAGAATCTTTAGCTTTGTTCAGGGCTTAACTCTTATGTTATCTCCTAGGGGAAGATTTTCTTGAGCTTCTTAGTTATTAATAATCTCTCCCTGTTCTTCATGGTATCATGTGATAATTGTCTGTTCACATGTTCACATCAAATGGGCTAATATACATAAGGCACTTTTTAAACTTTAAAATCATTGTGTTAGCCATTGTTGTTATTCTAATTATTTTATTCTGTTTTATTTCTTCATTAAACTATAAGCTTTTCAAGGACAGGGACTATGCTTCATTATGTCTTCTTAGCACCCAACATAGTACTTTATATAACAAGTCATTTATTAAATGTGAGGTGGATTGAATTGTTAGACTAGTCTGAGTAATCTACTGATTGATTAATTAATCTACTAATCAATTTACCCAAAAATGTGAACCAGCTGCATCTGTTGCAGAAGATCACTGGAAATAGATCAAAATGTGGTGCTACCCCTTCTAAAGTGCATTCCTGTCCTAGCACTGACTGAGTGTCTGAGTTACCTGCTGCTGGGTCCCTCAGCCTTCCTCAGCAAAGGGTGGGATACCCTCTCCCAAGAAAAGAAACTTTAGGTCCTATGGGGACAATAAACAACCCCAAATAATGTCATGAGGCAATTAAATATATGATTCAAATAAAAAGGTACACAAATGAGTTCAGATATGCATGAACACAAAACCTAAGATCCATCCAAGTCAGTAAACAGATGTCATAAGACAGTATATAGTAAGTGCTAACTCAATGACACAGGTTTGTAGGAGGCTACATCTATAAATGCAAAGTGAAATGAAGAATTTAGGGCAAAATGACTTGTTTTAGTCTGTATTATCTGGATAGTTGACTTGATCATATTATATACAATAAACATTTATTAAGTCCTCCTTATGCTCAGACAGAGAAAGAAATTCCTATCCTGAAATGCAACAAAATATATGGGATTATATGTAAACTGAATGTAAATTTCTTAAAAGAATGTAAATGCCTTGGAGGAAGAAACCACAACTTTAAGATGTTTCATTAAAGCACCTAGCACACTTTGATCATGGCCTAGTCAATTAACTCATTGCTTCTGTCCCTCCACTAACTATCAATCATCATTAAATCACACCTGAACTATCATCTCATATCACTTGCTGAGGGACCTGAAATGAATGGCACACTTAGCTCATTTTTTTCTAAAACAGTTCCTTTCTTTTCTTTTTTGACATGAGACACTTCCCTAGAAACGTCCAAATATTTGCTAACATTGGTCTTTCTATTTGGCCAGAATATTTTTGTCTATTAATGTTGACTCTATTTCCAACATGTTTTTGTCTTTTTGCTTCATTTTTATTTCTTCTGCATCACTTGATGCTATTCTCTGAATTTTTCAACTTATTTTTTATGTTCAGTGGCAATAACAAAAAAACTGATAACCTTTATATAACTCTTTAAATTTTTATAGTGCCTTATAAACATCTCATGTAAGGTAGGTACCATAGTTATTTTTATTCCGCCTAATTTACAGGATGAAGAAAACTGAGCCTCAGGTAATATAAATTATTTGCCCATGGTCACATAACTAGTACTTGTCAGAGGCATCACTGGCTCCAGTTGCATCACTCTCTCTAAAGGGCCATAATGTTTCCGTAATATCTCATTGAATCCATATGTAAAAATTTGCTTAACTACTTCTCTAATCATTGGGAAGGTAGTTAATTTCTAGTTTTTTGTTTAGTTTCCAACAGAGTGAGGCTGTGAATAGTTTTTCATGTGCAAATATTTTCTTGCTATCAATAACATCCTTAGGATACAGTTTCACTAGTAGATTCTCTGTGTCTAAAGGGTATGAACAATTTGGTAACTTTTCTTCCATGTTACCAAACTGTTCTCTTAAAATTATTCAACCAATCTTATAGTTTCATGAGTGGTGAATTGGAATTTATATCAGTCTTCCTATAGCCCTTCTCCCCACTCCCAGTAAAAAAAGTTTTACCAACTTTTAGTATCCTCTATTTTTGAGGGTTATGGGATCATATTTTTTAAATTTTAACTTCTTTGTTTATTAGGGATTTTGAACATATTCTCAGCTAAATATTAATAGCATTTGTTTCAAATTATTTGTTCATAAAAAACCAGTAAAGATGGCAGAGTAGGAGAAAGCAGTATAGCCCAGTTCTCTGCCACAACCACACTACACCAAGTCATCAGGAAATTCCAGTAAAAATTCAGTAAATCATCCAGCCTAGGTCAGTATAAAAAGCCAAACAGTGGATTGTGGGCACTTGAGGATAGTGCCTAGCCAGGAAGGGATCACACTAAACCTACCACTGTTGGGACAGAACTGAGAGTTCTCTTTACTATGACATTATTTGTGCCCACTAATATCTATGATATATATCAGTGCCAGGACTTATGATATGAAGGGAAACAACAGGAGCCAACTGGTAGCTCTGTCAGTGGTACCCCACAGCTGGGTCTAATGTGGAGTGAAGAGAATACATGGACCTAGGAGGTGATCAACTTGTGATTGCTTCTCAGCAAAGAATGGATACTGGGCTTGGAAAAGGAACATAAGCCAACTGATAGCTGCATTTAGGGGCAGCTAACTATGGTGAGGGGTGGGGGATGGAGTCTGTGAACTAGGCAAGGGGCATGAATGGAAGTTGTGTGGCTCTGACTTTGGAGAAGAGTCTGATTCAGCCCCTAATATAGTCTGAGACTTGCAATTGAGTAACCAAGACAGAGAGATTGGTACAAGAGAGAATCTACAATCTGTCACTCTTGAAGAGCCTTCCAGCTAACTGATAAGGGAGCTAGACCCAGAAGCAGTCTACTAGGACTCCAATCAGGGATATATCTATCTATAGCTGTGTCACCTAAACCCAAACTACAGTTTACAGATCTAGAAGCAATCAAACTTCTTCCTAGATCATACTGGTTTGGTTTCTCTGAAAGCTAGAACGTGCCCTGGGTGAGCAAAGCCCAAGATATTTAAAGATCACAGCACTCAATGCCAAAAGAAAGCAACAGAAAAAATACAGAGAATGCAAATCAAGGCCAAATAAGAACCAAGCATTCCCTCTACAAGTGTGAAGTAGCTAGCTCCAACAACAACAGCAACAAAATTCTCCATTCAAGAAGTAAGGACAGAAGGATGAGTAATTAAAACTTATTTGTTTATATCGTTTGACCACTTGTTTTTTGAGAAATGACTTTTGGTCTCCTTAATTTCTGTCAGATCCAAGAGAATATGTATCTTACAATTTTATCAGAGTTATGTAATACAAAGATTGTATCCCAATTTTTCTCTTTTTTTAATGCTAGCTGCATTGAATTGAAAAAGCAAATGCTCTTTAATTTTAGATAATTAAAATTGTCTTTTCTATTTATAATCCATTCTCTCCCATATCTGGTTACACATTCTTTCCCAATCCATAATTGTTAAAAATTCAACCTTCCATTCTTCTATGATTTTTTTATGATATGATATTTTAAATTAGGATAGTTTATCCACAGGGTATTTATTGTGATATCTGATAACTAAAGTTTGCCAGATTGCTTTCTGTTTTTCCCTAGCATTTTTCGCAAAGAGAGTGCCCTGCTCAATAGTTTGTGTTGGGTAAAGCAAACACTAGACTACTATGCTCATTGCTTCTAAATCTTACTTATAGATTCTGTTATACTGATCTACTTCAGATTTCTATCTTTTACTCAGGACTAGGCTTTGACAACTGTTGATTTGCACTATAGTTTAATGTCTAGAAGAATCAAGCCCTACCTACTCCTTTGTACTTTTTTCCATTAAATTACTTTATATTGTTCCACTAAAAAAATTTTGATATTTTATCTAATTCAATAAAATGTCCGTCTGTTAGTGACTACAACTTATAGGACACTACAGACTCCAAATAATTAAAAATAAGTACCATTCAAAAGTCAGTGAAGTGGCATATTGTGTGTAAAGGCAGAGTGCAATACATAAAACATAAGAAACTGTGAAAAAGAACTAGGTAAATGAAAGGCATGATTGAAAAACAAGATGGGTTGGCCACAGGGCAAAAGTGAGGGATAACCATTGGTTAGCCTCCATGTTCCACTGGTATCCCTGTGAGGAAAAAAAGAGACAGCCCTCCTACACAATGGGTAGATTCCCTAAACTCTTCCCCCATGGCAAATTTATGGGAGGCAAGGGACAGTGATTGCCCAGAAGGGACAGGCATGGATGAATTGCAATCTACATCACTGAAGGGACCATCCACATTGATGAAATCACATTTGAGTAGACTATACTAAATCAGTAATTTGAGCACTATTGTCATTTTTACTATATCAGCACCACAAGTCATTCTTTTAACACAGATGCTGCCTCTGAATGTTTAGATATTTTTAAAATAATTTATTATATAATATATTACATAATAAACATATATACACATTTTTCATGACATTTTTTCCATAGCAAGTCACAACACACTTGTAGGCTTCCTGATGGAGAAAAGAGTAAGTATGAAAGTGAATGTGTTTTTATATCAGGTAAGGAAATAGTTATTTCAGGTTAATTATTCTCAAGACCAGTGAAGGTGGCAGTATGCAATTAAACATTAGCCTGTGAATATTTAACAGTGGGGTTCTCCAATAAAAGTAGAAAATTGTCCCTTCTTGCTTTTTAAAAACGTGAACTATGCCCAAATTCAAAGCTAATGTCTAAGCAATTAAACTATATCATTATTCAATGTAATATCATTTGATAAAATTTGAATATCAAATGGTATAGGTTTTATAGGATATGTTGCTCTAAGCTAAACCTAATATCGATAAAATGTATGTGTATTATAAATATATATACACTTATTATGGATATATAGGAATATATAAAGATACATAGTCATACACACATACATACACATACAAACTATATATGTGTATGCATATACATACATATATACTGCATATGTATGTCTGTGTATTCATGTAGAATATATGTAAAGAGAGAATAAAATGGATAGAGCACTAGTCTTGGAGTAAGAAAGACATATCCAAATCCCACCTCTGATATATTGGTTGTGTGACCCCAAACGAATCATTTTAATTTCTCCGTACCCTAGCCAAGTCTCTAAGATTGTAAGTTAAAGAAAAGTTGCCAGTATATTTTGCAAATGAAACTTACACACCAGTAGTTCCTTACAATAATCAGATCATGGATGAAGTACCCGAATCCCCAATGTATCCATGTCTTAATTATTCCAGGAGGAAGACAGGGAGCCCTGTTTTACAGATAAGGAAACTTAGGCACATTAACCTGACAAAGTTAGCTCTAGACAAATATGTAAAGCAGCTAAAGTTCATCTTCAAAGATCCTAGTTTCCCCTTTTAGTCCCCCTTTCTCCCTACTACCTGGAAGCTTCATTTAACAACTTTGGCATTTGTGTCTTTCCACCTCCTAAAATTACTTTGTAAAAAAGGATCAGATATCAGTCATCTACACTTCAACATCACTTAAAGTCATCATGTTGCCTATCCGAGGGCTACTTGTATTTTAAACCTTTACTCTAAATGGGGAATACAATGGTTCTCCTATAAAAGAAATTTCATTAATATGCAAGTAAAGCAATTAAATTTTGTGCAGTGTAGACAGTTTTATCCCCCAAATACCAATCTGAATTCTACACACTATTATAATTTTAACTATGAACTAACACACCAACAAAAAGCACATGACTTCAAGAAAAGAACAACAGATTTCAAAAGGGACCTTGGAATTTCCTTTCTCTTTTATGGCTCTATTCTCCCTTTCATATCCAAAAGGGCAAAGGAGACATAATTGTACATTGTTGGTGTCCGGAAAAGAAAGCTTGCCCCTTACCTCAAGTACATTCCTGCATTTTCCCCCCAGTTCCTTGGCCTCTCTCTTCTCAAACCTCTTCCCGTCCTAACTTACCTACAACTGTCAAGATTACTACTATCTCCTCAGTCACTCAGTTTACAATCCAAGCGTCATCCATGCCTTCTTACTCCTCATCCAATAGACTATTGCTATATCCTGCTGGTTGGTTTCTCTGTCTCCTCTATTTCCACTCTAAACTATCTTTCACTCCGAAGTCCCCAAATGGGGTTACAAAGAGTCGAACATGACTGAAATGACCAGACAACAAATAAAAGACAAATATTCATTTCTAAATATTAAACTTAAAAGAAGCTTCACTTTAAATCGTTATCAAAAGTCAGTGAAGCACACCATCTTTTTAAACTACATGTAACAAATTTGCTGACTCTCATATGGCTTTTTCAGAGTTAATTTTAAAAGAAATTCCATTTATAATTTCAGATTAATATTGTTTTTCTACTTCTTATGTTTTGACCTACAAGAGCAGGTATACTTCTCATTGACTTTGTTTTCTTAATTAAGATTAAACGCTCCATGGAAGCAACAATCATTTCTTAGCTAAACAGTGTGCGGTCTAGGGTCAGGAATACCTGAGCTCAAATCCAACCTTACACATTTAAGTGTTGGACCTTGTGCAAATCACTAAGCCTGTTTGCCTCAGTTTCTTCTGAGGCATTCTATAAAATGGGGATATTACTAACACCTATCCCTCAAAGTTGTTGAAGATCAAATGAGATATTTGTAAAATGCTTAGCACATCTAGCTCATGGTAATTGCTACATAAATTCTAGTTATTGCTGTCATTGTTATTTTCCGTTTTTCAAGACTTCATCACTACATCTCAGTTGCAATCTCACTGTGCCATCTCCTTCAGCATCTAGGGCTTCCTCACTTTCGAATATCCATATATCCCTGTAGCCTTCTCACTCTGGAACATCTCTGTACTATGCTGCTACCCTACCCCTCTTCTCCCACTGGTGAATTCTCAGTGGCTTCATTTTGGATAAGGTCCAGGCTGGCCAACCTTCATTCCCCTCCTAGCTGCACTTCTGATTTTCCAGACTTCGGCAGCATACTTCTATGCAGTTACTTTCATCTCTTGTTTTTGTATATTGACTTCCCCCATTAGAATAAAAAGTCCTCTATCATTTTGGTCTTATCTTGGTAAATAGATTAAGATATTAGACTATGCCCAATTTCTGCCATACTGCTTTTGAGTTTTCCTAACAATTTTGCCTTTTATACTAAATAATGAATTCTTATCCCAAAATCTTATTTTTGTCTAGTGGTAGCCATCTCTAGGGCAGGGAGGGGAGAGGGAAGGAAAAAAAAGGGGGAAATAAATTTACAGGGAAATTTTATTGTATATTTAAAAGGAATAGCAAATTTCATATAAAAGATTTGCAGTTTCATGTGCAATCACCTTTTTAAATAACATTATACAATGTGATAGAAATGTTTGTTTTATTTCATAAATTAAAAATAAAATAAAATTTTAAAAAGAATATAAGGTATTTGAGGGCAAAATTTAATAATGAGAAGTATACTGTTCTTCATTACATGATAAAAAAGGTGGGCACAGGCTCATGGGATGATCCATCTAGAGTTGGGTTCACCCAATGCTAGTCTATAAGCACTTAAATATTTACTACATGACAGGCGTTGTCATGTAAACACTGGGAATACAAAACCAAAAAAAAAAAAAGGAAAATAATTCCTTCCCTCAAAAAAGGAATTCACTTCCCTCCTCCATTCTAGTGGAGGAGACAATACTTACTTTACTTTGGTGTTGTTAAGTCATGTCTAACTAACTCTTCCCATTTGGAGTTTTCTTGGCAAAGATACTAGAGTGGTTTGCCATTTCCTTTTCCAGGTCATTTTCAGATAAGGAAACGCAGGCAAACAGGATTAAGTGACTTGCCCAGGGTCACATAACTAGTAAATGTGTGAAGCCAGATTCAAACTCAGGAAGATGAGTGCTTCTAACTTCAGGCCTGGCACTCTATCTACTATGCCACCCACAGGCCTATGAGTTATGTAGAGAATAGCTGGAGACAATCTGAGAGGAGAAGGGTAAGAAAAACCTCCTGACTAAGCTAGGATTTGAACTGAGTACTATAAGAAGTCAAGGAAATCAAGAGGCAGAGGTGAAGAGGTAGAGCATTCCATGTGAGAGAGACAAGCCAGTGCACAAAGGCAAGAAGCCAAGAGATGGAATGTTGGGTTCAAGAAATTTCATTTGCTGAACTATCATTTTAATGGATCATTGAGTGTGAAGGAGAGGAAAGGGCAAGAAGACTGGAAAGCTAGGAAGGAGCCAGATTACTAAGAGCTTTGAATATCAATTAAAATTTATATTTCATTCTAGAGGTAACAAGGAGTCACTAGGACTCATTGAGTAGAGGGTTACAGACCTTCCCTTTAGGAAAATCACCTTGGTCACTGAGGGGGAGGATGGATTGGAGTCGGGGGAGATTTTAACAAGATCCACCAAAAGATGAAGTCCTTTATGATATTCCCCTGACTCTTTAACTACATCATCCTACCTATATCTGGGCATTGCTTCATTTTTCTTTTCATTCTAGTCTTTCTCCTGTAAAGATATTTCTATTGCTTATATTGTAACTTTTATGCAGATGGCTTCTAAATTTGCACGCTGAATCTCAACCGCTCTTCCAATCTCCAATCTAAGTATCTTCAACTCCCTACTAGATAAATCTCCCTCGCCCAGATTTCCTTCTAGCCTGTCAAGCTAGATATGCACAAAACTGTCTTTTGTTATTACTCTTACAAGCCAGCCCCTACCTCTGGTTATGTCAGACTTTTAAAATGGTATCACCATTGTCCTGGTCACTCAAACTGGAAAACTTGGAATGACATCTCTTTCTCTCACTCACCATATCTAGCTTCCAAATCTTTCAAATTTTTCTTCCAAATATGCCTTTAACATCTGCTCCCCTTTCCACTCCCAGTTTTCCTTTGTATCTAGTAAACAAATCCAATGATCTAAATACTACAATTCCTTCAAAGTCTAGTTCCTCTCATGTGCTCCATAAAGTTTTTCCTCATTCCTCTGACCTTCCATTTCCTCTTCCCAATATTTCTCTTCTCTAAACTCTTGCTACATTGAGAGTTCATCACCAATCCTTATTGAGTATATTTTCATCAATGATGACTTCATTCTTGCTCCTTATATTATTAGAATTTTTATCGTCCTATGGCTACCAAAGGAGTCTAGAATATGTGGTGCAGTGGATAGAGTGTTGATCCTGGAATCAGGAAGTTTGGAGTTCAAATCCAGCCATAGACCCTTACTAGTTGTATGACCCCTGGCAAGTCACTTAACCTCTGCCTCAGTTTTTTCAATTGTAAAAGAGATAGTTTTTACTTTCCAGGGTTGTTGTGAGAATCAAATGAGATAATATTTGTAAAGTGCTTAGCATAGTATCAGACACATATTAGATGTTTAGTAAATGCTTATTTCCGTCATTCCTTTTACTGAACTCTTAATATAATCTCCTAATAAGTTACCCTCTGTTTCTTCTTACTTTAATTGATTTTGTACACTATCATCAGATTATTAATTAATATATTATATTTTATATAATATATAAAATATGTGAGAATTAAAACAATATATTAACTATTATGCCATTAATTATATTATTTATTGTTACATTATTAATTATGATGCTATACAATTAATATACTAATGATTAATTATTATATTATATGATTATTTATAATTAATTAATTATTATTAATTAGCACAGCTCAGCTGGTTACTACTCCTAAACCCCTTATGAACAATCTTCAATGCTTTCTTCCTATTTTCTAAGTAAAGTCAAACCTCTTTAATCTAGAATTAGATGTCTGTCACAGCCTACACTAACCTATATTTCCAAGGTTATCTTCCATGCCTTAAATTCCACTCAAACTGTGTTCACCATTCCCTGAACATACTTTTTGCTCCTAACATTTCCTTCATCTAGGAGATTCCTTTGGTCTCCCTCTACATAAAGGTAATGCATTCTTCAAGATATACCACAAATTCTACATCCTCCATGAAGTCTTCTCTTAACTGATCTCTCTCGTATGAATTCCTAGTCATGTTATACCTTGCTTATGACTTTTATGATAATAACTTTTAAATATAGTTATTTACATACATGTCTTATGTCTTCTATTAGATTTTAACTTCCTTGAGGGAGTGTCATGTGTCTTTAAATTCTCCATAGTGTTTATTTAGCACAATTTATTAAATATATATGGAAAGAAATTAATAAATATTTGTTGGAAGAATGAAAGAATGCATTCACCATGATGGTAGATGCCTGTAGTCCTGGCTACTGGGCGAGGCTGTGCCCGGTGGATAACTTGATCTTGAAGCTCTGAGTGGCAGTAGGCTAAAACCCACTAGGTGTATGAATTCATTCTGTCTTCAGTATAATTCACCCCTGTGAAGAGAGGACCATAGGGCTCCCTAAATATGGGCAAAATGGTCAAGGTTGAAAATTCAAAGTGGCTTAGCATAAGGACACAGGACTTCCAATCTGGGTTAGATAGGGAGGACCGATTGAAAAAAAAATGAATGATTGAATGGATGGATGAATGAACTGAACTTCCTATGGGATCCTCTAGTCAATATCACATAATCTAGCATTTATTGTTCGCTAATTTTTTCTTGTATTCAAGTCTTGTTTCTTAACCAAATTAGAAGTTCCCTGAGGGCAGAAATTTAATTTTACTTTTCTCTTATAACCCACACATCATCTAGCACAGTGCCAAACAACCTTATTACTCAATAAACACTGTTGATTAGTCAACTGAAGTCCCTGAGCATCTGCTACTTTCCTCATTCTCCCCCATCCCTTACCTTCTTCCTGCTTTGCAGGTATTTTTATGTTACTCTGGCAATTCTGGCCCTGATTTGCCATCATAATGAAATTTCACAAGTAGGAGTGTAACTGTATCTTCTAATTTAGAAGGGCATTTTGCAGAGAGTAAACCATTTGACAAAAAGCTCTGGGTTTTGGTGGTGTGTCTGTATTCACTAGAATTATGTTGTCTACAAAATCAGGTTATTTCTCTTTCCTCTAAATTTCTATTTATACCATATCTCCATGTGGCTTTTTTTTATGTGATTATCTGTGTATACCTGTACATTATGAATGTGTAAGCTTTTGAACCATATCTCAGCTGACTAACTTCCATCTGAATTCTCATCGTGTCTGAATAGACTGTATATTTTTGGTCCTATTCTGTTTAATAATTTTATAAATGACCAAAAAAAACCACAGATAGCACTTTATCAAATCTTCAGGTACCAAAAAGCTGGGATGGAAAACTAACACACGAGATGACAGTCAGAATTCAAAAAGATCTTTATGAGTTAGATTACTAGGTGAAATAAGATTAAATTTAATTGAGATAAAGGGAGTTTCACAATTAGCTTTCACAAAATAAATTTCACAAAGTAGGAGACTCACTTTAAGAGAGAAATTTTCCTGATAATGATCTGGAAGTTGCTCATTGGACTCATCTCAACTTATACATGTTCATAAATGACTATAGAAAAATTCTCAAAATGAATTAACAATGTGGCACGTCAAGCAAGGAAAGTGATGAAATCCTAAATTGAATAAGGGAATTATACTGGCAAAGACTAGGGATATGATAATTCTACCATAATTCATCCTGGTCATAACATATCTGGATTACTGTATTCAGTTCTTGGTGGCACACTTTAGGAAGGACATCAATTATATGGGGAGTATTCTGAATGAAGAGACGCCTACTCATGCTATACAGAGATCAGTGGAAAGAAATGGGAAAGATTAATCAGGAGAAATAAAAAATCAGGGAGAATATGATAATGGATTTTGATTGACTGAAATATTGAAGAGAAAATAGGTTACTTCTGCTTGGTTCTAGAGGGCAGAATTAGCGTCAGTGGGTTGAAATTGTTATGAAGAGATAAAGAGAATTTTCCTAGCAATTAAAGCTATTTCTAACAATTAAAGTGAAGTGACCTGCCTCAGGAGCGAGCAACCCAGACCTTCCACCCCAAAGAAGGTCTCCAAGCAAGGTTTGGGTGATCACTTTCTGACTCGGTGGAAGCAGGGATTCTTGGTCAGGTAAAAGACAGAATAGAACCTCTCAAGGTCCCTTCCAAACCTGAGATGGTATAATTTTAAGTAGTAACTAGTTCTTCTTCTTTTCCTCCTCCTGAAGGGCATTCCAGGGTCAAAGAACACAGGGAACTTCAAATGTGCATAGCTTTCCAATATTTTCCCATCAAACCTAAGTTTATCTAAAGGGAAGTAAAATGAACATATTTCTTAATTAATTGGCACTAAAATCATCAAAATGTCATTCAGTAAGAGATTTTTGATGTTCAAGTCATTTTTTCCCAGTCATAGATTAAGAAAAAAATATTTAAAATAGATTTTAGGGTTTGTTTGTTGGTATTTTTATTATTGTGTGTGTGTGTGTGTGTGTGTGTTTTCACCCAGATAGAGAAAATCAATTTTAGCCTAAGGTAAATTAATTGCAATTCCTAAAGAGCAGAGTTGAGTTTGAAAGACAGGATTTTGTGGTGATACTTCAATTGTTCTGAGAAGTATGTCATTTCTAGTTCGAATTAAATCATCTCTTTCTGAATCATTCATTGGAAATTCCTTTTTCTATTGGAATTCTCTGTAGACATCCTCCATGATAATGTGTAGGCTCCACTGGCAAGCATATCTTGCTCTTTCTTATGCTTTGACTCTATCAATATTTAGAGCATCACCTAGAAAAATTAGTTTTGTTGATACATCTTTGAAGGAAATGAGTATGATCTTAATAAATAAATGAGAAAGAATTTGTTGGCAAAGAACTTTTAAGGTAGTATTTTGTTCTACTGAACCAAATGCTTTGTTATAGGCAACACGCAACAGCCCAGTGGAATATTGTAGCATCTGTGCCTTTCATTCAGTTTGGTGAAGATAAAGATGTGGTCTACTCAGAGTAAAATGAGCAAAAATGAGATATTAGAAGAAAATATATTATACTTCAGATGATTCACCCCCTTCCAAAAAAAAACCCTAATAAATAAACAAATAAGAGTTGCAATCATGATTGGATAAGGGAACAATAAAAATTAATAATGTCCAGAGAGATAAACAGGGAACTGTCATTATATTTAAAGGCAACATAACACAATGAAAACTTTATTAAACATAAACTCATGCATATATACATATATATGTATATATACATATAAGTATGTTTATTGTGTATATAAATATACATGTTCATGTATACATGCATATGTAGTGTATTCCTCTATAGTGAGTTACCTGATCCTCTATACTACAAACCCCTTCCTTCTGAAATTATCTACACACATACTTACACACATACACATGAATGCACATATAAAAATATATGTGTATATGTATGTTTTCATATGGTTATTTGCATGTAATTCCCCTTCCCATTAGGCTATGAGCTCCTTGACAATAGAGAATATTTTTACCCTTCTTTGTATCCCCAGTGCTTAGCAAAGGGTTATCCTACTTCTATTATGTTACTATTGTTTTCTTTTTATTACTTGATTGGCTTTTCCTTTGAGAAATTAGATGCTATGAAATTTAATGTCATCAACAAGTATTTGCACTTACCATGGACTGGGCACTTTGCTAAGCACTGGGGATACAAAGAAGGGTAAAAATATTCTCTACTGTTAAGGAGCTCATAGTCAAACATACATATACACATATATTTTTATATGTGCATGCATGTGTATGTGTGTGTGTGTATATGTGTAGATAATTTCAGAAGGAAGGGGTTTGTAATACAGAGGATCAGGTAACTCACTATAGAATATGCTCTGAATAGGAAGCTATCCAACAAGGTAAGCTCTTTTCCTGTTCTTAAGCAGTAGTGTAATAGCCATCATAAAGATGAGAGTATTACACCTATCAAGAAAGGTTACAAAGAACCTATCTCTCCTTTGGACCACCAAAAAGTTATTATTGCCATATCTTTAAGAGGTAAAGTCCAGCTCTTATGTTTGTATCTATTCTATTGAACCTTACTTCTAGAGTGTCCAAGGCTCCCTTTAAACTTTGTAATGTGACATAAAAAAATCCTTAAACATCAGAGCCTTGGGTTCTGGTCCAAGAATGATAGACTTACTTCTCCTTGGAAAGGGAAACCTCCTTCACAAGTATCTATGAAGAGAGGCAGGTTGGTATAAAGGAAAGATTGTTGTATTTGAAATCAGAAAACCCTTCTTACATATCTTACCTTCAATCACTACTAGCTGATTAACCATGGGCAAGATATTTAAGCTCTCAATATCACTCTCTCCTCAGTAAAGCACAGATAATAGTACCCTACCTTCCGAGGTTGTTGTTAGAACACTCTGTAAACTTTGAAGTCATTTACAAAGCCATTAAAAATAAAACCATGATCATACATCTAAAATGGCTAGATATTCACATTCTAGTTTTTGTCATTGGAATACATTTTTACATATGGATTGGTTTAAGTTGTTGATGCTATCCCTTCAAACTGAAATCTATAATTCTGTAATGGGCTTCATTGAACAAAATCTACTGTTTCAATTTATCTGGTTCTCAACAGACATGTGGAGTCCATACAAAAGAGAACCTTAGCATCAAAGGCCTTGAACATGAATCCCACTTTTTCTTGTTAAGGAGAATGGTATATTGTATGTTAAATATGATAATGTACTACATATATATATATATATATATCCTGTATGTATTTACTTATGATATAGGAATACAGTATTTGATTATATATGACTATATATGATTATAGATACACAGTGTTTGATAGTAAAAGGAGCCTTAAAGACCATCCTGTCCAACTTCATCATCCAGGTGAGAAACCAAGTTTCAGAAAAGTCACTTGATCAAGGTCATAGATTCCAAATCCAGTACCTTTCTTATGCTACATTATTATATTAATCTAACAATTGTGGAGGCTGAAGAGACCTATATTTTGTGGCTACATTCAGAGAAGTCTTTGCTCAGAATAAGGCTTTACAGACTTTTTTCCTCGTTTCATCTCATGGCTCAGAAATTAGAAGTTAATTTTCAGACCTTTCCCAGTTAATACAAGCTTAGACCCTTTGTACTACTCAATGTCACACTTTATATGGTTTCATTACCATGTGAAAACACCACATGAAAAAATGGTCATTAAATGATACAATGTGGAAAAATAAGGCATCATAGAATTTCTCTCTGGAAAGATGTTGCTAAACTTCATCTACTTACACTTATCCAGGAACATATAATTTTACTGCTTGAGGAACAAAGGCAGGGAGCTTAACTGATAATCAAGCTGTTTGAGTTTTCCTTTGGATGAGTTTATAGTCTGACTTCATGAAGTTTATAGCAAAAAAAGAGAATAGCTAGAAGAAAGGAAGAAAAAAGGGTACAAAAAAGGGGCAGCTTCTCTCCAAGTTAAATAATTCCAATTATAAAGTAACACTAAAGGGATATTTCCAAGGGCTTCGGTTCAGGATAATAAATGCTTTGAAAAATTTTATTTTTAAAGGTGTGAAATGAATGTAATTCATCTTATTGTCATTACATGTATGCCTCAAGTCTCTCACTACTCCATTTCATCCCATACCCAGTTGCCATAAGGTTTTTCCTTGAGTGCCAATCTGACCATGACTCCCCCCTACTCAATCAACTCCAGGGACTCCCTATTGCTGCTATGATAAAATAAACTCCTCTGTTTATCTTTTAAAGCCTTTCACAATATGGCCCAAACCTATATTTCCACATTCATTAAAAATTATTTCCTTTCCCACATTCCAGAAAATAATCTAACTGTTCTTCTCTGTTCTTCATATAGGACACTTTATATCTTTTCCAAATATCTTTACACTGACACTCCTCCATGACTGGAAAGTACTTGGTCTTTACCTCTACCTCACAAAGTTCCTCTTTTCCTTCAAGACACAATTAAAACAACCTTCTGCATGAAGCCTTTTCTAATTCCCCCAGATGCTACTACCCTCATTTTCCAACATTTTTTATATTTAACTACCTCTATTTTTTTGTATTTATTCATTTTATATTTATTCTTTGTACAAGTATATTAGAATGTAAGCTCTTTGAGATAGGATTGGTACCCAAAGACCCCAACAGCTGGAGTGAGAACTCATTCAACAAAAACTGTTCAGGAAAACTGAAAAAGCAATCTGGCAAGAACTATGTGTAGACCAATATATTATATATTAGGATAAGTTGAAAAAGAATATAGGCATATAGAAAGAAAAGAGGCATAAAGAATCACATCTTAAACATTTTAAATGATAAGGAAGAAATTGCTTTTCAGATTAAGGGTAGGGGAGGAGTTCACAGTGAAACAACGGATAGAAAAGAAAGTAGAAAACAAATAATTTTGATCACATGAAGTTCAAAGTTTTTGCACAAAAACCTCTATGGTAGCCAAAATTAGAAGGGAAACAGGTAATGAGATGGGGGAAAACTTTAAAGTAAGTTTCTCTGATAGGCTCATCTTATTCTCAAGATATATAAGAAATTGATTCAAATTTATCAGAACTAAGAGCCACTCATCAATTGATAAATGATCAAATGATATCAAACATTTCTAATGAAATTTCTAATTTCTTTGAATGAAGAAATGGAGGTTATCAGTGGACATATGAAGAAATATTCCAACTTCTAACTAATTAGATAAAGGCAAATTTATCTAAATTTATCAAATTTCAGCAATTCTGATGTTCTACTTGACATATGTCAGATTGACAACAATGTCAAAAGAAGAAAATGTCAAATGTCTAAGAGGTTGTGGGAAAAGTCAAATTAATGCATCATGGTGGAACTGTGAATTAGCCTGAACACTCTGGAAAAATCATTTGGAGCTGTTCATATAGTTACCAAACCACATACCTTTGATCAGATATATATGTTAAATAAAATTAATCGTTGCTTAGATTTTATATTGTCGCTTGTATTACGACAGGTAGGTGAAGCAATGCATAGAGTTCCAGACCTAGAGAAGAAAGCTTCATCTTCCTGAGTTCAAATGTAGCTTTAGATACTTGCTAGCCAGGTGACCATGGGCAAGTCCCTTAATCCTCTTTACTCAGTTTTCTCATCTGTAAAATGAGCTGGAGAAGGAAATGGAAAACCATTCCAGTATCTTTGCCAAAAAAAAAAACCCAAATGGAGTCACAGAGTCCGATGTGACTGAAAAGACTGAACAACAACTTTCATTACATTTATTTGTGTACTCATCATCCTTCTAGAATACAAGTTCACTAAGGGAAAGGACTATATTAAATTTGGCTTATTAGTTGCAATCATTTATATGAACTGATTACCAATACCAATTGTCTAAGTACCAGGAAGCATGATAATAAAGATACACACTATTAAAGATGTCAAAGGACCTAAGTTCATATTCTTCCTCTTGATGCTTACCTATGTGACTGTAGAGAAGTCATTTAATCTCCTTAAGTCTCAGTTCCCTCATGTGTAAAAGGAGACAGTTGGACTAGCAAACATTTTCCAGGTCTAGCACTAAGATACTGCGGTCTGTTATGTCATTCATCTTGTTATAAATTATGATTACAGCAACAAATGTGAGGCTGTCTTACTAGTTTCTGCTTCTAGAACAAGGTCAAAGAATTAGATGGAACATTGAATAACTATATGATCTTTAAGGTTCTTTTCAATTTTAAGAGTCTTATTAGTCTGTGATTTTTATCTTAGAAAATTAGAAAAGCAAAAAACAGGTCTGGGGGGATTATAACCACTTATGCTTTACATTTTCCAGGATAAAATCTCATGACTGTCTTTCTTTTTCTAACAACTAGATTTCAAGATTTTCTTTTTGAGGAATCTCAATCCCACTCTGTCCCATCTGGTACTTGCTCCAAATCTACATGTAACATCACAGAAACTGTTTCAGCCCCCAATATCATGTAGACATCCATCTGAAAAGAATTTGGCATTAAAAAATTTCAGTTATGTAATTTTAAAATATCAATGAGACAGAAAAAAGAATTTTACAAAACAAATACAAAATAAGGTTGTTGTGCTAAAAAGCCTATAATTTCTACTATTGCTAAATCTATTAATGCCCTCAGTTCATCCAACTATTTACAGTCTAAATTCTCAATTATCTTGACCGTATGCTTTGCTATTCATGTGCAGTCATCAGTGACAATGGGTCCTCTTTGTCATTTCATGGGGCCTTTGCACACACATCAATGAGTGCTATGAAGGAGCTCCCTTTGGGCCAGTTTTAGAATGGTAAAGGACCTTCATAATTTGGAACAAAAAGACGTGTACACATAGTCAAAACAATTTGAGCTGCATCATTTAAAGAGTTTTTTTAATGTACAGAAGAGAACAGAAGGAAGGCCAGAAGGAATCACAGACAGCTTTGAAATTTACATGATGAATTTATCATATATTTAAAGAAATATATTTAAAAGAAAAGCAAATGGTATATAATAGATTCTCAGTTTCATGTAGAGTCGCATCTTCATGTTCTACTATATATGTGAAAATGCTTGTTTTATTTGGTGTGTAAGAGAAAATTTTAAATAAAAAGAAAACTAGATTAAACAACATATAAGAAAAAATGTTCTAAATCACTAATAACAAGAAAAATGAAAATTAAAAATAAAACTCTGAGGTTTTACCTCGAACCATAACATTTTACAAACATAACAAAAAACTGAAATGTGACAGGATCTGTGGGAACATTGGTAAGGATGTGGATTGGTACAACAGTTCTACAAAACAATTTGGCATGTGGCAGAAAAATGAATAAACTGTTCACCTCCTACCATTTAGACACCTCCAGTAGGTAATATATCCCAAGGAACTCAAGGGCAGAAACATAGTTTTAACACAATACTGAAACCATCATGGCATCACTTTTTGTGGTAGCAAAGTCCTGGAAACAAAGTCAGAGACCACTGTTACAATTGAAACTACTGAACAACAAACAACTATGTATTTTTTTAAAAGTTGTTAAAAAGAAGATGATTACCTAAAACAAATGACAATAATCTTAAAGTTCAGCTAACTCCCTCCTTTTAGCATGATATGGGAGAATGAGAGAATAAAAAGTTGCATACATTGTCAGATGTGGTTATTCTATCATTTTAGTTTGGTTAACTGTTTTCCTTTGTTACAGGAAGAATTCAATAGGTTTTCAGTCAAATGGGAGGAGGGTATGTCCAGAAATGACAGTGATCCAAAAATAATGAGCACAAATAATTTTTAAGATTAAATAAGTCTGTTGTGGGCAACAAATATGTAAAACACTTTGTAAATTATGAAATGCTATACAAATCTGGGTCGGACACACATATAGATGCATACATACATATTCATATGTATGTGTGTCTATATATAAAGTATATAAATAGAAATATATACAACAGAAATTATACATATGTATATATACATATATATACAAATATATATATATATATATATATATATATATATGTAGAGAGAGAGAGAGAGAGAGAGAATAGGAGAGAAAGTAGCACCCATAAATACTGTTCATTTTCCACCTAGAATGAGGCTACTCCAAATTCTTAGTATTTTGTGGATTTCCACATTCACTCAAAACTATAACTTATGAGACTCCAGCAATCTATTAGCTTTTAAGAGTTAGGCAGAAAATGCATGCTTAAATGAAAAAGTATAAGAAGGAAAAAAAAGGTGTGTGTGTGGGGGCAATTAGGTGGTACAATGGAGAGAGTGCTGGGCCTGAAGTCAGAAAGACCCTTCTTCCTGAGTTTAAATCTAGCCTTAGACACTTGCTAGTTGTGTGAACCTGGGCAAGTGACTTAATCCCTCTTTGCCTCAGTTTCTTCATCTGTAAAGTAAGTTGGAGAAGAAAATAGCAAACCACTCAAGTATCTCTGCCAATAAAACCCCAAATAAGGTTACAAAGGTCAGTCACAACTATAAACAACTGAAATACAAAATTTCATGGGTTATGAAAACTATTGTCAGAAATCAATGGACTTTTTTTTGAGCTATTAGCACAAGAAGTGATAGAATTCTAGGAAATTACTAGTGAGAAAAAATGTGCATGTTACCAGTTTTATTTTGTGTGTTGTGTTTTATGGGTTATTTCATTACTACATTTGTTAAGAAAAGTGCATAGTATCAGAATTAATGATTTGTTATTAAGAATTATATGCAGAAAAGTATATTTTCAGCAATGTAGTGAAAAATTATAGTTTTGAGTGATTATAGGAACCTCTCTCCCATAGGTTAAATGTATCAACATTTCTATTTCTTGGGGGCGGAGCCAAGATGGCGGAGTAGAAAGACTCACATATGCTAGCTCCAAACCCACAGTCCATAATTATCTATAAAAAGAACTGCCAACAAATTCTGGAAGAGTGGAGCCGCGCAGATTTCCATTCCAGAGAGCCCTGAAAAACCGACCCCAAAGGTCCGCTGCGCATTGGACAGGAGTGGAGCCCAGCCCTGCCCTGCTCTAGACTAGCCACACTGAGAGGAGCGAGCAGATCCGAGTAGGCTTCAGGGATGGAATCTTCAGTGGCCACGAAGGTCCCTCCACCCACAGATGCACAGGTCAGTGAGAGAGACGTCTGGACGGGCGGAGAGGGGAAAGGGTTGTCTCCAGGAGTCAGGCCCCCTTGGGAGGCAGCAGCAGAGGCAGTGGCAGAGGCAGCAGGTGACCAGAGGCTCCCAGAGCAGGCAGGAGCTTGGTAGGAGCTCCATTACAAAAGATCTCTGCATAAACCCCCTGATGGAACTGGGCTTGGGAGGCAGCCCTGCCCCCACCTGAGCACCAGAAATTAAGCTCCCATTGAATAGCAGCCAGGCCTGCCACCAAAAGCCCTGAGGCTGGGGAGCAGCATTTGAATCTCAGACCCCAAGCCCTAGCTGGGCAGACCTAGGCCAGGGTGGAGAGGACTCTCAGAAGTCAAGTAACTGGCTGGGAAAAT
>CM053770.1:334446007-334503107 GCA_028658325.1 Potorous gilbertii | reverse complement strand
GGATCAAAAGAGAGAATAGAAACAATGGGGGTCAGGATAGGAGGGAGGGAAATATAGTTAGTCTTACACAACACGACTATTATGGAAGTCATTTGCAAAACTACACAGATATGGCCTATACTGAATTGCCTGCCTTCCCAAAGAGAATGGGTGGGGAGGGAGGGATGGGGAGAAGTTGGAACTCAAAGTTTTAGGAACAACTGTTGAGTATTGTTCTTGCTACTAGGAAATAAGAAATACAGGTAATGGGGAATTGAAAGTTACCTGGCCCTACTGGACAAAAGAGAATATAGGGACAAGGGAAGGGAGGGAAGATAGAAGAGAGGGCAGATTGGTGATAGGAGAAATAAGAATGCTTAGTGTACTGTGGTGGGTGGAGGGGACAAATGGGGAGAAAATTTTGGAACCCCAAATTTTGTGAAAATGAATGTAAAAAGTTAAATAAATTTATATTAAAAAAAGAACTGAAAAGTAAATTATATGTTAAAAAAAATTTCTATTTCTTACTGTTGTGCCATTTTCTAGGAACATTACTTCCTTGAAAGTTGAGGTTTAACTGTCGCATGTATCTTATTAGTAAAAGTTTTGAAGTCACATTACATGAAGTAATATCACTGAATATTAAAGAAAAGAATATCAACTGCTAGAAATCATGATATGTATATCTTAGAATCTTGGGAGAGTGCAGAAGCTATACCAGGAGTATTCTGTACCACTGAGAGACTTGTGAAGACAGTTTAGGGAGGTGAAAGATCAATTTCATTGATTTTACAATTGTATTTATTACCAACTATATAAATACAAAAAATAAAGTAGCTGTAGAGGCAGCATGGCATAGTGGAAGATCCAGAAATTCTTTGAACACTGGCCTGGCAATATACTATGCTTATTATCAAAGAACCAACACATCTAAGTCCAAAAATCTCACTATAAGAAGGATGGATATAGGACAATGGCATAATTCACCTCTGCAACTCATGAAAATCAGTTTACTAAGGAGTGTAAGTTGCTACTCTAGACAAACCAGTTTACCTCTTTGAGTCATCTCATTTTTGTCATCTGTAAATGGAAATAAATCAACTTTAGCTACTTCACCAAACTTTAAGGACAGAATGAGATCATAAAAATAAAGTGCTTTGCAAATATTAAAGCACTAAATAAACACTAATCATCATTTTCACTGTTATGGAGGTGACCCCAACCCTCACAGGACTATCATGAAGGAACAGCTTTATAATTTTTAAAGTATTATATAAACAAATAACACTAAGTATTTGCTTGACCTTAACCTCCCTGGGTCCCTGTGTTTTCATCTATGAAATGATAGGATTGAACTTAGATGACTTCTAAATTCTTTTACGGTTCTAGAACTATGATACTGGGGGAGGGGGGTGGAGGGGAAAAGGGAGAAGTTATCATTGCTAAAACTTGGAGGATGTTATTACTATGGTAGTTAATAATTTATTATTTTATTTATTAAAACATTTCTTTTTAACAGAACATTCACTTTATACCTATTATGTTAGGCATTGTGCCATTTTTTTTAAATGGGCAAAAAAATAGGATACTAAAAAAAGTTAGAATTCCTGCTTTTAAGAAGCTCACAGTCTAATCAAGGAGACAAGCATACAAATAACTATTTATAGACAACATGTATTCAGAACAAATTCGAAATAATCAGCTGAGGAAAAGCATGAGAATTGTGGGGGATCTGGAAAGGCTTCCTGTAGAAAGTTGCATTTTGGTTGAGACTTGAAAGAAGCTAGGCAGTTAGGCCATGTGGTAGATAGAATGGCAAGCCTGGAGTCAGGAAGACTCATTTCCTGAGTTCAAATCTTGCCTCTGATATATACTAGCTGTGTGACCCTGGGCAAAACTTAACCCTATTTGACTCAGTTTCCTCATCTGTAAAATAAGTTTGAGAAGGAAATGACAAACCATTCCAGCGTATTTGCCAAGAAAATCCCAAATAAGATCACAAAGAGTCGGACAGTATGCTAATGACTGAAAAAAAAAGAAAGCTAGGGAAGCCAGGAGGTGGTAATGAGGAGGAAAAATAATCCAGAAATGGGAGTGGAAAATGTCCATAGTTGGGAGACACAGTATCTTGTTCAAGGACCAGCCAAGAGATCACAAATCTTTGAAAGGAAAACTAAGTTGAAGCAAAACTAAGGTAATAAATGATCGTATTAGGGAGATGAAGTGATTCTTATTATCTACCTCAAAGGGTTCTTCCAAGAAAGGGACTTTATAACCCTTTAAAGATATGGATGGATAGATAGATATGTATGTACACATATACATGTGTGTATATACACATATGTATATCTGTGTATGTAGGTCATCATCATATGTGTACATCTGTGTATCTGGTGAGTTTCATCTCAATATTATCACTCTATATTATGACTTTTGACACTTGACAACACTACTTCATCTGTAGGATAGAGGCATGATTTGGAAGTCTTACTTATGAAGGATTCTCATTCCCAGAGGATTCCTTCATTGAGATTCCTCTATACAAAACCTTGATAAGAACAGAATTCCTCCCTTTCTGATTGAAAATGTGCTTTGACTGAAACTGTTCCTGAAGTTCCCCCAAAAAACTATACTTACTTCAAACATTCAAGGAACTTATTTAAACCTTAGTTATCTCACAAGTCTTTGAAAATGTCTGGAAGACCCATGGTCATTGATCTGGAGAGTGACAATACACTGAGTTTCATGTGTGTTTTTTAACCATAGACTAAAGCCTAACCTCAAGACCACCTGCCCAAGTAAGAGATAGAAAATGTCAAGGGCTGTTGAGCACTCAGAAAATTTTCACAGTGGATCAGTGAGATGTCATTTGGCACAGGTGTTTAATTATGATGCATTTGGGAAATGTGCAGTGCTCAATGGTCCTGAAATTAGCACCTCCACCTGTGTAGAGGTCTAGTGTTAGTGAGTTTGAGGGGCTAGATTATCAAAGGAAGCTGTTTTGCTCCAAATTTGCTCAAGGGGTTTTCTTCTTTTCAGGGAAACCAAGTTGATTGCCAGAAAGTCACAAGGATTCACCACAGGAGCAGGTCCATCATGCAGGTCTATAAACTACATCTATGTTATCCTTACTGGAATTAGCTGCTTCTGAAAGTACGTAACCCACAATGCCATGGAGAGAGTGGCGCTCCTGGTATCTTTCCCAAATTCTCTCTTCAAATGGATCAAAAGAAAATAGTCTTTGCTAGAGAGAGCTAACCAATCAGAATTATCCTCAAAGTATAGACAATTCAACTAACCTGGCATGCAGAGGCTTAACAAATGATAGGATGCTCTATAGCCAGGTCCAATTCTCTAGAAAATTGTTAAGTTTCATCTTTGGCAACTCCTGCTTTTATTTCTTATATCTTTTTTTTCCCTTTCTATTTTATGCTCTACCTTTCACTTTCCTCATAGTGCCTAGTTTTGCTTAGTTATTGCTCTATTAGGAAGAAAACAGATTTAATAAGTTACCAGCAGGGAGTTTAGTGTTCATTTGCTCAATTCATTTTCTTCTTTAGAAGTATCTACATTTTAAAAAAAATATATCAAGTGCAGAACTGGACTATTTATTGTATTTTGACCTCCCCTCCCCAATATATTCTATGTTTCCTACATCCATGCCTTTGCTCAAAACATCATCCATGTCTACAGTGTCATCCTAATCTTTGTCACACTCCCCTCTAGACTGAAAAAGCCAGCCCCGCCTATACTGGTACCATGTTAGTTACCATTTCAATCACAGTTGGTGTCTTACATTACCCTGAGGATTGCAAATTCGCCATCTTTGGCTTGCTACCTTTAAGTCTGAGATACACAAAACTTCTGGTTTAATGGCACAAAGTAGCATCATGGAAGAAACAATAACAAACAATAAATTGAGGGTCAGGAGTTTAAATAGCAGAATCCATAGTCAGAAGGGAATTCAGAGGTCATTTAGTCAAATCTGAACAAGAATTCTGTAACATCCATTAAAAGTGGTCGTCCAGTCTCTACTTGAAGAGTTCCAGGAACGAAGAAGTATCTTCATTAACCCCAATTCTAACTTTTAGAAAGTTCTAGTTGTTTGGGAGGCTTTTCTTATATCGAACTTTTTGCAAACTATCACCCATTGCTCCTTGTTATGCTCTCTGGAGACAAAAAAGTTCAATTTCTCTTCCATATGATAGTCATAAAGAAATGAACACAGTATGTTCTGCCATCACCACTCCTTTGTCCCAAAATACAACACCGAATCTCTTCTCCAAGATGAGTGTTGTCATTTCCTTCAATTGAACTTATATTTCCAGTCCTTTCACAATCATGACAAACCTTTCTCTACCAATAATCTTTCTAAAATATGGGGATCAGATCTGAACAAAACTCCTTCAATGTAGTTTTAGTTCCAACTCTACTATCTTATTGTGTGATGTTGGACAAGTCATTGAAACTTATTTGGTCTCAGTTTACTCATCAGTAAAACAAAAATGTTGTGATAAATTATCTGTAAGGTTCTTGATATCTGTCATATCAATCCTGTCTTTAATTGTAAAAGAATATTATAGAATCATTGAGTGTTGGAGTTGGAAGGGACTTCACCATCTAGTGTCTAAACCATACCCAAAAGGAATCACCACTTTAACATACCAAATATCACCAATCCATCCCTTGCCTGAATAGATTTTAATGCCTCTCTCCAATGGCAACAGACTTATAAATCAACTTAATTATGAATCAATGAATTTACTTTTTTACATTTAGTCTTTAAAATTATAATTAAATATATTTGAATAGGCCATTTAGATCAGGTGCCAACATACTTAAAAGATAACATCATCACATACTCAATACATAGGTATGTCTGATATTTCAATTGTTGTGAGTGTGTTCTGCTAGGGTTACTAGCTCTGTTACTAATAAAGCAAGAGGAAGTACCAAAGAGAAAGAATTTGTACAAGCTGTCAGTCTTGGTGATCAACATTTTGTGGGAACTGTGAAAAGGTTTGATGTTTCAAGAATGAACATGATAGAATGAATAGAGTCTAGTGATTTGTAATATGGAAGACCTGGATTTGAATCTTGCCTCTAATAGATATGTGCCCAAGGACAAGACACTTAACTTCTCTTAGTCCCATTTTCCACATCAATAAAATGGGAATATGAATAATTGTGCTGCATGATTCTCCAGACTATTTGGAGGATAAAATGAGATAATGTAACTAAAGAAATTGATGAACTTTTATCATTGCTATCTATTATTACCAACTGATGAGTGATAGAAAAGTATATTTGTTTGGGTTCAAATGTTTAGAAATTTTTGTCTCTTGACAGGGAAATCTTTGCTCCATTTACACAGTTTAAAACTACAAGGATTTGTAATTTCATCAGTGAGTAGTGTTTTGAGTTGGCAAGAGAGATTAATTTATTACTCTTTGAAAGAGTTTACTCAATATTTATCAAGATGAATAGGGGTATTCATTCTTTTCCCACTTCTGAATCGCGGACCTCAGTGGAAAATAATCACTTTGAGCAGGGGAATAAAGTGATATGTACACTAATGTGTCCTTGGCTTATTTTAATTCAACAGCATATAAAGGGCACGTGCCCACGGTAATCAGTGTTTAATTAGAAATAAGGTGTTATTTTCACTACCTACCCCTAAACCCCATGAGTTTTTCAATTCTCTCTAGAAAATATGTCTTCTCCTGATATGTGTAGCTTCAACCTAATGAAAAAATGTGGATGTTCCTAGGAAAAGGCAGCACACATGATTCAAAGTGGGTCAATGTCTGTGTCTTTATACCTCAGAATATATTCTTTTGGAAGTGTTCAATTCCCTACTTCTCAATCTTTGTTTTGGGCTTTGAAGGCGTTTTGTTGGTGAGGAGACAAGATGATAGCTCTTGCCTTTCCTCAAGAATTCTTAAACTGGGATCAATGAACTTGCTTTCAAAAATATTTTGACAATTGAATTTCAGCATATTTGGTTTCCTTTGTAAACCTGTGCATTTTATTTTATGCATTTAAAAACATTATGGAATACATAAGTTATTGGTTTGGTTTTTTTTACCAGAAAGCAAAGGAGTCCATGATACAAAAAAGATGTAAAGCCCCCTTAAATCAACTTCCTTTTTCTTTGACACTTAGTAGGTGTATAAAAGCTTCTTGACTGACTGATTTCTCTATCTAGTACATTACATAGTGCTTAGAGGACAGTAGGTGCTCAGTTAAATTAATATTGAACTGAATTTGTTGAATGAGGAATTAAATGAGAATTTTAGTGAAAGATATAGGGTAACACATGTTATTCATGTTTCCATCAATAAAGCATTTGTAAACATTTGAAAATTCCCATTCTTAATTACCTGAAAATTATAAATATTCAAAAAAGTTATAATGCACTTAAGACTGGTGGTTGTTAGACAGTATAAACTCATGTGATTAAAACCTGAGACTTAAACATCTTTTAGCAGTATTAATGGAGCACTAAGCATCTTCCTATTATTAATCTTAAGGGAATCAAAGAATATAAGATTCAGCACTGGGGTTAGTGACATGCTGAAACATTTGAATTCCCCCATTTGATGAAGCACCAGCTTTTTCCCCCCTTAAATTCTTTTATGTGACTGACAGTTTCATCCATTTCTTCCTGAGGCCACTATTGAAATTCCTTTGTACTTGTAGAAGCAAGTTTGCTGGCTCAAGAATTTTGTTTTAACTCTGCCTCTAAGACTTGTCAGCGGCAAATTAGGACAAGGAATTCTAATTTATGTTTCAAAGGCCTTGATGGTGGTGAGAAGTACTATTTTTATTTACATTTTTCCCCAAAAGTGTCAAGTCAGGGATGATGTACCATAAAATACCACTAAGCAATTATTAGAGAATTTCAGGAGGGGCTGTGAAATGTGCAGGATAAGGGCAAGTGGGGATAGCTTCAAATAATGCCAGTAAGAGCCTGAGCTCCCTGCAACAGCTGGATGAATCTGCTGAGGAGTGGAGCTTTGCATTTGCCTCTCAGCTGTTCAATACCTTAAAAGGCATGAAGGGCAGAGAAGATCCCACAAAAGGCTTGGATAGAAGAAAAGAGCAATGTTTGAACCACTTTGGCCATACCCTTATTGTGCCAGTATTTCCTTTCTCACAGGATGCTTGCTGCCTGCACTTGAAAATGTGGGTGTATGCAAGTGTTTTAAAATTAATTTTTTCCCTTTTTAGCTCATTCCTGAATATTCAAGTAATCAAATGAAAGAAGCCTCATGAAGGAATTAATGGGTTAAAATGATGCACAATATGAAGGACTATACTCCTCTCTAACATCCCTAGTCCAAATATTAGTGACTGTTTTAGCAATAGCAGTGGTTTCTGTCCCTGAGGAAATCCAAATATAGTTGCTGTAGACACAATGTACCATGTACTGCTTTTGTTTTCTCTTTTATCCTGACACTACATTTGCCACTAAATCATATCAAGTTTCAAGAAGATTAGTGCTCCTAGCTGCTTTTCTCAGAATGTGTCTTCTCAGTGTGAAGTCTGTTTGAACGGAGAAAGGCTGCTTGGTAGGTCACTGTCTTGGCAACATTATGAAGAAAACACAAAGGGAAAATGAGGAAAATTGGAAGTTTCACACAATATTTCTGTGGTGTTGCTGACCATGCAAAATGGAAATAAGGCTTTCATACCTTTGGGTTATTAAACAAGAGACACAGAGACTAATTTATTAGGGTTAAACAGTTACAGCCAGGGTGGAAAGAAAATGTGACTTCAGAACACATTAGAAAATTCCCACCACCTGACCCACCAGCTCAGTGTGAGATGATTGAACCCAATTCTGTCTAATCTGTAGGGGCGGGCAAAAGAAAGTCACTTCACAGTCATCCTGAGGAATTGGTTTTAATTTAATTCAGAGAGCCAGGTCTTTCAATGGAGAACTCACTGACCATATCTATGTCCACTCAGCCTTGACAGATACACTACTCAGTGGAACTCATCATGCAGCTGTCTGGACAGATCATTGACTGTTGAACTGGGCAAGTCAGCTGTGACAGTATCTATATGATCACATACTATGTTAGTTCATTCAAAATCAATACGAAGACATAGCCAGTATTCTAATTAAGATGACTTAGGCCACTGCAACAACATTTTCAGCTTCTATGTTATTCATTGTAGGTTAATCTGAGTGCAATATTAGGCTTGGTGGTACAGAGGAAAGGGGATTGGGTTGAAAGTGAAAGGACTTGTGTTCAAATTCCATCTCTATGAAATACTACCATTGTGAGCTTTGACTAGTCACTTCACTGTCTTAAAATTTCTTCACTTTTGGCTCTAAACATATAATCTATGAACTCAGATGAAATTGAAAAATGAAGAAATAGCAGAGTTACTTTTTGTGATGGAAGACAACCCAGTCTGTTTGCAAAAGTATCCACTATAATCATGTTATCATTGCCTTAGCACAGTATAGTAGGAGGTGAGAAGATCTGGTTTTTCAGGTTCTGAGACATAGCATGTATCACTTAAACTCCATAATATTTTTTATCTATAAATTTGGGAGAGTAATGCTTTTTGTTACCTAACAAAGTGCTTTATAAACCACAAAAGTCTATATAAATCTGAGTTGTTATTAATAGCTCATTTTCCATCATTTTCAATGAAAAAAAGCTAATGTGATTCACTCAAATAATAACAAAATGGAACCCTAAAACACATACATGAATAATGAGGTGGCAAATTGCAGCAAAGAAATTTGACCAGCATAGTAATATAATCCAAATAACTGATCTTGGGATTGTTTTTCAACTCCTGAGTGAAATAAGAAGACACCAATGAAATCTGTCCTCAAGATATCAACTGAAATTTCCAATCTCACAATTGCTTTTCTGTTGATGGCAGGTTTAAAATGTGGTTCAGGAGGTTCCAGATTTTATCCAAACTCCTTAGGGTTATAGTTCCCATCCACAGTCTACTTCATATGGGGCTATGTACGTAAGAACTACAAGATGATGCCTTTCTATAGCCTTCTATTGTGGTTCTTGGAAGGTGTTCCTTTATTACCTATAAAACAACTTTGAAAGTGCCACTCATCTTTTAGCCTGAAGCAAGTCAAAATATATTCCAGGTGAGAAAGAGGAAAATTACCTCTTCTATTCATTTTACTAGTCCTGCCAAGTGACAGAAGAATGTTATCAATCAACAAGTTTTTATTGAGTGCATACTAGTACCCAGAACTGTGCTGAGTATTTCAAGGAATATGAAGGAAACATGTTTCTTCCCCTCAAAGAGCTTGCAATTAGCTGAGAAGACAAAACTGAGACAGACCAAAAAACTAGGGTATGATTAAGGATTAAGTAGCACTGACTATGACCAGGATATAGACATACACATACATATTAACATACATATGTATATATAGGTGCATATTTTAGATACACATACATATGTACATATATAATATCAAAAATATACATATACACATACATACATGCATATACATAATATCAAAGAGACAGAATTTAAGTGATCTCTATGAGACTAAAACTGTTTTTATATAAAATTGCAGAAATGACATTTTAGAAGATAAGGTTAAAAAACAACAGAATGAATCAAGGCAATGTAGAAGCACTCTGCTAGAGTCAACACAATTGGAGAGAACTAAAATAATCATTTTTCAAACTAGCATAAATAGGGGAAGATATCATACAATTAAATAGAATTAGAGACAGTGACACCACCAAAAAATCAACCTAGAGAACAGGAGAATTTTTGTTGTTGTCATTGTTCAGTTGTTTTTAGTCTGTCTGACTTTGTGATCCCACTTGGAATTTTTTTTTGGCAGAGATACTAAAGTGGTTTGCCATTTCCTTCTCCAGCTCTGTTTATAGTTAAGGAACTGAGGTAAACTAGGTTAAGTGGCTTGCCCAATGTCACATAACATGCCTCTGAAGCCAGATTTGAACTCAGGAAGATGTCTTCATGATTCCTAGTCTATTAAGCTATCTATTGTGTCATCTAGCTGCCCACCAGGAATTACAATATTTCTTTCTAATTTTGACAAAATTTTATGATAATGGATATAGGCATCTATATATCTATATTGAGAGAGAAAGAGACAGAGACAGAGTGAGACTGAGAGAGCTATCCTTGGTGAAGATGAGAACTTAAGCAATTTTCCACAGTTTTTCTATAGCACTACACACCTTCAGACTTGCACAACTGATCAGAAGCATAAATAACACAAGATCCTGCTTTATTTCTTGATGGCAAAAAAAATCCCTACTCATTTAACTCAATAGAGCAAAACACAACCTTAAAAATCTGTCTTCCAATAAAGTTTCTCCCATGCATACGTTAAGATGACAAAAGATTCCTCAATATTTTAGAGGTAAATTTGTCCTAAGTGATATAGTTTTAAAAGAAACACATAAGCTCACAATAAAGGAATTGTATCAAATTGTATCATGAAGTATATTCTATACAGACAATAAATGTAAGAATTATAAAGAGTTGCATTAAGCCCCAAAATACTGAGATCTCAATGAGATCCATGCCTGCTCAAAAGGGAAAAGCTTAACAATCCACCTAGTGAAAACAAATGAATAAAAATGCCTAGTGCTCAAACAATAAGTAGCTGATTTAGTCCTTAATTACATGTATCTTGGACAAGTACTGCTGATGAGGATTTGGTCCCAAAATTGGGACTGTATTCAGGAAGCTGTATAGTATTTTCAAATACCCTAAGACACAAAATCTGACACAAAATCCATTTTTAACATCAACATTCTTCTGGTTATGCTGCAATATTATAATTCACAAGATATTAAATTGGAAAATATAGAATTGTTAGTGACCCTGAGGACAGTGGAAAGATGCATGGTAGATGTAAGAAGTTTATAGCATGTGACCAATGATGACTTGCACTCAAAAAAAGACATTCATTAATTCATTCAATAAGCATTCATTGTAATGTGCCAGTCCCTATACTACGCAATTGGGATACAAAACCATTCTATTGGCGAGGAGAGGGCTATTTTTATACCTTTGATTTCCACCTATCACCCAACTCTCACCTATGGCTTCATGAATCTGTAGCATGTTTAGCAGCAACACTCTGGTAAAACCATCTTGGCATACTGGCTAAATCAGGTTGAGAGTAGCTGATGAGCCTTCAAACCCATCGATGAATTAGGGGAATGTCTACCCTAAGCATGTGAAGATATCATCTAACCCCCATCCAGTGGAATGGACAGATAAGAACAGTTTGTTCCAGTGGCCATGAAGGTGGCTGAAGTGGGCACTAGGGTATGCTTAAAGCTTGGTCAGACATAAAAAATGTAAGATCATCTTCTGCATCCTGATCCATTGCCAGTCCTCTTGACTTTTCTCTTGCTACTAGACTTCAATGACTAGAAGAAAGAATGTGGCTGACAACTTGGCACAATTCTGCCTCATTTAAATTCAATATCGTGCAGGTCAAGATATAACTCAGTAATATCAGTGGTTCTCTTCAAAAATGAAGAATAAATAACAAAAATTAGGGTAGACAACATGTACTTAGAAAATAAATAAATAAAATAAAATAAATATAAAATATATAACAAGTAATTTGGGAGAAAGAGGTTTTGTCAGGCTATCAATAACCCACCAGGGAAATATACTACTCATTCCTGGAAGAGGGAAGTAGAATTGAGGTCAAGAACAAGACATATTTTTGGATATGACAGGTGCGTGTATTTGTTTGCTTGACTGGATCAAGCAAAAAAAAGGTTCATTTTGTTTACTATGAGACTCTGTCAAACATAGGGTCACTGAAACTTTTTTTTAATGCATTGAAGATAACCAAAGGAAATTCAGAAGGAAATACTGACAAAGATGCCAGCTTTGAACATAACTTGTTGAATTTATAATACATATTTTTATAAAAAACAAGACATAGGTAATAAAGATGGTTTTGCAAAAAATCCATTTTTATTTTCTAATTTGTGTACAATGGAGGGAGCACCCACAAAATTGAAGCCATGGTTACATTAAAGTACTAAAACATGAAAGACATTTTTAAAAATCTATTTTACTTATTTACAAGGATGAAATATGAGTTAATGTATGTGAAATATTTTGAGAACCTCAAAACACTATATAAATGCTACATACATACATACATATACACACACACACATACACACAGACTCATGAGAAGGAGCAGCCCACAGCAGCAGTAGCAGCTTGGAGAGGATAAGAGAGTCAGACAGATGGCCAGAAAGAGATTACTGGGTGCCCTTTGCTTGCACTGGTTACAATTGGCCCTAACTGGTAACTCTAGATTGTCCATATGCAGTTCTGACTCACAGTTACAAGAAAGAGAGGAGAGCTGGGGGTTGGTCACAAGGGAGCAGGGACTCTGGTCAGAGTTACGAGGCAAAGAGAGCACTATTGCTTGTGGTTACAAGGTAGTAGAGGAATTTCCTGGGTAAATACCAGAATGCAGACCAGGAGAACAGTGACCATTCCCATCCAAGAATTACACCACCTTGGAAGCATGAAAAACTTGCAGACCCCCAGAACTAGCTCTGAAAGCAGCATTATGAAAAAAACTTGAAGATTGAGAGCCAAACTTTGACATAAAGCTGAAAGTCAAGAAATAGGCTAGAAAAATAAGCAGACAACAGTAAAAAAAAGAATTTGTCCATAAAAGCTACTACAGTGATAGGAAAGATTAAGACATAAACTCAGAAAAAGACAATGTGAAAACAGCTACAAAGTCTCAAAGAAAAAAATGTTAATTAGAACCAAGCCCAACAAGAATTCTTGGAAGAGATAAAGAAAGAGCTAAGAATGGAAGAGGAAAAATTGAAAAAAAAAGGAATGAAAGTGATACAAAAAATATAAAAAAAAGTTAATAGCTTGGCAAATGAGGCACAAAAATACTAAAGAAAATAACACCTTAAAAACAGAATTGAACTAATGATAAAGAGGCACAAAAGTTTACTGAAGAACTCCTTAAAAAGCAGAACTGGACAAATGGAAAAAGAGGTATAAAATCTCAAAAATAATACCTTAAAAATTAGAATCAGGCAAATGAAAGCTAATGACTTCATGAGAGATCAAGAAACAATAAAACAAAGTCAAAAGCCTGAAAAACAGAAAATAGCCTTTCATTTCTTCAAAGAACAGAAAGAGCTACATTTTCTCACCTCTTCTCTGGGACCAAATCTAGTCAACATAATCATGTAATGTTCAATTTCACATTTTATTTTCATTTGCATTAGTGTTGTCATTGTGAATACTCTTTTCCTACTTGTGCTTAGTTCATTCTATGTCTTTTTCATATAAGATGTGCCACAGTCTACTAAAGTCTTCATTTTCATCATCTCCTATGGAAAAATAAGGTTTTGCCATTCTCTAAATGATGACCATCTACTTTATTTCCAGTTCTTTGCTTCCACCAAGCATTGCAAGGAATACATGCAACTTTTCTGTCTTTGACATTCTAAGGTTATATACTGAGCAATGCCATCTCTCTTCAAAATACTTTAAAAGTGATTAATGATCAGGAGAAAAGCTTATTCTAAATTCTTTATAAGTTTGGTTGTCTACAAATTTTCTTGAGGGCCCAGATTGTAAGTCATTGACCTAATATAACATAGACATTCACAAAAATGTTAAAGCTGGAAAGAATTTTAATTAAATACCCTATAGGCAATCATTTTCCTCATTTTACAGATGAGAAAGTAGAGGCCACTGAGGTTAAAGGACTGACTTGATGTCCCAGGATTAGCTAGAATTCTCTTGACTTCTAATCCATTATTCTATTTACCAAGATACCTCATTCAGAAGAAAATCAATTACTGGATCAGGGCAACCTTCCCAGCTTGTGACTCTAATCATGAATATATGCATCACAAAGATTTATTCTTCTTTTCTTTTTCACTCCTTAATTTAAAAAGTGATAAAAGAGGGGGCTTGTGGAACAAACATCAAAAAGTTGAAAAAATGAAATAAATATTATGAGGTTATGTGTTTGGCTTTAGATCCAGTCATTGGTCTCCATTATACATATTCAGAAAAGACTGGATTTTGTCCAAATGAGCTCAAACTCTTCATTCTAATTCTCATAGTGGTGGCTTCATGATTTATCCACTTTCAAACAGACAACTAAGATGTTTCTGTCCAAAACATAATAGGCATTTAATAGTTTTTCTTACATGTTGTATTCCTGGTTTGTAAGGAAAGCCTATAATATTAATGTGCCATATGGGAAAGAATGTGATATGATATAAAGAGCAGAGATTTGGATTCTATACCCAGTTCTCTAACTTACTGTAGGAGAATCACATTCATAAGTGAATCCAACAACGGGAGAAGAGAGAGAAGTTAAACTTAAATAGTATAGACAATTTCATCTGCCATTTCACTCAATAAGCAAATGACTTGGAATTAGTATGTGATGGGAAATGTGAATTTCCGTCCTCAGGTTCCGAACCTCTAGCCATGCTAAATGGTGTTTTAGAATGTCTTTTAGAATGTCTTCTTTCTCATAACCAGTCTTTTCATTCATCTCAGGCTGGTAAAGAGCTCTAGCCAGCCTTCCTAGCATTCCTGATCAACTAGTCTGCTATCTCAGTTCTACTTCCTTTTGTCCTCCTTTGTCTGAGAAGGAAGAAAAATTAAACTATGTGATCCTCACTTAATGTAACCACCTTTACATGGGAAGCCCTTTCAAAGCCATTTTTCTCTGATCAATTTTCATGCAAATCAAGTCTTCATCTATTTTTCTGTCTCCTTTAAGTTGAAAAGTCCTGGTATCCACATCTTTCCTAATTAATAGCTTTACTTGGATATAACGAAAAATAAAATTTACATTCCATTCTTTCCATATCAACCATCTCATATTTATCTGTTCTGTAATATAGACTGCCAGAAAACAAACAAACAAAAAACTGCCTAGCCCCATTCCTAGTTATACCTGTCTAAAAATACCCACCATACTTTATGGGCAATCCTACCCCTTACTTTGGAATCTAACCTCTCTACTCTTTATGTCCGGGGAAGCTCTGAGGAAGCAGAGAAAAGTAGTAAGTAGGGGACAGGGAGAAATTAGAGAAGGTTTCATAGAGGAGTTGCCGCATGAACAGGCACCTAAAAGGAAGACAAAGATTCCAAATGACTGAGGGGAACTAGTAGTATATTTCAGGCATGGAAGATGATCTTAAAATTCATAGCAGTAGGAGATACCACATAGAATCTGTGGAATTAGTAAAGCAGTTTGGCTGCAACACATGCTATAGAATTCTGGAGTTATTATTAAAGGAATGGCAAATAAATACCTAGAAAAGGAAGCAGTGACCCCAAAGGGCCAAAATTCCAATATCAAGAGAAGAACATAACATTCTAATCTTGTTTCCTTCATCAATAGGTTACTATATTTATTGATCATAGGAATATTGTGAATATATTTCACCTAGATTTTAGCAAAGTATCTGATACAGTCTCTTGCTATTCTTGTGAATAAAAAGCAGGGATGATTTAGTATGTAGCACAATAAAGCAGTTTCAGAACTGGGTTGAACAGCCAGGAAGAGGTTTCGAGTAGAGTATTTGAAGCATCTGTGCTTAGTCCTATATAGTTTATCATTTTTATTAATAATGTCTTCAACAAAGGCATAGATGGCATACTTAGCTAATTGGCAGACCTAAATCTAAGAGGAAGTATTAACACATTGAATAATACAGTCAGGATATAAAAAGATCTTGAAAGGTTAGACTATTGATCTGACACTAATATGATGAAATTTAATGGATTGTTAATATAACATTTTATACTTTGGCTTAAAAATCTCAACATCTGAATGGGATAGGTAAGATTCATCCTAGACCTTCATTTGGAATAACCTGAAGGTTTTGATGAACTGTTATGTCAATAGTGTGATTTGGTAGTTGAAAAAGTCAACTAAAAAATCTTTGTATGGGAAATCATGGCATTCATGACAGAGAGGAGTCCTACTGTATTTTGTCCTACTATATGTATAAATATTATATTTTGTTCGGAGATGCTCATTTTATTTGGGACATTGCTACGATGGAGAACATTCAAAGGAGGGCAACCTGAATAGTGAAGTGCCTTAAGATCACATCACATCAGGGATCTTGATCCTTGGAAAGAGATCAAGGATCTTAATTCCTTCAAGATCAATTGAAAGAATTAAGGATGCTTAGCCTATAGAAGGAGAGACTTAGTGGGGACACAATGTTTATCTTCAGGAATTTAAAGAGGGATTAGACTTGTCCAGCATGGGCCCAGAGGGCAGAACAGGTTCGGTGGTCAGAAGTTGGGGAGAGGATAGCAAAAGCTTGATATAAGGACAAATTTTCTTCTGAAAAAGGAGCTACACAAAAGTGAAATGCATTGTACCTGGAAGTACCAGGCTTCTCCACTCATGAAGCTTTTAGCAAGGGTTGGCCGCTGGTCTAGGATGGTTTGGAAGAGCTTGTCTTTCAAAAACTGGCTAAACTAATTAGAATCTAAAGTCCTTTCCGACTCTGAGATTCTATGAATCAATAACTTCAAGGGCATCTGAAGGTGTCTCCCTATTCAAAAATGGGCCCTAGCATCTGGTCACGCTAAAGATCTGATATTCTCACATGATGGTGAGAATTTCCTTAGGTTCAGTGATTGAAAGTTCCTGTTAAAATGAAAAAATTGTCCAAGAAACTATGATCATCCATTAGCACCTTGACTTCTATCACCTAACCAAGTTAAGCAGGCATTTCAGATAGGTCTCTTGAAGAAATAGAACAAAAGATAGTTAAGTTTTGAAATGAGAAAAAGAAAGAGAGGCTAATTTACATGATCATCACTGAAATAGGTACAGAAACTGAGGACAGTAGCATTAATTCAATTACACCAATGTTGATCGCATGGTTGGGTCAACTGACTTCTAATCCACCACTATTCTAGGTACTGGAACATATAACCTTGTGATTAATTTTCTACAAGTGATGTCAATTTGCATATATAGTTGGTTAGCTCAAGGTCAAAGTCAGGTCAAAACAATGGACATGATACTCATATGAGCCAGGTATCTGTGCTTTATTCCATGATTACAGATGCCTCCTAGGCATCTCACAAACATATCCTGGGGATAAGATGCAGAAATAGGTGAGAAAGTACAGATGGACTGCAGAGGTACTATATCCTCACTTTTAGAAAAGAAACTCAGGGAATATAGCATAAATTAAGGCAAGGGCAAATCAAGCCAACTTGAACAAAGTGTGTTTGAGTAATTAAGTATCCACAGAATCCAGTAGGTTCAAACACAGATTTTTTAAAATCTTACTTTAAAAGAAACCTGTTAATGTTTATATAGCATATCATTTTAGGACCATTTCAGTACATATGAGCCTGGTAGTCTTTTCCCACTAAGAAGGCTTAGAAAGAAGTTGTTGTCAAATATATAAGGCCCAGTGTAACTCAAGCATGACAACCATATGACTTACCCATATGGTGAAGACACAAAGCTGAGGGATAGGAACTGTGATTATTCCTTCCACAAAGAAAAAGCAAGGCAGATTGCTTATGTCATCCTGGTTCATTGAATATTGTTAGGACTACTCTTATAGCAAAATTGCTAGACTGTGCCATAGAGTCATTTCCACGCAAAATTACATTTCAGCACATGCTTCTTTGATCCTGTGGAAGAATCTGAGTTCAACAGATATGCCATGTTAAATACATTCCCTTTCAAATAGTTAAGGACCAGAAGAACCAGGGTAAGAGTAGATCATCCCAACAGGAACCATGCTTAGGGAAACAAACTGGCAAACAACTTACAGGTCACGAATCTGATCTGCCACAATTAGTAGTCTGCAAGGCTGAAACACAGAAAGGGACTCTTCCATTTTCCTTCCTCATATACAAATTGCAGCCTTTCCTATGCTTTTTCAGTTTCCTTGTCAGTGGTAATTTTCACTGTCATGACCAATTAACACTGACCAGGGACCCATAACATACAAGATCCTATACTGCCCATCATAATGCGGGGAAGGGTACATAGTTTCTGCTACAGGGACAACCAAGATGAGTAACCTTTATTTCTCTATGGCAGAGGGGCAGCACAGTATAGTGGGAAGGGTGGATACAGTGAATTGGAGTTTCTGTATCCAGCAATTATCTGTGTGACTATAAGCAAGTTATATCCTTTCTCTGACTCTCAGTTTCCTTATCAATAAAATAGGGTTAGCTTGAACTTGCCTCATAGAGCTGTTGGAAGGAAAAATGCTTCTTAAAATTTATCATAATATAGAAATTTAAAGTTGTTATCATGTTAAAAGATGATTTTGGCCAAGAAAGGAAAAGGCCTTGGTAAAATACGGTTGGGTTTTTCACCAGTCCTCCAATTAAAGAACCTTGCATAGAAGGGAACCTACCAGACAAATTATTCCAAATTCCATGAAACCACTGAGGCAATAAGCAATTATTAAATTGACTATTTTCTAGGCACTATAGTAGGTAGTAAGGATATAAATACAAGCAAAATTGAAACAGCTCCTGCCCTCAAGGAACTTATATTCTAATGAAGAGCTGAAAAGGGAGATGGGATGGGAAGAAAAAGTACCTTTATGGGGGCATGGTGAGATCCAGTCAGGAAAGAAATGAAGAATGTTCAGCTTGGGTTCACCCCCAAAATGGAAACCTCTAGGAGGAAATTACCAATGAGAAAAGAGGGTGAGGATGGTGGAGGGATGTTCCATAATTCCATAGACTCCATTGAGTCTAAATAAATATCAATTTCGCTATCATTCTTCACTTGTTTCCATCATGTTCGATTCTTCCTGAAACCATTTGGGTTTTTCTTGACAAAGATACTGGAGTGGTTTGCCTTCCTTCATATAAATCAGCTTGTCAATGTTAAGTATTTTTAGCTATCAGATCTTTTGATGTATTACTTCCCACCTATATACTTCAATTTCTCCCTTTTCGAAATGAGATGCATGGACTAAGTGATTTCTAAGGACTTTTCTGTCTCTGGCATTCTAAGATCTTACATATTTAATTTGCTTTGTATCATGCAGTCATAGGGGGGAGTTTTAAAATCCTAATTAATCCTTGAGTAGAAGGCAGGATGCTAGAAATAGAAGGGAAATTAGACATCTTCTGATCTAATCTCTTCATTTTACAGCTTAGGATACTGAAACCCAATCACTTGACTAAGATCACAAAGATATTTAATGGGAAAATAAGGATTAAAACTCAGATTTCCTGATTCTGAGTCCAATGTTCTTTCTACTCACTCTATAGGAACATGGGAACTTACAGTTGTAGAGGCTCATGGTAATGGTCTCTTCCTCCCCACATCTTATGGAAGAGGAAATTGAGGTCCATGGAGGTTGAATCAGTTGCTCAAAGCCACATGTCTGGTTAGCAGAGAAATCTGCTGACTACCACGCTATATATTTCTTTCTCTACAACTATGCTCCCTACCCAGAATTTCTCTGCTGTTTAAGAAACAACAAAGAAATTTATTACATAGTTATTATCTCAGAGATTTTAAAAAGAAACTATTCTTAATTAGAATCCTTAAAATCCCTTTTGATAAATAGGACAGAGTCAAATCCCAATTTTCAGATTTTTTTTTGTCTTGATGAAAAAGTGCCTCAATTTCAGTTATGTTTTAAGGCAGACTGCCACTCTGGTTTGGGTCTGTTCCGTATAATTCTGATAATGTTATACATTGGCCCTCTGGCCCTTTGGCAATGAATGTATTTAATGCTGTCCTGTGGATGTGTTTTTAAATAAATAAAAAATCTTAAGTGAATTATATAAAAAAAATGACAGTCACGAAATGAGTTCAGCAAGTTGATTCTTGTAAGTGAGAAATACTACAGAAGCTGTTCTCTGAACTCCTCTGAACTAAAGTTTTGATTAAAAGAGTCTGTCAGGTAAGACAGGATATCATGACAGGCTACCCATCACCTGCCCCAGGATATATTTGGGGCTAGTGCTGGTGGTGAGAAACTATTTTCAAACTAGAATGTCCATTTTCCAGTCATTCTCTACATTCCTTTTGTTCTAGCAAATGTCTTAATTAAAAGACCACATAAAAAAAATCAGTGAACACATAAAAGGTTTATTCTTATAACACTTGTTTAAATTTGCATTTATTTATTGTTTGAGATAAGGGGATATTTTATGCCTTCCACCAATTTGAATGCCAAAAAAATGGGTTAAAGAATTTCATTTCTCTCTAACACAGACTCATAAGCCTGAAAATTGGCTGCATTGCTCAAGAGCTAACAAGATCTCAGATTCAAATTGAATAGTAATTTGTAGGGTGATCTCATTAATTTATTTTCACTCCTATCTGAATCTTTGTTTTCCTCATAAAGATCTGTCCTACACATTCCCCTGAACAAAGAGACAATGGGCTGCATAAGGTAGGAGGAGATTGGGAAGGGATGCCTTTGGGGGAATGTAATCTACTCAAACTGTAACTCTAACCTATCCACCAAACCCTAAGTAGGGCAGGAGTCGCAAAATCTCTAAAGCAGTATATATCCCTAATGGTATATTTTAGATTTTTAAGTTACAAACAGGCAAACAAGCACACAAACCCTTCAATTGTTCAATATTTTCTTTTCTTGGTATTACTAAAAGTGCATATATCTCATTTCCCAATGCTTCTTTCCTTCACTTGAAAGCTATAAAACTACTGAACATACGTTGTCAGGCTTTTTTTTCCTTCTTTTAAAAAATGCATTAAGGTTTAGTAGAATTCTATTCTATCTTTATTGATCCAAAAACAATTTTAAGAAATCATTCATGTATAAATTAGATATGGATATATTTATAAAGATGTATATAGCTATAATTCTAAATAAGATAAAATGCATATCTATACTATATATACATATTTCATGCATGACTTCACACCTCACTTCAAAAAAGGTCACATATGGTAAAATAAAAAAGAGATGTACATAGTAATTCTTCACAATATATGCTTCTTGCAATAGTGATTTTAGAGCTGGCAGGAGCCACAGAGACCATCTATGCTGGAATTCTTAACATGAGACCTGTGAACATCTTTGGAAAATATTTTTATAATTAAATTTCAATATCATTGACTTCCTTTGAAATTTTGCATGTTGTATTTTGTGCATATGGAATAATTATTCTTAAATGGGTTCTATAAACTTCCCCAGAAATAAAGAGTCCAGGACTCAAAATTTAAGTTAAGAACCACAGATTCTAGTCCAACTCAACAGATAGGGTAAGGCCCATTGAACAACTGAAGGGTTTGTGTGTATCCAAAGGGCACAGAGGTAGTGACAGAAATGAAATTCAAACTTAGAACTTTTGCATTTACACCCTTTTCCTTCTCCACTATACTATCCAGTTGATGCCAAATGAATGAAAAGTATATGGTGACTACTTAGTTAGATCAAGCATTGTGGATGGTAATACAAAAAAGATAGTCCTTGTTCTCACAAAACTCACATTCTAATAGGAGAAGACAAAGTGTACAGGAGAGGTTACCTGAAAAGAGTATTTTGTTCTGGTAAGTCAGAATTGTTAGTGTAGCCACAGGGCAGTAGATTACTACACCCTTTTCAAAAGCGATGGCAGTTCTGATATGATTACTTTTCTCCTAGGAGAAAGATTAGGGAGAAATAGAGAGGACATACCGCAGCAGCAGAGACTGTAGGATGCTTGAAGTCTATGGACAGCTAGAAGCCTAGTCTGGTTCTCTGGGACCAGGTTGATAGAGAAGATTTTCTGGGTTTGCTCTCACTTACTTGCCAATCAGTACATGATAAATCAAATAAAATAGAATCTATTACTGAAAAACTGAGAGGCATTAATTATCTTCTCTCTCCTCGGGCTACGGGTACCCATTCTTAAAACTGAAGTAGTCTTTCACTTTGTCTTCTGAGTTCCAATTCAATTGTCAGACCAGAACCTCTGCCATCCCTTGAACTTTTGCCTACAGCACACAGAGACCTATAGAGGCAGAAAGAGCTCCAGAGAACTGCACCAGCTAATTAAAAATATAGTCACTAAAATTGTTTCAAAATTATTTTTGGTTATGCAATGGAAAGAACTCATTTGAAAGAATCAAGAGAGAGAGAGAGAGAGAGTTCTCAAAAAAAAGCTATTTTAATTATTGTTTTTACTATAGACAAACTCTTTGTATTTTAATAGTCACCACTTTCCATTTTGCAAATGCTTCAGGGGCATTTTACCCAAAGGCAAGGCCTGTTTTCTTCACTGATGAAGAATACAATCTCAGTAGGGTGCAAGAACTACTGAAGGCTGCTGTGGACATCCATGGCAAAGATGGGGTTAGAATTTAGGCTTCCTCTCAGTCCCCAAGTGTTCAATGGCCAGACGTTTTCCAAATTTGTCATCTTGTAATATGACAAATAACCCTTCAAAGCTTCGAAACCCAGCATATGAGGAGGTTAGCACACAATTCACCCTTATTAACATCAAGGCAGTACAAGGCAGTACCCTGAAAATTAGCAGCATAGCTCATGAACTAACAAACATCTCTCATTCACCTTTCTTTCTTAGCAGGTCAGCTGGCATTACAAATCTACAGACCAATTTTTCTTTTTTACAAACAGGGCACCCTTTTTTTCCAAGGCACTAAACAGAAAGAAACTTACTGATATATTCGAAGTTGAGTATTATTGTTCACTTCACTAGTGATCATTAATTTTAGTCAGACAGTTATTCATATAAGCAATTTGCTACCATGATGACTTAGAAAAAATACTGAAATGCTAGGCTTTTAAAATGGTAATATGTGGTGAGAGCTACAATTCTCTTGGAAAATATATTCCTCAAATTTTATATTTGGTCTCCTGTGATATGATCCATAAAATTATGCTAGCTGGTCCAGGCTCTATTTTCATTGAAATCTTGGCTTTGGATAACAGGGGATCGAATCTTTTAAGAGCTCATTTGGAACACAGACACTTGGGCTCTAGCTACGGTGTATTTGTAAAGACATCCAGAGCTGAGGAAGCACCAAAAAAGAATATTTCTTGGATTCAATTTTCTAGTAGAAAATAGCACACAAGTAGCAGCAAATAGCCATGGCTGCTTCATGAAATTCTTCAAGAAATGGTCTCTTTGAAAAGGGTTTTTGCTTCACTCATTCTGTTTTTCTTCTGTTTAGAGCACATTAGTAAATTTTACATGGAAATTAGAGATGTCAACAGCAGCAGAAAGGCAGTTCTTTACAAACTTGCCTTCTCCTGGCATCTCAACAAGCTTTTCAATTGTCCTCATTAAACTCATCAGTGGCTCATTTCTAGGTCTCTTCCGTGTATTCTAAAATAAGATAAAGCTTCAAAATGCTCACGTCTGGTTCCCCAAAGGCTAATCACGGCACGTATGTCAGAGAAATTTGATTTTTTGTACCCCACAGCTTTATAGATGAGCTGGAAGTGAATCATACAGCCCAAATATTTCAGTGCCATCTGATTATACTAGGCTGTTTTTTGAAATATGATCTTCTCCCATAGGTTATTTTAGTCATTGAAAAAAATAAGATAAAGAGACTTAGATTGTTGAGTTAGTTTAAAAACCAGCCAAGTTCAGTGCCCTCAGTATATCAAGGAGGAAATACAGTTCCAAGCAGGTGAATCATTAAGAGTCAGACCTGGGACCACAAGTCAATCAAGTGGTCTTTATACTATATTATGTCGCAAAATGATTTTATCATGTCTTATCTTTTTTGTGGAAGAAGACCAGATATTAATAATAATAGCAGCAAGTAAAAATGGTGTTGTCCACTTAGAAATTGTCTTACTTATTTACAAGATAAGGATCACATCTGACAAAAATGAGTCTTGTCTTTTCAAATCCCATTTAACTTTCTTTTATCATCTGTATAGCAACAACGCTAACTGGCTGGCAAAATGTTTTTTTCTTTCATGTTCTGACAATCTGAACCACACATTAATTGAGAGCTTAAAGAATTATTGTAATCACTTGATATTTCTTTTTAATGATTTTGGGATTTTGAGGTGGAGCCAAAAACCTGAGTACAAAAATAGAGCAGTTTTCAGAAGTGATGGAAATTTGGCAAGGTTTGCAGGAAAAATAGATTTCTATTCATGTACCTATTCAAGGAGCAACTCAATTACAGGATAATACAGCCATCACACTTGGAAGGAAGATCAAGAAATATAATGGTCATGAAATTAGTCAAGTCTGTTACTTTCAATTCAATAATCATTTATTAAACACAGCACAAGTAGAATGGTATGAAAGAAAACAGGATGGCCTTAGAGTTGAAGACCTGAGTTCAAATCCTACTTTTGCTACTTCCTATGTGTGTGGTATTGGGCAAGGCATCTTACTTCTCTTGTCTCCACTTCTTCCATCTACAAAATAAAGTGGTCAAACCAAGCTCTCTTTTAGGTCTACGTTTGACTGAGGCAATGCCTATTCAGTGATTAAGGCTAAAACCTCACAAGATATGGTTTATGGGGTAGATTTTTTTGGAAGGGGGAAGGCAGAGAAATTGGAGTTGTGACGTGCCTAAATTCACATGTTAGTAAGTGTGAATGAGGCCAAATTTGAACACAGGTCCAACTGACTCCAGGATTGGTACTTTACTCACTGCACCACCTAGATGCCCTTGTAGAGGTCTTTTTTGAGGACTATGCCTTTAACTCAAGTCACTCTGGCTGTCATCAACTGGCCAACAATAGATACCAGTCCGAGTCTCACTTGGTCACTGTTTGGGCCATGATGGCTCAAAGTGAGTTTAAATAGAAGTTGTTTCTGTTTTGGCCACAAACCCTGAGGATCTTCCCCTCCCAAAATGATTTTTTTAACTAGTTAAATGACAGCACTTTTTGCCTCATTTCTTACCTTTGTTACATAAAAAGCACTAATGATGAAAAGATTAAAAAGCATCATCTTTCCTCTACAAAAGTTTATGATCTAATATTTAACTTTGGGACTGAAATTCTGTTTCATAAATCCCCCTCCACAATTTATGGAGCATAGACATTCAAATTCAGACTATCTATTAATTTTTGTAATACCATAAGGCTTAATGAGTGACTAAGAAGACACACATTTTATCCTTGCTTTGTTGTTAAATTGACCTGGTTAACTCCAAAAGGCGAGGTGCCTGATCTGTTTATTTTCATTTTTTATTTGGTACATCTATCAATGTAGATCAATTTTTCTGAAATTTAAAGTCTTAAAAAAGTTACTTGGGACCCTAAGATGTTATATGAACTGTTCAGGGTCACATAGCCAATGTGTGTCAGAAGAAGGACTTGAAACCAGGTCTTCGTCCTGACTCCATCCAAGATTAGATCTCAATTCATTAGGAACTGAATTTAAAGTCTAAGATAATCACTAACTGTGTGACCCTGGACAAGTCACTTAATCTTTGTCTGCCTCAATGTTAGTGATGATGACAATGATGACGTTATACGATGACATTATACGATGACGTTATGTAATGACGTTAACGATGGTGATGGACCATGAAACCAATTACTGTGACAATTCTGATTTTCTTTTAGGCACAAAAGAATCTACTAGAGCAGGAATACTATTAATAAGGAGCAACAAACTCAGAAGTCAGAAAAGTCAGCAGTGCAAGATGTCTGCTTAGAGGACATATATTTTAACAGATTGATTAGGTCCTATGAATGCTTTGATAGCCCTAGAATGTCCTATAGATAATGATCATGATCAGGTTTCAGACTATTGACAGTTTTCTTGGTTTTATTTATTTATTATTTTCTTGTCTGTTTTTTTCAACATCTATCAGTTAATCAAATAGTTAATAAGAACTTACTATCTATAAGACTATGAAGTATCAAAAATATGTAAGACATAAGATCTTGTCTCAGGAGCTTATAATCTATTTGGAGAGACAATCAAGCAATCAGCCTATAAGCATTTAAGCACCTACTGTGTGTACCAGGGACTGTGCTAGGCATGGGGATTGCAAAGATAAAAATAAAGCAGCCCCTGCCTCAAGGAGCTTGTATTCTATCAGGAGAGACACGTAAGTATATAAATAAGTACAAAATAAATTCAAATAATTGTAGGTCCCAGGAAGAAAAGTACTAGTAGCTGAGAAAAGTCAAAAAAGTTTCATATAGAAGAGGGTTACTTGAGATTTTTATATTCCTCCAATTTTGTGTTTGGTCTCCTGTGAGAGGATCCATAAAATCATTTTGGTTATTCCTGTCTTGGTTTTCATTGAAATCTTGTTTTGGGATACTAGAAGGTTGAATTTAGAGATCTGAGAGGTAAGGTTCTGCAAGGGCAACTAGTGCAGAGGCACCAAGACAGGACATAGGATTGTCATACATGAGAAACAATGAGAAACAATTTGACCATACTATAGAATACAACTCATAAACGCAAAACACAAAAAGTTAACAAAAATTAACAAAGCAAAGCAGGAGAAACTAAATGGTTGATGAAAGAAAAATCTATTTCTTTAGAACTTAAAGCATATCACAGATATGGACACATGAATTCTCTTCAAGATCCTTATCTATATAGGCATCCTATGTTTCAGTACTCCTCATTCATGAGGAATCTCGGGTGCTTGGCTAATTCCCTACTAATTCACTCATCTATTTACTCAAAGAATAGTCGCTGGTGGACAACTGATCACTGTGCATTTCAGTAGCAGAATCATCTCTCCTTTTACAAGTGAGAAACATAGGGGGTGAAATTCCCTCCTGAAAAGCTTTGGACTAAAATTTAGAGTAATCAAAATATCCTCTGCCACCAACATTGATGAGGAGATGAGTTGGGGCTCTGTCTTTTCACTTGGAACCCAGCCTTCTAAAATATTTGTGGATTTTGAGCATTTTTTCAGAAGATTCTCTTCTAAGCTAAGAGGGCAGGATACAAATAAACAAACTGCATCTTCTGGTTTGTTCATTTTATAAGAGAAATCACGTCTTTTGTTCTTTGTTCATTGCCTAATATAGTATGCTGTACTGTATTTCATATTATATATATTATAAATCACATAAATATTTTATATAATATGTATCACATGTTACATTACATAGTATATGTTACAAATGCTTAATAACTTCCAAATTGATTTCAAGGGATGTAACCAGAGGGAAAGAGACAGAACCCCTTCCTTTGTCTGATGCTGCCCATAAAATTGTATGTGTCTCTGAAAGCAATAAATTTCAACAAACTTTACTTCCCAGTCAAACGTATTAGGAAGAAACACCACCCTGTTCCCACTTTTATTAGGAGAAGGAGATGATTTGAGAGAGTTGTAGGTTCACAAACATCCGGCACCAGTTATACCCCAGTGGCCTGTTTTTATGCATGTCTCAGACTGATGATGAATTGAACTGGAAATAATAGATACATAGGAATGAGGTTAAACATACTTAACTTAAGCATCAGCCATAAGTTCATATGTTTTGCTAGATGATAAATGCAAACAAAATTTGGAAGACTCATCCATCAAAGAGTTGTATTATGGATCTAACATCTTTGACCTTTCACTATAAGTTAAAATGAAAAGACTCAGCTCCCAGTTCCTCCTAAGCATTTACAAGCTCAGGTTTAGTCCTATTCAGTCACACGACCAATTAAGTATCTACAAGGTGCAAGGTTTAGTGTTAGTCAGAGGCTTTGCTCTCATGAAATTTATCGAATAGGAGAGAAATGGAGAAATGGGAATAATTAAGGTACTGGGGAGAACAAGATAACGTATATCCTAAATTCTTTGTTCTTGCTACACATATCCATTCAGTAGCCAAATCTTGATACTTCTACTTGTACAACTTTTACATGTGTTCTCTTCCACTCAAACAGGTTCCAACTCCCACATTAATTTCAAGCTCTTATCACCTCTTTTCCGGACTATTACAAAAGCCTCCTACCCACTGCCTTTTCACTCTACGTCATCACTTCCACAGCTGTCAGACTGCTTCTCCTAAAATACAAGGGCATTCCCTTCTCACCTCGGTCTCTCAGAATCCCTAGTTTATTTTATGCTTCAGCTCAAGCATTATCTTCTATGCAATTCAATCCCTTTCCCTAGAAATTTCCTATTTGTATTTCCTATGTGTATTTGGAATACACATCTAATGCTAAATATTGTCTCCACTAGATAGATTATAAGTTTCCTGAGGGTAGGGACTGATTTTTTGTTTTGTTTTGTTTTTGTAACCCTAGAGTCTAGAACAGTGCCTGTCACATAGTTGTTTAATAAATATTGATTGATTGAAAGAGGGATCCAGGCAAAATGCTTTAAGACATTTATGTAGGTGCGGTGCATAGAGAAAGATTCATGGAGGAGGTGGCACCCAACCTAGGTTGCAGAAAAATAGTTATTTCAGTGGACAGAATTTCAAGAAAAACAAGGAGAGTTACGAGACTTCTGTTTTAAGTAATCTGGGTTTCTTCATTTAGAAATACATGCTAAGTCCTATTATATTTTTTTAAAAATTACCAAGTATCTCTCAACTCTCTATTAAAACAAACAAACAAACAAACTCATCTGTCTTGTACAAGAGAACTCCAGGGAAAGAGGGAAGTCGTAGTTGTTAATTAATGCCACATGCTCACAACTGAAATTCCTTAGATGAACTAAATATCATTTAAGTTGACCAGAAGCTTCTACTTGAACATAATCATATTAATGATGGTATCAGAAGAATAGTCATCAAACTCTAAACCAATTAAACAAATTTGAGTTTTACTTCATGAATCTTTTTGCTGCTGTAATTCATGCAGCAAATTAGAAAATTGAAAACCTGCATTTAAACACATTAATTTGCATCTTTCCTTTCCTGTTTCTCTGTCTCTCTCTCTCTGTCTTTTGTCTCTGTCTCTGTCTCTCTCTCTCTCTCTCTCTCTCTCTCTCTCTCTCTCTCTCTCTCTCTCTGTCATATGGTTCAGCTCCATTTGTTAAGGTTTAAGATTGCAAATAAGATCCCACCTAGGATTCCATTTCCTTGGTAGGATATTCCTTTGAAGTGAATTCATATGAAGTCACTGTAGTAATCTCAATAGTGCACTGAATCAATCATACAGTGACAAAATGGAACATCTCATCCCATCAGACATCTGCAAGTGTCTCCCTCTAGACAATCAGGTTAGACTGGATGGGAAACTCTAAAAAGAACACTTGTGAACGGAAACTATGAGCTTCTAGTGACTTCAAGGTTTACTGAAACCATCATGTTTTCCCTTAGGAGTTCCAAGAGTGTAAAATGGGTAACCTCAAATAAAACATGGTGAGACTCTGGTTAAGTCAAGCATGTTCCATAGGGCTAGTAATATACTACAGAAAACCATGCTGATTTTTTTCAAACTTGGTGTTATCATAGGAATTCTCCAGACCTTTGATTCAGAGAAAAGAAAAAGGAAACAAAATTTACTCATCCCTACCAACACACATACACACACACACACACATGCACACACACACATACACATACCAATCACTAGGCTTTTAACAGGCCAAGTTGCTACAAGATTGTTTTCTGACTTTGGATCCTTGCAACAGCAACATGTAGATCTATTGCTTTCAAAAGTCATAGCAGAAGGAAGTTTCCAAGATCATACATCCAAGTCCAAATACCATTTTTCAAAAGAAAAAATATTTCCTAGTTATTTTATGTTTCAGAGGATGAGATCCAGGGGTGTGCTGCAGCCAGCTCAAACTAGCTCTCTAGAACCGATAATTAAATTTCCATTGTGAGTACTTATACTTCAGAAATCAGCAAATGTCACACATCATGTTTTGTTCATCATCTAGATATCTAGATATAAATAATAGAAAAAATGGGTCACCCTCAATGTTGAGACTTAATATTCATCTTTAACAAAGTATGAATGGTTCCAAAGTACTCAGGCCCAGAGATACTACCTACACCATGTCATGGAGATGTCCTCAATAATCCTAATTAAGTATTAATGTACATGTCTATTGCTTCATTAGAGACCCCTAATCAAAGACTCAAACAAATGGCTTGTTTTCTTAACTTTATTATGTACATCTTCTATACTTACATACAATTTTTAAAAATTTGATTTCTGCAAAGAAACAGAATAAAAGAAACCTATTAAAAGGTAACAGGCAGGGAGAAAAGATGGTTGACAAAAGATATAGCTAATAAGATCTAAAACACCTGATAGCAAAGGAAATTTTTAAAAAACTACAAAACTCGATATAAATAGCTAAAAGCACAATTACTTTACTATCAGAACAAGCAACTTTGTGACATGCACTTCATCAAATCTATGTAAAATGCCCATAGTATACAAGGCACTATGTAACCTAATAGTCCCTGAAGATGATACTATATTACAACAAAACCTAATAATTGATAACGATAACAAACACTGGCACTTTAAATTCAATAAATGTAATATTTAAATTTTTATTTATTAATATTAAATAAATTTAAATAAAGCTAGAGATTGTCATTTCTTCTACCCAACAACTAGTTTCTCCTGCTATTAAATCTATCAACAAGTATTTATGAAGTGTCTACCATGTGCCAGGCACTGTGTTAAGCATTGGAGATTCAAGTAAGAAGAATGAAACAATCCCTACTCACAAGGAGCATAGAGGCTAAAGGGAGAGACAATGACAAACATGAGGTAGAGGACATTAGCCATTGAGGATGAGAGCAGGAAATGCCCTTGTCTGAGCTGTATCTTAAAGGAGAAGGAATCCTTGAGAGAGGTAAAGATGTGTTTTTAATGGGAGATGGAGATTTACATTTGAGTGTGTGCCCAGTTTCTGCAAGGCACAATGGTAATAGAAAGGCGAATTCAAAAATCTCAGAATTCAAAGGAACCTGAGAGGTAACTTAGTCCATTGTAAACCTAAACATGAATTCCCTCAAAGCATATCTGACAGGGGAACATTCAGCCTACTCATAAAAATTCTGAGTGAAAAGGGACCAAAGGGAATTTCCTGGGTCAAGTCTTCCAAATTTTGAACATCTCTAATTAATTTGAAATCTGCTTCCTTGTAATTGTGTCTGATCTGGAGGAGTTTACAATCTAATAGAAGAGAGAAGACTGGGCTGTGAACATATAACATAAGGTTGGAATGCGTCAAATATTCAGAAATGATATAAACAAAGTTTGAGGAGGGAGAAAGATTGAGTCCAGTTGGGAGTGACCAGAAAAGACTTCGTGGAAGTCTGACCTGGATCCTGAAGAGTTTTAAAGATAGAGATTGAAGGTGGGGAAAAGCAGAGCATCTACCAGCAAGGGAAGCAGCCAAGTAGAGTGGTAGAATCTGGCTTTGAACTCAGAGGACTTCTATTCAAATTTCTCCCCTGTTACTAACCATGTAACTTTGGTAAAGTCACTTAACATTTCTGGGTCTCAGATTTCTTTTCATCAAAATATGAAGTTTGGACTATATGACCATTATGGTCCTTTCAAGTTCTAGTTAAGAGTTCTTGATCTCCAGTCAATGAATATGCATTTAAAAGTATTTTGACAACTTTATTTCAATACTACTGGTTGGTTCTCTTTGTAATCCTGTGGATTTTGTTATAAATGTTTTAAAATAGCATTCTGAAAAACCATCCATAGGCTTCACCAGAATTTGTCCATGATTCACAAAATGGGTCAAGAACCTAGACCTGTTTCTATGATCCTATGAAAGAGATGTCTTGAGTTTTCCATTTGTTCTGCTTGTGGAATGACCTTGGAGAACAAGTATCTCTGTATACTTGTTTGTTGGGGGTCAATAAAGTGAAAATAACTAAAAAATTTACTTAACAACAGTGCTAACAGAAAAGTAAGGATAGAACTATCTCCCACAAAATTTAAAAAAGAAAATTCAGATTCCCATGATTCCATGGAACACTTTCAAAGAGAATCTGACTCCCTATACCTTTTCTCCCTCTGGAAAAAGTTAATATTTTCTCACAAACTATTGAGAATAAGTGCCTGAGTGCCCAATGGTGTAGTCTAATACATCTAAGACTGTCAACTTTCCTATGGAAATGATGCTCAGTAACCCCTGCTGACCTTTCTTCATTCTTATACAGGCGTGGAGGGTAAGGGGGCGGGGGGTTCACCTGACCAGACTTACTTGACCTTGGAAGCCTGTGAAAAAGATAGAGTTAAATTAACTAATCACCCACCGGTTTTCTGATTTGTGTCCTCATTTCTTTATAGTAGTATGGTAATAAGAAAACCATGATGAATAAAGTTAACTAGAACTACGCGGTGAATTTCCAATGATGAATGTTCCACCTGAGGCTACCAATGTAGCTGCTGCACAGTCAGAAAGTTGCGGATGGGTATCCTCTATTAGAAGCTGAAGAAGCTATATCTCCCGCTTGTGTCTAAAAGGTTGCAAGATAGAGTATTTCTAGACTGAAAAAAGCAAAACTTCATGTTCTTGACTGCATCACAACCTTCTGACGAACCCAGTTAGTTTGATAGACTCAAATTGAAATTAAGTTTAAAATTTTCATTCAATCAATTAGCAAATATTTGTTAAGCAAATATAGTTTCCAGGCTCTGTGTTAAGTACTGGGTATTTATAGAAATAGAAAACTCAGAGCTTATGTTCTAATGAGGGAGACAACATATACATGTATTTGTTTATATAAGATAGCTATAGATCAGATATAAGATAACTTTAGAGGGGAAGGCACTAGCAACTAGGAGGACTGGAAAAGGTTTCTTCAAGCTAAAACTTATAGATTTCAAGTAAATGTAAAATTTCTTTTTATGGGGCTGTATTTAGATTCTTTTAGGGCAATGAATACTGAGCCTGACAAAATGGTAAGTTATAGTAGATGACTGTGATATAAGAAATGCTATAAGAAATAAGCTCAATAATCTTAGAAAAACATGGAAAGCTTTGCATGAAATGAAGGGTGAAATGAGCAAAACCAAGAGAACACTGGATCTAGTAAGTGCAATATTCTTTTAAGAATGACTTTGAGTGAGTAAGTCATTTTGACTATTATAAATATCCAAATTACCTATGAAGGACATATGAATAAAGATGCTTTCTGCATCCAGAGAAAGAAGTGATAAATAGAAGTATGTATAGAATAATTTTACACATATATGCCTATGTATCTAATGGTGGCCATCTCTCAATTGGGTGGAGAGAATGAGGGAGGGGAGAAAAAGAAGAAATTTACATAATATCTTTTTTGCATATTTGAAAGGAATATCCAATTATACATAGTAGATTTGCAGTTTAATGTGCAATTATATTTTAAAAATTATACCACATTATTAAAATGTTTGCTTTATTTCATAAATTAAAAATACAATAAAACAAATAAATAAACAAACAATAAGTTTGGCAATGCGGGGAATAAAACTGAGTCAGAAAACTTAATGTTCTGCCAAGCTAGACCAATAACTAGCTTTTTGTTGTCTTTCAGGAGGCCATATGTGCTAACTAAAAATATTCCTAAAGCATGGTTCTAATTATGTCACAACTTTTCTCAAGTATCTCCAGTGACTTTCCCTTCCCTAAACAAGTTGAAACTCCTTAACCCAACATTAAAGGCCTTTGGTTACCTGGTTCTTACTGGCCTCTCCAGTCTTTTTCTTGCTATCCTTTACACTGCAAACTAACTGCTACTTACCATTCCCTTAATATATCTTTATATTTTCTCTTACCCATTGTGAATATTAGTTCTTATACTTTGTACCTCTGAGATAGTTACCTTACTGTACTTCAGGTATACTTGCCCTGGGGGCTGTGACATATTTTGTGGGGGTTTTTACTATATATTTGATAATTTTTAAAATAATTGGTTATTTTGTAATCCTATGTATTATGTTTTACCCATTTAAAAAGGTTGTTCTGATGAAAGCCAAGCTGCCAAAGAAGTCACAACTCAGAAAACATTCACAATGATCTATTTGTATTTAAGTCATTTATGCACATTCTGCGGCAGATTAAATGCTAGACAAAGAGGCAGATGACTAGGGCTCCAGTTCTTGTGACAATACTTGTATGGACCTAAGCAAATCATTTAACCTATCAAGTCATATGAAGCTCACTAAAACTTATTCACTAAGTTGGTTGTAGGATACCCTAGACGTAACTGTTACTGGATACTAAACCCTTGCAGGCAAGCATCAGATCCAAGGAGTCCTTCCACTGGAACCAAACTGGGCTACTTGCTGTTACATCTTCACTTTCCATGTCTATACACAGTCTGTCCCCCAGGGCAAGAATTTTCTTCCTTATCAACTCTGCCTCCTGAAACCCCTAGCTTCCATCAAAGTCATTTTTTGTTGGCAACTTCCTATAACTGGCTTTCTTAATTTCTCTGTTGTTAGCGCCTACCTCCAAAAAATTACTTTTTATTTATTTTATATATGCCTTATCCTACATACCTATGGACAAGTCATACATATCCTACATATCCATACATACATCTTAAATGTAAGCTCCTCACAGGCAAGCTCCTTGAAGTTTTGTCTTCGCATTTCCAGCTCTTAGGCACACTATGTGTTTGGCACATAGTAAATAGGCATTTTTTAAATGCTTGATTTGAACTGAAACTAAACTGAGATAAGCAGAAACTCAAACATATTGATTTTATGCAGATTGGTTTTATACGCTTATAGGAGCCCGTTAGAAGCAACTCTTACCTCATCTCTGTCTCAGAAATGGAAGTATGGTGGCACAACTGTCTCCCTTTTCAGACAGTCCTAAACATGGATGGGAAGGAGGAATTAAAAAAGTATATGTGCTGAAAGGGAGAGGTGGGAGGTTCCATGGAAGAGACTGGCAAAGAAAAGTCTTTCCTAGGGCAATTCTGTTTTACTCTCCAAAGGGCAAGGGGGGAGGGGGTATATTTCTTCATTATTTATCCTTACTGACAAGTACAAGCACTTTGGGCCCTAACTGAATGTGAACATTGTCAGAAGGAATCTGGGCTCAAGGGGTACATCTGCAGCTCCATTCTGATTGAGCTTGGTGTAGGGGTCATTTCTGCCAATGTGGCAGGGAGGCTGGTGGGCAAACACCCCTGCAGATGGGATGCTCACATACTGTACGCATCATGACTAACTATAAAAACAGTCACAGTGAATCAGCTGTTCTTCGAAGAGTCTCCTAGGAGCCTTCACATTCGATTTTCATCCAGATGACATCCACAGCTTATAGGGGCCCGTTGTGTTTAAACAGCAGTATGGAACTAACACACAAGTCCATGAGGCTTTACAACAGCATGGCCAATGATGAGCCCACTGGTCCCAGCCAGTGGCTGCGAGCTTATTCTGGTTATAAAGTATTTGTGTTAACAGGACTATATATGTAAATGAAGAAGATTTTTTTAGAATCTTTGATTCAAGACATGCTCTATGGCCCCTTAAACATAAAGTTATAAGACAGGGGTGCTTCAAGGTGAGGGGAGGGGGAAGGCAGAGACAAGAATTCCAATTCTCTATTCCAATTTAGTGGTCTAGCTAATCCCATCTTGACAGCATCTTGTCACTAAAGAGTTACAAAAAGGAATTAAGCATAAATACAACTTTTAAAAATTAGAGGGCCCACAATTTACCAGCTTAAGGTTTCATCAAAGAAAAACTGATGGAAGGCAGCAGCACATTTCAAATGACAGCTTGGAATTCACAGGTTCCTCTCACTCCACTCAGGTAGAGGTTTGACGGTAACACGAGCTTTCCCAAAGTGTTTCAAACTGAAGTATTATGAAAAGGTAAATTATGTTTTGTATTCATGACTGAAAGCATTTTACTTTAAAGCCAGCCCGGCTGATGCTGTCAAGGTGGAGCTGAGAGTTTTATGTACAATGCCTCCAGCCCAGCCGGTGTGAGTGAGGCAACATGACAGCTTGTAATAAGTAATTTTTATACAGTTACATTTATCACTCAAGCAGGCCTGGCAATATTAAACACAGACCTTAAAATGCTGCTGAAGAGGAGGACAGGAGCTGGAGGCCATGGTTTTTTTTTTCCTTCCCCCACCCTAAGCGCGTGTGCACTGTTCATTTTTTTTTTATTTTCCAGAGTAGATTCCTGTTAATGTAGCACTTTTTAAAATATGCACTCAAATGCCTACACACTGTTAATACATCACTAAGAGGTTAGGAATGGAATGGCCCTATTTAGCCCAAAGGATGTTATTTTAGGCTTTAATGAATTAGATATTGAGACCATTTTCAGGTGAAAATCAATTGCCTCAATTAACAAATTTGCACAGATCAAAATATTTGCAAAATGGAGGACCCTGGGCCTAGTATCTACAATTCCTGTGTACTTCTCCTCCCCATTAAGCTGTTTTCTTCATTAACTTCTCAATTTCATTAAACAATGTGGAAGTGGCCAACTCTGCATCTATACTTTGAGCAGAGCTGGCATGGAGACTTCCAAATGCTGATGACTGTAATTCTTTACCCCTCCTCTGCCAGATCACCTCCCCTCTCCACACACACATACACTTTATATTACAGCAGGAGTTTGCCCTTCATGAATAATTCAAGTCAAGCATTCCATACCAAAAAATAAAATAAAACCAAAAAGGGTATGGGGGAAGGGAATGTGACAAGGAATAGAGGCTGAAATCTATGTTTGTGTCTTCTCCCCCCATTAAGCAGTAAGGATGTTATCTAAGGATGTCATACATTAGAGCAAACACTCACTTTGGAAGTATAGTGTGTGTTACCTATACTACTTACTTTAGGGAAATCACTTACTCTCTTTGCAACTTAATTTCCTCATCATTAAAAAGGTGTTGGGCTAAAGGATCTCTGTGGTTCCTTTCAATTCAAAACCCTGCTTACTATTTCCTACCATAGTATGTCTACTACTCACATCACTAAGTATCAGTAGGCCATACCTAGGGAATCCAACTATTTTTCTCTTCCTGGAGAAAGGAATATATGAACACACTTTGATTAAGATGGAAGTTGCCTCAGTTGTCTCCATATTGTTGCTGCTTTGTGTCTTTGCTGTCCTGACTACTTAACCTGGTTCTTGACTCACAACTCCTCTGGCTTCTGCGTATTTCCTTGCTCCAACTTTCAGACCTAAATCTAGTCTCTTCCATGTCTTGCCAAGACCTCCAACACCAGGGTTTTCTGATTCCAGTATATCTGACTTTAGACATATGGTAACATCTTGACCTCTAGTTTCCTGTATTGCCATATGATGGCTTTTTAAATCTTAGCTTCCTGTTCTATCTATAAAAATCATCCTTGTTCATAACACTGAAATGACAGAAAGTAATATTTCATTGAAGAAGGAGAGTATGCTGTTATTTTGGTTATCTTATGTCTGTACAACAATGAACACTACAATCTCAAAATAAACGTAAAAAAAAGCCCAAATAACCAGAGTAAGCACAAATAGGCCACAATATGTTACTGATGGCTACTTAACAAAGAATTAGAGTAGAGAAAAGATCTAGTGGATAGATTGCAAGGCTTGTAGTCAATAAGATCTAGGTTCATATCCTATCACCATCGCTAAAACTGCATGGATGACTATGGACAAGTAATTTAACTTAAGCTTTCATTTCCTCATCCAACACCAGTGCAGGCGTCTGGAAGACCTGAGTTCAAATCTCACCTCAGACATTTGACACTCACTAGCTGTGTGACCTTGGGCAAGTCACTTAACTCCAATCACCTCATCCTGGGTCATCTCCAATTGTTCTGATGAATATCTGGTCACTGGATCCAGATGGCTCTGGAGGAGAAGTGAGGCTGCTGACTTCCACAGCCCTCACTCACTCAAAACAAAGTCAAGTGCAAGTCATGTCATCATTTCCCTGATGTCATGGTCCTCTTTGAAAACAAAGAACAAACACACAATGTCTACTTATTTCAAAAGTATTTCTGTGATTATTTTTTACCAGAATATGATACTCTGAAGACATTATCAATTCTCTTTCTCTTTTTTGATGAGGAAATGTTAAGGTAAAGGAATGTGCATTTCCTAAATATTGTGTAGAATTTTGTTAGAAAATTTTCTAAATCTGTTACGATCCATTTTATAATTGCAAAACTGAATATTAGACCTGGTACTGTTTAAATGTTACATGATTTGATTGTTTTCTAACTAAAGGCTTTGAACTCAGAATTCCAATAAATCCCTTAACATTTTCAGGCACAGATTTCTCCTTGACAGTTTATTTTCAGTAGGTTCTACTTAAAACACACCAATGTATTTATGCTTTGTCTTTATCCAGTACACAAGTTTTCTGTTTATCATTTCACATAACTTGTGTTTTCCTTCAGCTTGCCTTCTTACAACCTTAGATAAACAGAAACTTTCCACATCCTTCTTCAAATATTCTCCTCTCTGATATCTTTATTTTTGAAGAGTCTATAGTGAAGCCTTTGATTGATTTTGAATTATTTCTTTTGCTCTTTGTACTACTTGTGTCACCTTAGCCTTTGGACTTTTGCTTCTAATTGCTGACCAAGGGAATCTAGAATTTCTATTAAATTTTGTTTTCTTGATTCTATTTCATGTTATTCTTTTTTGTTGCCTCTAGCTGGACAATATACTATCTAACTTTTCTAAGGTATGTGCCAGCTACACATTGCAGAAATCTACCAATGCCTTTCTGCAAGTCTTAATAGCTTTTTCAAGTAATTTTCTGTCATGGTAGTTCTTGATGACTGTCCTTAGCAATATTCCTTGACAACTCTACCTTTTCCTGCAGTGATTCTTAACAATAGTAATGGTGTCTGCACATACAGACAGGGTAGCCCCAAAGTCTTGGTAGTGCGATTTAAAACTTAAAAACTATGGATTGTTTCATGCCATCAAACACATAATGGCTTACAAGAAGTTGATTAGGATTCTCAATTCTATTTTCTTTTTTTTCTCTCCAAGAAATTGGAAGAGATGAAAGGGAGTTTAGATAGGAGTGAGGCTAAACCCTTCACTTTACTAGCAAGGAAACTAAAATGCAGAAAGTTTGCATTGCTCAAAGCCACACGACTACTTTCTGGAAGAGCCAGAAATGATTAATACAAGAAATAATAATACCACTAGATTTGAAAGCACTCTAGATGACAAAATATTTTGATACCATTATTGAATTTGTCTGTTGTGTCATTAAATAGACTTTCTAGAATTTGAAGACAACTAAGTAGAACAGTGCACAGGTCTAAGGAGCAAGCAAGAATTGAATTTGAATTCTTCCATGGAACCGGGAAGTAAGAACTAGGCTGGTTAGGCAATGACATACTCCAAAATAACAATATTCTTTATCAAGTATGAGGCTCCATGGAAACAGCAATTTGCACTGACCTCAGTACAGCAATCAGATGGAAACAATTTCACAACACTAAACTCCAAGATGCTGGTTTCTTTTCTACTTGCTCATTTTGCATGCTCAACTACTCAGATATCCCATATCAGGATCCCCTGACCAACATAATTTTGCAATAACCTCACCTCACCACAGCTATAGAATCCCTCTCCAATACTATTCTACCAATCACTTACATGCATACAACTTTGTTCCGATTTTCTGTCACTAGCTGTGTTACCAGGGGCAGCTAGGTGGTGCAATGGCTAGAACACCAGTGCAGGAGTCAGGAGGACTTGAGTTCAAATCTCATCTCAGACACTTGACGCTCACTAGCTGTGTGACCTTGGGCAAGTCATTTAACCCCCATTGCCTCATCCTGGGTCATCTCCAGTCATCCTGAGGAATATCTGGTCACTGGATTCAGATGGCTCTGGATGAGAAGTGAGGCTGGTGACCTGTACAGCCCTCCCTCACTCAAAAACAAAATCAAGAGCAAGTCATGTCATTATTTCTCTGACGGCCTGGTCTTCTTTGGCAATGAAGGATGAACACACACAAGCTGTGTTACCATGAGCAAAATACAATGTTGGTTTCCTCATTTGTAAAAACTAAATAACAGTAATAGTTAAGAGCACCTATCTCTTAGTTGTTGTGAGGCTCAAATGAATGAATATATGTAAAGTGCATTGCAAGCCTTTAAACCCCATGTAAATAAAAATTATATATATATATAGATAGATAGATAAATAGATAGATCATCATTGTTATTGTTTCACCAAGTTAAGTTTTTCAGTGACTTCATTCTTCACTTTTTTCCTCTTTAGATTTTAATTGTTCTTTGATTTCAGCTATTATTTCATTGAATCTGAGCTTAGGGATAAAGTTATTTCTCATCATTTCCCTGAATTAGTTTACAATATGACACATAATCAGATTTTTTTCCACATCCTTATTTTTCTAGGGTTCTCTCCTCTGATTTCGTTGTGTCTGAAGCTTATGCAGTAGTTTCTGATTGATATTGAACATTGTTTTGTGACTTGGAGCTACAGGTACCATTGACAGAAAAAGCAGTATTAAGCCCTTGTCTGTAAGTGGTTAGATGTGTTCCCAATTCTATTATGATATAATACAGAGTCCCTCACTTTCTTGAAAATGCAGTGCAAGAATGACCTTCTACCTGAAGCCTTTCCTAATTTTCCCAACTCTAAGTGCCTCCTCAACTACTCCACATTCATTTTGTATGCATTCTATACATATTTATGTGTGCATATAGTCCACTCAAAAAATAATGTAAAGTCCTTGATAGTAGGAATTTTTTTTCTATCTCCAACACCAAGGACAGTACATGGCACATATTAGCTATGTAATTGTTTCTTGATGGATTAGTTGTTATAGTCTGTCTAATTCATGTGTGCTTATGGTTTACTTGCTTTGGAGACCAACGGCAACTACACTTGGCCATTTCTAGAAGGTTGGGTATTGAAATTTCTGATTTGTTTTCACCTATGTATGATATCAGAACATGAAGGAGTGTCATTAATTCCATTGCCCTCATGTCAAGCTGATAATGAAAATGGTTTCAGGTAGCACTTGTGTGTAACTCTATACCAAGCAGTCTATTCCCCTGTACTTAGAAGCAGTTGTACTCTTGGATCACTCAACCAATCAGGGTTATGGCCAGAGTCCAATTTGACAGTCATATGAAATCAAAACAAAATCACATACTTTGTCACTTTATGGATTGTTGTTGCTCAGTTGTTTTAGTCATGTCTCACTCTTTATAACCCTATTTAAGGTTTCCTTGGCAAAAATTCTGGAATGATTTGTCTTTTCTTTCTCCAGCTTATTTTACAGATGAGGAAACTGAGGCAAACTGGGTTAAACGATTTGCCCAGAGACAACATCTGGTAAATGTCTGAGGTCAGATTTGAACTCAGGAAAATGAATCTTCCTGACTTCAGGTCCAGCACTCTATCCACTGAGCCACCTGAATGACCAAGTACGGGTTGAGGGGGTTATTATTAATGAGTTACTATTTTTATTACCCTTCATATGAGAAGAAAAAGGAAAGAAGTAACATATCTTGAATAAGAGGCAATAAATGGCACAAAAATACAAAGCGTTTGCATCTCCAGTGCCTAGTTTAGTTGGTGTCTAAATGGTGTTTTCTGGAATTGAATTATTATATCTTGGAATCTCTTACTAGTATTATTCCTAATTATGACATAGAGGTATTAAGGTTCGGACAATCCAAATCATTCCCCTATCACCCAACATGGTACAATGGAAAGTAAGCAAAAGAGGGAACTAGGTTGGAAACTTGGATCTTCTGGAAAAGTTGAGCTAGTCAAAAATATTTCTGAATTTTAATTTCTTCATTATGAAAATAAAGGAATCAGATCCTATTAGAACTCCTTTCTAGCTTTGAAAATCCCTTGCAAAGGGAAATAAAAGAATCTAACCTAGCCATATTTTCCTTGGCCCTTTAGGATTAGAGAAGAGAGCTAAACATCTCATCTGCAAGACTTTGCTTCTTAGAATATGCAATGGGCACACTTTTCACCAGACTGCTGGAACTTGGTATGATTCCAACTGTTTAATACCTTAACAATCAGTGTTGATCTGGAAATGATTTGTATTCTGAATATCTCCAAACCCTACATGTAGACAAGTCTTAGAGATGACAGAGGGCTTCATCTCAAAAACTGTCATGTGGCATCTTATGGACCTCCGGGTAATGCTGCTAGAAAGTGGTCAGAACACAGGAAATGACTCCTAATTAACAGTATCCTCACAGGATACCACTGCTGAAGACAATTTCCTGTGCCCTCATCTGATGGGAGTATTAATCTGTTACCACATTCCAGATGAGGAGGATTTTCAAAAGTTTCAAATACCAAGAGGGTAGCCATGGAAAAGGCAATTATATTCAATTTGTACAGTATTTTACAATCAAAATGTAAATACAATGAATTTATGGCAGTAAATTCATGCAGTGTGTTTACCTTAAATGGCATCAAGCTACAGAAAGTCTAATGGGATCTGACAGTCGGCAAGAATTATCTTTTCATATTGCAATTTTGATCTATGACAAGGGGGTGGGGGAGACCAGAAATTTACTCCCAGGGAACTATTATCTGTGTTTTCTTCTGATAAGCAGCAATATAAGTAAAGGACTCTGAAGCGATGGCATCTGATAACTTCACCATGTTAAGCAGAATTATCTCCACTGAGACAATTAATTTCACTGCAGCTCCAGTATTCTGTACAACATCTAAAATACCATCAGCCACTCAGTAAATGTTTTTTTTTACTATCATACAATAATGTATAATGTTCTGTGCCTATTGTCCATGTAACCTTCAGTCTAGTTTTCTACCTTACAGCTCTGCGGTCAGGCTGTCAAAAATCTTCAGAGTGAAAATCTCTGTTAAGTGTATGAAGAGGCAGGAAGTATGTCTCACTTCCCCAAGGGAACCCAGAGGAAGGGTTTTCTCTCACTTTTTCCTTCCAGTGGATGGACTGCTGAAGCTGGTGGAGTTAGAAGGCAAGAACTAGGCTGATTATGTAATGAGATACTTCAAAATAATAATATCCTTATCAAGTACCAGGCTTCTGGGATGTAGATCAGAGTAACTTCATGAACTACCCTGCCTTTTGTGCAGCAGTGAGATGGAAACAGAAGTGTTCACAACACCAAGTTCCAAGATAACTGGTTTGTTTTCTACCTCTTCTCTTCCCTTTGTGTGCTCTGTAACCCACACATATCTCACATGAGGCTGCCCTGACCAATGCAATTCTTTGATAATATTAATTCATTACACTTCATCATAGTGATAGAATCTCTCTACAATATTATTCCATCAATCACCTATGTATAACATTATTCCTACCATTTGTCAGGTGGTACAATATCATTTTGCCTAATACTGTGGTATAAATGGAAAGAAACTGAAGTCAGATGATCCAAGTTCAAATTCTGCCTCTTATGCTTATTACCTGAGTGATCGTGGGCAAATAATTTAGTCTCTTTGGGTCTCAACTTTCTCATCTGTAAAATATGAGGCTTGGTGTAGATGGCTTCCATGGTCCTTATCAACTCAATTTTATGACACTAATAAAAACCAATTAATGATTGGGGAGTGGGGTTCTTAATACTTGCAATTCACAGTGAGGATCATGCCACTAGTATTCTATACCACACTTTAATGATAATTTTCAACTGCATTAGAGTTAAGGTCCTCATTATAGAACTTCCATTATTTATGTGAGGTAGAAGGGCTTCCTTTACTTTGCAAAAACATCAAACTGATTTAAAAACCAACCTACTTGATTTAAAAAAAAAAGTAAAAAGAATTGAGAGCTGAAAAAAAACTTAGAGATCATAAATGACCTATGAATTTTACGAATGAAATAACTGAGGCACAGAGAGTTTAGAAGACTTATCCATTGTTGCAGAGCTAATTTCTTTTTATAATAGTATTTTTCCCAATTACATGTCAAGACAATTTTTAGCATTTATTTTTACAAGATTTTGAGTTCCAATTTTTCCTCCCTCCCTCCCCTCTCCTCTTCCAAAAATGGTAGGCAATTGATATAGGTTATATCTGTGCTATCATGTAAAACATATTTCCATATTAGTCACAGTTGTAAAAAAACAAACAGATCAAAAGAAAAAAACACAAAAAAAGAATAACATAAATGAAAAAAGTATGTTTCAGTCTGTTCTTTATCTGAATGGGGATAGTGTTTTCCCCATTAGTCTGATCTTTGTATTACTGATAAGAGCTCAGTCATTAATAGCTGATCATCTCACAATGATACTGATACTGTTTGTTACACAGCTACTTTCCAAATTTGGGGAATTTCTGGCAAAGAAAGCAACACTGCTGCAAAGTTACTTGCCTTGATGAAGGCTAGTCTAGAGGCAACCCTCGCAGAATATGAAGCATCTCAGTTGTGATAACATTCATTTAGCTTCACAAGAATGCCAGTCACCCAACCAAAGATATACTTTTATTTTTGCTCTAGCATCTAAAAGAAGAATCATCCAATAAAAAAGTACGTATTTTGTTCTAGCAAACTTACTCTGAAAGGTGAATACCTTGAACATATTAAGCAATTAATAAATGTTTGCTGAATTAATGAAAAGCTGTATTTAGAAAATTTTAATTCTTTCATATTAGAAATATAAAATGATTATAAAACTAGTCTAAAGACATTTGGTAAATATGCGTTAGAGATAAGGATAGAGAAGAGGCCTGCAATTTACTGAATATAGAGTACTCTTGGATGAAAAATCTGCATCATTGCAGGTCAACACTTCTTTGCATCTAAGAGTCTTAGTTAACTACCTCGAGTACAGAAAGGCTAAGTGACTTGCCTAAGACTGTGCTTGCAAGACAGGTCTACCCAGTGCTAAGACCAGATCTCTATATATGACATCAAGATTGGCTCTCATTCCAGATATAATGATAGGAAGTATGGAATCATAGATTAATATAATCATCTCATCCAACTGCCTTATTTTATAAATCAGAGTATGGGAGCTCAGACAAGCAAAGAGACTTGAACAAGATCACACAGTTATTTAGTAGTAAAAGGATAGTATAATATTTAATTTCCTGACTTTGAGTTTATGGCTCTTTATTTATTTTTTTATTATTAATTTTTAGATTTCAACATTCGTTTCCACAAGATTTTGAGTTCCAAATTTTCTCCCCATTTCTCCCACCCACCCACCCCAAGAGAGCATGCATTCTGGTTGCCTCTTCCTCCAATCTTCCCTCCCTTCTATCACATCCCTCCCTTCCCTCTCCTCTATTTTCTTGTAGGACAAGATAGATTTCTATACCCCATTACCTGTATATCTTATTTCCCAGTTGCATGTAAAAACAATTTTTAACTTTTGTTTTTACAACTTTTGAGTTCTAACTTCTCTCCCTTCCTCCCTCCCCACTTTTTCCCACTGAAAAGGCAAGTAATTTGATATATGCTATACATGGTTAGCATGCAAAAGATTTCCATAAAAGTCATGTTGTGGAAGACTAACTATATTTCCCTCCATCCTATCCTGCCCTTCATTTATTCTATTTTCTCTTTGGACCCTATCCCTTCTTAAAAATGTTTACTTCTAATTATCTTCTTTTCCCATTTGCCCTCCCTTCCATCATACCCACCACACCCCACTTATCCCTTTCTCCCCTACTTTCCTGTAGTGTAAGATAGATTTTCATAGCAAATTGTGTGTGTATGTTATTCCCTCATTAAGGCAAATCCATTGGGAGCAAGGTTCACTTTTTTCCCTCTCACATGCCCCATCTTCCCCTCCACTGAAAACAAAAAAAAACAAAACAAAACTTTTTCTTGCTTCTTTTATGTGAGATAATTTGCCCCATTCTATTTCTCCCTTTCTCCTCCCAATATATTGCTGTCTTACCCCTAATTTTTTTTTTCAGATATCATCTCTTCCTATTCAACTTACTCTGTGCCTAGGGCAGTTAGGTGGTACAGTGGACAGAGCACCAGTGCAGGAGTCAGGAGGACTTGAATTCAAATCTAACCTAAGACACTTGACACTCACTAGCTGTGTGACCTTGGGCAAGTCACTTAACCCCAAGTACTTCATCCTGGGTCATCTCCAGTCATCCTGAGGAATATCTGGTCACTGGATTCAGATGGCTCTGGAGGAAAAGTGAGGCTGGTGACCTGCACAGTCCTCCCTCACTCAAAGCAAAGTTCAGTGCAAGTCATGTCATCATTTCTCTAATGCCATGGTCTTCTTTGGCAATGAAGGATGAACACATACACACACACACACACACACCCTGTGCACTCTGTCTATAGGTATATAATCGCTCCAGTTATCCTAATACTGAGAAAAGTCTCAAGAGTTACAAATATTATCTTTCTATGTAGGAATGTAACCAGTTCAACTTCATGATTTCTCTTTCCTGTTTACCTTCTCATGATACTCTTGATTCTTGTGTTTGAAAGCCAAATTTTCTATTGAGCTCTGGGCTTTTCATCAAGAATGCTTGAAATTCCTCTGTTTCATTGAATGTCCATTTTCCCCCGGAAGTAGTATACTCAGTTTTCCTGGGTAGGTGATTCTTGGTTTTAATCCTAACTGCTTTGACCTGTGGAATATCATATTCCAAGTCCTGCCATCCCTTAAGGTAGAAGCTGCTAGATCTTGGGTTGTCCTGATTGTATTTCCACAACACTTGAATTGCTTCTTTCTGGCTGCTTGCAATATTTTCTCCTTCACCTGGGAGCTCTGAAATTTGGTTACAATATTCCTGAGTTTGCCTTTGGGGATCATTTTCAGGAGACAATCAGTGGGTTCTTTCAATATTTTCCTCTGGTTCAAGAATATCAGGGCACTTTTCCTTGATAATTTTTTGAAAGATGATATCTAGGTTCCTTTTTTAATCACAGCTTTCAGGTAGAACTTTAGTTTTTAAATTGTTTCTCCTGGATCTATTTTCCAGATCAGTTGCTTTTTCAGTGAGATATTTCACATTGTCTGCTATTTCTTCATTCCTTTGGTTTTGTTTTACAATTTCTTAATTTTTCATAAAGTCATTAGCTTCCACCTACTCCATTCTAATCTGTAAGGATCTTTAGTGAGTTTTTGGACCTCTTTTTCCATTTGGCCAATTCTGCTTTTTAGGGTATTCTCCTCATTGGCTTTTTGGATCTCTTTTGTCATTTGAGTTGGTCTATTTTTTAAAGTGTTATTTTCTTCAGCATTTTTGGGGTCTCCTTTAGCAAGCAGTTGACTCATTTTTCATGATTATCTTGCATCCCTCTTATTTCTCTTCCCAATTTTTGTTCTACTTCTCTTACTTGATTTTCAAAATCCTTTTTGAGCTCTTCCATGGCCTGAGATCAATTCATATTTTTCTTGGAGGTTTTGGACGTTAAGAGCTTTGACTTTGTTGTCTTCTGTTTACATATTTTGGTCTTCCTTATCATCAAAGTAAGATTCTATAGTCTGATTCTTTTTTAGTTTTTGCTCATTTCCCCAGCCATTTACTTGACTTGAGCTCTTTGTCAAAGTAGTTCTCTCTTCCAGTGGGGGTTCGGGGTGTGCTGTCAGCTGCTTGATCCCCCAACAATCTGTGGGCCACTCCAGAAACAGTGGCTGCATCTGCCCCTGCTGCTGTTGTAGCTGCCTCAGGTTCTTCTGCATCCTCCTTGCTCTGCCACCCTGGGTCTGGGGTCATACAACTCTCCTCTCTCACATAGGTCCCACAGGTTTTTTTCCATGGACCTTCCAATCTGTCCTCAGCATTTTGGAGTCATGAAGTCTGGAAAGTGCCACAGGTGCAACAGATTCAGTCCCCCCAAGGCCTGCTCAGATCCCTTCTGTTCCTGCATGGCCCACACTGGACTGTGTTCTGCTCCCAGCATGATAGACACTTCTTGTGACCTTCCAAGCTGTCTTGGTCTAGAGATTTGCTTCACTCCATCATTCTGAGAGTTCTGAAGCCCCAGAATTTGTTTAGAGTCATTTTACAGGTATTTGCCTGGGCCTTGGGGGAGTGCTGTAGAAAGTCCATGCTGTTATTCCACCATCTTGGCTCTGCCCCCCATTTATGGTTCTTTTTATTAAAGCATACTACCTTTCATTTTGTTTGAGTAAATTGCAAACTTTTTTTAAAAAGTGTTTTTTGTTTAATTTGTGGGGGAAGGGTAAAAAAAAAACTTTGAGGGGAAAAACATGGGCTTTCTTAGACCAAAGTCTAACACCATCATCTTCAAAATAGACTTGAACTTTCTTTCATTATGTGTTTTTTACAATGTTTAAACTGACACTTGTAATCAACATCTTCAGTATCTTCACAGTTTATATCTCATAGATTGATAGATAGATGATAGATAGATAAATAGATAAAGATAGATAGATCTGCATACATAGAGAGAGGGAAAGATATAGAGAGAATATTTATCTTTTTCTTTACTTCCCTTTTTTTTCTCTCCCCTCAGCTCCCTGACCTACCTATTCTCCTATCAGTATAGTCTGAGTACAAAAGAGAAAAGAAAGAAAAGATGATTGTAGTGAGTCATTTTTCCAGCCATACCAGAATGGCTTAAGAAGATGGATAGAGAGCTGTCATCTCTGGGGAAAAGGTCTGTCTAGGAGCTCAGGCATCTGTATTATCAGTGACTGCAGCTGTGGGAAGCTTTCCAGTGATCATGGACTGAGTGAGAACTGAGAGAGAAAGAGTACCAGGAAGAAATGGCAGAGGTAGGCATAGAAACAGGTTCTCTCTGGCAGTTCTGTCACCACTACCCAGTGCCAAGTCACAGATCCAGAGTAGAGAGAACCAGTCCGGAGCATCAGCCCTATTATGACTGACCCTAGCTTTGACCAAGCATAGAATAAGTTCTGGGAAGCACATGATATCCAGGAGCCTGGTGCAGAGTCCCAAGCCAAAGAAGAGAAAGCAGTTCAGGTGGTACAAAAATACAAAGCCTTCTTGCAGGCTAATAGCCAATCAAGCAACAGGCTGCTGAAATTCTCAAGCAGAAACAAGTCAATAGGAGCAAACATGTGTCAGAAATTTGCAGAACTCATCCTAGCAGGGCCATGAACAGACATTTCCCACCCCCTGACAATTATATCACTTTGGGGAGCACTGAAAGCTTGCAGATCTTCTGCTGAAACTGTGAAAGCAACAAAACTTTGTAGGAGGCCAGAATCTCAGACCAGACATCCCTTCCATAAGTGTACAGAGCCCAATCATTCAAAAGTCAAGAAGTGGGCTGGAAGAAAGAGCAAACTTGTTCAGCCATTCCCCAGCTTAGGGACTTCCCCTCATTCTTTGCCACCTGAAAAAAAGCTATCATTATTTTATATGCATGCTTAGCATATGTTTTTGGTTTTATTTTTATTTTTTTGTCTGTTTTTGCTTACTGCCAGTCTACTTCTCTAAATTCCCCCTTCTTTTTCTTTTCTTATCCCTTTCCTTGTTGAGTGAAATGGATTTCTGTGTGTGTGTGTGTGTGTGTGTGTGTGTCTCCATTTTTTTGCCCAGTTAAGATGAGAGTGAGATTCAAGTGCCAGCCACTCTCGCACCCACCTTGTTTGTATAGATAAGTACTATCACAATGAGATTATGTGGGCTCATTTTCCCTAATGGTCTTTCCCTTCTCCCTCTACCATATTTCTCTTCCTCTCTCTTTACATTCTTCTCTCATCAGGACATAAGACTCCTAGGTCCTATTTAGTTAGACTTCCTCTATGAATCCTAATTATAACAGACTTCAGAGGTAACATATATATTAGAATATAAGCAATATATCCTTGTTTAGTTCTTTATCATTGGTCATTTATGTTCATCTTTTTATGTTTCCCTCTTAACAAAGCATTTAATAAATTTGTTCATGCTACTCTTGGCACTATGGTAGGCTTTGAGGATAAAAATGGAGAGTGATATGTACTCTGACCACAAGGAGCTTACATTTCATTAAGGAGGATACATCCCATTAATAAAAAACATCTACATGCAATAGATATAAAATAAACACATAGTATCAGAGCAAGGCATCCCTGAAAACTGTGAAAATTGGGAAAGGTCTCATGTAGGATGTGGTACCTTAAAGGAAAGTGGCAGAAGTAAGGAGGAAGACTATTCTGGACATGGAGGCAAAAGACAGACAACAATTAGATTATAACACATAGCATACATAGGGGAAAATAACATGTAATTATCATGGAAATGGCATGGTCAAATCTGTGCTTTGGAAATATCACTTTGGGAGTCATGTGGAGGAGAAATTAGAGGAAAGTGAGAATGGATATAGAAAGGCCAATTTGGAGGCTGTCACAATAGTCTGGGCCAGTGGTGATCAGGGCCTGAACTGTGGTGGTTGTGGTGTATGAGTGAAAGAGACAAATAAGAGAAATACTGAGGAAATAGAATCAGTAGGACTCAGCAACTAAATGAACCAAGAAAAAGGGAAGAGCAGTAAGATACAATGAAGAATTGAGAATAACTCTAGGTTTCAAACCAGGGTGACTTTTGGGAGATATGGGAATTTTTAGGAGATACTGGTTAAGGGGGAAAAGAAAATGAGTTGAAATTTATATATGACTATGGAATATCAGATGGAGGTCATAAAGATTTTCCTGTTTAACTTTTGAGGGAAAAAAACAACAATCTTCTGTGTCTGTCTTTGAACAGGTTATTCCAACGCCTAAAATGCATTCCTTTGTCTAAGAATTCCTAGCTTCCTTCAAAGCCCAACTCAAGTGCTATGAAGCTTTTCCCCAGTCTTCTAGCTCATTGAGATGTAGGACTGGAGTTCAGCATATCATCAAGGCAATATTCATGGCACTGGTGGTGACTATGAATATGCCAGCATAGTTCTTAGTCACAAAATAGAAAAAATTCTCTACATGGAAGGCAGAAGAAAAACATTTATTGAGACACCAGAAAGCCAAATCCCAGAACCAGAAAGCAAAATGTGTCATGGTGACTAAGAAGATTATAACCATGGTCACTGCAGTGGATGCAGGAATTTGAACCTTGCCAAGCTGGCCCACCTGCCTGTGTCCTCTTTCCTCTGCCCTGACTACATTCACTCACTCTGCTCCACCTTTTCTGTTCTGTCTTCTAGCAAACTCCTCCTACCACATATGACTTAGGCCTCCAGATGATTTAAGCAGGTCATTTGGGCCAATTAATGAATGAAAAAAATCTTTCCATTTAAATTACTATTACACTTGGGAACAATCTAAAGGCTGGATATATAGATCTGGTAATCAAGTGATGGTGGATTCAGAGCTGGCTGAATGGCTGGACCCAAAGATTAATTGCTAATGCTTCATTGTCAGCTTGGAAGAAGATCTCCAACAAAACATATCAGGAATCTAGGCTTATCTTTATATGCCTGCTTATGTTTGATGCTACTGAAAGCAAATCAAACAAAAAAGAACTCTTCTTTCATTGTTAATGACATAGACAACTGTGAGATATACAATTTGAAAATAGTAAATAATGGACACACATGTGTGCATAGGAAACTAATGATTGTACCTAACTAGTCAAAACAAAATCAACTAATCAATAAAAAACTTGTAGAATGCCTATTAAAAGCAAGACATTGTAAGGAAGAAAGTATAAGACTTGACTCCTAACCTCAAGGAGCTTCCAAACTAAATGGAAAAGTAATAACCCATGAAAAATTTGCATATGACTATAATATTATTTTGATGCTTGGATGAAACCTTGAACTCATTAATGTAAGTATTCTTTTTATCTTAGAGAATACAACCCTCCCCAACCCCATGCCTTGTCATTCCATGTGATTTCTCTTCATATCTATCTGTACAGTATATTTTCCATAGAAGGTAACCACATAATCATTAAATAACAATGCAATAGAAAAATTTAAAAGAAACTATCTGCTTTCCTAGATCTTGCTCCATCTTTCCTGTTCTTGACACCATTAGAAACTCAACAATCATAGATTTTGTCTATAAACCTTTTCCTCTGCTCCCATTGATATCCTACTAAAGAGTGGAAGGAATTTGTATAACCAAGCTGACTTGGTCCACTACAGTTTGGTTACCTAATTTTATGTGGGTCTTCACTATTTTAAGAAAATCCTCTTATTCTTTCATAATAAATTTATAGACTTTAGCACTTTCCCCACAGCAGCAGTTCCAAAACCTTCTCTTTCCTCCTAAAGTCACTCCTTTCTCCATAATCTCAGGATCTCACTTCATACTTTCTTGAGAAAGAAGAGATCATTCACCATGAGCTTCCTCTTCTCCCCTACTCTAGATTTCAAAGCCCTTTTACATCATCCCCTAGTTTATCCTATTTGACTTAATTCCCTGATGAAAAGACGACTCTACTTCTCACCAAATTCAATCCTTCTACACTTACCCTTGATTTCATCACCTCTAGCCAACTGTATCTGCAATCATCCCCCTTAATCTTTAATCTATCCCTATCTACTGGCTCTTTTACTCCTAACAATAAAATTTCCAGACCTCTCTGTCTATATTACTTCTATCTACACACTCCTTTGTTTGGATTGAAGTCGTCAATTGAAAAAGTACTTATTAAATACCTACTATGTACCAAGCAGCGAGGATGCAAAGAAAAAAGAAAAAGAAAACAATCCTATCTCTCAAGAAGATAATAGTCTAATGGAGGAGAAAACATGCAAACAACTGCATACAAATAAAATATATACAGGATAAATTAGAGATAATTTCAGAAGGAAGGCACTAAGATTTTAGAAGATTAGGAAAAAATACTTCTTGCAGAAGTTGGGAATTTAACTAAAATTGGAAGGAAGGCAAGGGATACAAAAGCTAGAGATGAATAAAGAGAGCATTCCAGCATGGTAGACAACGAAGGAAATGCTTGGCATCCATAAATGGAGCATCATGGGTGTGGAGTGGAAAAGAGACCATTTTCACCGGATTGAAGAGTATGAGGTGGACAGTGAGGTATAAGAAGACAGGAAAAGTGGGAGAGAAGAGGTTATGGAGGACTTTAAAAGCCAAACAGAGAATGTAATATTTGATCCTGGAGCCTCCGGAGTTTATGGAATGGGAAAGGAGGAGTAACACAGTTAAGCTTGTGTTTTAGGAAGACAGTTGACAGGAGAAAGGACTGAAATAAGAAGAAATTTGAGACCAACTAGCAGACTACAGTAATAGTTGAGGTATAAGGTGATGAAGCATGGACCAGGGTGGAGGCAGATTTAGAGCATAGAAAGGAATTTGTACTACATTATAAAGATAGAAATGATAGAACTTGGCAACTGAGTGGAATATAGGGAGAGAGTAAGAGAAAGTGAGGCATCTAGAATGACAGCAAGGTTAGGAGCTGGAGCTCCAGCATGCATTTCTATATTTACATATTACTTCCTTTTTTCCAAGCTAAATTCCAGCTAAGTTAACCTACTTGTTGCTCACACACAACAATCCTTCTGTCTTTGAACAGGTTATTCCCATGGCTAAAATGTATTCCTTTGTCTCAGAATTCTTAGCTTCCTTCAAAATCCAACTCAAGTGCCATGAAGTTTTTTCTCAGTCTTCCTGTTGCTAATCCCTTTCCCTGAAACGCTTTTTTGTTTATTTTAAATGCATTTATTATTTATTTGGGTTCTTAGAAGCATATATTTCAAGACTGAAAGTCTTAAATGACTGCAGTCCAACCCCCTCATTTCACAGATAAGGAAAGTAAAATTCAGAGTTTGCCCAAGGTCAAAGGTAAGAAGCAGCAGGGCTAAGTTCCATACCTATATTCTAACTCCATGTCCAGCACTCTTTCCACTGTACTATGCTGTAGTATATAAAAAATTATATCCTCCAAAAGAATGTAGACTTCTTAAGAACAGATACTATCTCATTTTTTTCTTTGCATTTTTGGTATTTAGCAGATACCTAGTTCTGTGCCAAGAACAGAACCAACACTTTTAAAAATGTCTGTTATTGATTGGTATCTGTCAGCTCTTGTTGGAATGTAATTTGTCCAGATCTAATCATTTTAATTCATTAATAGAACTGAGGTCCTTTCATCACATCTCCTCAAATCTCTTGGGTCTCAACTGCCTGTTAACTATTTTACTTCTATCCTTCCCAGTCTAAAGATTGCTCTTTAGCGTAGAGGAAAAAAATTAAAAATGAAAATAAAAGAGCTAAAGAGTTCTCCCTTCTCTCTGTAATCCATTATCATTCACTTATTGACTGAAAGTCGTCTACTGCCTAGAAAGGAGAGGAATGAGAATTAAAGCAAATAACTTGAAACAAATATACATGTCTGATATATATATATGCATATCTGTAGATGTATATGCATGTGTACACATATATGTATATTTAATATGTGTATACCCATCTACATATGAATATCTATTTCTAATTATGCATTTATATATGTATCATAACACAATGTTTCCTAGGAATTAGAATACATTTTTAAAAGTTTTGTGGCAGAATTTATTCCAGGAGTTAGTTTAGTTGGGAAGAACAAAAGCAAACAAAATTAAATTAAATTTTCATCATTATTAGGCCCCACCTACAAATGAATTTCAGATAATCTTAGAATTAGGAGGGAGCTTGAAGGCTTTCTAGTTCAGTTCATTTCTGAATAAGAAGTCTTTCTAAAGTATACAATATGGCAAAAAAAAATCATCCAGCTTTCTCTTGAAGATCTCTAGTAATAGTGAAGAAACTCTCCAGTCAGGTTAAATCACTTTGAAATAACTATAATTATTTGGAAGTTCTTCTTTATACTATGCCTAAATTTGCCTTTTTTCAGCCTTTTTTTCCTATTGTTCCTAGCTTCACACAATATGGATATCAGCAGAATAAAATTAATGCCTTTTCCACATGATACCTTTTCCTTTGAATAACCAAGTACATTTATCATGTCTTCTCTCTGCTAAGCTAAACACCACCTAAACACTAAAAAGCAAACACTTTGAGCCAGTCCGTCATGACATGATCTCAAGTGCTCTCACCATACTGGTTTATCCTCCCTTGGTCACCCTTCATTAGGTTCCCTTGATCCAGAGTCCTCTCCATAGAAACAGAAGACCAGGTTACTGTGAAACTCCATTATAAACTGGAGGCATGAGTTAAATATGATACACTGGAGAAGGGTGAAAGCTGATAAACATGAAGGTAGGTGGAGTCCCCATGTAACCCTATTGTTCTGATGTCTTTCCATTTTACATGTGTAAAGAAGGAGAATACAAAAGACTTCCCTGAGGGAGCACAAATTACACAGGGCAGAGTGGAAACAAACAAGGTTTCCTTTATAGCCTGAGCAATAATGCATGAACAAGGGCCACTTGACAAAAATTAAAGGGCAGCAAATTGAGAATGAATAGAAAAGAAATAATGTATTACATTTCTTTTTTTTCCTTTTCCATGCAAAGTCAGTCAGAAACCATGACCATAGAATGTCATCAAGGGTCAAAATTTTAAGTGTGAGAAGAAAAAGTGAAATGAGAAAAAATTAGTCAGTTGAGTCATAACCCTATATTCACCCCTTATAAATATTCTCTTAGCTCTCCCTCCACCCCACCTACTCCATTTCATCCAAATTACCCTCTCTTCCTGGTTAAGGATTTCTAGAATTATTTAAATAGTAAAGTTAATTCGTTAAGATCTGTATTATGGATTTTTGATGTAAAATTTGGATTTTCCTTTTTTTTTCCTTAAGAAGACCCTTAGCCACACTAAATCATTTCTGTCCCTTCTACTATAGCTTATCATGAAAATTTGGGTCCACTCTGATTTTCATTCAGTTATTTATAATAAAATAACAAAAGTAAAAATCATATATATACATACATATATAGGATAGTTTTAAATTATGAAGTATACTTGTCATTCAGTCATTTATAACCATCATCATCATCCTCATAATTAGCATCATATTTACACAATACTTTACAGTTACAGCCCCATTGGCTAAAGTATGTGAAGTGCTTTTTTTATTTGTTCAATAGTCTTAGATTAAGAAATCATCCAGCATAATTAAGATGAAACTATCTTTGGTACTGCATTAATCCTGGGATGAAATCTAATGAGAATTTATCTTAGATTTAGTTATAATCCACAGGTAGAGAGAGTATCCTTTACAGACAAGGGAAGGAAGAATTAGAGAGGTTAGGTGTGTATACATTGAGATCTTATAACTGGTATAAAAGAGTTTAATCTGAGTATTTTAAAAAATACAAATTGCCCAGATTAATAGAAGAGGAAGTTGGATACTTAAACAACCCTGTCTCAGAAAAAGAACTGAACAAGTCATCAATGAACTCCCTAGGAAAAAATCTCCAGGGCTGGATTGATTTACAAGTGAATTCTATCAAACATTTAAAAAACAGTTAATTCCAATACCCTATAAACTCTTTTTGAAAATTGGGGAAGAAGGAGTCCTCCCAAATTCTCTTTATGATATAAATATGGTTTTGATACCAAAAACAGGAAGAGCAAAACAGAGAAAGAAAATTATAGACCAATTTCCCTAATGAATATAGATGCAAAAATTTTAAATAAGATTTTAGCAAGAAGAATGCAGCATCTTGACACGAGAATAACACATTATGATCAGGTAGCATTCATACTAGAAATGCAGGGTTGGTTCAATATTAGGAAAACTATTAGCATTATTGATCATATCAACAACAAAACTAACAGACTGCATGATTTCCTCAGAAAAAGCAGAAAAATCTTTTGACAAAATACAACATCCATTCCTATTAAAAACACTGGAGAACATAGGAATAAAGGGAACTTTCCATAAAATAATAAGCAGTATCTACCTAAAACCATCAACAAACATTGTATACAATGGAGATAAGCTAGATGCATTTCCAATAAGATCAGGAGTGAAACAAGGCTGTCCATTATCACCACTATTATTCAATATAGTACTAGAAATGTTAGCTGTAACAATTAGACAAGGTAAAGAAATTGAAGGAATAAGAATAGGCAAAGAAGAAACAAAGTTATCACTCTTTGCAGATGATATAATGATATACTTAGAGAATCCCAGAGATTCAAGCAAAAAAACTACTTGAAATAATAAACAACTCTGGCAAAGTTGCAGGTTACAAAATAAACCCACACAAATCTTCTGCATTCCTATATATTAATAACAAAGTCCAACAGCAAGAGATAGAAAGAGAAATCCCATTTAATGCTAGAGTAGACACTATAAAATATTTGGGAGTTTACAAAACAAACCCAGGGACTATATGAACACAATTACAAGACACTTTTTGCTCAAATAAAGTCATATTTAAGTAAGTGGAAAAACATCAGTTGCTCATGGGTAG